>JALIGW010000001.1:295080861-295720861 GCA_023053685.1 Diadophis punctatus similis
AGAGAGAGAGAGAGAGAGAGAGAGAGAGAGAGAGAGAGAGAGAGAGAGAGAGAGAGATTCCCTGGCTCTGAATGTGCAAAGCTAAATGTGCTAGAAGTCATTAAGACATTGGAAGATTCACTAAATATTATTTCTGTTTGCCCTGCCAAGCTTTCATTAGTATACTGCTAGGAATAATTTAGCTGCTTTGGTAACATGCTTTAAACAAGCGTTTCTCTATATGCGTAATGAAGATGCTTTTATTTTGTTGTAGCGTTAGTCCTTGCTGTAATGCTGTATTTTTTAAAAATAAAATATCATGCCTCATTTTGATATGTACAACGATTAGAATAGTGACATATAATACTTATGATTATCACCATAACCGATAATGACAACAGCAATAACAGTGTGAATGTATCTCCTAAATCAACAGCCCCCAACCTTTACAGCTCCATGGACTGGCAGTGGTGGTGGCGGGAGGGAATGGTTCGTGTATGTTCACACCACTTGCGCAAATGGAGCTTCCTGTTCTCAGCCACCCCTTGCGCCCCAATTACCAACATGCTACGGACCGGTAGCAGTCCATGGACTGGGGTTGGGGACCCCTGTTCTAAAGCACTATGCCTTATTTTAGGTCTGACTTTTTTACCATTTGTTCCAACATTGTTTGCTCTGAATGAAAGGAGGTTTTCAAAGTCCTAGATCAGGAGTGTCAAACTCACGTCATGGCAGCATCACATGACGGTTCGGGACTTTATCCCCCTTCGGTAAACCGGGTGTGGGCGTGGCCAACACATGACGCATCTGGCCCGCGTGCCGGGAGTTTGACAGCTCAAGGTCTGTTCTATTATTTGTTACCTCATCCATCCAGCAGCAGATGCCAGAGTTTGAATTTGAGTCCCTTCTCTTGCCAAATGTATAATCTACCACTGTGGTTCCTTCCTGAATCTCTCCTAAGATCTTCAAAAAGGTCTTACTATGTATACTGTATTATTTCTACTGTTTAATGTATAAGCAGTTACTGTATATTGTAGTACCATGGTGCCAGAGGTGGTATGCGGAGCCATAGAAGCCGGCACGCGAGGGTTGCCCACCGGCAAACCGGAAGTGCGAAAAAACGCACTTCCGGTTTGCCGGTGTGCTGTTTTTTGCACTCCGGAGGGTTCAGGGAAGCTCCCTGAAGCTCCGGAATGCAAAAAACTACAAAACGGACAAACCGGAAGTGCACTTTTCCGCACTTCTGGTTTGTCCGTTTTGTAGTTTTTTGCATTCCAGAGCTTCAGGGAGCTTCCCTGAACCCTCCGGAGTGCAAAAAACAGCATACCGGCAAACCGGAAGTGCGTTTTTTTCGCACTTCCGGTTTGCCGGTTTTGTCATCCCAGGCTCTGGTAAGCCTTTGCGCTGGGGTGGGGGGGGGGTGCGCATGCGCAGGGGGCAGCAGGGGGGGTGTTGTGCGCATGCGTGGGGGGGAGGGAATGGGTGTGGGCACGCGAGCGCGCGCGAGCCCCCCCTTTTTTTGGCACGCGAGCCTAAAAAGGTTCGCCACCACTGTTGTAGTATATTCATTGGGTTTTATAATTCTGTATTTTATACACTATATAAACTTACATACTTTCCAAAACTACTGGACACAACTGAATAAAATGAGATTATGTTGTGCATGGGTTAACAATCCCACAGTGTTTCTTCTGTCCGAATCTGGGGAAAGTGCATTTTAGCAGTAAAAATGGAAACAGAGAAAGATGAAGAGGTCAGCTGCTGCTTTCGTTTGCTGTCTTTGGGAATAGTTGTTATTTGCTGGTGGCCACAATGCTCTCCGCAATGAGGAAATCAACTACAAGAGCTATGTTCTACCTAGCAGAAAATGGACTACTTTCTGCAATTACAACAACAAGTAACATTTGATTATTTTCCAGGAAAATTCTTTGGCATTGTGACAGCCAACCTACAAGTAGCCACTGGCAGCAACTGGAGTCCTCAAGGAATCAGCAGCTATCTTGGCCCTACGATCACTGAGATTGTCATAGGAATCCTCCTTGTCCTGATTTTTCTGGGAATTACTCTTCTTTATAAAAATGATGCATTAAGGTAATAGATACATGGCATGCTGTAATATCTTTTCTTGGGTAAATATGGTGTGAATAAACATGTGTAATCTTTTTCCTATGTTTAAAAATCCTGAATGCAGGACATTTGTTAGAGAGAAAACCAGACCTGAATACTGTCCATTAACATATTTATTTATTTATCTATACCTCCCCCCTTCTCTCATCTATCTATCTATCTATATTTATTAAATGTGTATGCCACCCATCTCACCACTGAGTGACTTTGGATGGCTTACAATATCATAAAAGCAATATACACAATTACAATAGAAACATTACAATATCAAGTCTTAAAATTGAAAGTTAACATTAACAATAAGTTAAATAGAAATCAGTGTACAAGGTGGGATTTTATCTTATTAAATTTCTAGCCACCTCAAGAATGGAACACCCCAAGCCAGTTGACACAGCCAAGGTTTTAGGTTCTTATCGAAGGCCAAGAGCATGGGGGCAGATTCACTTCTAGGGGAATGATGTTCCAAGGGGCAGGAGCCATAACAGAAAAGGCTCTTTTCTTGGGCTTCATCACCTGCAATTCCTTAGTTGATGGAGTCTGCAGCATGCTGCTTCTGCCACCACAAGCGGGGCAGGCCAATCCCATTGGGGTGAGACACTTCTTCAGAGAGCCTTTGACCCAGGCCATGAAGGGCTTTAAAGCTGATAACATACAACTTGAATTGGATCCAGAAGCAAACCAGCAGCCAGTACAGTTTGCACAACGGAGGTTACCTGGGACACCTAAAATTGTTTGTGCTGGTGCATTTTGTGCCAGCTGAAGCTTCTGAATATTCTTCAAAGGTAGCCTCATGTACAGCACATCAGGGGCTGGTTCCTAATTTTTTTACTACCACTCTGTGGGCGTGGCTTATTTTGTGGGTGTGGCTTGCCAGCCATGTGACCGGGTGGCCGTGGGCCTTGGGAGCTTGGCAGCGGCCGGAGAAGCAGGGGAGCATTGCCCACCCGCAATGCAGCCCCCCGCAGCGGGAGAAGCAAGACCGCGGCAGCGGTTCTTCTAGGAGGCTCCGTCCACCTTGAATGCTTCTCCCCATTCGATGATCCTAGGCTCCTGCTGCCCATTCCCCCTCCCCTCAGCAACTCGAGAAGCCTCGAACGTGCGAAAATGCCTGGGATCATCACCGCGCGTTCGTGGCTTCTCAGACTGCTGAAGGGAGGGGAACTGAGATAGGTCCTGCTGCCCATTCCCCCTCCCCTCAGCAGCTCGAGAAGCCTTGAATGTGCAAAAATGCCTAGGATCATCACCGCGCGTTCGTGGCTTCTCGGACTGCTGAAGGGAGGGGAACTGAGATAGCTCCTGCCGCCCGTTCTTTCAGCGTCTCACGCACTCCCTCAGCCATCCTCCCCTGCTTGGACTCACTGTGGGGTAGGAAGGCAACACATGCGCAGTGCTGGAAGCTCGGCTTCTGGGCATGAGCAGAAGAAAATAAAAAAAAATTTAAAAAAAATGGCGGTGCCCAGGCACCGGCAACCGACCGCACCGGTACTGTGACATCACCAGCAGGCCGCTACCGGTGCTATAGAGTGGACCGCACCGGTAGGAACCCACCACTGCAGCACATTGCAGTAGTCAAAGCACAAGATGACCAGGGCGTGAATGACTGAATGCAGAGCTTCGCAATCCAGGAAAGGGTGCAACTGGTGCACAACATGGTTGTGCAAAGGCTCTCCTACTGCCATCTGTTTTTCAAGCAGGAGTCATGAGTCTAGAAGAACCCTTAGGTAGTATATTGGATCAGCCTGGGGAAGTGCAATCCCATCCAGAACTAAGGATGCTAAATAGCCCTGACCCAAGGCTCCACATACCCATAGCCACTCAATCTTGTCAGGGTTCAGTTGAAGCCTATTGTCCCCCATCCAGATGCCCCCACAGCCTCCAGGCACTAGGAAATAGCAGTAACAGCCACACTGTATCTGGGATGGAGACACTGTATAAAGTTGAGTATCGTTGATGTACTGATGATACCTCATCCCATAGTGTCAGAAGCTCTCACCTTGCAACTTCATGTAGGTGTTAAAAAAGAATAGAGAGAATACCAATCTCTGTGGCACATCACAAACTCTCACTCCTAGGTTTTCCTAGGTTTATCATCTCCTAATGCAAAATTCCTTACAAGTGTTGCCTGGAATTCTCCAGTTACATCAAAGTAGTGTTTCTCAATTTTACTTAGTATGATAACATCCACCTTAAAAAAGATGACACAAGATGGTTGGCCCATGAAAGTATTTAATGATGCTACTTCACCTCTATTCTAGCATTCTTTGAAGATTCAGAAATATAGCCTGTTCCCTCAGATACATTTATTATAGTTTGATTATGGGTCATCAACTCCCTTTGGGAGTTGGGCGGCCTATAAGATTGAAAAATAAATAAATAAATAAATAAATAAATAAATAAATAAATAAACAAACAAACAAATAAATAAATAAATAAATAAATAAATCAATCAATCAATCAATCAATCAATCAATCAATCAATCAAGGGGCTATTGACTTTTAGCAACCACATACTGTAGATAGATTTTCTCCATGGCAATCTGTCCTTAACTTCATGTTTCAGGTTTTCCAGTGTGACTTTATAACTGAGTCCAGCCATTTTGCTGCTGGCCATCTTTTTCCTTCTCTTTCCTTGTACCTTTCCCAATATTAGAGGCTTCTCCAAAGAGCTAGGTCTTTGCATGTTATTAAGTAGGATAATTTGAGCCTGTCCATTTATGTTTCAAGTGAGGATTTTAAGGCGATACGTTTGATGATCCATTGGTTTGTTTTCTTGGCTGTCCATGATATTCACCAAAGTTCAAAAACATCGACAATCTTCCTTTTTCTGCTTCTTGAAAGTTCAGTTTTCACTTACGTAGAATGTCACAAGCATACTATGGCTTGAACAATTATGATCACACAGGCACATAGCATTTGAATATCTTTTCCAGGACCTTCATAGCTGCTGTACCAAGTGCTACTCTGCGGTGTATTTCCTGAATGCTTGTTCCTTTACTATTGCAGCTCTGGCAATGTAACATGATAGCAATTTAGATCTGTACAGATAGCTGCTTTAACATTAGAAGGCTTACTGCAGAGATCTCGGTGATAAATGAATTGGGATGACTCTCCTGGTTCAGGTCACTCTTGTATTTGAGGTAGGCAGGTGAAGCATTAATAGGTCTTTTCTCAAGGAACCCTACTGGTCAGCTAAGTACCAGCCAGAACTTGAAACCTGGTCTCCTGCATCAAAGGCAGTGCTCTAACCAGAGTTCCCCCCCCCCTTTTAAATGACCTATTCTATGTCCTTTTTGAAAATCAAATCCTGAGATAGTACTTTCTACTTTTTTCAAACTGCCCTAGTTTCTTTGTTATGGTAACTGACCAGGATTTTATACTATTTGTGTTAACATTTATCAGTTCCCAAAACATGGATTAATTATAGAAATAAATAGACTGATTCAACCCACAAAGCACTATAAATAAAAATAGTAGAATCTTACAGCATTTAAATACTTAAAACAAATTGATTCGATTGTAATACAACATTGTATATTTATAAGATCCTAAAATTAGAAGAGTATTTTCCTGCTTAAGCAATAGCAGCAGAAAGACCGTCTACAACTCTTCTAAAGATATCAAGATTCTGGTCTGACAGTAAAAGGAAAATGAAATCATACTCAGAACAGATGTAGCTTCTTTTGTAGGTGGAGTTATCAGGGCAGGGCCTAAGTTGATGTAGAAGGGAATGGTGGAACAGGTGGAATACATGGACTAAAGGCTCAGGTTCCTTCAAGCCATAGGGATAAAAAGAGCATTGTTATATCATCCCTCCAATATCATGGAGAGCAAGACATTCAGGTGGATTAAGGAGAAAGTTCTGCATTGTGTTGGATAACTAATAGTGAACAGGTAATTTGCTAATGTTAATGGTTTTCTATTTATATTCTGCCAGTATTTTTAAATATCTTTTTATTTATAAAGATATTACAATAACTATAAAAAGTATAATAAATACATACAATATACTTTAACTGTAGGTTGACTAAAGCACAGTTGAGGAATGTAGGTCAGTTTCTCAGCTATAGCCGAGGTGGCGCAGCGGGTAGAGTACAGTACTGCAGGCCACTTTAGCTGTCTGTGATCCGCAGGTCAGCGGTTCAAATCTCACCAGCTCAAGGTTGATTCAGCCTTCCATCCTTCCGAGGTAGGTTAAATGAGGACCCAGATTGTTGGGGGCAATATAAATATACATTGCTTACTGGTGTAAACCGCTTAGAGAGTGCTTGCACTGTGAGGCGGTATATAAATCTCACAAATAAATAAATAAATAAATAAATAGCAATATGCTAAACATTCATATATATAATTTTATTTATAGTCACAGATCAAAATACAAGATCTTTCCAGTGTTTAGCTAGCTGAAAGATTCCATCAGGATCAGGGGTGGGTTCCTCCTGGTTCGAACCGGTTCGGGCAAACCGGTAGCGACCCGCTGGTGACATCACTGACCCGGTTCGGTCAGTGCTGATCCGTGGGCGCCGCCATCTTTTTTTGAACGTTTTAAAATTATTTTTTTCTTCTGAGCATGTGCAGAAGCCGGGTTTCTGGCATTGTGCATGCGGTCGCCATCTTGTTTTTGGATTTTTTTCAGATTTTTTGCCACTGCGCATGTGCATGTGTGCTTTGCATGCGTGCGCCCACTCAGCGTGGGAAGAAGCGAACCGTCAGCGAGGTAAGTAGGAACCCACCCCTGATCAGGATCATCCCAATTACTAAATGGAGTGCTGAATCTGAAATGCAGTAAGGTAATCAGAATAGCATTTTAGGAATCTGAACTGGGAGTTTTATAACATTTGAGACAGGGATTTGGCTTTAAAGAGTTTTATGATACTAGGTTTGGTCAACCTGCTCTTGAATGTGGTCATGCCATGAGTCAGTGAAAGACAGCCAATTAGTTCAACAATAGAAATGTTTTTTGGCTGATGTCACTCTCATCCCAGGATAAAAATTATAAAGAATAATCTAAGAATGGGTTCCTTGGGCAAGTAGCACAAAAGGAAGATTGCTGTTACAAGTGCACACTGATCGGAGGGATTCTGGAAACTAAACTTCAGTGGAATCATGTGGGATCCCAGGAAAGATGGACTGGAAATCTCAGCTAAACCATCTTTTTAACATATTTGGCTTAATATTGATGCAAAAATATAATATCACATGTTTAGAAGAAATTTTTTGGACTTTTGGAAATTTTTGGAAGAAAGCTCAAGGAAATAAATGGAGAATTCCAAACCTAGAAACAAAAATTAGACATTGATCAAGAGTTGCTTTAGAGGTCTGTCAGGTTAAACTAAAACCTTGGAATTGACTTGTAACATAAGCAGCATTAGAGAAATAGAGAAATAGATTTGAAGTCATTATGGGATTTAAAACAGCACAAATAATGGCTTTGAGATGATAATGAGAATGGACCAATTTTCAGTCTTCTCTAACTAGGTGACTTTCAGACAAGCTGGGGCTTAGCTTTTTCAGTTCCTAATCAAAAGATATCCTGGCTAGAGACAAACAACACCAGAACATCTGGAGGTAAAAGGCTCAGGAGAACGGAATAAAGTGATCTACTGGAATGAAGGAAAACCTCAAGGAGCCCCTTAAGACAACATGAGTTTAAATTGCATACTTACAGTATTAATATAGAAGACATATAGCAGAAGATATACCAGTGATGGTGAACCTTTTTTTCCTTGGGTGCCAAAAGCGCATGTGTGCCCACACCCATAATTCAAAGGCCCCAGTGCCCCACCCCCTGCACATGCGCACATGACCACCCCACGCAGCCCTGCCCCCCACGCATGCCCGCATGACCCCCCACGCTCCCCCATTTCCCGACTTCCGGTGGGCCCAGTAGGCCCGTTTTTTGCCCTCCCCAGGCTCCAGAGGCTTCCCTGGAGCCTGGGGAGGGCAAAAATGCCCCCCCGCCCCTCCAGAGGCCCTCCAGAGGCCGAAAATGGCCTCCCAGAGCCTCCACGTGAGCCAAAAATCAGCTGGCCGCGTGCACATGCGTGCTGGAGTGAGCTAGGGCAACGGCTCGTGTGCCGGCAGATATGGCTCCGTGTGCCATCTGTGGCACATATGCCATAGGTTCACCATCATGGAGATATACTATAAGCATCATGTAGTGCTGCTATATAAAATGACATTTCTATTTACTTGGTTGGCTTTTGTTTGATTTTAAAACAAAAATTATAATGTATAAATTCAGTACATTAATTTTTTATAAACAAAACCTTTCCCTCCCCAAAATAGAGCTCCCAGCAGCTGTTAGTAACAAGAAAAGTGAGATCAAAAGGAAAAACCTTCCTACTCAGCTGGCTCAGCAGTCAAAGCAGCTCACATGCCAAAGGGCCTGTCTGAATAAAAATATCTTTGCTTGCTGGTACAAGGAGAACTGAGATGGATGGAATTGCCAGATCCGTCAGTCAACATTTTGACCAATTCATCCCTCTCAGAAGGAGGAAAGCTTTAGGACTGAATCACTTTTTCCCAGCTAAGCTTAGGATCATACATCTTAAAGGCACTGGATACGACATTTATTCTTTGGGAGCACTTATGTTCAGTCTAACTCAATGTTTCTCAATCTTGGCAGCTTTAAATCTGCAGACGTCAACTGCTAGAATTCCCCAGCTGGAATGCAAGTTGAGGAATTCTGGGTGTTGGTCCACATATCGTAAAGCTGCCAAGGTTGAGAAATACTGGACTCAACCAGTGGAGGAAAAATAACACCTTCTCAATGGTAATCAGGAACAATGTTCCATGTATAAAAGCTCTGACACTGTGCCATCCTTTGGGAATATGATTCTTCTTCCCAGCAGTCTATCAAACGTCTGGCTTCCTAGCTCATTCCAGGACAAAATAGAAGCCTACAAGAAAAATCCATAGTGTAACTACACACGGAATAAGAGCTAGCACATCTAACTTCTTGGTATAATGTGAGAAGTAATAACATCTGCACTGAAATTCCATGGCTTGGCACACCATTATTTTCATGGGGGTGCACATTTGGAGATCCAAGGGAGCATTGGCCTAGTTGCCTAGGCAACAGAGATGTTCCTTCTCCTCATCCCCATCCCCCAACTGGCAGCCACACTGAGAAAAACAACAATAGCTTCCATGAAGGGTGGAAATCGGAAGGGGGGGTGCTTTTTTTTAAACCCCCAAGACTGCCAAGATCAAATTGCACGAAAATATAGTTCAGTATAATAACAGATACATTAAAAAAGAAGCCAATGCGGTCTAATACTTTGTTTTATTTAATAATATGAAAATTTGTCTCCTGCCTTTCTAATGCATATGCAGCGCTCAAGATGGCCAACAGCATTTATATCAGTACAAAATGAAAATAACTTAGACCAAATGATTTTAGCCATCGTCTAAAAACAAAGGCCAATAAAACACTGAAAAGAATAACTAACAAGAGCGGGCAGGGAAAATAGATAACATGTGCAAGTCAAACCGCTCCTGGGGAAAAATGCCTTTCTAAAGAGGAAGCTTTGAGCAAATAATCTGGATGCCCATAAGCAATATTACGACTCTGGAGATCAGCCTCCTTGGAATACTTTCCACAGCTCAGAACAAAAAAAATTAAATTCTGCAAAATATGCATGGGCATGATTTGGAGCTCCCTCTGCTACCACAAGGACATGTCAAAAAGTCACTTGCTTCTTCCTTCATATATTAAGAAGAAATAGCCCAGCAAGACATGGGGAATAGATATAGGTATAGGAATTTCAAGAGAGCAGCTCTTCTGAGAGCTAAATTTCGGAATCCCATTTGAAACGGAACCATTACAAATAAATGGTTTTGATTACATCTGTTTCATGTGGTGCCTGTTATAAATATGAGGGCTGTGCTAATCCATCACAAGAGGATTTGAAATATGCAGGAGAAAACTCCTTTTTTGAATGCAGAGACATCCAGGAGCAGCTTCCTGAACAGCCACACAAACTTACAATGAGAGTTTAAAGATGGGGTCAAATTTATTATGCACTTTGCCGGGTGACTGAGGTCATCTTAAAAGGAATAACAGCTATTTTATGCAGCTGTAGGGAATAAAAGGAGTTCAGCTTCTTATATCACCATCAAACATGATTTTCTGAGGATTTCTGCCCAGGGTCTCTCTCCCCCACACACAGGTGATGAGGTTAACAATCAAAGAGACAACCTCCTTAATTACACTGCCACATTAATGGACTATTTTGTGTGGCCGTTGTGAATCTTCATTTGCTCAAGTGTTTGATGACTGACATTTTTGATGGTGATTGTGATGGGGAAGAGAAGGAGGAGGAGGAGGAGGAGGAGGAGGAGGAGGAGGAGGAGGAGGAGGAGGAGGAGGAGGAGGAGGAGGAGGAGGAGGAGGAGGAGGAAATAATTTAGTCACAGACCAAAGTAAACAAAAAAACAACATTCAAATACCTGAGATTAAAAAAAGGCTTATTCACACTAGGAGTTACATGTATTATACCTATATTGTTTTCTCACTTTCTTGCTTTATGATCCTGGTTATTTAATAAGAAACACTCAATTGCCTGTTGAGATCAGGGCTGATAATTTGTGATTAGAAGAATGATTAACTCTGTCATCAAAGAATGATAGATAGGACTCATTTATATACACATGTATTCTGGATAGGAGATATTGAATCTTCTGGTCAATAGCATTGAGGGAAAAGCATCTATGTATTCCCTTCTGGGTGAGGGTGCAAGGATATAATAGAAGTATTTGGGATTGGTAAAAGGTGGATACTGTACATGAGTTCCTTCTGAGGTATTAAATTGCTTTGTGCATCAAGGTTAAAAATATGCTCTGCTTAATCTTGCTCCAAGCTTTGTCACTTCTTCTGTTTCCTTACTTGTGTGATTTATTGCAAAAATTATGTATATAAATAAATAAATGCATAAGTAAATAAACAAATCTACAATGTTTCTATTGACTGCTTTATAGACAGCCATTATAATTGTTACCTCAGGGACAGCCCAAATATATTGATTTAGATTTAGATTTAGATTTAGATTTATTATTAGAGTTGGAAGGGACCTTGTCGGTCATCTAGTCCAACCCCCTGCTCAAGCAGGAGTTCCTACACCCTTTGAGACATATGGCAGTCCAGTCTCTCCTTGAAGTGTTGGGGCTCTTACAATCTCCGCTGGCAAGCTGTTCCACTGGTTGATCGGTCTCACCGTCAGATGCCTTGGGTAAAGAACAATATGGAACTATCATTAAGTCCCAGTTCCCAAAGTTATCAAGAAATTGATACTGATAGGCCTGCATATTCCACCACATTGGAGATGGCAGGCTAAATAAATTTGTTTGTTAGTTTAGGCAGTGTATATATAGCCATTCAAGGGAAATTGAATGGCTAACTTAGAATTAAAAACACAAAACAAAATAACCAAACAGCATAAACATCATAGAAACACACTGCCATTCAACACAACCAAGGCCATATCACAGCATGTTCTCATTCCAAAATCGTTTCTCAGATGGGCTCCTCCAATAGCCTAGCCAAGTGACTGGAGGAAAAAACAGGTTTTGAAAGCCAACTTTATCTGTTCCAAAAGACGTGCTGTGTGTGACAAAAAAAGGCACACCTACAGGGTCCCATTAGGTGACGTTGTTTCATGGCAGCTACCCAAAACATGCTATTTCCCAGGGGATGAAGTAGTCAAATCAAAGAGAGGCTATTTTGCAATAAGTTATGGTCATAAGGAAGACAATATACTATCAAATCAGCTATGTCTCTCACATGTCAATTTCACTGTGTCTTAAAAACCTATTACTAGTCTTTTCCTTTCCCCTAAATGGGTGTGTTTGAGAAATCATTCAGTATCTTTATATAGTCGAATATATGTTCGACTGTTATTAATCCAGCCTAAACTGTGGCTCTGAAGTAAATTTAGGTCATAGTGACATCAATTCTTGTGCAGCATAAATGTCCTGAAAATACCAAAGTATACTTCGGGAGTTTATTTTACTTTTCTTGTATATTATTATGTTAGCTCACACATCTGCTACAAAGACTGCTGATATGGCTTCTCGTTTTGGCCAGTTTTCACTGATGGTACACATATTTTAAATTCTGATAATTTACTAAATTCAGTGGACTTAAGTGAGTCTTCTTAAGAAATCAAATGCAATTGTCTTTGTTAACGTTCTGTCATTTCTATTTTCACAGATCTCTTTCCTCTCTGAATCTTTCCTCTTTGTGGAAACGAAAAAGGGATCAAGAAGATTTCGGTGGAACAATTGTAAAAGGGTTTGATAATCCCATGTTTGACACACCATGTAACCCAAGGGTAAGGGCTCAATTTTCTATATATTTATGTATGTATGAACAATGCACTTCCATCAATGTGACAGGGACTTCCAGAGCTAAAAAAACAACAACAACACCCCACCCCACCTGCATTATCCTGCTGTATTTGCACTGTCAATGCTAAATGTGGGTGATCAACATTTTTTCCAATTTTATTTTACTCTGACAGTTTCCCTCTTGCACTGAAATCAGTGGGAGAAAAAACATATGCAGTATACAAGTGCAAAGGCTGGAATACATTCCCAATCGATCTACGCCAATCCATCCAATATACGTTGATAAGCATCATATTTCAAAGTAACAAAAGCCTCAGAGGTGTATCTGTAGGAATGGGATAAGGGCATCTAATATGAAATCTCTTCTTGGAATAGGGTGCCAAAATTACCTAGTTGTTCCTGGGCCCAACTCCCACCCAGAATTGCAATTTTAAAATATTTTTAAATTAACATTTAAGACAAAAAGCCTCTGAAGTTAATAATTATTGTTGCTATTTAATTAATAAAAAAGGAAAGAAAAAAGAGCAGAATACAAAAATAATAGTGATACAAACATACATTATTAAAAACATAAAATGTACTGTAACAAAAGTGGAAAATACAACAAAAATATAGAATAGAATAGAATAACAGAGTTGGAAGGGACCTTGGAGGTCTTCTAGTCCAACCCCCTGCTTATGCAGGAAACCATACACCACTTCAGACAAATGGTTATCCAACATCTTCTTACAAACTTCCAGTATTGGAGCATTCAAAACCTCTGCAGGCAAGCTGTTCCACTGATTAATTGTTCTGTCAGGAAATTTCTCCTTACTTCTAAGTTGCTTCTCTCCTTGATTAGTTTCCACCCATTGCTTCTTGTTCTATCCTCAGGTGCTTTGGAGAGTAGCTTGACTCCCTCTTCTTTGTGGCAACCCCTGATATGTCATTATAATGATAAACAGTTACAATTCTATATATACTTGTCTAATACAAATATTGGTCAAGATATATACATTTCTGATACATTTATAGAGCTATTTTTAACCTGCTATATATTCTCTATAAATAAGTCCATATTTCATTATACCTGTGCATAAAAATCTATAGGCAATCCGCTCATAGATTATAAATACAATAGGTCTTCAATCCACTGAGTGAAAGGAGCCATACATTTATATTTCTAATGCTCCAATACTCGTTTGGCATAGTAAGGGGAAAGAGAAATTATTCATGTGGTTTGTTCCATTTAGTAGATATGTAGTTCAAGAGGATATTATTCTCTGAGAAGTTTAGCTTTTCTTTGACAATTGTATCTATAAAGTCCACTACTTTCCCCCAAAACTTGGTAAGTATAAGACATTGTAAAAAAATGTATTTAAAAAAACATTATCCTTATTTAATCTCCAACAAAATGCTATTTTGACAGTCTTTTTCTATACACGTGGAATAGAGTCCAATAATTTATAAATATTTTTGTTGTATAAATCATAATTTGAGTTCAATTGACAGTCTTGCTATAGAAGTTAATATACCCTTCCATTGTTTAGATGAGTAGACAGAGATTAGGAATCTCTGATTCTTTATTCTACTCCTATTTTAACATCTGCATATCAAATTGATTTATTGATAACAAATTATAAAAATTATTAGTGGGTTTTAACAAACTGTTCTAGTATTTCAGGTATCTGAACAAAACTGAACAAGTGATTGTTTGCTGGTCTAAACAATCTTGTTAGCAAATGTAACCATAAATATTGCCATTGGACTATATCTAATAGATGGTATTTATGTTTTACATGGAATAAGACAATAACAGAGTTGGAAGGGACCTTGGAGGTCTTCTAGTCCAACGCCCTGCTCAAGCAGGAGACCCCATATCATTCCGGACAAGTGGCTGTCCAATCTCTTCTTTAAAATCTCCAATGATGGACCAGTATGCAAAAATTTCATCTTCATCATTTATCAGTTGGTCCTAAGTCAATATCCCTGCTTCCATCCAATATTTTCATATTACCATGTTTTCCCCAATTTTCAAAGTTGGATTTCCCCTAAACTCAATTTGGCATGGGAAAAAGGGTAAAAAAATTAAACATTAAATCTCATAGCTTTCTAACGGACATAATTTTTCCCAGAGATATAGAGTTTTAATATATTTAACCCCTAATGCTGTCCATCCATCAAAGATGTGAAAATAAAAATAGAAAAAAAATCTTTGTACATTATTTTACGTCATAAATCTGATACCAAGAGTGCTGATATTGATCTAAAGCCTGCTGATGTTATTTAGATACTAAACAATAATAAGAGTTAACATTTTAGTTTATGAGATATAGATTGGCATTATTATTTAAGAGTAAATTAGAACATTTGGGTTTATAATCTTGGTTTCAATCTGATGAAGAAGAAATCTTGTAGCTCTCCCATGCCATAAAATAGAAGTATTTGAATATATGCTTTTGCAAGAAATCACTTCCCTTTCATTAATCCCTTGGAAAAGGACCGAATGACTCCACTTTCATTAAGCCAATGATACTACCAATATGGTAGACATAGCCTGGAAGTTGAAATAGCAGTAATCTAAAGGGAAAGAAACCATATCATAGTGGAGATCTTTATATAAGGGGAAACCGGAAAACTAAAGCTGATGATGATTAAGTGCATTTTTTTAAGAAAGTTGATTTTAATAATAAAAGAGAATATTTGTAGCTCAGGGCTGAACTGATCCTTGGTGCTCTCTGAGGTTGGTTGTTTTCTTGCAGACATTTCATTACCAAACTAGGTAATATTATCATATTATCTAGTTTATTAGTGCTAGTAGGGAATGGGGTTTGCTCTCATTTTATATACTAGCAGCATGGCCTTTACAGAGAGCAAACCCCTACTTCCTACTAGCACTGGTGTGGCCCCTCTTCCTGTGTCCCAAGTAATAAGTTAAGGTTGGACAAGAATGCTAAGAACAACAAAAGGGACTTCTTCAGATGTGTTCAAAATAAAAGCCAGATCAAAATGCCATAAAGTTGCAAAACATTAATGAATAATAAAGAAAAAATAGAACTACTCAATTCACCTTTTGACTTAGTCTTTTCTGAAAAAATGATGTGCGTTCCAACAAGCAATTCTAAAGAAGAGGATGAAATGGCAAGATGGAAACTTAACTTTGATAGAAACATGATCAATGAATATGTTACTTTGAATAAGTTTCAAAGTCAGATAAACTGCATACTAGGATACTGAAAATTTATGCAGGTGATCTAACAAACCTTTATGTATTATTTGAGAGAAATCCTGGAAAAATGTTGAATGATGAATCTTCAGAAAAAGGAAAAATAAGGATTCATTATCCAGTTCTATAATTTAAAAAGATTGAGTTGTAAGCAACTTGAAACAAGGTGTTAAATACTAGATGTCAGGTTACTATATGTATTTCTCCAGAACAAGTCTTCCAAAACTAATCTTATCTCATGCTTTGATCAGGTAATTTCCTTGGTAGATTGTGAAATGCTGTGAGCATAATATATCTTGATTTCAACAAAGCATTTGACAAAGGACAATCATGACATTCCAGTTAGCAAGTTAGTTAAGTGTGGAGTGGATGGCATAATAATTATATAAACATGTACTTGGGTCAAAACTGCTCAAAGAATATTTATCAACATTAAACTAGAAGGAAGATCTTAAATGGACTGTCACAACATTTGGCTCTGAGCTCTGCATGTTATATACAGAATTAATGGCTTCTATGTGGAGGGAATGCTTTACAAATTTGCAGATGACACAAGATTGGGCAGGTTAGTTAATACCGTAGAAGATGGAAATATAATTTAAATGTGAGTCAGTAGCATGATGTAGCTGGAAAAAAGGCTAAGTAGTATCAATATCACACGAAATAATTATTCCACTTAATTCTGGGCAGTACATCTTAAGAAGGATTCAGACAAACTGACACAAGTGCAAAGAAGAAAGAGACATCAGGAAACTATAAATTAAGCTGTCTGCAAAGATTCAAGGACATTGTTAGGCTTCAGAAGACGGGGTTGATATGCTAGAACTCTTCAAATACCTGAAAAAATGTGACATAGAAGTAGGTGAAGAATTATTTTCAGAGTGCAGGACATTAAATAATGGGTTGATGTTATAGGAAGGTAGATTTTGATTGATATCAAAGAAGTTTGTCAATGGAACAAATTGTCCATTTGTCCTACCACTAGGTAGGTTCCATGTCACTAATGTGTTTGAACAAGGCAAAAAGCCATCTTACTGGAATTCTTAAATCTGGATTCCTGCACTGACTAGGTGGTTGGACTTGATGATCTAAGTCCATGATGGCGAACCTATGGCATGCATGCCACAGGTGGCACACGAAGCCATATCTGAGGGCACGCGAGGCATTGTCCTATGTCAGCTCCAGCATGCATATGTGCCCTGGCCAGCTGATTTTCAGCCTTCCAGAGGGCAGGGGAGGCCGTTTTCACCCTCCCCAGGCTTCAGGAAAGCCTCCGGAGCCTGTGGAGGGCGAAAAACGGGCCCAACAGGCCAGGGGTGGGTTCCAGTTTTCTTCGCTGCTGGTTTGCTCAGTGACATGCTACGTGCATGCTTTGCGCCCACACACAATGGTTAAAACACAGCTTTTGTGCATGCGCAGAAGCAAAAACAGCTTCTGCACATGCGCAGAAGCAAAAAAACAAGATGGCGGCGCCTATGTCACCACCAAGGGAGCTGATTTGGGGGTGTTGCAGGTCTGGGTCACTGCCGGTTCTATAGAACTATTCAAAACTGGGAGGAACCCACCACTGTAAGGGCCTACCGGAAGTTCGTTTCCGAACTAACCCTTTTGGCACCCGAGCAAAAAAAGGTTCGCCATCATTGGCCTAAGTAGTCCCTTACAATTAGCTAATAAGTGAGAATTGAGTACATGGAGTGGGGGTTGGGGGGAAGTTACCTTTTACCCCATTGTAATCCTAATCTGGTTCAAACCTCCAAACAAAAAAAAGCCACCTTTAAAAGTATTATATCTTAGCATATTTGGTTGCCTGTTACTTAGATAGAGTATATAAAATAAAAATAATAAATATTTATAAATATTCTATAAAAATAAAGGAACTTTATTTTGCCTCTATATTATACATTTATAAAATGTGTTTAAGTATAAACTTCAAGTTTTCTGAATGCAGAAATGACATCATGTGCACAGCAAATGAACAACCTAAGTGTTACAGGTAGTCCTTGAATTATGACCATAATTGAGCCTGGCATTCAGCTGTAAGTCATGATGGTCATAATGGAGTCACCTATGTGACCAGACCTGATTTTATGACCTTTTTCATGATAGTCATTAAGGTACACAGTGATGGTTAAGGGAATATAGCATGGTCAAGCAAATGCAATAGTTGTTAAGTAGACATGGTGGTTATTAAGTGAACCATCTGTTCACTATGTGGCGATTTTTGTTGGAAACCAGAAGTAAATGTTGGTTTCTAGTAAAATCGTAAATTACAGTCTCATTACCAGGGGCTCTGCATGCAGTCATAAATGCAGGCCAGTTGCTGAGCTCCCAAAATATGGTCATGTGACTCAGGGGCGGGTTGCTCACTTACCTTGCTACTGGTGCGCTGCGCGTGCATCACCATGTTTCGTGCGCGCACGCGCCCACTCACACAATTTTGCCTCCTCGCATGCACGAAAGCAAAATCATGCCGAAATCTTGTGAAGGGATGCACACGCACAATTTTGGTGATTTTTTTTTGCTCGCTGAAATCTTGCTGAAATTGCTCGCGCATGCGTCCCCTCGCAAGATTTGGGTGCAATTTTGCTTCCGCGCATGCACGGAAGCAAAACATCGCCGAAAAATTTGTGAAAAATGATGGCGGCTCCTAGGGACCAGCAACCGACTGCACTGGGTTGGTAACCTCTTGGTGACGTCACCAGCCCGCCGGTGTGATAGAGTGGACTGCACCGGTAGGAACCCACCACTGATGTGACTGCAGGGATGTGTGATATCAGAACTTTGAAGCCAGGTCATAAGTAGCATTTTAGGATGCTTTTAAGCTCAAATGGTCACTAAATGGCTTGTTGTAAGTCAAGGACTACCTTTACTTTGTCAACTATAAATACTGGACTTATAGCATGAATTCATCATACTTTGCAAGAGCTCTTTTCTGTTCAAAGCATTTAGGTTCCCAAATTAGTTTTCAGGAATTGCGTTAACATGTGGATTTTCTCTTTTTTCTTCTAGGTTTTAGCCAATAGACATTCTGTGGAGGAAACTCAAGAGGAGATGGCAAAAAGAAATAGCAGAGTTTATTACATTAAGCTTTTATATGATGAAATAGAACTTAATGTTTAAGTCATGCATTGCTAGCAGTCAAAAGACTCAGTCACTGATTATTCTTAGATACAGATTTCATTTGAGCAGTTGTGTGCATTATACCAAGATCAGTGTGATGTGGCCTGAATTAAATTGTGGGTAATAAACTAATGAATGGAGCTCATTATAAGGAAATTTATTTCTAATAATTTGTAGTTGTATTCCCTCAATGGTGTTCTCCATATCCTGTGAAATTGCAACCAGTGGTGGGTTCCTACCAGTGAGGTCCACTCTATAGCACCGGTAGCAGCCTGCTGGTGATGTCATAGTACCGGTGCGGTCGGTTGCCGGTGCCTGGGCGCCGGCATTAAAAAATTTTTTTTTTTAATTTTTTTTAAAAATTTCTTTTGTGCATGCCCAGAAGCCGAGCTTTCGGCACTGCGCATGCACTGCCTTGCTACCCCACAGTGAGTCCAAGCAGGGGAGGATGGCTGAGGGAGTGCGTGAGATGCTGAAAAAATGGGCGGCAGGAGCTATCTCCATTCCCCTCCCTTCAGCAGTCCGAGAAGCCACCAACGTGCGGTGATGATCCCAGGCATTTTCGCACGTTCGAGGCTTCTCGAGCTGCTGAGGGGAGAGGGAATGGGTGGCAGGACCTATCTCAGTTCCCCTCCCTTCAGCAGTCTGAGAAGCCATACCCACCCGGTCACATGGCTGGCAAGCCACACCCACAAAATAAGCCACGCCCACAGAGTGGTAGTAAAAAAAATAGGAACCCGCCCCTGATTGCAACCCTTTTCAAGCAACATTTTCCAACAACTCTGAAAAACTGGGGGGAACGCTGGTTTACAGAAATATTCATCAGATTTCTACAAGAAATCCCTGGCATAATTAAGCAGAGTTATAGCACATTGTATATTCATTTCCAGTTCTTCCATGGAGATATTGCAATCCAGTCAAACTTTATGATCTTTGTCTCATTTAAGAAATCCTCTGCAAGGGAAGCAATCAGACCTTTACCAGGTTTAAGGTGTTTATTTATTTATTTATTTATTCGGCTTTCTTATATGCCGCCCAACTCCCGAAGGACTCAGGGCGGCGTACAGCATAGGAAAATACAAGAAACCAATAAACAAAATTTAAAAACATAATATAAAAATTAAAAATGCAATATAAAAACAACCATGCAACAACCAAGCATACCCGGGGGAGAGTTCAGCTGGAGTTAAGCTCTGCCCCCTGCCTGCAGGAAAAGCCACGTCTTAACGGCTTTTCGGAAGGCCAGCAGGGTGGGGATGGTTCGGGTCTCTGGAGGAAGTTGGTTCCAGAGCGCGGGGCCTGCCACAGAGAAGGCCCTCCCCCTAGGACCCGCCAGCCGGCATTGCTTAGCCGATGGGACCTGGAGGAGGCCAACTCTGTGGGCCCTAACCGGTCGAAGGGAAATATGAGGCAGAATGTGGTCCCGGAGATAACCCGGCCCTAAGCCATGAAGGGCTTTAAAGATGGTGATCAACACCTTGAATTGGACCCGGAGATAAATGGGTAACCAATGCAGCTGGCGGAGTAAAGGTGTCACGTGGGTGTACCTTGGTACACCCACCACTGCACGCGCAGCCGCATTTTGTACCAGTTGGAGTCTCCGGATACTCTTCAAGGGTAGCCCCATGTAGAGCGCATTGCAGTAGTCCAAACGGGAGGTGACAAGGGCGTGAGTGACCGTGAGTAGAGCCTCCTTCTCCAAGTATGGCCGCAACTGGTGCACAAGGCGAACCTGTGCAAAGGCCCCCCTAGCCACAGCAGTAAGATGATGCTCCAATTTTAGCTGTGGATCTAGGAGGACCCCCAAGTTGCGGACCTGGTCCGAGGGAATCAGTTTCGTTCCCTCTAAAACCAAGGAGGGACAGTTGTCGTAGTCCTTAGGAGGCAATACCCAAAGCCACTCAGTCTTGTCGGGGTTGAGTCTGAGTCTGTTCCTCCCCATCCAGATCCTAACGTCGTCCAGGCACCGGCACATTACATCAACTGCCACACTGAAGTCAGACGGGGTGGTGATGTACAGCTGGGTGTCATCAGCGTACTGGTGGTAACGCACCCCATGTCTGCGGATGATCTCACCCAGCGGTTTCATGTAAATGTTAAATAGGATGGGCGAGAGAACCGACCCCTGAGGCACCCCGCATAACAGGGGCCTAGGGGAGGATCTCTGCCCTCCTGTTAACACCGACTGCATCCTATCGGCGAGATAAGAGGAGAACCACCATAAAACGGTGCCTCCCACTCCCAACTCACCGAGACGATGCAGAAGGATACCATGGTCGATGGTATCGAAAGCCGCTGAGAGGTCAAGTAGCACCAGGATAGAGGAGTTTCCCCCATCCCGGGCCCGCCAGAGATCATCTATCAGAGCGACCAAGGCAGTTTCTGTACTGTACCCGCGCCTGAAACCCGACTGATAGGCATCTAGATGCTCTGTTTCATCCAGAAGTCGCAGAAGTTGAGTAGCCACCACCTTCTCCACAACTTTCCCTAAAAAAGGTAAGTTGGAGACCGGACGATAGTTCTTCAAATCAGCTGGATCCAGGGAAGGCTTCTTCAGGAGGGGTCTCACCACCGCAGTTTTTAAAGACTGCGGTACGGATCCCTCCCCCAAAGAAGCGATGACCACCGCCCGGATCCAGCCGCGTGTCACCTCCCTGCTGGCCGAGACCAACCAGGAGGGGCACGGGTCCAATAAACAGGTGGAGGCCCCCATCGCCCCCATGGCTCTGTCCACATCATCAGGAGAAACAGGCCCAAACTCCTCCCACAACGGTGGACTAAGACTTGATGTGTTAATGCTGTTAGAGTCTGCTTGCCACAAGAAAAAGAAATGGAGAAAGAAATTTGCTGTTCAAGGAAGCACATCAAGTTCTGAGCACAATAGTATAGAAATATCTTCTTAAACCAAATGGAACACATCCACCCTAAGGCAGCACAGGGGATAATGGGGCTTGAAGGCATGCCCTATGTCAGAAGTAGGCAACTTAGGACCTTCTAGATTTTTTGGCCTTTCATTTCCTCCATCTTATCTGACTTGGACACCTCGTGCAAAGGCAGCTCTCTGGAGAAGGCTCTAATGCTGGGAGAGGTGGAAGGAAAAAGAAGAAGAGGATGACTAACAGCAAAGTGAATAGACTCAGTTACAGTACTGGTGGGTGCGTCATTGGAAGAGCTGAAGGACCAGGTTAAGGACAGAGCAGAGGTGGGTTCCTGCCGGAGCTGCCCAGTGTGCACCTCCGGTAGGGGGCAGCAGATTGCACAACCGCTCCGGAGCCCTCTCTGCCGGTCCACCACGCACGTCGCCATTTTTTTTCGGTGATTTTGGGTCGATTTTGCTTCTGCGCATGCACGGAAGCAAAATTGTGCCCAAATCTCACGGGACGCGTGTGCGTGCGAGATTTTGCAGCTCCGGTAGGGGGCGGCAGATTGCACAACCGCTCCGGAGCCCTCTCTGCTGGTCCACCATGCGCGTCGCCATTTTTTTCTGGTGATTTTGGGTTGATTTTGCTTCTGCGCATGCGCGGAAGCAAAATCACGCCAAAATCTTGCAAGGGGACGCGCGCGCATGAGAGATTTTGGTGCAATTTTGCTTCCGCGCATGCACAGAAGCAAAATCACGCAAGGGGGCGAGCGCGTAGCGAGCGCACCCCCAAAAAACTTGGAGATGCGCGCGCAGCGCACCGGCACCGGTAAGACAGCAACCCGCCACTGGGACAGAGCATAATGAAGAAAAAAACTTGCTGGCATGTAATCATTTCCGCCAACTCCATCCTACCTAAGCAATGACAAAGGCCTAGAAATTGTAGTTGAAAATATCTGGTTATCAGGTTGTCTAGTCCTGAACTTATGAGGAAAAATTGACAGAGTTGGGTTTGCTTAGCTTGGAGAAAAGGGTCCCTTTCCCTCATTCCTATTTATGATAGTAAAGCTTTGGGAAGAGAAAGCAAATACATTTAATTTGGGCTGGAAACATATTAGAAAAAAATTTCAATTTCCATCTGAGCATCTCCAGTGAGCCATTATCTTGGAGACAGACTGTAATGCTTTTAATTTTAGAGGGGTGAAATGCTCCCGGTTCGCTCTTGCCTGTCGGTCGTCGCAGAGCCGATGGAGTCGGTGGCGGTGGCGGCACGGGGCTTCCCCCACCCGCTTCCCCCACCCGCCTGGACGCCGCCATTTGAGTTCTTTTGCCCTCTGCGCCGCGACCACCACTGGCTCTGCGACGACCGCACCACGCCGCGACCACCACCAGCTCTGCGACGACCGACAGGCAAGAGCGAACCGGGAATATTTCACCCCTGCTTTTAAATGCTATAGAGTAGCTGTGATATTTTGGCAGCACTTGTCATGTATGTCAAAAGAGTTCCAAAATCTCTGAATAACGAAGAGGGATTCTAATCCTGCTAAGCAGGAGGGGAGCATCAACTTGCCATGACTTCTTGTATTTCATTGACGGCCCCATCAGTGAAATGCAAATATGTATATTCTTCACCTTTGCTACGTTGATATAAAAGGCAGGAGTTGGTCTTTTAAAAATGAAATATAATCAAATACTACTGTTTGGGAAAGACTACCAAACCTTGTTATGAAATACACTCACACATGCACACACATAAACAAACGAACAATTTTAGATAACACTGGAAGCCAGCAAAAAATGAATCCAAGCCCACATTTTGTTTCTATTTGTTTTCCTTAATTCTATTGCAAGATGCAGGAGCTGAATAGAAGTTTCTGTGAAGTGTGTCTACGTAGGTAGATTTATTGAATTTGGTAGCGCCAGATCTCTTGCATTTTCTATAAGATTGGCTATTATTTCTGAGGGTTTTGCTTTGTTTACTTTACTGTTTACTGACTGAAACTAGAAAAATAAAAATGTTAGGTTTGCACCAGTAATGGGTTCTAAAACTCTTTACTACCAGTTTGCGTGCTCGCGCACAACACTTCTGCACATGTGGAGAAGCGTCCCAGGTGGGCGGGTGGGCAGAGCCTCCTGCTGCTGGCGCTACCGGTTCTTAGAACCAGGCAGAACCGGGAGCAACCCACCGCTGGTTTGCACAGTACATTAAGTTATGATAAGGTTTGCTCGGGCCTAGTTTATTGTGTGAACCCATCCAGCGTGCTTTGTAAATCATTACTCCTACCTTGGAATCTCACAAATGAGATTATTAAATAATTTCAGTTCAATGTTTTCTTACAGTCCAATTAAAGTTTAAGAACAATATAAAGAAATTAATTCACAAGGCAGTGGGAATACAAATGGAGATCCTGTTGATTTGCTGATTACCGAGAAATATTAAATGGAGAAATAAAGGGTGGATCATAAGAAACATAAAGAAGGGGCAGGTTAAAAGATATTGTAACCTTTGGTCTTTGACAACATCATGCTATGAAATGTTCTGCTATTATAAATAGCCGTGGTGGCACAGTGGTTAGAATGCAGTATTGCAGACTAATTCTGCCAATTGCCAGTAGTTCAATCCTGGTCGGCTCAAGGTTGACTCAGCCTTCTATCCTTCTGAGTTTGGTAACATGAGGAGCCAAATTGTTGGGGGCACTATAGAAAGCACTTTGAAGCGGTATATAAGTCTAAGTGCTATTGTTATTAGGGGGAAAAACATTTTCCACACTCTCGAAATATAGTCACATTTTGATTGAGAGGCCCAATATAGATATATAAGCTGATAAGGGAATAGGGCCTGTGGCCTAGTGGCTAACTGCTGCCTTACAAGGCAGGCGGTCCAGGTTCAAATCCCAGAAAGGGTATGGCTATCTGACGAGAGCAAAATAGCTCGAAATAGATCTATAATAGTCTCCCTTTGTTTTCATTTGTCAGCAAAAAATGCTACATGTGTGTGTGTGTGTGTGTGTGTGTGTGTCTGTCTGTCTGTCTGTCTGTCTGTCTGTCTGTCTGTCTGTCAATAGTTGGATTTTGGCTTATTAATGAAATTCTCAGAGTTTTGACATGTGTTTCAGAATTAATCATCTTATCGTTCCCAGTCAAAGGGCAGATTTGGAGAAGTAAAGAGATTGTCAGACTTTGCTCTGATTAGGCAATTAATATCATCTTTTCCAAGACTTCCTTAGTACAGATGTTATTTACTAACGTGAATGTGAAGTTTCCAAAAGACGCTCTAATTAATTCAGGAGCCATGAGACAAAGTCCAAAAGAAATACAAATATTTATTAAAAACTGACATCTCGGCAATACTCCGTTGCAGCCAGAACTGAGTTCATCCAGGCTGCACGTCGTCATGACCTTGTTTCCCCCCCTTCTCATTGGCCATGTCATAAATCACATTCTCCAATTAATCACGTTAATGAGTTGTGACCTCCACACCCCTCCTTCTGACTCTGGTAGCCTAGGACACAATCAGTAAAAGAAACATTTGTGGAATGCATTTACAGTTAGGGCAGTTAGCCCTCCTCCAGCTTTCTCCCCCTTCTTTTCATGGCAACTTGAAATCTTTGCAGCCAACATTTCCCAGTTGAGTGGCCTGCAAATGTGTTGGAGAACAACTGTGATCTATATTCATATTTTGCATACTATATTCATATTTTATTTGCATGAAAATGAGGGTTGCATGTGTGATTCTACTCTGCAAATTAATTTAAATTCTTTTTTATGTTTATCCTCTTATTATGCTAGCACAGGCTGTTCCAATCTCATGCTCTTCTTATAAGTAGGAATAGAGCTCTCATAATACAGTTGTCAGGCTGGAGGAGAAGGAGGAAGACTATAATCCATCACATCTGAAGAATACAAGTTGGGGAAGGTTATGTTAACATATTTATTTTTCTGGAAACCAACTTGGAGAAATCTAAAGTAGCAACAAGTCAACAAATTGTGTGACTTGCATCCATGCACGCCAATTACATTATGTCCTCTTGGGATAAGAAGTGTTGTGCAAAGTGCAAAAAAAGGATAATGAACAATAAGCCAAAGTAATTAAAAGCATGAGATGGGGTATGTGGGTATGTTAAATAAATCCACTGTACACTATTCATGTTAGTAGATCCACTTCTTCTATCCTCACAAACTTCGCTTCTACCAAATCTATATACCATTTCATTCATAACTTTTTGTTCTTTAATCTGGCAAATAATATGTTGAAAGAAAGGGAATATTTACTTAACATTCTGCCTACAGGATCTAGATAATCTCAATAAGGGCAGCTAGGAGAGCAGCAAATGACATTGAAATATATTTGTGCCAAGCCTACTTTTCAAGGCATACAAATCATGGCCTGATTGTATTTGTAGCCCTATGATGGAAAGTCAAGCACAACAAAAGAAAATATGTGCATTCTGAAACTCTCAGAGAGAAAGTGGGTGAATTTTCAAGAATTTCATCTTTCAAGGGGCCTTTGAACAATACAGAACCATGGCAGAAAATATATTTAGTAAAGTGGATGATTCCAAACTTCCCTAAAATTTTAATTATGTGTAATTGCTGAAACTGCTATTAAATTTTATGTGTAGGCTGAGTATTTTTGTGCATCTCAACAGAAGTATGAAGATATAAAAAATATCTATATATGCAGATTGATCACTAACAGTAGTTCTCAGTAGAACCAGTTCACAGATACAGTTAAACAAATGTGTGAGAAGTGTTAGATTCACATGTAAATGACGAGACGAGTCACAGCAGCAGTTCAGCACTTTATTTCTATCCAAGCTGTAGTGAATACTGAATGCCAGCAGGCTCCAGGCCAGCCACTGACAGCCGTTTAGTACTCCTGCTGCTTGTTTATCCAATCAGCGGCCAGTATGCAAATTTTCCAACGTACATACATACGTAACAATCCCCCCCTAAGTTTCTCAGTTAACCAATCAGAAGTCGATGAGAGTCCCGTAGTCCCGTAAGTATCCTGGTTGCCTGACTAGTCTACTGGGCCTGCACGAAACAGTTTCTCCCATTGCTTCGGAGTGGCCCAATATATGGAAACTTCCCCTCTGGTTTTGGTAGTTTACCTTGTCCCTGCGCCTGCCCCTCTGTCCTCCCGGTCGGTTTTGGTTTTGCCTTCCGGGTCCCGAGAGCGGTCTGGGTTGGAATTGGGCGACTTGGTAGGTGGCAGGTTGTGTGGCCCTGCAAGCTTCAGTGATGTGGCCCCTCTTTTGGCACTGGCAGCACACAGTGACCCTGAAGTTGCAGGTAGCCCTGGCGTGGTTTCCCAGGCATCCCGAGCAACGGGTTTGCCTTTGCTCAAAAGTCCTTTGGCTTACCCTGCATTCTTGGAGGAGATGGTGGATGTTGTCATCTTCCTTGTAGTTTTCCTCTGCCTCTGGAACTTTGGTCATCCAGTCGGGTTGATGTTGGGTGTGGTGGATCCCAGAGCTTGTTTTCCAGACGTCGGCTGCAGATGTGTCTGATGCTTCTGCTGCGCGTGCTTCTTCAACAACGTCCTTAAATGTGGCTCCCCGTTGGATTAACAACTTCTTCTGCAGGTTCAGGTCCCTCATTCCAAGGATGATTCTATCCTTCATCATCTCTTCCGGGTTGATGAATTCGCATTTGGCTGCGATCTCCCAGAGACTGGCCACAAAATCGTTTATTTTCTCTCCTTCCCGCTGGCGCTGATGATAAAATTCATTCCTACTCACCATCAGCGGGACTGAGGGTTTGTAGTGCTCGGCAAGTTTGGTTTGGAGCATTGCCCATGAGATGGACTCGATGTCCGTGGGCGCTACTAAAGTTTGGGCCATCTTGTAGATTTGTGGTCCACAGCAGGTAAGGAAGAGAGCTCTCTTCCTGTTCTCCGGCAAGTCTTGGAAGTTGTTTGCCTCCAAGAACATGTGGAATCTGGACATATATGTGCGCCATTCTTCGGTTTTCAGGTCAAAATATGCTGGAGCTGGAGATGTCTGTGTGGTCATCCTTCAAGGTTGGCCGGCAAGATTTGGATCTGATGCAAGATGGCCGCCGATGCCATGAGGTGTCTTTGTTCTGTGGTTCTTCCAACACCTTTGTTGCCAGTATTAGATTTGCGCGTAAATGACGAGACGAGTCACAGCAACAGTTCAGCACTTTATTTCTATCCAAGCTGTAGCGAATACTGAATGCCGGCAGGCTCCAGGCAAGCCGCTTTTAAGGACTTGCCTGAACCCGGCCAGCCACTGACAGCTGTTTAAAACTCCCACCGCTTGTTTATCCAATCAGTGGCCAGTATGCAAATTTTCCAACGTCCATACGTATGTAACAAGAAGAATGCAACATTAGCATTTAAAAACAAAACCAAAAGCTACCAAACAAAACATATAATTGTTATTTCTAATGAGAAATATTTTCTTTCTGATTTCAAGCTATAATCAGGTCCAAATGAATTTAGTCTGAGGGTTCCATGTTTCTTTAACATTCTTTTCCATCATAATTATGTGTGTCTCTCTGTGTGTAAACATTTTTTAAAAAGATACTGAAGTGTTGGGAAAATACAGATGGAATATGGCAATATTTCAACTTTCTTAAAATAGAGATAGAACTGTTACAAAATAAAAGCTTTGCTTGAAAGCATCTGTAGACTAAGATTTAAATTCTGTTAATTCTATTGGTATGATGTGAGGGTTACATCTTGATAATATACATTCTTTGCAGATACTATTTACAAGATTTTTATGGGTTTTTTTTCTTTCTTTCAAAAAACTTTTAACCTTACCTTTTTCTTTATGAAAATAAAGGTTGCCAATCTGCACAGAGGTGATAGGCTACCAAAAATGTTTTGCGTGATAACACCCATAATCAAAACCCATTTATTACGGTAACTGGGCTTATAAGATTTAGTCTCAGATATAATACAGAAGGCAGTTTGCTTATCTCTGAGCATTATCTAGTGGTCAAAGAGAATCTAAATGACTAATTATTCCTAAAAAAAGCTCCATTCATATTTTTCATACTCTTCACACCTTCCATTCTGGAGTTTAAACTGATTTCCTTCTGACTGTTCTATTTGCATCTCATTGATGGAGGCAATTAATTCATGCGATTCCAGTGTTTATTGTTTCACAACAAGAACAAGCTAACGGGATGACTGACTCATGTTAGTCATTTTAGAAAAGCAAATATAGATCCTTTCAGCTTCAAAGAGATGCTGGTTACTTGAAACAACAGTTAGAATTAGTAAGAGCAAGTAAAGGTAAAAGGATCGTGATTTTTAGCTGCTCTAATAGGCTGCAGATACCTGGCGAACACATCTAATGGAAGTTTCCTAAGGTGACTCATCCCTGCAGATAACTTTGGGTTCTCTTTAGATCAGTTTGCATTCTGGCTAAGTGTCAGGGGATTTTAGGATAGATTGAAGACGCCGTGAAGTGAATGCTTTCAGCCATTAATACAAAGAAGGCAATTGATGCGATGCCTGGGAAAATGAGAGTAAAGGGGCTGAAGTGACATAGATGGCATATCACAAGACAGTTGGGGCAGAGCACCCTCACAGTTACTGGTGTCAGTGTTTGAAAAGAACACTGTCTTCTGAAGCTGCCCAGGGACAGGCAGTAATTATTGGGATCGTTGACTAGCTCTGCAGCAAAACATGATTTTTCAGGCAGCTTGAGTAACTCAGATGTCATACAAATATATCCGTACAGAATCAAGTCTGAGTCATAGGAGGATTGGATGTCAAAAGAGAGGATGTCAGAGTAAACAGTAACATGCAGCGTGACAAAAGGCAGTGGCTTCGGATGGCATAATATCAACCTAGGTTAGCCCCTTCGTATTGGGGAGTCAGGATTCCCTCTGCTAGCAAGGATTCATTTGTGATGCATTAGTATCAGTGTGAGAGCTTAAGGTCACTGACTGAAAAGATTTTAATTAAAGAGGTGATCAATTCTGTCAGCCTACTAACAAAGCACATTCTGTTCTTTTCCTGTGGAAGACACCCAAGAAGAAAACTCTGCAGAGACTCCAAACTTTTCAAAAGAAGTAAATAGGATGGGGATGGGAGAGGCGTGTGGACTGAGTAGATTCAATAGGGATGCTTGGATATCATGGTAAGTTTTGATCCTCTTAGTCTCGTTTCTCACACACACACACACACACACACACACATGCACACGCGCACGCACATGCACACATGCGCACACACACACACTACAAGAGAAAAATGCTAATTGATATTTCTGCACGGTGTAGGTGGCGATTGTATGCAGTTAGTTTTCTTCTGAATTGGAAAGATTTCTCTTGTGGCAATGATGGGATGACAATGACCACAGATCTTGAATGTACCTTGGGGCGGGGGGAAGAGACTTAAAAGTGGGTTATGTAGTACCAGGCTCCAACCCAACTGAATTTAAATCATCCTCATTCTCATCTATGATTCAAAGCAAATGACCAGCTTCTAGTATCTATTCCAAAGATACATTTGGGTCAGTGGTGAAATCCAATTTTTTACTACCGGTTCTGTGGGCGTGGCTTGGTGGGCGTGGTGTGGTGTGGCTTGGTGGGCGTGGCAGGGGAAGGATACTGCAAAATCTCCATTCCCTCCCCACTCCTGGGGGAAGGATATTGCAAAACCTCCATTCCCACCCGACTCTGGGGCCAGCCAGAGGTGGTATTTGCCAGTTCTCTGAACTACTCAAAATTTCTGCTACCGTTTCTACAGAACCTGTCAGAACCTGCTGGATTTCACCCCTGATTTGGGTTCAACAAAGGCCCTACTGAAATGGTAGACAGCATCCTGAGGTGCAAGTTCATCTTCTGATAAGCAGGCATTTTGTGATTAACCTTCTAAAACAGATACTGTAGCAACTTGGCTGAGGCATCATGCTAGCACAGTCTTTCTGTAGGAAGTGAACCAAGATGGGGAAGGTTATTGAAGTGATTCTCTCAAATCAGCTGACACTACCCACACAGTAGCATGGGGGATTGAGGTAACAATGTTGATGAGGGACAGAGGATCACAATGGACGGGGATTGTCAAAAAGTGGACACAATCATCATAAACACAAGAGAGGGGTTGAGAATTGCACTCTCCTATCAATTTAGGGAGTAGTTTAAGGCCCTTTGCATTTATTTTTGAAATTTAGCCTATTTGTGGCCTTCTGCGATCATTGTCAGTATTTCTTACCTTACCATCACAGGAGAGGATGCACTACTCTTCCACAAATGTTATTACCACAGGTTTTTGGGAGTTACGTAAAAAAGGTCCAAAGGCTGCCTGCAGCTCTGCACCCTCAGGATGTCCACTCAGGGAACAGCAGCACTGCACAGGCAAGGTTTTTTTGGCTCAATGGTGTCAATCATCCCTACAGGCTGATAGGGCCTGTTTCCAGAGAGAGCTTGGGCTTTTCCCAGAGGATTTGATGAATGGTTTGGCTAAGCCTTAGTTGCTCTCGTGAAACTGAGGAAGAGAGGTGATTTGGAAGCATGATAAACAAACAAACAAACAAACAAACAAACAAACAAATAAATAAATAACTTTAAATGGCCTTGGGAGAGACCAAGTGAAAAGATGCTACCTAGGGAACAGTCAGATAGGAACATAGCCCACAGCTGTGTAGAAGGCAGAGGTGGTTTCTAATTTTTTTTGCTACCGGTTCTGTGGGTGTGGCTCAGTCACTTAGTGACACTCAGTCACAAGACCCCACCACCATGCCCACCAAAATGGTGGCAAAAAAATTTGGGACTTTTTGACACTTTTTTTTGACACTCCAGCCCAATATCAAGGTCGGGACGCTGTGGGGTGGTGGTGGTCATCTCGGCTTTCCCTCCACTGCCCTTCCTGACCAAAAAGCTCCCCTTCTCGCCTCTGACAGGCCTTCCCCATGGTTGCACCCCCCTCCCAGCCTTCACCTGCACCTCTGCGCCATTTTCAGGTGCCCAGCTTACCGGGCTGCACCTGTCCCTTTTGCGGCTCCAACGCCGACGGCTTTGGGAGACGCCGGCGGCACGGAGGTCTGGGCAAAGGCTGGGAGGGAGGTGCAGCAAACGGGAGGCTCCCTGCAGTTCCTCGGCTCATCTGGGCTGCAGTACCCAGAACTTTGAATAGGAATGAGGCAGTTTACCCTCTGGTTTTTAGCAGATCTTTGAAGGATGAAGTAATAGAAGAGACTTCTCGAGTACTGCTGGTGGAAAACTAAGAGCAGAGATGACTGGAGGCACAGTCTTGTCATGCTATCTGGGATGAGTTCAAGCTTGTTAGCCTTGAGGAAGTGGACAGCCATCTGTGTTCTAGATCCATGCCCCTCCTGGTTGATTAAGGCATTTAATTCATGCATTGACAAATGGATCTTTGAGGGAGGATGTGGTTCTGGTGGCTCTGAAAAAGGAAGTGGTGCATTCCTTCTTCAAAAGGCCATCATTGGTTTTAGCCAAATCTGGTCAATTTTTGTCCAGTCTCCAACCTCCCCCTTTTAGTTGGATTCAGACCAGTGGTGGGTTCCTACTGGTGCTGTCCGGTGCTCTGTTTCGGTAGGGGCCCGCCGATTGCATAATGTCGGCGTGATGGCTCCGGTGCTTTCTTTGCCAGTCTGTGCGTGCCGCCATCTTTTTTTGGAATTTTTCGTGGTTTTTGGCTCTCTGCGCATGCGCGGAATTGTTCTTCTGCGGTTGCGCAGAAAGCCGAAATTGCGCGAGAGGACATTGTGATGCGCACCGGTAGGAGAAGGTAAGAGGAACCCTGATTCAGACTAGGTTATAGTATTGAGATGGCTTTGATTTGGGCTTACACCTATTGATAATGTGTGATGTTTGGGATGGGAATGGTGCACCCACCCAGGCTCTTCTTGATCTTTTGGCAGTAATTGATATCATAAACCATGGTTTCTGTCTGGACTAACTTAGTGGGGTTGGAAGTAGGGGCATCATTTTGCAGTGGTTCCCTTCTTTCCTCCAAGGTCAATTATAGTCAGTGTTGAGTCCCAGGCCCCTGTTTTGCATAATGCCTCAGGGCACCATCTTCTCCCTCTTTTTTTAAATATCTACAGAAAGTTGCTGTCAGTATAGATTGAAGTATCATAAATACACTAATGGTAGTTATTAATCTCTGTATCCAAGTGAAGCTGCCAAGGTTCTGTCTCAGTGTCTGGAGGAAGTAAGGACATGGATGGGGAAGAACAGGTCTAAACCTACCAGATTGAGTGGGTATGGGGTTTGGGGGTCTAGGACAGTTCGCCTCCTCCACTCTGCCACACCTGTTTTGTCCCCAGCCTTCCGCCCCCAAACAATCCGGCTCTGCCTTTTCTCCTTGGCCCCTTAGCCTAACGGGCCAAAAAGCCAGTTCACCCCGGGGCTTTTGGGCGCACGGGACACTTTGCCCCCAGCCAATCAGAGGAGCAAGAATCCCACCCCCTTGGAAGCAGCCTTTTTAGGAGAAGGAACGGGGGACAAGTCTTCCCTCTCTTGCTTAAAAGAGACACGTTTTTCATAGGGTCCCAATGAAGGAAAGGGGAGGGAGGAAGAGTGCTTCTAGCTGGACTCAATGAGATTCCCTCTCTTGCTTAAAAGAGACACGTTTTTCATAGGGTCCCAATGAAGGAAAGGGGAGGGAGGAACAGTGCTTCCAGCTGGACTCCCTCTCTTGCTTAAAAGAGACACGTTTTTCATAGGGTCCCAATGAAGGAAAGGGGAGGGAGGAAGAGTGCTTTGGGGGGAACCAGTCAGGAACAGTGGTTTCTATATTTTCCCCTTCATTGTGTGTTTATGAGAGGGGCTTCCGTTTTTCTCCCCACATTTTCGATCCCTTTGGTCCAGGTTCCTGGTTCCTGTCTTGAATTCCCTTGAGCCAGGCAATCATCCCTTGCTCTGAAAAACGTGTCTCTTTTAAGCAAGAGAGGGAGTCCAGCTAGAAGCACTCTTCCTCCCTCCCCTTTCCTTCATTGGGACCCTATGAAAAACGTGTCTCTTTTAAGCAAGAGAGGGAATCTCATTGAGTCCAGCTAGAAGCACTCTTCCTCCCTCCCCTTTCCTTCATTGGGACCCTCTGAAAAACGTGTCTCTTTTAAGCAAGAGAGGGAATCGCCGCCCTGAGTCCCACGGGATTGGGCGGCATATAAGAACGTCTAATAAATAAATAAATAAATAAAATCTCATTGAGTCCAGCTGGAAGCACTGTTCCTCCTTCCCCTTTCTTTCATTGGGACCCTATGAAAAACGTCTCTCTTTTAAGCAAGAGAGGGAAGACTTGTCCCCCGTTCCTTCTCCTAAAAAGGCTGCTTCCAAGGGGGTGGGATTCTTTCTCTTTTAAGCAAGAGAGGGAATCTCATTGAGTCCAGGTAGAAGCACTCTTCCTCCTTGCTCCTCTGATTGCTCCTCTGATTGGCTGGGGGCAAAGTGTCCCGTGCGCCCAAAAGCCCGGGGTGAACTGGCTTTTTGGTCTGTTAGGCTAAGGGGCCAAGGAGAAAAGGCAGAGCCGGATTGTTTGGGGGCGGAAGGCTGGGGACAAAACAGGTGTGGCAGAGTGGAGGAAGCGAACTGTCCCATTCCGGGGGTTTGGACCCCCAGATCTAGGACTTGGGATGTTTCCATCTGAGCAGGATGGCACTGCCCCATTCAGGTTCAGTATACAATCTGAAAGTCCTCCTAATCAAAGCACAGATAGCAGCTATAGTTGAGGTGTGTATGTTGTATAACTGCTTCTTGGATGCCAGCTTTGCCCATTCCTCAACTGGGAGATCTTGCTAATGATCACTTACACCTCAGTCATCTCTTGATTGAACTATGGCAACATGTTCTACATGAGGCTACCCTTGAAAACGATCCAAAATGGTACAGTTAGTTGATCCAGAATGCAGCAGCACATGGGTACAGGTTATTAAAGCCATGTGCTCCTGTTGCTCCACAAGCTGTATTAACTCTGGGTGTGATTCAAGATACCACATAGCACCTTACATAGCATAGGCCTGAGTCACTTATGGGAATACTTTCTCCCAAGATAGCTGTCTATTCCACATACTCTCATAGGGAGGACATTCTTCAGGTTCCATCTCTCAAACATTGCCATCATATGGGATCTAGGAGGTGTACCTTCTCAGAAGTTGCCCTGTTCTCTAGAAAAATATCCCCTGCCTCCTCCTGATATATAACATCTTCCAACTCTACTTGCTTTGGGAAAAGCTGTTAACATCTGGCTTTTTCTCCAGGGTATAGGTCCAATGGAGTGAGGTCCCCTTATGGTTCTATAATTATCACATTTGGTTGTCATTCTAAATTTTATATAATGGGCTGTTTTTCAATCTTGTATTTTTTTCCTGTTTATTGCTTGCTTTTGATGTACGTTGCCCAGAATTATATTGTTTGCTTTGAACAGCCAATAAATAAACACATAAATTTTGATTGTGAAAATATTGGTGGTGGAGTACCTGGCTTCCAAAATTTTTATAAAACCTTCAGGTCTTCAAGATGGGACCAAGCCATCCAATATAATTGTCTGAGGTCTATATTTTTAGGGTTCTTTAAATGTGGGAGGCGAGAAGGGCAGGGATCCAAGGACAATGCTTTTTTCCTGCGGCCCCAAACTTCTGGAATACTTTTTTCAGAATATTTGACTAGCAGAAGGCTATCATTTTGTTCAGGAAATCTTTTCAACATGATTTTTGAGGAAAATAGGTTGGTTCCACAGTATTTGTAGTTTATTAATAACTGTTTTATTGTTTTTCTTTCATTGTAAATCACAGCAAATTAGCCCTGATTCCATTACATAATATCTCCATTCAACAGACTAGCAAATAATAAACCCCCTACCCCTTTCTTTTTTAACTAATCAGGGGTCATTTAATCAATGAAAAAGTGGAGGAAGGTCTCCTGCAGGGTTCAAAATACAGCCACTTAGAACAGGGGTGTCAAACTCGATTTCATTGAAGGCCACATCAGGGTTGTGTTTGATCTCGTGGGGGTGGGCATGGCCAGCTCGACATCACTTGTGTTGGGGGAATCTGTGGTGGCCAAGTGCTAAGGCAGGACTTCCCTCAGACCCTCCCTCCCTCTCATTATAATCTTCCTTCCTTCCTTCCTTCCTTCCTTCCTTCCTTCCTTCCTTCCTTCCTTCCTTCCTTCCTTCCCTCCCTCCCTCCCTCCCTCCCTCCCTCCCTCTTTATTCTCCTTTCTTCTTCCTTCCCATCTTTCCTTCTTTTTCTTTGTCTTTCCTTTTTCCCTTTGTCCTTTCCTGTCCCTTCTTGGAAGCTCAAATGCAAAAGGGGAAACATTTCTCCTTTTGTTTTATTATGTGTTTTGTTTGTTTTGCTAGCCCTCATCCAGCAAAAATGAAGCTTGGGGCCCCCATGTATTTGTATTTGTATTTGTTTATTTGTCAAGCATATATGATTATAAACAAAGTATAAACAGTAAAACATGATTGAATATATATGTAATAGTACAAGCATGAATAAGAGTAAAAGAGGTAAGAATATATGTGAACATTAGGACAGGAACGGTAGGCACGATTGTGCGCTTATGGCTCTCCCGGGCGGTTTTCAGCTGCGATGGTCTTCTGCAGCCCTCTGCCAGTGAAAATGGAGCCTGTTTTTGCTGGCAGAGGGCTGCAGGCGGCCGTTGCGGCTGAAAATGGAGCCTGGGAGGGCCGCATGCAGCCCTCCCAAGCTCCATTTTTGCTGGCAGAGGCACTGTAGGCCAGTACTTTGCTGTTTCCAGGGCAGCCTCGTGGCCCAGATCTAAGCACCCCACAGGCCTGATCCAGCCTGTGGGCCTTGAGTTTGACACCCTGACTTAGAATGATCTTTTAGGCAAGAAGTACTAGGCCAGTATCAGGAATTGAACTTATCCCAGAACAATAGTTTGGGACTACAATAGTTTAGTTTTGGAACTGTCTTCTTAAAATTTGTTTTCTTTATTGGGTTTTGGAGTACCATATGTAAAAAACACCTAGATTCAGAAAAATGAAAGCAACAAGCCAAACAATAATAACAAGAAAGCATAGAAGGGACAACTAGGGTAAAATATGAAGATTTTGTTACAGATGCAGCCAGTCTGTAAGAATCTCCCCAATACATCCAACTTGAGAAGAGAAACAACCACAAAAGATAAGCAGTGTGAGTGCTGTGAAGGAGAACTATCAAAGAAGATGGAGAAACACTGACTTAGTTGTGTGTATATATATATATAGGGATCTGAAAAGACCCAAAAGGTATAAAATAAAATAAAAGGAAAAGGTCCTTCAATCCCAGAGAGTGGACTGCAGTGCTGCATATAAAAAATGAGGCAGCTAGGAGGCAACCAAGAAGCTTTGGGATCCAAACTGGACTTCTCCCAACACTCTAGACTTTGTCTGGCCAACATACAGTAGTTATCAGGATATAAGGAGTATGATGCATGTGTTTGAGGAGCGTAAATTTGCTTTGCTTTCATAAAAAAACCTCTTTAAATTACTGGGAAAACATCTCAGTATCTGTTGGCAACTTTAATTCCAAGGAAGAATTTTATACAAAAGCTTATGAGTACATTGAATGTGAGAATGTGTTTTCCAATAAATAAACTCACCATACACCAGGGCTAGGCATAATTTCTCTCTCTGCTCTTTAGCTAGGGTAAATCCTCTCTTACTCTAAAGATAAGATAATGGCATTAAAAAAGCAAGGATAAAAGAAGATCCCTAGAGGCAGTGAATTGAGTATGTATGTCTAGGAGGAGAGAAACACATGAAGACTATTTTATTCAAATTTGCTTTTGGATAATCTTAGGCAGGGGTATCAAACTCGATTTCATTGAGGGCTGCATCAGGGTTGTGTTTGACCTTGGAGGGCCAGGGTGGGCATGGCCAGTTTGACATCACTTGTGTCGGGGGGCGCCTGTGGTGGCCCGAGCACTCTGCCAGTGAAAACAGGCTCCCAAGCTCCGGTTTTGGCTGAGAGGGCCTCCTGCAACCCTCTGCCAGCAAAAACGGAGCTTGCGAGGGCCGCGTGCAGCCTCCTGAGCTCCGTTTTCGCTGGAAGAGGCACTGCAGGCCAGTCCTTGGCTGTTTCCAGGGTGGCCCCGTGGGCCAGATCTAAGCTCCCCACAGGCCGGATCTGGTTCATGGGCTTTGAGTTTGACACCCCTGATCTTAGGGTTCCTTTTATAATTTATAAACTAGAGCTATTTAATTTATTTTATTTATTTATTAGTGACATTTATATACCGCCTCACAGTGCAAGCACTCTCTAAGCAGTTTATACCAGTAAGCAATGTATATTTATATTGCCCCCAACAATCTGGGTCCTCATTTTACCTACCTCAGAAGGATGGAAGGCTGAGTCAACCTTGAGCTGGTGAGATTTGAACAGCTGAACTGTGGATCACAGTCAGCTGAAGTGGCCTGTAGTACCCCACTCTAACCGCTGCGCCACCTCGGCTCTTATCATATTCTATATGATTGCAGATTAATTCTGCTCTAGGATTTTAATTGGTAGCCATTATACTAGGTTCTATAAATTGGTATCCTAAAGTTCTAAATATTTTGTGCTGCGGATGAAAGAGAAATGTTACTGATAATGGAGAAAATTTGTAGCTCAAGGTTGAGGGGTTCTTGGTGCTCTCTGAGCTTGGTTGTTGTTTTTTTGCAGATGTTTCATTACCAAACTAGGTGACATCTTCACCGACATCAGTGCACTGATGATGTTACCTATTTGGTAATGAAATATCTGCAAGAAAACAACCAAACTCAGAGAAATAGTATGTCACAAGACACCGCCCCCTCAAAAATCATCTAGAAGGTAGAACAGCCATTGATGGTAGGAAGATGTTGGTTGTTTATTTTGTCTGCCACACATTCCTGAAAGTTCTGGGTAGCTAATTATTGTTAGCATAAAATTAAAAAAAAAACCTCTCAAAAATAATGAACGCACCTATAATAATAATTAGGTAAAGTAATACACAAAAATATAGAAAGTCATACATCTGCCGGCAGGGGAGGGTTCCGGTTACGTTCGCTACTGGTGCACATCACGAGCATGCGCGGAAGTGAAATTGCGTCCCACCGTGCGATTTCACTTCTGCGTATGCTCAGGACAACATTACAAGCCGAAACACAACTGAGGAGCATCTCAGCTGTGCTTCAGAGGAAGCATAAAGGTCAGTATTCACACAAGGGCAGGTGGAAGGGCTTTTTTCCGACAGCTCAGGATGCGGAAAAGCGCCAAAAAATGACATCATCGCTGGGCTCCTACCGGAGCTGTGCTCCGCACCAGTAGGAACCCACCACTGATCTGCCGGATTCCAACCTTCACTGACAACATGCTCTCCTCCTGCATTAGACAGAGCCAGGTCTTGTTCCAGATTGCTCTTAGGAGGGGGAAAGAAGACTGGCTCTCCTTGGGAGACAATTCCAGTGCATGGGAATGGCCCTCTTTTGAGCTTTCATCAGTTGACAATATTGTAAAGGTGGAACAGGGGCCTTCCTCTTTTCCCCTCATGCCCTTCAGCTCAGGCCACACAATGCAAAGGAAAGGAAAATTTCTCAGCTGCCTGGCTTTTTCCTGAGTGTATCTTAAAGAACTGGCCAAATCCACGATAGTTGCAACTAGGACTGGTAGAACTCTTGCTCGGATTTACTACTCTGCCTACTGGTTGCCATGTCTTTCTCTGTTAATTTGGCTTAATGAGTTCTCTGGCTTGTGGGGTCACGAAAGCCAAGGCAGGGTGGAATTCCCCATTGCCTCAAGCCTGACGTCTTTCTAGACTTGACTGTCTGGCTTTGTCACTCTGCCTATCAGTAAGGCACTCTTCTGGATAGGCCTCAGCAGAAGAGGAATGGAAGCTTGTCTGTCTTGCAGCTAAGAAGCCATATTTTTGTGCTACATCTATAGTTCCAGACCTTATTAAATAGGAAAAGTATCTGGGTGAATGGAGCATAAGGCCCCCAAAGATTGACAAGTTCATGAAAAATGGACCCTGTTGTTTGCACAGCAGCACTCTCAAGAATGCAGCAAATAGGAAACAAACCTACAGCACTACCATTGTCCCGAGCGTGCTGACAAGAGGAAAAAATTTGATTTGGTAATGGTTTTGCATCGGGGATTTAGAATTAGTATCCTGGCAACCGGTAGATAACACAAAATGGTTGGTGTCCTGAGCAATTTCATTTACTGTAGTCAATAGTCCCTCTACTGGTTGAATCTGTGAACTACAGTTAATCGATCACATTTAATAAGAGCTAAGCAATGAATTGCTTTAGTATTCACATTTATATATGCAGTAAACAGGTGATTTATCATACGGGGCATTTTTCAGGTTTCAAATCTTCCACCATTTCGATTTTCTCTCCACCATGCTTGCTTTTTAAAAGTCTGCTCCCTTTATGAACTTTCCTTCTTAGGTTAGTTTCTAGAACAGTGATAGCAAATCTTTTGAACTCAGCAAGTTAGAAATTTGGAAAGTGCCTAACTTGACTCTGTCGGCATGTCACCATCCCACTCCAAACAAAAGAGAAACAATTATCTATGTATTCATTTATTTAAAAATACAGTTCAATTATATGTAGTGCTATGTGTTATGTAAAGACACATCAAATAATTACAAAAATGAAATGCAAATAAACAAACTCATTTTCAGAGGATCTGGAGGCTGTGAGACCCCATTCTCATACAGCTTCTGCAGCCTCTGAAAATTGTGCAAGAATGGGGCATGATTTCAAGGATATTGTCAGCTGTTGATGAACAATGGTATCACCCAAAATATCATGGTGTCTCATCTTGGACATGTGGTAAACAATATTTATATTGGCCCCAGGATATATCACATAGAAATTAACAGATAACAGAATAACAGTTGGAAGGGACCTTGGAGGTCTTCTAATCCAACCCCTTGCTCAAGCAGGAGGCCCTATACCATTTTAAACAAATGACTGTCCAGTCACTTTTTAGAAGCCACCTGTGATGGAGCACCCACAACCTCTGAAGGTAAGCTGTTCCATTGGCTTATTCTTCTCACTGGCAGGAAATTTCTCCTTAGTTCTAGGTTGTTTCTCTCCTTGATTAGTTTCCATCCATTGCTTCTTGTCCTGCCTTCAGGTGCTTTGGAAAATAATTTACCCCCTCTTCTTTGTGGCAGCCCCTTAGATATTGAAATATTCAGTTCTTCAACTGAAGAAGCTTCTTGTATGAGAAGCAAAATGTTTTCAAGGAAAATATCAAGAAAGTCCAGTTGCCTTTTGAAAACCATCTTTGGGACATGCAGGGGGTATTTTCTCCAATTTCTATAATCTCTTTGGCATATTATGTAAGACAAATATTTCAAAACATATATTTTTTTCTCCCCAAACCCCAACTGTAAGGTACAGAAGATCTTACATTCAAAAGATCCATGTATGCAGGCAATGTTCCCTCTAAGCTGCGCGGCTACGCACGTGATAAGAAAATGCCACGCGGCAGTTTCCAACTGCCGCGCGGTGTTTTCTAATGTCAAAGGGAACATTGAAGCGCGGCCGCGCACGTGATAAGAAAACGCCGCACGGCAGTTTCCAACTGCCGCGCGGCAGTTTCTAATGTCAGAGGGAACATTGTATGCAGGCCTTAAGTTTATTAGTTTACTTGAAATCCACTTAAAATGGTGACAGAACAGGAAACATTTAGCCAGTTTCTCAATTAGAGAATTTAGAATTCTTTCTAAATTTATAGTGAAAGGCTATGTTTACTGAGAAGTTGAAAAAGAATTCTGAAAGAAGACAATGATGAATTGCTTTGGTACAACTGCCATAAAAACCTTCATGTCCATGACAAAGAGTCATGCTTATTGGACTTAAAGCAGACTTTTACCTTTTTAATGTGCTCTCATTTTACTGGGGTTTCTGTTCAAAACAAAAATGTCAGTAGAAGAGAATATATGCAGCTCAGGGTTACAGTTAAAGCCTTATCACTTGAGACTTTTCCCCAAACGCTTCTATATTTTTTTTAGTTGTGAGATATTTTAATGAAAATTATGGGAGTGGATCTTCATAAGGTTAATGGGTCCTGGAAGTAGAACTGGAATACTGGGGTCTTTGCAACCCATGTGCTAAAGTTAATAGATTAGTACTATATGTGTACTGCATTATAATACTTGAATACTTGATGTTACTGACAGCATTCACATGTCTCTACATATAACTTTTCCCCCCTTTTTACGACCCTATAATCCCTTGCTTCAGGGTGGTGTCAGGGCCACTGAATGGATCTGAGCATTTACTGGCTGGATGCCCTTCCTGATGCCTATACAGAGTTCACAGCAGATATTTTCTCTTTCTTAGAGAAACAGCTGTCCTTGCCTAGGATTGAACTCTCAAAACCTTCCAAGTGGTAGGCAAGCAGTCACCTCTATGCTACTGCACCGCTCATGTCCTTTACATATAAATATAAAGCTTATTTACTTTGATCATGTATGGGCACATTTTTTGAGGCTTTCAGAGTGCCTATACTTTAAAAAAACCTGGACTTTTAAGATTTAGAAGGAAAATGGTAGGTTTGGGCTACATGTTTTAAAAATAAAATAAAGGTTAAAATATATGAAGTCTCCCTTGTTTAAAATACCAAATTTTGAAGAGTTTACTCCAGAAACATTGCTGTACTGATCTCATGGCCCTCAGAGGTTTTTATTTTTTAGCGCACAATGTCCTTTTCCCTAAACAGAAATTGTATAACCCTGTTTTAAGACATTCTCCTAAGTCCCCTTTAGTTATTCTTTAGGAAATGGTCTAGTGCAGCGGTTCCCAACCTGGGGGTTGCGACCCCTTTGGGGGTCGAATGACCATTTCCCAGGGGTCGCCCCGGCATCCTCAGCTCCCCCCACTGCCACAAGCCTGGCCATGATATCGCACCCCACCCCGCCGCCATTTGAGTTTTTTTACCCTCTGCGCATGCGCAGAATGCTTCGCGCATGCGCAGAACGCAAAAGAACCCAAATGGTGGTGGTGGGGTGGGTCACGATGGGGGTGCGGGGGTGGGGCGTGGGTCGCGGCATTAGGAAGGTTGGGAACCGCTGGTCTAGTGCCATATGACTAGGGGTTGATGAACAACCCATTAATTAATGCATTGCTTATGCAAAAGACATTTCCAGTGTCGGCAAGAAGATATGCACCATGTTGTAGTCTATATGAGTTAAAAACTTTATGTTGAAAATTAAAAAAAATCTGAATTAATTTGATTATTCTCATTGCTACTCAGGGTTTTTTTTTTTTTAAAGGTTGGTAAATTCAACTCAAATATGTTGTGGGAACATATTTGAGTTGAATTTCTGTATTAGAACTAAAAAATAATGTCTTTGGATTTTTAAAATGTCTTGATTTGGTTGTTTTTGGGTGAAAATATACTATCAGTTCGCTGGAATATCCCAGTTCAGTGATAATTGTTTTTAAGAGATAACATTACCAACTATTGGCTCCAATCCATCCTCCAGCTATTCTGTGTTCCCAAATGGTATAGAAAATTGGCAGTTCTCAGCTAAGCAGTGTCCTCAGATAAAACAAGGCTGGCTAAACTAAGTGCTCTGCCATTTCACATATCCTCACTTTCATCCCAATTTCATTCTAGGTATTCAATTATGCGGAATCTTCTATGACTTCAGTTTTACCTGAAACAAGTTATGTGTAATTAAATTCTGTGGTTCATACTGTCAAAAATCCAAAAAAGCCATTAGAATGTTTACAACACATTTAACAAACTACCTTGTAACACTCTAAAACAAATGGATTTATTATTAAAATAAGCTGGGCTGGACTGAAATCCTCTTCACAAGATGCAACATAATTAACATCTAAATTTAATTCTACTTTACAAGTAATTCTTCTTCTACTCCTAGTACATTTTTAAAATATACAGTTAACATATAGTCTATTAAATCAGAGAAAAACCAGTAAGCAGTCCATTAAAATAGATAACAAATCCAGTACTCCACAAAGGTATTTTTTTGTAAAGCAAAGAACTTGTGCCAATATTATAATGGCTTGTAATTTTCTCAAATGAGTAAACAGTTTTCCATCTGCACCGAGAAAAACAAAGCAAAAAGTTGTCAAAGCAGGCAATCTTTAAGCTGGCCAGTTACATTAACCCATCCAACATCTGTTATTCCTATTTTATTAAGTTGGTAATTCAGCATAGACTAGAACAGATGCCAGAAGAAGAAAGGAAGAAAAGATTAACAAAGTTTGCCTTTGTGACAAACTGTAAAGGGAACACAGCATTCTTCCCATTTCAGCTACTGCTGTAGCGTTTTTTCCCCCCTCGTTGAAGAGGAAAAGTTGATAAAAGCTCTTGTACCAACAAACCTGATTATGAAGGAGTTTTTCTCTCTCCTCAACTGAGAATGTTGCAGGATATTTCTTTTCCCTATTTCTGTAGCAATTAGAATCATGTCACAGTGCTTTCCAAAGAACTATGTGCATTTATCTAATTAATGACAGGACAACCAGAAACTTTTTAAAACATCCCTCTTCTGCTTTATTGACAAGTAGATTGTTCAAAAATGTTCTCACAATTCAATAATTACAAAGACTCGAGACATACATTTAAAAAAAGAGTAAAAACCAGGAAAAAAAACCCCAAAGCAGTAGTGTCCAGCTCAAACTGAGCTTTATTAATCAAGAATCTGAGAAAGAGCAAATATTGTCAAACACTTAATGAAACAGAATTAAATGTTGACTAGAACCACTTGGTTTAAACTAGGAATAAGTGCATGTCCTATACAGTGTCTCAGGAAAGAGTGTTAGCCATTGGTATAGTATTAGCCCATAGAAACCAGATTTTAAAACAATTGACATCCAACTGTCATCAAATTGGCACAGAAGGCACACTAGTGTGACAATGACAAACTGAATATGCCAGCCATAGAATTAATTACACGCTTTTAAATGAAACATGATCACTAGGATGGGTGGGTAGGTAGTGTTACTAAATGTATAATACATGGAAGCATGAGATTAAATATACATGTAATATGTCACTGCTGCAAAATATACAGGAATGTGCTGTGCATTTGCTCCCCTACACATTCGGTACTTTTAATGAGCAATCATGGGGTTGGGATCATCATGCAGGTGAGGATATAATGAATTAAGGGAAGTGGGGGGGGGAGACGAGGTACCCTCATATACACACCCTTCTATGCTTCCACTTTGGTTACCAAGAAAAATCAGAAGCGATTTATTACTACACAACCCCTTCATACAAGCAGCCATCGGGGAGCAATCTCAAGAGAATGCTGGCCTAGTAAAACTTTTTAAAATGTAGTGTTATCTTTTACTCTGGGAAAAAAAAATCCAAGAGAATTTACAAAAAGGTTTGAGGAGATGGACTGCGAGAAAAACAGTAAAATCTGTTTTCCAACAGTATGTTGTTTAAAAAAAAAAGCCCTGTCCTAGCTAATCAGATTAAAAAAGTAGGGTAAGGATAAAACATTTCTGATAAGTCCTTTATGTACATGGCTAAAATTTCAGTAGAAAGACATTTATACAGCGCAGAACGTATGGTAATGGCTAAGTAAGTTAAAAGGCCACAATCTAGAACTTCTGTTTTCACTTTCCTGTTTTATTCTACTGAAGCTGACAATGGCCCTACAACTTCCTATCATCCTTATAAATTTTGAAAAAAGAAAGAGATAATATATTTAGAATATATTTAGCCAAGGATGTAACTAGGCTGCTTTTACTTCATACACAAAGGTCTGCATTTTTTTTCTAAAAAGAATTTGCTGATAATGAGATATTACATTATCCTATAGAAAAATAATATTCCTGGTACTGTATAGTAGTAAAAACTATCAGCATCTCTCTTTTTTTCAGCTTAAGTATGAAGATTTTATCAGTAGCCTTTACTGTATGTCATGAAAGTATCACAGCTGTGCAGAAATGGATTCACCTTGAGTGTCAGAATGAACAGTTTACATTAAAAAAAAACAATTTAGTTACTATAGCAATAAAGATCTCTTGCCTCCTTTTTATGCCCTCAAATCTACAATCTAGATACAGGAATTTACTGTTGTGCAATGCTAAAAATTAAGCATCAGTCTTGGCACTGTTGTTGGAGACAGATGTCCTGCTTTTGATGTTCCACGACGTAGCAGACAATCCCAAATGGGAGAAACGGTAGAGACAGCTGCAGGGTTATGCATCACAGGTTGATTGGTCTAATCCATCTAGTGTCAGCTGATTCCTATGGGGAGAGTTGGGACTTGGGGGACTGCTAGGGTTAGAGCTGTTGGAAGGAGTTGAGTGTTTGGTAGAATCCGAATCAGGCTGTTAAAAAGAAACAGAAAAACAATGTCTTCCAGTCACATTCTATTTCTAGACCAAGAACTGCAAAAACGAATCTAAGAAAAGGAGAGGCCCGGCCAACTGCCCCTGAAAGGACCCCTCCTCCTCCTCATCTAACATCTCCCACCCTATTATGTGCCCTCAGAAGTGTAAAAATAGTGTAGATTTATTCTTCCTCCAATTTCCTCTTCAAAATCATATTTTCGCCTAAGTCTTTATCTTAGCCTAAGCCCTCATCTATATTCCTATATACTTACAAAATTTCTGTTTGTCTCTTTCTTCTCATGTTCATTTTTGCTTTTTTTGTTTAAATAAATGATATTCTGTCATTGATTACACTGATTAACAGCTCAGTTTAAATCACTACTAATCAGAAGAACGGAGTCCAGAAGGCCTCAGAAGCCAATAGGAGCAATCAAATGTTCTAAAAAGAAACTTGCAGTTCACAAAAGCAAAAATATCAAAATCAAACACATTAAATTTGAGGAGACTGTATCTGTAAATTTATAGGTATCCATGAATTTGTTCACAGACCTATTTTACGAACAGCCTTGTCTATAAAAGAATATTCCCCAATAACTTTAAGTTGTAGGAGATTTTGGCCTTCGAAAATACAAAATTCTTAAGATTCCGACATAGTCTCATCAGGCAACTTCAGACATTTTAGTACCGATAAAAGAGAATATTTTAGCTCAAGGTTTGAACTGTGGGGTCCTTGCTGCTTTTTTGAGCTTGATTGGGTTCTTTTTTGCTGATGTTTCATTTACCAAATTAGGTAACATCAATATTAACGTACTTTAGTAGTAGTTTTACTAAAACTACTAAAGTACTGAACCTCAAAACCCTAAATATATTAAAGTCATGAGCAGATGTCCACCCTTCTTTGCTAACATCCTTTCAATGACAGAGAGTAGTTATCCGGAACTTAGGTCAATATACAGTGGGCATTTCCAGGGCAATAGATGTATAATCATAAATACAGCCTTCTAAAATGCTAAAAGAAACTGTGGACATTCCTCATACTGGTAAGTAACATCTAGACTACACACAAACTTGTTCGTTGCACATGCTCACAATATTTCATGGGATAACAAACCACAAACTTATCTCCATCGGGATCAATTTCCTAATCACATGGAGAGTTTTAATTCTGCTTAGCAAGATGCAGTTTTTGCACAAAATGATGCATCCATTTTTGTCTTGATTTCCCTTCCATCCATTCCTTTTCTAATGTTCTTTTGCAATAGGCAAAGAAAGATTCTGTTCGAATTATATCCTGAATTTGGTTTGACCTATAGTTGAACAAGGAAATGTATGGCCAAACTATGCCAAAAACGTAATTGTATAATTTCCTCAGGGCAGAATTCCACCATACTTAGTTTGAGAACAGACTGTAAAGGTAAAATTGACCGATGATCTTTTTTATTATTAAGTGGTACAAAAAAGAATTAGAGATTTATGAAGCAATTAAATATATCCACAGCTCTGCCTTTGCATCCATAGCTCTTTTGTGAGCTATCCTGCTGATAGCAGGCATTCAAAAGCACTGTCCTTCCTTGGACAATTTTCTGATATTTTGGAATGCAGTTAATTATTCATAATGTTTAGCTTCATAGCAGATGCGTTATAGTGTCAGTCAGTTTAATTGGGAAAAGAAGAATTTATTTAGACAACAGATTAAATGGCTACATTGCTTGAAGATATACTTGTCAAGATTGTGCTGTGGTTGTAAACACCGTATCTAATGCAGTTGTTCAGACAAATGCTGTGATAAGGCAACAATCCATAGTTTTATCTATCCAGAATGTTATACTGCTCTTTCTATGTAAGCATACTGTGGTGCCCACATACTGGTACTGAATGTAAAAGAGTTAAGTTGTTGTATAAAGGTAAAGTATTGTTAAAAGGAATTGTATACACAAGTAAGTATGGAGCCAAACAGCTTTGAAATGTATGGTAAGTAGAAAGGGGGAGGTGTTTATCCCAGTGCTCCAGAAGGGAGGGGGGATAGATTACATCATAAGGAGACAGCCAATCGGATCATAGATAGCAGGGCCAGGAACTATAAAAGGCTTAGTTGGAAGAGCTGAGGAGAGCTCTGTTTGTGGTAACTTCCAAGAGGGAAGGTTTATAGAGATTCTCTGCCTGATTTTAACTGTCCATGAGGGAAGTTAACAGGAGAGAAGATAGGCTCTAGGCAGTTCTGTGGGAAGCAGGTGCCAGGGTCAGGGTTATTGATTGATATATTGAGTTATTTGTAGATAGAAATAAACGATGAAACGTGCTCTAATCTATAGGCCTTAATCCAAAGAAGAACTGTGTTTTCTTAGATTTAATCAGGAAAGTCTCCGAGGGGAAGAAAAGGTATAAGAATTGAATACCTGATTGTGGCTGTAAGCAATTTACTTGACATTCACTGAGAAGTTTGTATTTAAATAAACTGTTTTCTTGTTTGTTCAAGAAACGTCTCAAAGTCTTTCTATTTCTCACATAAAGCATATCTTAAGCAATTCTGCAGAGCATAGAGATTTTATAACAGTAAAATGAAGCCTCAAAGGGGAGAGAGAAGTGAAACAGAGGGCGTTACCCTTGGTCAGGGAGATATAAAAAGAAAATTAAACATAAATCTATTCTGAACACCATTTTACGCTACCAAGTCATATAAAACAATAAACCTGACTGGAGGAAGGCGACCGCCCTCGCACATACATATAAGCCCCCGCATTGATCCACATACAAAATCTCATATAAACTCACTTTGTTTTTTCCCAAATGTATCACTGGGTATTATTTGTTCTCTTTAATGCTAATGTGTAAGTCATCTAGAGATGCCTTTTTAATTGAAGCAACAGATAGCTAGATTTTTTAAAAAATGCTGCCTAATAGTGTAGGGAATAAACTGAGAAAATCAGATTGGAATCCTTCAGTTCATTCACTTGGGTCCATATGTAGCAAAATATATGAACCAGTAAAACCAAGCCAATTAAGAATTTCTGGTGACAGATGCGTAACATCCAAAAGGACAGCTAAATATATATATATATATATATATATATATATATATATATATATATATATATATATATATATATATATATATATATATATATATATATATATATATATATACACGGAGGAAGCTATATACCACGTTACGAAAAGTATATATCTCTGAACAGTCTCTTGGTAGGGGAAAAGCAACTGTTCTTTATTACAGAAAGCAGGATGAACAGAAAAGCGGATTCAACTTCCAATGAGGAGAGAGCAGAGAAAAAAAAGAGGTAGAAAGAAGAAGCCATTTTGATTTCGATCTGTTCTCCTAATGTCCCCAGTAGTCAATAGATTAAAAATGTAGTTTATGCTTCTAACATGTGGAAGGACTGCAGTAGTTTTTCTTCTGCAGCATGTGTCCCCCCCCCCCAATAATAGTTTTCTAATGATTAAATTCATTAAAACTCAAAACTACAGCTGGTTGTAATTGAAAATTTCTCCAACATCCGGTGAAGTTATTAACAGTAATGCAACATTAAACCATTAACTAGGATGGGTCTAAGATAAAAAAAAAAATCAAAGCCATCTTTGTCCTTTAAAAACTTTTCTTATTCTCCCTAAGAAAAAATGTTAATTTCGAAAAGTGGTCCAAATACATATTTGCATATTTGAAAGAATTTAGGCTTTCAATTGGATTGTTTGAAAATACAGTGGGAACAGAGACTTCTAAGTTAAGATTTTTGGACAGCACTAAATTCTGCAATTTGGCATGTTGGTTATGCAGAACAATAACTTGAACAAGTTATTAGGCTTGAACAATAAAATGTTTTGTATATACCTAGCAGTTGACAGCACCTGGTTAACTCTTGACTGGATTTGGAAGCTAAGCAAGATTGTGCTGGGTGAGTACTTAATGGGACCCTTCCAAGGAATTCTAAACTTGTAGGCTAGATTGGGAAGTTACCCCCCACACTCCAAAAAAAAGGGGGGGTTCTCAAAGGCAATGAAAGCCACTTATACTGATGCCAAGAAAAGAACATAGATGTGTCCATGAAGTCATTAAGATCTGGGCTCCACTAAAAGGCTTGTTTACTGAGAAATATGCCATTATTGGATTCTCAAACTCTTCAGACAGACAAGCAGCACTGCTGCATGATGCAGGATCCATCATGAGTCGGTCGCCGGGACACATACTCTGCTAGAGAGAAGTTCCTTGAGGATGGGCGCCAGCAGGAATCCGAAAGCTCAGAAGACTAAATCTCTGGTCCTGGTGATCGACCCAGATTGGATCCTATAACATTATCCTGGGACACGTATATTCACCTTCATTCACTGCAGCATAATTTTATATAATATCATAGGTTGAGATTATATACACATACGTTCAGATATAAAAACATACTTTTAAAAATATTAGAAGTCAGTACCCTCTAGTGCAGTGGTTCTTAACCTGGGGCGCGTGCACCCCTGAGGGTGTGAGAGAGCATTTCCAGGGGTGCGAGAGAAATTTAAAAAAAAATAAAAAAAAAAATACGAACGAGGCAACCGTGTTTTTATGTTATATAATATAATATGTTATATAATATAATAATGTTATATAGTAATATATATTGTAAATAAACACGGCATTTGTTTATGCAATAAATGTTTTTTTCTTAAATAAAAAATATACACACATTTTTTAAGGGGGTGCAAGAGCTTATTTTCAGATTCAAGGGGGTGCGGACCACTAAAAAGGTTAAGAACCACTGCTCTAGTGTATCAACCATTTTTCTAAATCCACCTCCCTATTTGAAAACCTGCGAGGATATAGAGATTTATCTCACCTCTTTGTCAAACTCCTGATCTGGATCAGACATACTTCGCAAGGGCATGGCTGCTCCCTGGTCGCTGCCACCTGCAAAGCAAAAGTGTTTGAGAATCTCCCCTAGGAGAAGCTTATGAAGCTTATAGCTTGGAAAGAGATCTATACTTTGACTCTTACTTGAAGATGGCCATGAAATGTAGCTTTTATTTCTGTGAGGTGCTTGGCGTGAAATGTTGCTTGTTGGAGGACAAACCTTCTCATCCTGTGAAGAAGGTAAACCAGTCTGTAGCAGAAACGTAACCAAACTCAATTAGATGGATATTTTTCAACTTAAGTTTCTTTTTTAAATACAGAGCCTTTTAAAATATTTAAAACCTCAAATCAGTATAAGAAGTTCTTCTTTTTTTTTTTACAAATTTGTTTCATCTTGACTACTGAGAATCATATAAAGCAAAGCATGTTTGTGGTGAAGAGCTGAAGTGGTGCAGTGGTTAAATGCAGCCATTGCAGGCTGACTGCTAGTTCAACAGTTCAGCTGTTCAAATCTCACTAGGCTCAAGGTTGACTCAGCCTTCCATCCTTCCGAGGTGGGTAAAATGAGGACCCAGATTGTTGGTGGCAATATGCTGAACTCTGTAAACCGCTTAGAGAGTGCTGTAAAGCACTATGAAGCGGTATATAAGAAAAGTGCTATTGCTATTGCTATTGCTTAAAGAATCAACGAGGGGATAAATATAGCCATTCCACCCCAAAAAGCAAGTAAAAAGGTCAGTATTTAAATCTTAGTTCTTTCCAGTAGCTGGAGACATTTTACAAAAGTTATTAGGAAAATAAGTCTGTCTGAATGAGCCACATCAAATTATCTTTTGCTTTATAGCTTTATTTCCCCCTTGAAGGCTAATGCATAGCCAAAGTTATAAGTTAATGCCTTATTTTGGATTTGGTGACATTCTATTAATTGTGTGATCTTATTGATTTTGCCAGTGTGCTATTACAGTCTGATATTATACAGCATAAGGAACAGAATTTGATTGCAAATTATGCCTCTAGGCTTTCCAAATTATAAAATGGGAACATGATTTGCCTTTTACTTTTGCTGCATTTGGCAGCTATGATAGTAAATGCTGGCAGTTTGGTTGCAATGAAACAAATATTGAGTATTATCCAATAAGCTTTCTCTTTGCCTCCTGCCACTGGAAGGATGGTTACTCTCTTATCCTAGATTATTAGCCTATTAGAGAAGACAGGATTTAGATTTTGCACTGACAGCCTGCTGTTTTAACTGCGGAACTCAGGGCAGGAAAGCACAAGCTTATTCACACAGAGGTTAGCCAGCTGAGAGGTCTAATGCACACTATCATCCACTTCAGTTCCTAAAGAGCTGCTCCTACCCTTGCTACAGAAGCAGAGGAGGGGCAGGAAGAGGAGGAAAGCATTGAGGAGGAATGGTCACTCTGGAGAAAGAGATCAGCAGAGATAGGGCTCATGTGATAGACGTGCTCAAAGCCTGTTGGAGATGATATCAGAGCAGAATGTCGGGAGGATGAGGGGGAAGGAAATTCATTCTATTATTTTAGACAAAAGAAACAAGAAAAGGAAGGAGGAAAGAAGAATTATTCAGAAACACTATCATACGCCTGGCAATTTACTTCATTTTCCACGTCCTTGTGAGTTCCTGACAACAGCTAAATAGCGTTAAAGGGGCTATTAAGATGTCATTTCCCATATGCCCACCCCAGAATGAAGGCCAAGGGCTGGGTTTGGATTCTCCCTTCCCTCTTGCTCTTCCTTCAGTCAGGTCTATTAAGTAATGGGATCCTTCGTATTTTTCTGATTAGTGTCTCACATGTGACCATAGGAGTGTTGGAAAAGATGTCAATAGTAGAAGAGATTTTGGATTGAAATAGCTAACAAATCACTGTGAAAGGACGTCCCAAAGGTGCTTCCCCCCCCCCCCCCCCCCAAGAAGCAAGTGGACTTTCCGGTTTTTCTTTGAAGACGTTTCACTTCTCATCCAAGAAGCTTCTTCAGCTTTGACAGGATGGTGGGGAATGGAAGGATTTATACTCCTTGCAGACAGATGGTCATTCGCATTCTTTTTAGAGAGTCGCTGAGGCCACCTGGAGGTCTATCTGTGTCATCAGAGTCATCTGAGGGGGGGATATCATCTATCTCCAATTTACAACACAGTCTTTTCAACAGTTCCAAGAAGGCTCCACACCCATTTGCACCACTCAGGTGACTCTGATGACACAGATAAACCTCCAGGTGGCCTTAACTACTTGCTAAAAGAATGCAAATGACCAGCTGTCTGCAAGGAATATAAATCCTTCCATTCCCCACCATCCAGTCAGAGCTGAAGAAGCTGCTTGGATGAGAAGCGAAACGTCTTCAAAGAAAAACCAGAAAGTCCAGTTGCCTCTTGGGGGTGGGGGGAAGCACGTTTGGGACAACCATGACTTGGATGACTGAGAATCTCCATAGACATTGTGAAAGGAGTATTTATTTATTCAATGCACATGTAGTCCTCAGTTATGACCACACTGCTAAGCAAGGCAGTTGTTAAAGGAATCCAGCTCCCCCCCCCCCCCCGAATTTGCTTGTCAGAAGCCCCCTAGGAAGGCTACAAAGGGTGATCATATGATCCCGGGACAATGCAACTTCGTAAAATACATGCCAGTTGCCAAATGCCCAAAATTTGATCACATAAGCATGGGGCTACAGCAATAGCGATGTGAAAAATGATCAAAAATCACTTTTTTTCAGTGCCTTTGTAACTTTGAGCGGTCACTAAATAAATAATTGTAAGTTGAGGACTACTTGTATAAGGCTGCCCATTTATGTGTGATCTCTGGGTAGCATACTATTAAATAAATTAAAAGAGTTAAATGAAAAGTAACAAAGATTTTTAAAAAAATTAAAACACAAGCAACTGATAAACAACCCGAATCGCTAACACAACCAAGTGTAAGAGATTGAATTACAGCCAATCACTAAATTCTTTATAGGAACCACCTTAGGCCTGCTTAATGATTTCAATTATCCCTCAGAAAACAAACAGTATCCCTGTTTTGACTGCAAAACTCCTGGCCAACTTATCCTCTGGCAAATCAGCCGAGCGAAGGCTTTCCCTAGGAACATTTTTTTTGTGGGGGGGGGGGGTTGTTTTACCAATGGCAGATCCATGAGCACTTGCATTCCATCTCCTGGTCCCATATGAGCCACATGGTTGAAATTGATGGGGTTGGAAATCATTCTGGATCTGAGCTCGGGGTCTCGGAGCATCTCTCTGAATCAACAAAGGGTATCAAATAATGATTTTTCAGCATGGGGAAGATTCCCTTTCCACCCAGGTTGTGACAAAAACAGCCCAGCCTTACCGTCTTTGTTGCAATCTTTCTTCCTCAGGAACTTTAAAGACGAATCGTCTTTTGCTTCTAGTACGGAGCATTTGCTTTTTGCTGTTGTCAGATGTTTCTGGCACACTAAGGGCAGCTCCTCCTGTAAAATATATATAATGCAATTACAAAGCTGGATACAATCTCCTACAGCAGTGATGGCGAACCTATGGCACGGGTGCCACAGGTGGCACGCGGAGCCATATCTGCTGGCACGCGAGCTGTTGCCCTAGCTCAGCTGCAGTGCACATGTGCGTGCCCGCCAGCTAATTTTTGGGTCATGTGGAGGCTCTGGGAGGGCAATTTCGGCCTCCGGAGAGTCTCCGGGGTGGCAGGGGGGAACGTTTTCACCCTCCCCAAGCTCCAAGAAAGCCTCTGGAGCCTGGGGAGGGCAAAAAACGGGCCTACTAGTCCCACTGGAAGTCGGAAAATGGGGGTGTGGGGGGATCACGCACGCATGCGCAGGGGGATGGGGCAAGTGGGGGGCTTTGAATTATGGGTGTGGGCACGCACACGCATGCAATAGCACATGCGCGCACTATTTCGGCACCCGAGGAAAAAAAGGTTTGCCATCACTGTCCTACAGGCTGCTCTCCAGATTTTCATCTATTATATTTTGGGGATCTCTAGATCTGCAAAGCCCCGTTACACATAAATCACAGACTGCTTTCTAGAACTGTTATTTGACTGCCAGATGTGCATACTTTAATTTTAGTATTGTTTTCATAAAGGGCTGTGCGAATAGTAGACTTAGTTCAGTTGTTTCACAGAAAAGTTTCTACTCCTCGGTTTCTGACACCTTCAGGTAAGGGCTGGGAAGTGTCTCCATCATATGCCACTAGTCACGACAATATTAGCCTAATTGACCCATAGTCTTATTTACGCAAATACAATAGCAATAGCAATAGCACTTAGACTTATATACCGCTTCATAGTGCTTTACAGCCCTCTCTAAGCAGTTTACAGAGTTCAGCATATTGCCCCCAACAATCTGGGTCCTCATTTTACCGACCTCAGAAGGATGGAAGGCTGAGTCAACCTTGAGCCGGTGAGATTTGAACAGCTGAATTGCTGAACTAGCAGTCAGCTGAGTAGGTTGCAGTGCTGCTTTTAACCACTATGCCACCTCGGTTGCGCCACTTGCAACCATCTTCTTTTAGCTAATTAAGTCAATACAATTATATTCAATTAGAATAAACTATACAATACAATTAAAATAAAATAGTGTGTTACAAAACCTTAATAGCTATGCTGGCTGGAGAATTCTGGGAGTCGAAGTCCACAAGTCTTAAAGTTGCCAAGTTTGGTGATCCCTGCCTTAATAGATGCCTATTATTTTTAGTGAAGCACTAAAAAAAGAGAGTAAATCCTACTATCTATTTTTTTACGGAAATAAAAGCCACGTTAAGTCTTTTCCTTGTCATGCTATGTTCAAGTCATGATAAAAACTAAAATATAAATAGATACAATATACTAAATTAAAATTAGACTCCCCAAAATTCAACGAGAGTAAGCCCCTCTCCACCCGTTTACCAACCTGAAAACTTGTTCTTGAAATAAATTAACCGAGGAGGTTCACAGCTAAGGAGATTCAATGTGCCATTAACATTTAGGGGTCGGATCTGTTATCAAGGCAAAGTGAGAGAAGCTTTTTAGAATAGGCCTTCAGTACAATGCAATGAAGTTTTCAGAAAATTATAAAGCACATTTTACTCTACACTCAAGATACTAACCTTTCTTAAACCGATAGTTTGGACCCATTCCATAGTGTTAACATCAAAAACATCAACCCCATATTCACTGTACACGGTTAAATAGGATGGATTGCAACCTGGAGAGAAAAAAAACAACAAAATCTCTTATGGCTCCATATATTTGAGATAAAACTGAGCACCTCAGTGTTTACCGCTGCTGTTTCTCAAGCTGATTAATACTGGAGAATGGTATCTTAGGCAAAATTTTCATGAGCATCGAAAATCCTTGCTGGAGCTATTCCACTTTTGACTGCAGGTGGGCACTTCAATTTTGAAAGAAACAGATAAAGCCAAAATTCTGGCCCAATAGCTAGCACTTTATACAAAAGAAATATTACATTTATATAATTACTTAATTTATATCCTACCTTCATGTTTAATCAAATACTCAAACATCCATATTCAAACATTCATTTTGGATATATAACAGGGCAGGGGAACAAATAGGTCTAATGAATAATGGTGTTTACTTACTATGTTTTCAGAAGGTTTTACATAAAAAACTTTTGCCTGATATTCAATCACTCTGGGCAGCTAGTTATGCTCATTAAAAAAAAGCAACTCCCCATGCCATACAATTATCTCATATTTCTATCTGATACTCAAAAGGAAAACTTGCTCTAAACACAGAACCTGCCATAGATAGCATTTTTGACAGCACACTAACTGAAGCATTTCCCATTCAGTGGTTGGATTTCAGTTTACCAGCAAAAGCCTTTCAGTTTAATAAAAGGATGGCATTTCCTTTTGAACATCATACCAAATCACCTTTCCCTTATTTTGTAACAATAGATTTCATACATATCTTTAAGGAAATCTCTTGCAATGAATTCATATATTCTGGCCGAGATGAAGGGCTGTCATTTTAGTGTGAGTATTCAAGTATTTGCAGGCATGATTAATATTATCTCCAATTCTGATGGAGGGCAAAGCAAAATAGCAAGAGTTAAAAGCAACCCCAGATGAAAGCAAGCGTCACCAGAAGAACCACGGAGTAGCATTTAACATCAGCAAAACCTTTCCCCCACATGAAAAAAGAGGGTTAGGGAAGAGACACCAACCACACCAGGGTCACAAATTCATATAGTACAGTGAGTAATAAAAGTAAGGTGAGTAACTTTCTGTCTAAAAACAAAGTTGTAGGAGGAACCTGCCTTTTCTTAGGACTCTGAAGTGGCTGATTTCACACTAAGACTAGGCTCATATACCACACTAAGCAATATATAGACCATAGAGTGAAGCATGGCTTATACTACTGGCAAGCAACAAGAAAAATGGCTGAATCAAATCCAGCACACTATTTCCATAATTGTTAAATAGCTTCTTCTGCAAAATCTGCAAGCAAGCTTAGAGAACATGTAAATTGCATGTAAATTGCACACTGAGTCAAATCAGCTATTGGGCCTATCAGCTGTTCACAAATTGAAGGGAAGCAATCAAACATACAGAAACAGAAAAACATATACATACTACATGCAACGGGAGTCGCGGGCCACATTAGTTCCTGCATGCGTGACCTTCGACCTTGTGCATCAACGTATACTCCCAACAGGCTGAAGCAAAGTAGGTATTCCTCATTGCTGAGCTCCACAGCACAAAGGGTATCAAAAGACTGTTGCGAGAGGAATGCAAGTGAAGAATCAGTGGGATTTATCAGGCTTATAGACTGTCCCTCTCCTTGGATGTTCAATAAAGAGAAACCGGATGGGTAGCCAACACAAAGCCTGTCTCTGAATACCGCCATCCATTGTACATGGCCAGGAGCTTGGATTTCATTGAACTTTTTGTGGAAAGGTTTAGTTCTGTGAATCTCATAGCAGAGAATCTGCCGCTTAACGGCCACGAACAAACTTGGTAAGGAGCTCTTCCTCAGCATTCCAGTTGTAATGAACTGGCAGCCTTTCGTTTCAGGAAGTTTGACATCAAAGCTGCTTTCCGATCCATCCAGGGAAGACCAAGGATACAAGTGAACATGATGATTCCGACCACAAATGAGAACAATTATTTTCTCTTTGGGAACAAGCTCTATCTGGTAGACCTTCTTGCAATCAGCAGCTCGAACAATCACTAGGGAAAATAACAGATGCACATAAGAGAGCATGTATGTGTTGAGCCATGATATATTAACAATGTAATTGTTTGAGAAATATGTAATCTTTTGCTGTAACAAAGACATAGTTATACCAGCACAAATCTCATTATGAATTTGAACAATTGCATCAAAACATCAATATATAAATAAACAAACAAACAAATAACGAAGCCACACAGTTTTATCATAGCAGGAGCAAAATGTTTCATTTTAAACACATGTGGAGCTGCGAGTTTATCCTGAAAATTAAAATCTAAGCAATTATGGATTGTTTCCTGAAAAAAAAGATCCATGACACAAATTCTCACTTCCCAATCATTTTATCAATAGAAACCTTCACGCTGCCCAGGAGAGGGGTAGGAACAAATACTAGGAAAAGATAACAATTGTTATTCATACAGAATTTCAAAACAGTACAAATAAAATCAAAACTAAAGTGCACATGGACAAGCAAAAATAAGAGGAGTAATTGTAAATGTTCAGAAAAAGTTAGCTTTTAAGATATTAGAAGGCTATGCTAAGACTGTATGTATTTTTCTATCTTTTGCTCCTTCTCTGTTATGGAGAAGGTTCCAGAATGTAATTCTACCAAAAAGGCCCTCTTTACTGGAAAGCTTAATTTCCCTATAGAATCAGAAGATTCTGAGTGCCAATAGCTGGGGTTATGCATGGGTAGTCAGGTATTTTAACATTGAAAAGTCAAGTACAAACCCTTTGAATTGAGCTCAGAAGCCAAACGGCTTCTGCTGCAGGTACTTTAGGATAAGTATTTTTTAAATATACTGTCAAGTCTGGCAGTTATATTAGCTAAAGCTTCTGAACTGTCTTCAAAGGTACTTCTGTACAAAGATATTACAATAGAGAAGCATGGAAAATGTAAAGCATGCCTATTTGAATAATCTACTTTTCTTTGGTACAGAGAAACATGATATAATTTATATTTAACTATCAATAATTCTGCAGAAATCGTGATTCAAAGAATTACAGCATTACTTCTTTTGGCATTGTGCAAAATGTGCCTAGTATGAAACCTATACTGTGCATAACTCTTAAGATTGGCCATATGAAAATCATGCATACTTGCAGAATGTAATGGATCAAAAGTCTCAAGAAAAATAGATTCTCATATCTGCTTCTGGCCTGTAAATTCAAGAGAGTCCCTTCTCTAGAAATTAGTTAACAAATCATAAAAGCCTCTTCCCCATGTTCAGCATAATAAATACAAGCATAGGAACAGAAATAATGCTCTGGAAATCAGAAATGAATTTTCGATAAAGAAGAGCAAAAAGGGAAAATTTAGTTGATGGATAGAATTATTTCAATTATCCAAATACATTACATCCAAGTTACAGGGTAGTAAACGTTACTGCTAATATTTGAAGTCCTTCCGAAAGTCATAATTATTCTGAGGTATTAGCTTCTGAGGTTTGTGGAACTGGATGACACAATAGCAGGATTTCTGTACTGTAGTGCTTGGACATGCATTAAAAAACCTCCAGAGTATCCAATAAAAACTGCTTTAAAATGAATAGCCCCAGAAGGCTATTTGCTATTAGGCAAGTGATGTAAATACAAATAAGGTAGAGAAAGCATGCAAAACACAGCTTCTGGAATTGTTTCTAACCCCTTAATACTAGCTCCACTCATGTGACTAGGAGGAAGGAGAAAAAGGATGAAGCAAGTGACATAATTCCTTTCCAAAATTCTTTTGGATTAGAAAGAATAAAAATGAATGATATTTCCTCTTTATTCTCACATACTGTCTTGCAAATTAATATTACTGTGAAACTGCCTGGATGGGTTACTTGAGGATTTACAGCTGTACAGCATGAATATATAGGAATTATTTTTTAATTCTCTATTTCTTGCCTTTTTTAATACAGAGGAAAGTGCCCAAATGCTAATAAAATGGGTTTCATGAAGACATTACCAAAATGTTTTGATCAGTAGACAGAATAACAGGAAATGGAGATGTACTCTGTCCTGGATGATTTTGTACTAATTAGTTTTCCAGATTGCCAAAAAAAAAAAGCTAATGAGGTATAGATCTGGATGGGAGAACACATCAGAAACCCATGGCTTTAGGCTAGTTTGCAAAGTTGAAAATATATATTTGAAAAGGGCAATAACAAACTATTTCTTTACTGTTGCCAAATGGGGGGAAAACATTTGGCATATCCATATAGTCATCAGGAGCCAAGTTCAAGTTGATGGAGACAGTTTTTATAGTTTGGGAATGTTTCCCATGCTCAAATGGCTAGCTTTCCTACTTTTCATTTTCTAGCTTTAGTTAGTGTGCACACTATCCTACTTTCCAGATAAAACAGATTTGATTTTGCTCCCACCAGTCCTAATCAAATCCAGACCAGATTAGCCCAACATGCCAAAAATCACATGCTTTTGGAAAGCAGTCAAAAAGTTCTGATGTTTACAGAATACATAACTAAATTAATTTCTGGGGCACAGAAGCTATTTATCATCTCAATTTTGTTCTATCTACACCCTCAAGTTCATTTCCAAACCTAACATATTGTACATACATGTACACAGACATGTGTGTACACACACACACACACACACACACACACACACACACACACACACACACACCATCAAACTACTCCCATTCAGGATAAGCTAAACATTATGCAAGTGAAGAAGAGGAATAATAAAAAAAGTAAAATAGTAGGAATGTATGTATGTATGTATGTATGTATGTATGTATGTATGTATGTATGTATGTATGTATGTATATCTCATGTCATATATATTGTATCATATCATATCAGCAACTTTAAGATATGCAGACTTCAGGTTCTAGAATTTCCCAGCCAGCATAGTACGTGAAGTCTATGTATGGACTGTATGTCCATGTATGTTGCTTCTTTAAGTTTCTTAAAGTTGCTTTCATCCTTGCTTTTATCATAACATTACATTCCTGATTTTTAAACTTGTAACCTCTTTTTGAGGATCTCATCAATTTCCTGTTACTGTAACTTGGTTTCTCCTTTTCCTTCATCCCATTCACTTTTCCTTCATACTATTGTTTGCAATTCAATTCCCATTCATTCTTTCTGCATCACAAACTATCTCAGCAAAGTTATTTTATATTCATCGGTACTGGTGCCACTTTGTGGCCATGCTCCAAAATTGTGTGATTTTTTCCCCCTGCAACTGAGCTTATGGAAAGAGGAATGGGGTGGAGGGTGGGGTTGGCAAGAGAGGAAGAAAGGAATGTATGATTATTTGTGTAAAGATAAAAGACTGACTTTGAAAAGCTGCTGTGATGACCCAGGGCATGGCACAGAGATAACACAAACAGCTGGCAGTTTAAACTGCCCCTTTATTGCTCCAAATCTCCCCAAACGCTCCCACATTTCTGGCAAGTCCCAGAGCAGAGTGAAAACAAACCCCCACATAAACCTCAAGCAGCCTCTGGCTACAATTAGTCCAGACCAGCGCTGTCTGCATCAAGGCTGCAAGTCAATAAATCCCAAATGTATTTGGCAAAAGAGAGCAAGTAAGGAGTTCAGGGAGCAAAATATCCAGATAATTAGTCCAGACCGCCAACAAGGAATGCAAGGACTCTTGGCCAGTTCAAACATCGGCACACAACACTTCAGGAACTCAGTGTTTGTTCCTGACAAATGCCCCTCCCCACGGCGTCTCCTTAAGTCTCATTCCCCAGGTGTGCCTGGTGAAGCTGGGCGGGGCACTCTCCTCATGAGTGGCCTACTCCATCTGCGCTGATCACGCCTTCTCTGCACTCTCCGAACCCTTGCATCAGGAGGGGGTGGTTCTTGCTCCTCGTCTGAGCTCTGTCTCTCCTTCCTGCCTGCAGGTCTGACTAATTCCGAACAGCCTTGCCTGGACTGACTCTGCCCTTCCCCAGTTTCCTCCAAGGCCAATGGAGCTGCCCTCTCATTCACTGTCAGTTCTTGTTCCAGCTCATCTTCTGCAGAGATTCAGACTCCGATGGGGGCATGATAGCTGCTCATTCTAAATTACCTAAAACTTCCACAGTTATCCCGAAGGGTACTTCTGTGATGAATTTTATTATGTCAAAAGACAAATCACCCAGAGATGCAGCTTAGTGGCCAGGTTCCTTTTTTCCAAGCAAGGCACAAAAGTAGCTTATCAGCTAATTATGGAGTAGTGGTGAACAAACCAGATTAGCCTCTGTGAATATGCATTTGATGTCAAATGAACAAATGCCTTTTGTGAAAGGTAAGAGCTGTGCCATAAATGTCCCATTTAACAGTTCATTAAATAAGCCTGTATTCTGAGTTTTCATCTCTTGTCAGACAAGCAAGTGGGAATACTGCAAATGATCAAGAATTAACTGGCATGTATCTGCTAAATGCAATCAAGAATTTACTTACCGTCACGGGTGACCTCTATGACAGAGAGACCTTCATCTGAACCAATTGCTATTCTATCTCGATCTAATGGTAACAAGGTGAGAAAAATAATTATTAATATAAATATTCATTCTAACCCTGGTTTCTACTTTTTTACAGAAAGCGTCCATTTGATAAACAGAATATGCATATGCTAAAAGAACTGCACTGGATACCGTTTTGCGGTATTAAATATCAGACCTCAATAATATATATTTCAATCCATGTCTAACCAAATGAAAAGACCACAGAATTTAGTAAAACTTGTTCATAGGAAAGTAGGTATATCAACGCAAACTATACGTTATTGGCCTCAGATTATTTAAGAGAACTTTGGAGAAGACTGTCTATGGCGATTCTCAGTCAAGCAGGTCATGGTTATCTCAAAGATGCTTTATCAAGAGCAACTGGACTTTCTTGCTTTCCTTTGAAGATGTTTCGCTGAAGATATTTCTTGGATGAGAAGCGAAACATCTTCAAAGAAAAACAAGAAAGTTCAGTTGCCTCCTGATAAAGGACTTTTGGGTTTGGAGGAGACTGTGCTCCAAGATTTTTCTATTTTGGAGCTTAAATTGGTAGAGATGAAGGACCAGATTTTTCAGTAAATGTTGCTCTCTATAACCAAGACTGTAGTACTGGGTTAATCCCATCCATCTCATTCCATCTCCCGAAATGAGGAAAAATAGTTCTATTTCAGAAGATTTAAGGAAAGTGAGATATTTTTAAATAGTTGGGTAGCAATATGCTTTCTCATTTCAAACTGTTGTTAATATTCTGCTCTCTTACTACTTTAAAATTGTTACAGTATATATGGCGCTAATATAATCCTTTTGGTTCTTGCAGATGGCAACTGTCCATAAGACAGAAGCAAGGAAGTAAGGTAGGCAGGCAGGCAAACAAATGATGACTCCAAATGAGAAGGAAATATAACATTTGTTAATGTACTTAATTTTATTTTAGCACAATAAGGAATGGGACCAAAACACCTAAGCATTGCTGATATCTATTTCAAGCAGTGATAAACATACACCAAGTCGTTTTATAAGTCAGTCATTAAATTTCATGCTACTAATCTTTCCTGTCGAGAGATAAAAATAAGAAACAATATATTTAAAGATAGCAATATATCAGTCTCAATTACAGGGGTAATGTTCTACATTCGAAGTGTCTTGTTACATTCCAACATACCTATAATAGTAGCAGCTAGGGTGGTTTTAATGAAAGGCAGTGTACTGTCATAGGCTTCCTGCGGAATATGTATAACTTGATTTCTGAGTTTATTTTTGTGCAGAATAGATTGCAGTCCCTCTAGAATTCCAACCCACTTTCGCTTTTCATTCTCATTTTCTGTTAGGATCAGCAGAGAGCAGGTCTTTGAAGGAGAGCCTAAGAGAGAAGCTGTCACCTTGAGAACAAGAAGACAGAAAAGGAAAATAATTGCATGAAATTCACCCACACGAGAAATGCCTCAACGAAAGCAAGGAGACAAAATGGAAATGTACGCTAGAGTCAAACAAAGTGTTTTTCAAAATGGCCGGCTCCAGACTGAGCCTTCTGTAGGCAGTATGAATAAATGCAGTGAAAAGAGAGACGGGATAATGATACTCTGATTTCTTAGAAGCCATCTACTCTGCAGATATTAACATAGGAGGGATTTGTTCAGTGTTTTCTCCCGCCTCAACCAACTTGGAAGTATAGACAATCGTCTTCATTCTTAGCCCTGATTTTGGGCCTAAGACTATGAATCAGAAGAGAGACTGTAAAGTTCATGTTCTTTGGGGAGGGTGATTAGATGATATGTACTCTTCCGAAAGGCGCAGAAGACCTGGTTCTGCCAGCGGGCCTGGGGGAACCCAGAGCGGGATGGAGCCCATTAAATGGCTCGTGAGATCTGCTGTCGCTGGGATGGGGGGGGGGTGATTTTATTATATTATACTATATTAATTTATTTGATTCTTTTTATTTGTTTTATTGTTTTAAATATGGTTTTATATTCTGTAAGCTGTCTTGAGTCGCCATGGGCAAATAGGTGGCAATATAAATTCAATAAATAAATAAAATCTCACAATCCTTTGCATCAGGCAAGCTGGTTGGGAATAATGGGAGTTGAAATAACATGCAAGGCACCACATTGTGCCTGGATTTAATTTCAATGAATTCATTTCTAGTTTATATTTAATTCATTATCAATACAAATTTACAATGCCGACAAATCTCTTTTACTCTTGTTTTGCAGGGTATGCCAGAAATATTGCTACAAGCAGTAACATGGTGACAATCACATATCGTCTTTACTTGTGTGGTTAATCAGAAATTCTTGCTTCATTTTCATCTCTCATCTCACAGACTCCTCTCAAAAAATTGTCTATAAGATTTGTGCAGGGGTAGACTTAAGCAAGCTTTGGATGTTTACTTTCTTTCCAATTAAATTCCTTTCTAATTCATTCCGATTAAGTTAAAACTTCCAGTTTTTGGCAAACTCAGCCTTCTTTATTCCAATTCATTGAGCAATGTATATACATTTGATATGTTTCATTTCCCATACAAATGACTCCCTCATAGCTCCCTCCCTATGCATTAATAAGATTTGCTGGTGCTCAAATCAAGAGCTTTTGCACTTATTTTGTAATTTATCAGGCTGGTTATATAAGGGCCCACTCACTGTGACTCTCATCTTTAGTAGAAATGGGTCAACAAACAATAGATAGATTTAAGAAATGTTATTAAATAGTCCAAACCTGTGAATATGTTTATAAAACTCTATAGAGAAGACATACTTACAGGGCAAGCCACCAGAATATAAACTCAGAGTAAACTCCACTCCCTACTAGCACTGATGATGTTACCTACTTTGATAATGAAACGCCTGCAAGAAATCAACTAAGCTCAGAAAGCATCAAGGACCCTTCATTTATAAAACTTGTTTGAAAACTGGCAAACGGATATCTACAGTAGTGACACCTATTCTTGTAGGTGTAATTCAACTTTGCTTTAAAAATTAAAATGTGGGAGTTCAATGATAGTAAAACAAAACAAAACCATGAAGGTTCCAGATTCCTAGAATTGACCCAAGTAAAATTAAATTACTTATGAATAGAGTATGTATTGAACAAAACACATGGTTCTGTCCAACACATACTCTGTTCGTAATGAGCAGAATCTGGTTGCAGTGTACTCTGTAATGTTAACTCAGTCTTAAAACTTTCTATTACTTCACTTCTTCAACATAGTACAAATTATTTTACTATTTATTTTAACTTTAGATTGAATTCTTGCCCCTAAAATATTTCCAGATATGGATGTTCCTAGTTCATTGGTATATGTATTATGTGTAATAAAGCCTTCCTTATTACTAGGCATCATGGTGGTTTAAGGTAATCTGGCAATGAAATTAGCACCCTAAGACACTTTGGTAACCTGGAATTTAGCTGAATTTTTTAAAAATAAAATATGATCTACAAGCCGGATAACAAAACCAAAACATTATTATGTAGGCCATCTGCAAAATAAATATTTCACCTTCTTGGATTCATCAGACAAGACAACCTCTTCCCAAGAAAGAAGTGAAAGATATCAAGCTGCACACACACACACAAAAATGTGTATCATATAATTGCATGTTTCACCACTGTCTTATCACCCTTTTAGACAGATTCTAAAAGAAAATTAGAAAACGACTAGAATAGAATAAAATATATTTCTGTGACTAAATTATTATAAAAAGATTGTAAACCTAACAGTTTTGTTTTGCCTAGACTGGAAAATTGTGTAAAACTTTATTTTTATCAATCATAGCTAAGTAAAACATGAATTATATTTGTACAAATTAGTCAAATGATCATACCCTGAATATACAAGGAATATCTTTACGGGTTGCATGTATAACATCCGATGCTAGGACAGAACTCACACAAAATTCTTCATCTCTGGAAAAAGAACAACACTACATGTTATTAAATTTAAACTACCTATTTAAAATCCTTGCTAAAGCAAAGATTATTAGCAAGAAATTAACAAATTAATTGGTAAAATTTGAATCACTAAGTTAAAGAGCTTCTGTGTACAGGTTTATGATATTATTTTCTAAGAGGAAAAATCAAGAGCATGTGAGAACATAAACCTATTCTCTCATACCTTATACAAATGTGGCCTACACTTTTGTCACAAAAGCACACAATGTATCAAAGCATGCTATGTAACATCAAAGAAAATTCAGCGATTGTGTCATTCTTCACTTGCTAATTTTTCTCTGACACAATCAAGCTTACAAAAAGATGTGGCTTAAGGTTGCAAACCTGAGATCCATAACTTGACTTGCAACAACTCCTGGCTGAGTGGATTTTCCTTCAGGCACATCATAGAGGAAAAGTTTACAGTCACAGACAACTGCATAAACCCGCTGCCATCCTTTCTTAACTCCTGTTGGCTTTGGAACCTGTAAATGTAGAAGTATATTATTCATACCATAAAAGGGGGTAAAGACTCATTTTTATTTATTAAATTTAGTATTTTATTCATTAAATATATTTTAATATACCATCTCACCATTGAAGCAACTCATAAAAATATTTCCAGGGATTTGCAACAATATATACGTTTTTCAAATATTGTAACTTCTTCATTTTAGATATACAATGGCTGCAAAAAAATCAATCCATTAACCATTGATCCATTGATCAATAAATATGATTGGCTTCCCTAAGGAACCTGAAGTGATCTTTTGGATATCATGAGTCATCTCTTCATAGGAAATTAAGTTGCATGGCACTCATTTTCTCAATAGCTGAATTTACAAATAATATTAAGCCACAATTTAATGAAATAAGCAAAACTCTTTCAAGCCATGGATCAATTTATAAGAAATCTGTTTTAAAAGTATTAATTTAAAGTTAATGATTATATATTTTAATTCTTCCATAATTTCTGATATAGGCTGCCACAAGAATACTTATCTCTTGCATAAACAATAAAATTCCACCATTCCTGATAAAACAATTTGCAACTTTGGATTGTTAAATAATGGATTTTATCAGTTAATTTCTCAAGCAATCTATTATACCAGGGGTAGGCAAAGTTGGCTCTTCTATGACTCATGGACTTCAACTCCCAGAATTTCTGAGCCAATCATGCTAGCTTAGGAATTCTGGGAGTTGAAGTCCATGAGTCATAGAAGAGTCAACTTTGCCTACCCCTGCATTATAAAATTCATGGCATAAGCCCTGGTTATCTGAAGGACTGCTGGTCTCCAATTGCTTATGTCCATCTGGTGAGATCAAGCACAGTAGGCACATTTGGGATCCCATTGATTAAGCCGTTTAGCAGGTTCCAAGAGGCGTGCCTTCTCTGTTGTGGCACCTGCTCTCTTGGAAAGATATCCCCAACTCCCAAGATTCAGATGGATCCAATGTTGATGTCATTCAGGAAGCTTTTGAAGACTTGAATATTCTCCCTGGCTTTGGGAGTAGGGTGATGACTGAGCCCCTGTTCAGGACTTTCCAATTTCTATTTTATTTTTGTATTTATCTTTTTTTTTTTAATTGCAGACCACCCAGAAATATTGGCGGTCTATTCGCAACTAAATAATAAATTAATGCATTGGTAGATGAAAGGTTTTTCTAAATCTCTTTATCGGGCTGATATAAATTCAACAGGAACTTTGTAAAGATATTCTCTTCCTAACAGTTAAGCTCAATTCCTAATGGTTATATGAACATGTGTTCTAGATGTCAATATGGAATTTCTGTCCTTGCTTTCTCTGGGAATATTTTTCAGATCCCAGTTCTGTTTAAGCCAAAGTTACAGCTCGTAATAGTCTTCTATTCAAGTGCTAATTAGGCTCAACTCTGCTTAACTTTTTCAAGATCAGCTGAGCTTAGTTAAGTGCTGCTGATTGTTGTCATTATTTTATGCTTTATAATTACTTTTTCAAATGTCACAGACACTCCACTGAACTTGGTAATTATTTCCATCTACCTGTCTTTTTTAATCATGATTTTGGAGGACAGAAGCAATAACAATTTGATAATAATTAAACCCTGAATAATCTTGAAGCTGCAATCAATAAGCCGTAATGGGACAAGTTCTCTTTAGATGAGAAGGAAATGCTGGGAAAGGTATTGAATTGGAAAGCTTCAAATGCCCTGAGATAGTTCCTGGGTACAACTGTGGTTTGGATGTTGATGATGGGGTTGGAAGCAATGTCTCATACTCCATCTTGCCATGCTTGACGCCTAAAGTTTCTACTCTAATTTCTTTTACCTGAAATTGTATTAAGTTTTGAATTCCTCAAGAAGCGACCAGCTTGAAGTTTTCAACTGAACCTGGACTCTATTTTACAGCCAGATTTGCTTGACTTTCTATGTCTAAATTTGAACTGGTATTTGACTATGCACAGTAACTCTGATTATCTGATTACTGACTATCTGCCTATATGTGCAAAGGACCATCCTCTTTTTCTGCCAGATTCTTACCTTGACATAGCCCTTATAGGCTGTTCCTATACCTCTTTGAACATCTATTCCAAGGGGTCTCTTGGCTTGCTCTGGAGGTATAGGACAGACTTGCGGTGCACTGTCTTTGCAGGTAATGTGGCATGCAAACGAACACACTAAGGATGAAAAAGTAAACTTGTTAAGCTTTGTGTTGTGACACAATAAATTCTATAGAATAGAGAACTGGCTAACAGTGAATGAGCAAGAAAAGGACATCACACCATAGTTAGTCAGCAGCTAGTCTCCAAGAACGACCAGTTTAAAATGGTAAACATGATATTCATTTATTTCATATGAAAATGTAATGAATATATAATAGCAGGAGCTTCATTAAACCATAATCATGCTTCAGTAATGTTGTATAAAAGACTCCAGGTTTTAAAATTATGGCATTTTCTTTTTTCTTGAATTTACACATACTTAATTATTTTGAACAACTCTGTTTTATTCAGATCAATTATTTAAGTGAATAATTCTTTAAAAGACCCGTTAGATTTTAAACAAACAAACAAACAAACAAGGAACCTAGTTTGGCAAGCCTCTCTTTTTTGTTTCTTATGAAATAAAGGTCTGTAATAAATATGTGTAAAATCTACAGATAAAGGAATAAAATGCACACCAATATTTTCACTTCTGGGAATGGTTACCTAAGTCTGAAGTTATTCAAGATCTGTCGAGCTAGTGTTTTATTTCTATTTTTATAATAATTTAAAAAGCATGCATCGCTATTTTGCATTTCCCAGATTTATGCATATCTTTGCCCCTGAATGTTATCAGAACTCCATTTAATTTCTAATATACAGGTAGACTTCAATTTATAAGAGGTCACTTAATGACCATTAAAAGTTCCAATTGACCTGAAAAAGGGGACTTACAAAACGCATTCGAAATTCCACTGGTTGGGCCCCGTCTGTGTTCAATGTCCACATCCCTCAATCAAATGACAATGTTTTATGACAGCTTTGCTCAAAGCCAGCACTTCCAGTTTTTGGCAAAACTGCACCCATATTGAGCCATTGGTTAGCTTAACAGCTGTGTTCGCATAATGACTGTGGTGATTCGCTTAAAGACCATCACAAAAAAAGGTCATAAAATCAGGTTGGGTCATGTAGCTGGTCTATTTTACAACCATTATGACATATGATTGTTATGGGCAGATTGCATTACGGTCGTTTGTCAAGTACTACCGATAACTGGTATTTTCTTGAGTCACCCAAGATGTAATATTCCAGTATGAGACACAAGTACCCTGCATGTGCAGAACAGGGAGCAAACATTACTGTGGATTTGGATAGTAGTCTCACTTTATCTGTCCAATTTTTTTAAAGTGATATGATCTCCCCTCTCCTTCCCAAAATATAGGTTGCAACTATCTGGCTGGTACTGACCCATAGTTCTAGAACTCTTAGATAGAAAGTTGTAGATACACCTAAGATTGGTAGCTTAATTTTCTTTATATATTTCATCAATATATAGGTACACATTCTGAGAAAGTCCCAAACATTTAGTGTCATTATTCAAAAGAAATTCCCATCAATATCTAATTTGTAGGAAAGCATTCTATAATATTATATATTATAATTCAAGTAAAACAATCCAGTAATATCTCTGTATACTAAATATATTTTATAGCATCTTTTATATTGTTCAGAGTATATAATCTTAATAATTACGAAGGAATCACAATTCCACACAATTATTGTGTGACATAATTGTGCCTTAACATCATCTCACACCAATTAGCCATACTATAAAAAAAAGAATAGATCTAAAGCTAAACCTAAACCAATGCATTTGGGAACTAAATTTCTGCCTTCATTAAATACTACTATTATAAATAGATGCTTACTATCAGAAAATTTTAAACAGATTTGTTTTCTTTCCAAATGACAATTAGGCTATTAAGATGCCCAAATGTTTAAGAGATTTAACCAACTTACCATCACAAGCATAACCCTGTCTAATCAATCCCACCATGAGAGATGTACAGTGGCTGCATTGAGTTGGGCTTGAAAAGGATTTGATACTTAGTTGATGAGCTTTAGGCTGAAAAAAAAGTTCACAATAAAGCAACATAAAAGTTCACTGAAAAATTGACAACCTCTGATAAATTATTAATGAGACCGTGTACCAGCTTCCATATCAATTCCATATCAAGTGGACGGCTGGGGTTAAGTCAAGTGTAAACCATTATGTGGAATGGATCTTAGCTAGGAACCACTCCTCGTATGCTTCTGACACAGTGTATTAGATCCTCCATCTCCATATAAAAACTATCTTGAACAGAATAATGCTTTAGCTGTTCATTGTGATTATTTTCAGCAGTTAATGAGATTAATGTCACTCAGTTTTTGATGAACTGTTAAGAATGTATTGATTTCAAATAGGTGCTGTTCTTTTGTTTTGCTTTTATGACAGATTAATGTGCTTCCCTATTGATTATGCTTTGTTTTATCCTGGCTTTTGCACTGTGCTGAAATAGTTTTTGTAATGGTTAATTTATATTTGGATTGTACTGTCAAAAGCAATATAATCATTCTTTCAAAATAAATACATGTCCAGTATAGAGTAGTTTGGGCAACATATATTTTTTAAAAAATAGGTGCACTGCGCAACCGCCTAAATTATAATCAACAATCAGCTAAGAATTATAACCCACAATCAAATCCACTTATATACTGAAACTGAAATAATACGTAGGCTTGTTCCACCCACCATTATTATATTAGCTTTTACAGAAGCTCAACATCTTTTTTTATCACCACACTTAATACTATATAGCAAAACTGAATATCGACTGCCCTTAGTCTGTGGAACAAAATAATATAAACAAATACAAAGTCCTAATTTGGGGCTGGTGAACTAGGGCAAATCCCTTTGGTAACAGGCTTATTTAAGGGGGGGCGGGGGTGGAGTCCAAGCCAGCAAATTTCCAGTCTGATTGAAAAAGAAGAGAGGGAAGGGGGAAAGGGAAAAAATGTGGAAATTTGTCAGATCAAACTTGCTGGATAGGCACAGTTTGCACTTTACTTTATAAGCATATGGAAGTAGCTAGAGAGGCTATTCTTTTTTAATGTTACAGCAGTTCCAGATTTTGTGGAAAATAAGAGGGTTCTCCACATATTGTTGCATGGCCATATAGTCACAATCAAAATAGAAACTTCTACTCTTAAAAAAAGCTAGCTTTAATACCAACTTGCTGGGCTTTTTACTGATTTAAAAAAATGATTGAAAATACCCTCTCAGGCAAAGATTTAGACAGAAAATGCATCTGCCATCTACTTGTACAGCAGGTATTTTCTGGGGAAGTACAGAAAGTACCCAGAACCTGTCCCAGTATGAATTAGCTGGAAACAAAACACCCCAAAACACTCCCATAAGATTCTATACAGAATTCATTTTAATTCTTAATCCAGGTTAAAATAATCCCTCCAAAAGACATGCTTAGACATAGCTAACATACAGACATGAACAAACTGACAAATGGATCATGCATGAGGCATAATACCTTACATGTTAACTCTCTGCCCACATTTTCTTTTGTTAAAACAAACCATTAAAGCCCCCTACCTTTGGTACAGCTAGAGAAATGGACTGAATGGTGGGGGAAGGAGCAGCAGGCATCCTCTGAAGCTGAATTGGTTCCTGAATTGCAAAAAACTGTAGCTGAATAACATTTAATTTTCCCAGGGTCCCAAACACATTTGGTCTTGCAACATTTGACAAATCTCTACTTCTAAATTTTAGTAAGCGGCTCTACTGAAAAATGCTGGCTTGGCCCTAACTTATTAGAAGCAAGTTTGCAGATCAAGATAGACTCACAGGAAAACCTGCACTACAGCAAGCAGCAGAAGATAAGCAAATAAGAGAGCAAGAAATGCACAGCTGAATGAGAGAATGAGAGCCAGGGAAACAGTAGCAAAACAAATGAAGTTCACGCCAACTTTGTACATTTAAACATGACACAAGTCTACAAGGAAACATGCCAGGAAAAGAAAAACTCTTTTCTTATGGATCTCTGATTGAGACACGCATTTATTAGGATACCCCAAATTTTTTATTTGGACATGGATGCTTACTTCTTGCTGCTGCTGTTCTGCAGTTGCAACAGACGTTGACAGCGCCACCTCGGCCTTTGTACCTTGTACCTCCTGCTCACTAACAGAATTTGTCTGCAGAAACACAATCAAGAAAATTAGCTTCTAGCATCAATAGTCACTGAATATAGGAAGATCAAGGTTATCAGAGGTTAAAGAATCTGTCTGTTCAGAATAAAAAAAGGTAAGAGAGTTCCTCTGCCCCTACTAAAAACAAGCCCCCAGAACACAATGGAAATTATTCTGATAGAATGATCATGAACTGACTTTTCCTTCTAAAATAAAGTCCTCATTGGTTAGCCTCCCCAAATCATCTGAAGTTATTTTGAACTGATTAAAGTCACAATATTCCACTTGATTACGAAGTCCAACCAAATGCCAAAATCTACATAAAAACATTAGTTAATTATGTTTTTTATTATTAAAGTGTATCTGAAAGCTGTACTGTCTGAATGGCATGGAATACACAAATCAAAGTGCAGGTGCAAAAATAGTGGAGGAGGAAGAAGGGGAGGAAGGAAACATGGTTATAAACGACATCTCTAAAAGTGAAGACTTGTGGATAAGGATAAGAAATCCAGTTTATTATAAGATTGATATTCTGTCTTATTTGGGAATTTATAGGGGCACACATGGCAATCTTTCCTTTCATTCTTCTTCAAACAACTACCCCATGGGCTGTCTGTTGGTCTGAAAGAGAATGGTGACTCAAATCATCCAGTAATGGATGAAGATAAACTTGAATCTGAATCCATCAATCCAACCTATCCATCAATACTTTAACCAGTATTTCACATTACTGTCATAAGATAGAATGTATTATAAAGGAATAATCGGCTTACTACTTGAAACACTACAATTATGATTTATGTTAATTCATCTGACACATAGACAAAGTCAAACAAAACATATGTGAGTTTTCAAATTGTACATGAATAAATATGTACATTAATATATATGAACTAAAGTCTTGCATGTGTATTTTTGCATTTAGGGGGAAATAGATGATCATTGCTAAGAAAATAACATCACTTTGAAAATCTAAAATATGTAGGTGGTCTGTAAATATGCTATTAGATAAATATATTATTATTAGATGTAATATACACTATAATTCCTTGATTCACTTTATTTTATACAAAGTTCAATGTAAACAAAATGCCAGATACTATCTAGCTACATCAAGTGGCTATCAATCATGTTAACTACTCTCCAAAATCATGTTAAATACAAACTCCTAGAGTTTGATTTACAAAGAAGATGTTTATTTGCAAGTTAGCTTTTTGTCAAAATTATCACTGGAGGGGGAAGGGAAATGAAAAAAATAGTTCCTCTGAGCAGCTATGAGGAAGGATATCTGAATTCACAGATGACCTGTTGAAGAAGTCCAGTTACAGGTTCTTCTTCATTATGTTTTCCACATTGGAGGGTTTAATCATCATGAAGTGATCAAAGATCATTTTTTTCTAAGTAGCAGCAATCTGAGAGCAGACATCCCTTCCATAATGTTGGAGAAAGGTGAAAAGTTGAGCCCAGGTACCAATCCAGCATGGGGAGTTTTGGAAGAAAAACTGCAAATAATCCTGTCACCCTTATTGAATGGCATTGGTCCCACAGATACATTGCTGCTTTATGTTTCCATTGAAATTGAGGGATCGGGGGAAAGGGAAGATAATAAAATATCATAACTCAAATGAAAATTGGAGACTGGCACACTACAAAACCACTGCTGTACTTTCAAATATATCATTTTTATGGCATGAATGAAAACTGAATAAAAGTGATTGTTATAGACATGTGTGATTTAGTATTAGCATGAAGAGAACAAGGTAAAAACTCCAAACCAAAACTGGCAAACATATCAGCAGATACAGGATTACCAAGATTTTCATGAAATATTTTATTAGCAAGTTAAAAAATATATAAAGAACTATCCCCAGTGAGGGTGAAAGCAGTGATAACTTGGTATATATAGGAGAGAGTGTCAAAACATCACAAATTTGTTGTTGTTATGAGGAATTTCATTGATATAGGATATCTTCAAAGGATTTCTACTTGGTTGCATTGGAAGCCTTTCAGAATGGTTTTCAAGAAACTGGGAGAATTTCTAACTTGGTTAGAACTAAATCCATTTATAGAATTTATAAATGTGAAGTAATAAGAAAGAATTCATTAGTTTAAGTGGCTATATTAATCAAAAATGGGTTATATTTATTCTTATAAAAATTGTATAAATATAAGATTTTTTTCCTGTTAGGCAAAAGCAACTGCAAGCTATGATGCTTGTCTGATACTGGATAATACAGTGGACCAGCAGAGCTTCTAAAGTATAATTGTAGATCTCATTGCTCTAAATCTCTTTCTCTTTACTATTTTAATAATATTTCGTCTGTTTTCTCAATGGAAAGGGATAGTATAGAAAGAAGTCTGTTTGTCCATGTTGTGAGAGAATGAAGGGTAAAGAATGCCAGAAGATGCAAGTGAATTTTCTCTTTAGTGAGGGATGTGGTTTGACAAAGGATGTGGAAGAATTAAGCTGACAATTGAAGAAAAGATACCGAGGAGAGATACTTATTTATTAATAAAAAAATAAAGTGGAAATTATAGAATAGGAAATATTTCAGTTTAACACAGAAGTTTAAATCCTGTCTTCACCTTTTCTACATTTGTTTCCCATGATTCAAGTTACATAAAAATAAGTAATATATAAACAATGCAGCAAACCAAAACATAAAAACACACAATAAAATAATAATCTAACTTCGGTAGGAATAGTACCACCACACTTGCCACTGTTACAAGTTAAGAAAGGTGCAAGTGATGGTAGCATTGGTAGGAATAGGAGAATATGTTCTGAAACGTGTTTAGTAAGTTTATACAAGACCAATGTTTTTATGTATAGACTCTGCACTCCAATTCAACATGCATTTCTGTGTTATCTTTGGCAAATGTTTGTAATCACATTTTAATACTCACTCTGAAAGTTAGATCATGCGTAAGAGGAGAGGTATTGAAGTACTCAAAAATGGAAACTTGGAAATCTGAAAGTTTAAGACCTAAAAAATAAATAAATAAATAAATAAATAAATAAACCAACGAGAGTAATCATTCTGCAATCATATGTTGGCTAAATTTTCACCTGCATCTGATCGGTATTTTTCCTCCAGTTTCTTTTTAAAACCTTCAACTTCTTCCAAGAGTTCCTGATTTCTTGCTTCAGATTCCTTTAGTTTGCTAAATGACAAAATAGAAATACAGGGGCATATGAAACATAAGTTAACCACCACATATTTTACTGCCTTTGTTCTTTGTTGATGACTCTTCCAACCCTCCTAAGTTTAGTTATTTTTCATTTCCATAATAGAGGTAAGTGTTATTCATGGCTATAATTCATAGCAATAGCAATAGCACTTAGACTTATATACCGCTTCATAGTGCTTTACAGCCCTCTCTAAGCGGTTTACAGAGTTCAGCATATTGCCCCCAACAATCTGGGTCCTCATTTTACCAACCTCAGAAGGATGGAAGGCTGAGTCAACCTTGAGCCGGTGAGATTTGAACAGCTGAACTGCTGAACTGCAGTCCTGCACTTTAACCACTGCACCACCTCGGCTTCATGAGTGTGATATACTGCTTCCAATACTAAAGACAGTTACACCAATTAAATTAAATACCAGTTGCCGAGTACCATCAGAAAGAAACAAATGCCTAGAAGAGATCAGCATAAAAAACCCTTTAATACATGTTAAAATAAATCATTACACAGGACCCAGCCCTTTCAAAAATTACCTTTCAAAGGACAGGTTGGCATCTTTCACTTTCCTTAATTCTTCTTGGACTAGCTGTTTGGCACGTATTTCAGCATCAAGAGCAGACTGTAATTCCAGCCTTGCTGACATATCCAGCTTCTGACTACGTCTCACTTTCCAGAGTGGATCCTGTTACATCAAGCAATTGTTATTTCCTCTACATTATTAAAAACATTTTAAACATTAATAACCTTTTAAATATTAACGCTGTTCAAAAATTTCACTTGTACTTACTATTAATGAGTGTGTGTTTGATTTGAAAAACCCTATATAATTGGGAGGGGAAATATCAGAATAACTCTTTACAGGTATTCCTCATTCATTTAGTGACCGTTCAAAGTGACAACGGCACTGAAAAAAGTGACTTATGACCATTTTTCACAGTCACGACCTTTGAGGCATCCCCACGATCATGTGATCAGAGGCTTGGCAACTGGTTCATATTTTCTGTGTCACCTTTTGCAACCTTCTGACAAGCCAAGTCAATGGGGAAGCCAGGCTCCCTTAACAAGCAGGTTACTAATTTATCAACTGCAGTGATTCACTTAACAACTGCGGTAAGAAAGGTCACAAAATGGGACAAAACTCACTTAACAAACATCTCACTTAACAACAGTTGGGCTCAACTGTGGTCATAAGTCAAGGGCTATCTGTATTTCTCAATCAGTTCCTATTGGTTTTAGATACATTTACATTCTTATCAGATACACATAAATGCAATCTGGAAAAAAGAGAGAGAGAGAGCAATGCCAGCAACACTTAACCAGGATGTTGCATTATGGACCTCTGTTAAACATGCAGGTCTCAGGAGTACCACTTTTTCCTTGGCATGTAACAGGTGAAACATTTTCTTTCCCAATATATTGAAAGGAGGTGGAAAAGAGCAAAGGGAACATCAGATGAAACCACCTCCTGTCCTATGAAACATCGCCAAGTCTACATTCTTTTTCTTTGGGTTGTATATCATCTCCAATTCCTGCTTTTCTTGTAGCGTCAAATAATAAGTTATTATTGTCTATTCTTCCTCCAAATGTTATAATCTAGACATTCTTCCCAAATGGATTTCAAAATAGGTAGTACTTAAAACAAAAACTAAATGAAAGGCAATAAAAGCTGCCCATAAAAGTACTACAACCTTCTTTAAATAGCTATTTAATTCTTATGGATTAAAGGATTAAATCAAATGTGATTAGTTTCAGTCTTGATTTAGAACAATGAACCAGGGATGTTGGAAAATATAAAAGGATTCATATTGAGGGAGTAACTTTGTCTCAAAGAAGGCTGTAGAAATCGTAAAAAAAAGGCATAAAAATCCAAATTGGTCAAGTTTCTAATCTGGAAAATAGGGTTAGTAAAAGGAGGTATAATGAAATTTAGAAAATATGTATAATAGTGAGATAGCAGGTGAAGGGTTTTTTCCTTCATCTCTCATAATAATAGAACTCAGATCTCATTCAATGAGAACTCACCAGCGGATAATTTTTAATAAAGTATAAATCCTTCATTCGATGCATAATTCATTTGTGGAAATCTTAGGCTGAAGATGTGAACGCATAGATCATGGAATTGTCACTCAATGAGTACATAGGATAACTCTACATACAGAAGCAGCATATAAAAAGGACAGACTGGCAGCAACAAGAGAAGAAAACAATTTAATTCATATCCTACTTGTGGACGTCTTAAGCTATCTGCCCAAGTTGGTGAGTTAAACAGACTGATGATCTGAGCCATCATGGTGTTCATATGGATCCTTAACATGGTCTCATTTCCAGTGTATCAAGGAGTTTTAGAAACACCACAACTGAATAATAAACAACCTTTTCCTCTTCTTTTAGAGCAGCAGACTCTCACTTACAGGGGCTAGCAAAAAAGTGTGAGAGGGTTTTTTTTCAGCCATAAGCACTACTGTATATCAGGTGCCATATAGCTCAGAAGATGATGCAATGACTCTGTTGGATTATGAGGGACGTGTTTAATGCTGAACTCTTCACTCTGCTATGGCATCTACGTAGGTAACAGCAGATACAGATGGTAGTGATTGAATTGCAATTAAAACAGCAGACATTATAAAGCTTTCCCATTAATTAATCATGTACATTTCTATGCTCACCAGTGTTCTTGAACCCAGACTAGAACTTTTCAAAGATTCAAGTTCTTCTGTCATCTTAGAAGCTAGTGCCTGAAGATAGCCACGTGCATCTTTTTCATCACTCACCCTAGTGTGTAAAGCATATCAGAAACATAACTTTAAATAGGCGGTTACTTGAAAATGTTTCATATGCATTCAGTCACAGTAAAACATTAGTAAAACAAGTTTTCAAACTATCAAAATATGGTCTTGAATGAAAAGATATAATAAATTTGAAACTAGTAGAGACAAGACACTTTTTCTACCTACGATTAAACAATTTTTATTAATTCTGTGGCTCTTTCCATGTTTATGCACCAATTGCGACCCTACTTGGAGAAGGAGGCACTTCTCACAGTCACTCATGCCCTTATCACCTCACGGCTGGATTACTGCAATGCGCTCTACATGGGGCTACCCTTGAAGAGTGTCCGGCGACTGCAATTGGTGCAAAATGCAGCTGCGCGAGCTGTGGTGGGTGTACCCAGATGCACCCACGTAACACCGATCCTCCGCCAGCTGCATTGGTTGCCCATTAGTCTCTGGATCCAATTTAAGGTGTTGGTCGTTACCTTTAAAGCCCTACATGGCTCAGGGCCAGGTTACCTTCGGGACCGCATCCTGCCACATACCTCCCTACGACCGGTCAGGGCCCACAGAGTCGGCCTCCTCCAGGTCCCGTCGACCAAACAATGTCGGCTGGCTGGGCCAAGGGGGAGGGCCTTCTCTGTGGGAGCTCCCTCCCTGTGGAACCAGCTTCCCCCGGAGATCAGGACCATCCCCACCCTACTGGCCTTCCGGAAAGCAATAAAAACTTGGCTCTTCCGGCAGGCGGGGTGAAAGTGAGACCAACTAGATTAAATATGGGTCTCCCCCCATGATTGTAATATGAGATACTCTTTTTAACTTTTGTATTTTTTAATTATTGTATTTTATATTTGTTATATATTTTAATTATTATATTTTATATTTGTAATGGAATCTAACATGTTGTGAGCCGCCCAGAGTCCCCAGGGAGTTGGGCGGCATAGAAATCCATTAAATTAAATTAAATTAAATTATAGTTTTGTTGTTTGGGATCAACATAGCAATAGCAATAGCACTTAGACTTATATTCCACTTAGACTTATATACCACAGTGCTTTACAACCCTCTCTAAGCAGTTTACAGAATCAGCATATTGCCCCCAACAATCTGGATCCTCCTTTTACGCCCTTGGGAAGATGGAAGGCTGAGTCAAACTTGAGCCAGTCTGAATTGAACTGCTAGCACAGTCGGCAGAATTATCCTGCAATATTGCATTCTAATCATTGTGCCACAACGGCTCTTTTATCCTTTTTCAACTTGATTTCACTTATAATATGTTTCCTCTGCAGTGGAAACATTTATATTTCACCATACTGTTGGTTAGGAATAGAACAAATTCCAAGCTCATATTTGAAATTCCTTTCCTCATGTTTTCAGGGTGAGGAACTCTCATTTATAATGTGGCTCTTGAAATATGACCCCTTTAAATCTTTTTTTCCTGCCCAGTGAGGCTTTCAAAGGCCCTTTCAGTTCCTTCATAAAATTAAAATGAAACAAGACAAAAGCCAAACATTACTTAAACTTCAATCACAATGTTCAGGACTGTGAGAGAGACAAGTCAAGATTATTTTTACCATGTAGGCTAGCTTAGGAGCTCAGAGAAAACTTCCTCCATGGATATTATGCTTTAGAACCTTATCTTTCAATCAAGAGGAAATAATAATAATAATAATAATAATAATAATAATAATAATAATAATAATAATAATAATAATAATAATAATAATAATAATAATAATGACTTTGCAAGGAAGCTGATGAAACAATTGATCATATCCTCAGCGGCTGCAAGAAAATCGCACAGAAGGACTACAAACAGAGGCACAACTACGTGGCCCAGATGCTTCATTGGAACCTGTGCCACAACTACCACCTACCAGTGGTAAAGAACTGGTGGGATCATAAACCTGAGAAAGTAGTTGAAAACAAACACGCCAAAATACTTTGGGACTTTCGAATTCGAATTCGAATTCAGACAAGGTTTTGGAACATAATACGCCAGACCTCACGATTGTGGAAAAGAAAAAAGTGTGGATCATTGATGTTGCCATACCAGGTGACAGTCGAATTGATGAAAAACAACAAGAAAAACTTAACCGATATCAGGACCTTAAAATCGAATTACGACGACTCTGGCATAAACCAGTACAGGTGGTCCCAGTGGTAATCAGCACACTGGGTGCTGTGCCAAAAGACCTTAACCGGCATTTAAAAACAATAAACATTGACAAAATCACGATCTGTCAGTTGCAAAAGGCCACCGTACTTGGATCTGCGCGCATCATACGAAAATACATCACACAGTCCTAGACGCTTGGGAAGTGTTCGACTTGTGATATAGTGATACGAAATCCAGCATATAAATCTTGTTTGCTGTGTATTACATTTTTTGTGGTGAAATAATAATAATAATAATAATAATTATAATAATAATAATAATAATAATAATAATAATAATAATAATAATAATAATAATAATAATAATAATAATAATAATAAATAAAAATAAAAATAAAAATAAAAATAAAAATAAATAAAAATAAATAAATAAATAAATAAATAAATAAAAATAACAACATGTTGCATCTAACTTGACAGTTGACCCATATTCATAAACTTGCTTTGGCAGGCAGACACGACACAGATTAGTCACTTTACTGCAGACAACAATGAAGACCCACAGGAACTGCCTTCTGCTACAAAGAGAAACTGAACCCTATATTTACATTTCTCCCCAAGAGTTTAAATTCTCGGACTTTTCCTCCCATCCTCCAAGTCAGGGGTGGGTTCTGGTTTTCTTTGCTGCCGGTTCACTCAGGGACATGTTGCGGGTGTGTGCGCATGCTGCACGCCGTGCACGCACTTCACACGCGCGAGCATGCACAGTACTTTAAAAACAAGGGAGAACCAGCTCAGGGGGCATGACAGGCCTGGGTCGCTGCCGGTTCTAGCGACCCAGGCCGCCAAGTTACTATCAGTTCTATAGAACTGGTCCAAACCGGGAGGAACCCACCTCTGCTCCAAGTCAACAATATGAGAGTTTGTGGGCTGGGAAGACTGAGACAGTAATGGAAGGAACTATAGTCATATACGACAAAGAGACAGAAGTCTATTGATAGCTTATTTCAGTATAATCCAGTTGGTAAAAATACTTGGGAAAGACTCTGTCTTAACAAATCTACAAATAAATAGTTGGAAATTTCTCTTGATGTTTCTGAAATTTCGTATTTGCTCTTAAAAATATTAATTTTAACATTAAAGGCACTGTTTTATTTTTAACCCTGCACAAAACGGGGGGGGGGGGGAGAGATAGGAGTATTAGGTATATTTGTTGCTTTGGGTTATTTATGAAAATATTAAAGAGAAGAAATATAACAAGGTTTTACTGCCCTTAGACAAATCCTCCACATTGGGGTCAGCGAAGAATGTAATATTTTTTCCATTCAGGCTGACTATTAAATTTATGCAGAATATTATAGTGGGAGAATAATGAAGCTCTGTTGCAAAGAGAAAACAAATTCCTTTACTATTTTGGCTACATCATCACGTAATTTAAGAAAATATTTGAAGGTTCAACACTGTTTCATCTTACTTATCTGGTACCAGAGCTCTCAGATTTTTTAGTATAAAAATATTGAAATAGAAATATGAAGGAGAGCCATTGTGAAAACTTTTCTGTTGGTATTTAGGCAATAATTAAAACTAAGACTTAGTTGCTCTCATTGTAGAGAAATTAGTCAATATAGAATTGATAAATTGCTTTAACAGTGAGAAAAAAAGACAATATTCTATCCTATTAACGTTTGCTGTTATGTGTAATTTATGAAGTTGATCACATTCACAAAATGATACATTTCAATTATCTTCAAATTTTACTTCTGTTGAGAAGGCTCCAAGTGTTGGTTTTTTTTTTTTTACTGGATCCCCAAAGAGTACATACCACTGAATGATTTCTGCAATCTGAGCTTCCCAATGGGCCACAGATTCTTTCTTTCCTGCCAAATCTTGAAGCTCATCCTCTAACTGTCTGTTTTGCGATGTCAATTTATCGACAAAGGAACAAAGCTGTGACAACAGAATGTATTAATTAGTAGTTTTCATAAGTGTAATTTAATGTAACATACAGCCCATTCAAGCTAAGCGCAAACTGCTTGCAACATGCCAGATTGTGTACCAAACAGTGAAAGCCCTATACCAGACAACGTGCATATATAAGTGATTTTTTTTTAAAGCAAAATAATTCATCAAAGTTCTACTTGGTATATTGAAATGCCTTCGGACAGCACTGGCTCAATGGCCTTGAAACGGCGATGAGCACCTCCCCCTATAGTTAGCAATGACTAGTGGAGTAAAATCTGCAGGGACTCCTTTACTTTTACCTACTTGGTATAGGGATATTCACACACACACACACACACACACACACACACACACACACACACACACACACACACACACACACACACACACACACACACACACAATGTTCAGAAATATTTCTACCATTTCCTGATTTTTTTGGGGGGGGGAAGAATTGAAAAAAATCTGAATTTACATACTACTTGAGATTAAAAAAATATTTCTGCTTAATCTCAATTACTTTTTCATTTTCAGTCGTTAATTTCTTGTTATCTTCAAACAACATCGTTCTCTCTCGTTCGTATTTCTCTTTTAGAGTTCCCACAGCTTCTTCCATCTCACTGTGCCTAGAATTGAAATAAGATCCCATAAATGCCATTCCAAAGATTGCCAACACCTTTGTTCTACTTTACTTTTGGATTTCAGACACTTTTTGAACAATTTAAAAAAATAAGCTTTCAAAACACAACTGTACACAATACTTACTTCTCTCTTTTTGCCTTATCCAGTTTATCTTTTAATATCATGATTTCTTTTTGAAGTGCAAGCTGAAGGCTTTCTAAATCATGTGCCTCTTTTTTCACATTTTTTACTTCCAAAACATGGGAAGCTTCTCGCCTGACCAACTCTTCTTCATAAAATGAAATTTTATTCTGAAGCTCTGAGTTCTCTTTAGCTAGCTCCTGTTGATGCTCCTGCATGGCCATTCCTGCACCGCGTCCTCCCTGCTTTACCTGCAAAAGAGCAAAAATTGTTTTTAAAAAGGGGAGGATGCAAAAGTTTATCTCTCTAATATCAAAAGTAAATATTTGATTGAACCAAGAGACAAATCGGGATGCTTAAAACATATCGGTTAGTTCTTGGAAGCAACAAGAATTTGGAATTAGCAATAGCACTTAGACTTATATACTGCTTCATAGTGCTTTACAGCCCTCTCTAAGCGGTTTACAGAGTTCAGCATATTGCCCCCAACAATCTGGGTCCTCATTTTACCGACCTCAGAAGGATGGAAGGCTGAGTCAACCTTGAGCCGTTGAGATTTGAACAGCTGAACAGCTGAACTAGCAGTCAGCTGAAATAGGTTGCAGTGCTGCACTTTAACCACTGCGCCACCTTGGCTCCTAATTGCCAGAGTTCTAAGCCATAAGAATGGTAGATATTTTGTAAAAAGACCAGCTGTTTACTTTTTCCAAGGTGAGAAAACTCTATGAGAAAACATAGAGAAGAATAGAATAGGCGTTGTCTTCTTACCTGAACGCCTCTTCTCATCTGGTGGAACCAGCCTTCAGGAATTGGGTAGTACTCAGCCAATCAGATTAGGACCGAGCCAGTAATTTAAATACTCCGTAGGATCCGCCATGTTCCCAGATCTGACGAATCCCGAAACTGGACTCGGGCGTGGCTACTCAGTTCGTTGTTACCTGAGCAAACTCCTGTCGCTATAGAATAAGAAACTAGGAAGAAAGCTAATAATAGAAAGAAATTGAATCTCTAGCATAATTACCTAACTATATACAAGGGTGGGAACTGAAGGCTGGTTCCACCAGATGAGAAGAGGCGTTCAGGTAAGAAGACAACGCCTATTCTCCATCCTGGGGTGGAACCAGCCTTCAGGAATTGGGACATACCAAAGCAGGGGTCCCAGGGAGGGTTAGCACAATTTCTGCTCCTATTGAATGTCAACTACTTGCTGTAGCACCCTCCTTCCAAATGCTGCATCCGCTGAAGCAAATTTATCTATCTTGTAATGTCGGATAAACTGGGATGGTTGCGCCCAGGTTGCCGCCCGGCATACCTCTTCCAGCGAGGCTTGTGTGTTCCAGGCTGCCGATGTGGATGCACTTCTGGTGGAATGTGCCGTAATTCCTATTGGTGCTGGCATGCCGCTGAGCTCATATGCCTTGGCGATAGTGCCCCGGATCCAACGTCCTATGGTAGCTGATGACGCCTTGTCTCCCAGGGATCTGGTGTGGAACCCCACAAAAAGTGCTTCCGTCTTCCTGATATGCCTGGTGCGGTTCAGGTATATTTTGAGCGCCCTGCGCACGTCTAATGAATGCCATCGTCTTTCAGATGGGTGTGCTGGTTGTGCGCAGAAGGAGGGGAGAATCAGCTCCTGAGACCTGTGAAATACGGAATTGATCTTGGGAATGAATGACGGATCGATTCTGAGAGTTACCTTGCTTGGTTGAAATATACAGAGATCCTTCCGGACTGACAAGGCTGATAATTCGGAGATGCGTCTGGCAGAAGTGATGGCAATCAGAAAGGCTACCTTCATGGTGAGGTGGCGTCGTGATGCTTCCCTAAGTGGCTCATATGGAGGCCCCGTGAGGGATGACAGGACCCGTTGCAGGTTCCAGGTTGGGTATCGATGTACCGTAGGTGGGTGTAAGTTAGTTGCTCCCCTCAGGAAGCGACGGATTGCTGGACATTGGGATAGAGAGTCATAATTGTCACATGCTAACACCGAAGAAAGAGCAGCCACTTGTCTGCGAAGAGTGTTAGGTGCTAGTCCCCTATTGAGACCGTGGTTCAGGAATCTCAAAACCTTAGGCAGGGGGATGCATAACGGTGAGAGCCCTTCCTCACTGCACCAAGCGCAGAATGTCCTCCATGTAGCTGCATAAATGCGATTTGTGGAGGGGCGGCGGGCTGCCTGCATAATGATGACGACTTCCTGGTCGTAATCCTGACTTAGAAGGTCGTTCCGCTCAATCTCCATGCAGTCAGTTGTAACCAGGCCGGGTCTGGGTGATGGATGCTCCCCTGTGACAGCAAGTCCTCTGACACTGGCAAGCGCCATGGTCTGGTGACCGAGAGAGCCTGGAGGTCTGCAAACCAAGTTCTTTGTGGCCAGAACGGGGCTATGAGGATTATCTCTGCCCGCTCCACTAGAATTTTGTGAATGAGCTCCGGAATCACTGGTAATGGTGGGAATGCATATAGGAGCTCTTGAGGCCACTGGCACCTGAGGGCGTTCGTCTGCTCCGCCCCCGGCGACTGGAATCGTGTGAAGAACCTTGGTAGGTGGGAATTGCTGGGAGTGGAGAAGAGGTCCACCAGCGGCTGACCGAGTCTCTGGGCTATCTGATGGAATACGCGGGGGTGGAGTCTCCACTCCGCTTGATCTACCTGAGTGCGGCTGAGCCAGTCCGCCTGCGAGTTGTGAATCCCTGATATGTGGTCTGATGTGATCGACCGTACGTGTCTCTCCGCCCACAGACCCAGACTCATTGCTTCGGCCTGGAGGGATTTGGATTTGGTACCCCCTTGGCGATTGATGTGTGCCTTGGTGGAAATGTTGTCTGTGAGGACCAGAACATCGGAGTCCAAGACCAGGTGCCGAAAGTGTTTCAGAGCCAGGGATACTGCTCTCAGCTCCAACCAGTTGATGGAGTGTGCTGCCTCCCCCGGTGACCACTGACCTTGAGCTATGAGTCCCTCCGAGTGAGCTCCCCAGCCTGTCAGACTTGCGTCGGTTGTAATCGTTCTTCTGTGTGCGACCCTGAATGAGGTGCCTTTGGATATTGCTGAGGAAGTCCACCAATCGAGCGACCTTTGAACCTGTGAGGGAAGTTGAACTTTCATAGAAGATGAGCCCTGACCAGCTTTCTGGAATGGTAACAGGAACCATTGGAGTTCCCTTGCATGTAAGCGAGCCCATGGGGTGATTGCTATGCAGGAAACCATCTTCCCCAGGAGGGAGGATAATGATTCTAGGGATGTCTTCTGTTCCCCCCGTATCTGGGTGGCTAACTGCCTAATGCTGCCCTGCCTTTCTAAGGAGAGGCAGACCGTACAGTTAAGGGAATTGATCACTGCTCCCAGGTGCTGTATGGACGTGCACGGGTTGAGAAGGCTCTTTTCCCAGTTAATGGAGAACCCGTGTTCCTGGAAGGTGTCTATGATGATTTCCACATGCTGTTGAGCCACACCTTTAGAGGGAGCATGTACTAAGATATCATCCAAATAGCAATGGATACGGATAGATTTGGTCCGCAGCCTGGCCGCCAGGGCCGCCATTATCTTGGTGAACACCCTGGGGGCTGATGAAAGGCCGAATGGAAGAGCCCTATATTGATAATGTTGATTGTTGTAACAAAATCTTAGGAAACGCCTATGGGGTTTGAATATAGGGACATGCAGGTATGCTTCTGTGAGATCTAGGGATGCCATGTAATCCCCCTGGCGTATCAGAGAAAGAATGGAAGACAGGGAGTGCATTTGAAACGTTTATACACCAAATATTTGTTTAGTCTTTTCAAGTCCAGGATGGCTCTCCAACCCCCTGATGACTTTGGGACCACAAAAAGGATAGAATAGAAACCCCGCCCCCGTTGGGAGCGTGGTACTGGCTGTATGGCCCTGATGGAATCTAGGTGTTTAATTGCTTCTTCCATCAATTTACGTTTGGAGTAGACAAAGGAAACTGAACACTTAATGAAGGATCTGGGTGGGAATGAGATGAATTCCAACTTCAGCCCCCTGCGTACGGAGTTCCGTACCCAGGGGTCCTGAGTTGAATGCTCCCAGGCCTGCCAAAAATGGGCAAGCCTGCCCCCTATGGGGGCACTCCTGGAACTACCATCTGCCTCTGCGGAAGGAGCCCCTCGCGGTTGTTTACGAAAGTGCTTCCCCCTGCCACCCCTATCTGGTTGTCTCTGCCTTGAGGAGTACTGACCTGGTGACCGGGCGGAGGAAGATCCCTGGTCAGAGGGACGAAAGGGCCGCCGGGTGTACGGTGTGGATCTTATGAACCCCTTGCGTGTGATAGAGGGCAGGACCTTTCTCTTGTCGCTGGTCTCAACGAGGAGAGGTTCCAGTGTGGCTCCGAAGAGTGATCCTCCCTTGATGGGCCCCGCTGCCAGCTTCCATTTGTGACGTGGGTCTGCCTGCCACTTCCTGAGCCAGTGCAGCCGCCTGGCCACTATGGAGGAATTCACTGCCGTAGCTGCAAAACGTGATGCTTGCAGAGACGTATCTGCCCAAAACTGCACCGCTGCAAATATCTTATTGATGTCCTGTTGAGCCCTTGTGTTCGAGGGTGGGATGTGATCCTGAAGCTGCTCCAGCCACGAAAGAGTCGCGCGCGCGAAGAAGGAGGATGTGGAGGATGCTTTCACTGCCCAGGCCGCTGACTGGAAATTCTTGACCAGTGTCTGATCCATGCGCCTTTCCTCTGGTTTCAGGATCTCCTCTGGTTCTCCCGGGACTGTTGTGGAAGAATGCAGTGCCCTTATGGGCGCATCTACTGTGGGGACTGAAAGTAAGTCAGAGAGGTTAGGTGCAACATTATAAAATTTCTTGTCCTGTGAGGAAGCGGATGGGCCGGCCGCTGGAGTGGTTCTGTGTTTCTCCACCGCATCTACGAACAGCTGCGGGATAGGAATAAAGTCCACCTCTGGCCTGGATTCTAGATAGAAGTGATTAGGTTGTTCCTCTGCATTTGAGTCTGTAATAACTTTTGGTAATTTAATCCTGGCCACTGCCTGAGCCTTGAGTAATAAGGACCTAAACAGGCTAGGTGGAAACAGGCCAGATGTGGGAGGCACCTCCTTGGGGACCTCCTCATCCTCTGATAGATCCCATTTGGAATCATCCTCTCCATGCTCCTCATCTTTAGGATTATCAAGGACTGATTCATCAGAAGAATCCTCTGAACTATGTTTATTGGATGGGCGTTCCTTCCTGCTGGCAGCTCTCTTTGCGCCCCTAGATGATGATGAGGAGGAGGCCACTGTGGAAGACCCTGTTCTCGATAGATTGTCTAATCTGTCTGCAATGGCCTGCTCTAGTACCTGTTCCATCAATGCTCTAAGATTTGAAGTGTTGATCACTGTTTGTTCTGTCCCAGGTGCCCCCTGTGTCTGTGATCTGGGTTGCTCTGCTGTACATGCACGCCCCCATGGATCTCCTCTGGATCTGGCCAGAACATCAGCATCCATATCTAATGGATCCATTCCTATTGCCCCCAGTTCCTGACTGGGGCACTCCTCTTGGGCCCGAGAGCTTTCCACCTCTGCTTGGGCCTTATCACTCAATTCTTCTAAAATCCTATGGAGTCTCTCCTCTGCCTGAACTGTGGCTTTTGATGGGGCCTTGCGGGGGGGGGGATCGCTCTGGTGAAGAGGCTGTATCCTGTTCTGACGAGTGATTGGATTTTTTTGATCGTTTGCCTGATGCTTGAGCCTCTTTTGAGCTCTTGCCCACCATCCTGTGGTTGTTGGCTGGGGGTGGAATGAGGAAGGCTCCGCCCCTCCTAATCTTTCCAAAGATGGGTGCCCCCTGGCGCGCCACGTGGAGGTCTCTTTAAATGGCCCCTTTAGGTTGGCACCACGTGCTCTGCCCCACCAGTCCGCCTGAGAAGGCTCAGGTTGTTCCGGCTGTGCTGCTAGCCTTTGGCCCGAGACAACTCAGGGCTGCTAAGAAGCTGGGCCTGGAAAAGGTTCCCCCCCCCCCGGTTTTCTTCAACTTCTTCTACTGAACGCTGCAAGAAACTCAGCAGTGTCCTCTGCCTTGCTCTGCTCCTGCGCAGAGGGGGCTGGCAGTGTGGGGGAGGAATCCCAGCGGCCTATATCGCCCTGGAGCAATTGCCGCCTTGCTGCCCTCCTGCTGAGCCTTTGTGCTTGCTTCCAAGATCGCAGCAGGAAGAGGGCAGGGGCAGTGGTGCTGGAAACTCCAGCTGGAGCGCGGAATTTAAACGAGGGAGAAGATGCCTGCCTTGCTTCTGTTCTTCGTTCGTTCCTCCCCCTCCTTCTGTCCCCCCCCGTAAGAAACAGGCCCACGCTGGCAATCGGCCGATTCCCTTGCTTTCCTCTCCCCCCCCTCCGAGCTGAACCCTGCTGAAGTGAGATCGTCTCAAGTTTCCCTGCCGTTCCCAATGGTAAACAGCGTAGCAGGCTGCTTGGAGGAAGAGGGGGGGCTGGGGGGGGAAGGAGGGGGAGCCGGATCACGCTCTCCAAACCTTGCCGGTGTGTTGCTGTGAGTTCTCCGATGGCGATTTGGCTATCCAGTCCTCAAACGGACCTCTGTTTAAGAGGATTCCTCTTCCCTTCTCTTCTTTTTCTTCTTTTCTTATTCTTCTTCTTTTTTTTTTTTTTAAATAAAATAAGTTAAGGAAGAGATAACTGATAGGGTGGAAGACCTAGGAAGAGAAAATCCTCAACAAGAAGGTAAGAAAGGTTAATAAAGGGAAAGAAAGGCCCTAAGGGCAAAGAAGTTTTCAGGACAGGAGTTTGGCCACGACCTTCCTGTTGAGTGGACCGAGACAGATCTGGGAACATGGCGGATCCTACGGAGTATTTAAATTACTGGCTCGGTCCTAATCTGATTGGCTGAGTACTACCCAATTCCTGAAGGCTGGTTCCACCCCAGGATGGAGAATGACATAGGTTTTATAACAGGAAACAGACTTCTAGCCTTTCCAGTGCTGTATGGATTATTAGCATCTCATGGAAAGATATTTTAGCCTAGTCATCTTAACAGCTGAACATAAGTGCCTTATTATTTTTTCTATAGCATGATCTATGAAGTTTATTGTGTCATTTATGTTGTCTCAGCTTCAGTTGTCTCAGCTACAAATTTTCACAGTTTCAGTCACAAATTGACTTCCGTGGACCTTACTTCATACTTAAGTGGTCAGTAGAGGGGGCGTGCATAAGTGCACTAACGTGCCTATCGTCCCTGTCATTGTATTTTATTCTCTTATTCTTGTTCTTGTTTTTGTTTGACAAATTCCAATACATAAATAATAAATAAATAAATTTTAAGGAAATCCCATAAACTACATGGTAACTTTTAACATATTGTGTCCTTGGGCATGTAGATCCATGTCCTCCAATGCATGATTAGGTCCAAATGACGCTATATTCATCTTTGAGTGGAAAAGGAGTTTCTACTTGAACTTGAGGCAGTAATCCATCTGTCCCCATTTCAAGAAATCACTCCTGGATTCAACATTGCTGCATAATTCTCACCTATCTCTACCCTCCCCTGTTTGGGGAAGAAAAAGTGATTGGCTTGCAGCTTCAGAGGAAACTGGATTATTTGGACCCCTTCCAATCAAATTTCAGGCCTGGGTACAGTATTAAGACAGCAATAATCAGAGGAGAGGATGGACTAACAATGTTAAATGTTGCTGTTGATAACTTTTTGTTAAGATGCCTGGAGTCACATAGTGAGTTGAAATTAAAACAATAAATAAAATGTAGGTAACTTGTCAAGTAATCATAAAAACAATTTCTACCATGAGACTGGGAGCATACCACCTAACCCAATATTTTTATGGCATGTCTGCAACTGACTATAAATGAAATGCATATGATGCCAATTTGATTTTAGATGTTTCAATATGAATATAAAATTAATACCAATTGTATTGAGCTTCCTGACAAGATAAATTCTAGAACATGGATAGTTTGCAACTATAAAATGGAGTACATTAAAACACACACACACACACACACACACACACACACACACACACACACACACACTTCTTGTTCTTCCCAAATAAAATAAGCCTCAAGATGGTTTAATCATTCATAACATATTGTCACCTTTAGTGTTTCCAGTTCATTTTCCAGCTGTTTAGCTGCTTTTTCACTACATTCTCTAAGTTTCCGCTCTTTTGATACTTCTGCTAGTGTATCTTCAAGTTGTGCTTCTAGCTATAAAAAGAAAAATAAGTCTAATTATAGAAACAACTTGAGCTTAGCCATTATTAATTCTACAACATCAAGAGGAACTAGCTGTTGTACAAAATCCTTGAAGTACTAAAAAAATAAGCTAAAGCCTATTTTAAAAACAGCAAGACTTACAACAGAGGTTTTCAAACTTGGCAACTTTAAGACTTGTGGACTTCAACTCCCAGAATTCTCCAGCCAGTTGGCTGGAGAATTCTGGGAGTTGAAGTCCACAAGTCTTAAAGTTGCCAAGTTTGGGGACCCCTGACTTACAGGAAAAGGAAAATAGAGTGTAAAAACAGGTCACTATAAGGATACACTGAGATAGCCTCATAATTTATTTCTGAAACTTAAAAAACATTTTCTCAACTTTATTTTCATTGCAGTGGTTTCTACCATATCTTAATGATTTCACTGAATATAGATTAGATTATTTTTACAGCAAACATACACTCCAAATAAGAGGAAGATTCTATTATGTTTTAAAAACAAACTGTTTGACATGTAGAAAATATCAGTATAAAGAATGGAAAAATACGGTATTGCTATGATTAGATAAAAATTCTAACAACAAAAGTGCCTTATTATAGAGATGTGAGGTGTGGTAAATAAAACTGTAATCCAGAAAACTGCTATGAATGTAAACATTATAATAGACTGTATCCATTCAATAAATACTTCACATTTTCTTTATTACTTTCCAAACTAGAAGTGTTGTTAAGAATTTCACACAGACACAAAAAATTAAACAGTTGGGTGTATCTGCAAACCAAGTCACACTAACTTTTCTAAGTAGCAGTAGCAGTTAAAATCCATGATCCTCCAACACCCTAATGAGTTACCTCTTTCCTTGCTTTTTCCAATTTACGCATTTCTTGTCTCATAGTGTCTGTCTTCTGCATGTTCATTTCCACTTCTTCCTCTTTGTCACGGAGTTGTCGAGTGAGTTTCTGCTTGTAAGAACGCAAGTCTGCCATCCTCTCATTCAGTTCTGAGAACTCCTGCATTGCTAGCTTTCTTTGTTGATGAGCATCCTTTAATTCTTTCGACTGTATCTTTAATCTTTCAGATGTCTCAAGGAGTTGCTGGTGAAAGGAAAGGCCCAAATCAATTTAAATGCAATACTGAGTTTTAAGATACATTTGGTTAATGTCAAATAGTACTTAGCAAAGTGTACAGAAGCCTGCTACAATTATACCCTGGCAAATTTGAGGGAATGACTTTGCATCTCTCTCCTATCCTCAGTGTATTAAGAATATTTAAATATAATATTAATATTGGCTTTTATTATACCACCAGCTTGATATGCCCAATACACTATATATTTATTTTTAATTTCTCTCTATTTTTCCTCTTCTTTTTAAATCTATTTCCTTTTCTTCTTCTATCTTTTACTCATCTCATTTATGTACTGTACCTAGCATCATCTGATTAATTCTTTTTCTCTTCCTTATCTTTCCTCCATTCTAACATCTTTCATTGTTTTATTTCCTTCCCTCTTCTTTTCTCCTTCATCTTCAAAGATATATATATATATATATATATATATATATATATATATATATATATATATATATATATATATATATATATATATATATATATATATATATATATATATATATATATATATATATATATATACATATATATAATTCTTCTACTGTGGTTGCTGCTTCTGCTCTCCACTTGCATTTTGCAGATCCTTTCCTTCCCAGAAGCAGAAAAAGAATATAATTTGAAAGATTCTGCTGGAATTCCTGGCAAAAGGAGCCATGGGTTAAGAAATACGTAAAATCTTTACTCTTGGTGATCATCTATTCTTTAGAGATTACACAGGAATAGCAATTTCTCACTGGTATTAAAGACAGGGAATACCTTAAGATAGCTATGTACATGGCTTTTTAATTAGACTTTTGGCCTTCCTCTAATCCTCTAACCCTTTTCGTCACGTGACATATCGAAACTTTTTCCTCCTTTGCTAAAATGGGGGTGGGCATGGCCAGCACGTGATGCATCTGGCCCATGGGCTGCAAGTTTGACACCCCTGCTCTAACCCAAGGATAGGCAACCTTTTGTAACTCCGAGCAACAAGTGTGATTCTGTGATTGCATCTGTGCAGGTTTTTTTTAGCTTGGCTAAGGAAGTGGTTTCCCAACTTCCTTCATCTATGATGTTTTTTGACTTCCACGTCCAGCCTATAGCCCTGGAATTCTCAAATGGTATTGCACCCAAACACTACAATTAGTGGTGTACCAAATATTTTGAGCCCAAAACATCCCATTCCGAAACTCATACATCCCATTTCAAAGTTGAAACAGGTTGTTTCCCTCACGAAAAGCATTTAGACACTATTCTGGTATTAGCAGAAATGTTCTGAGCTTGAAGTGACAGAGTTATGATTAGGCCAGAATAAAATTTTAAATTCAAAACATTTTGTACACCACTATATTACTTATGTAGTATAAGTTTTCCTTATGCAAAAATATATACAGGATATAATTCAGTTTAATCCAAAACTGACTTTGCTGTATGGAGGAAAGCAGTAGAGGAAGTAAGAGAAAGTCAATGAAATGTGGCATTGGTTGTTCATGGGTAAAAAACTAGATTTATGGCTATGACATTACAGCATAAAATGTCTTGTTGGCAATTGCAAGATACAGTGTTTTAGTGAAAAATTTATTCTGGCTTTTTTTGTTTTGCTTATAAAAAACACTTTTAAATAAACCTTGCATCTCACTCCAATAGTTGGGATATTTTTAAGTAAATATAACTGAGCAGCTAAAGAAGTCTGTATTAGTAAAGCCTAGATCCTGATTATTGTCTACTCAGCCATGAAGATTGCTGACTTGTGTAATCCTAAAAAAATACTGGCATGTCTATATTATAGAATTCCTGTTATGCTGAAATATATTATTCCCATGCTCTGGAAAAAAAGCACGCAATATGAATATGACAAGCAACATATTTTACTAATAACCATCCTTAAACTATGTTGCCCAGCTGGCCAAACCAGCTGTTTTATACCTCTATTTCCTAGGCAACATATATCTCACTTCAATGAAGCATTTTCTACAATCAATACCTTATGAAGATCTTCCTTCTCCTGCCTTAGTATCCTGCATTGCTTTTCAAGGCCTTTTAACTTGTGGGTGGAATCTTCATGTTCCTGTCGCAAGGTCACTGCATCTTCAAGCTGCCGTTCTAACCTATTTGAATCTATGAACAGGGAAGTTTCTTTTCACAGAGGATAGAGGAACAATTCTACATTTCTCTCTGTTAAGATGAACAATTAAAATTGGATCACAATTCTTCCCTGCTGCAATGTACACTGGCAAAATCGCATTTTATCACTCTTTGAATTCTCATTGAACTAATGAGAATTCTCATGGAATATTTTCCACAAGGAAGAGGAAGGAAATAATCACAGGCCAATGCGTGGTACAAACATTACAGGAAGAAACAGGAAGTTCAGTTAAGCAATGAAGGCCCCCACCCCTCAGTCATCCCTAGCTTAAATTAATCTTCCTGCCATCAGATATTTAATCAAAAGCTTTTAAGCTAACAAGAACTGGGGACCTTTAAAGATAAAAATACGAAAGAAGGGGAGGGAACATAAGACATAAAATCTTCCCTTTGGCTTTCTGTCATAATTCCATCATGGAAAACTGGTGGGGGAAGGGGGCAATCTTTCTGAACAACCAATACTTTAGGAATTTTAAAAATATGTTATGGGAACTTTTGTAAATATGGCTACTGTTGGGTGGAGGGAAAAATATAGCCAACTTTTGTAAATATGGCTACTGTTGGGTGGAGGGAAAAATATAGCCAAATACAAAGCATGGTTTTATCAAAAAGTTGCCTGGCATCCCTTCCACTTTATCATTCTAAACAGTTCTTCTTACTGCTACTTCTAAAGAATTACTGGGCATTAGTTATATCTCATTTTTATTTTAATGAGGGCTTATATTTAATCTGCAGTAGCAAATAAAGATAATATTTAAGGTTGGCACTACTTTTACAGCATTCCAGGTTGGTTTTTCCCATTTTTTTTAATCTGGAAAAACAATTAGGCAGGCCAAGGAATCTGGCAGGGCAAGCAAAAAAGGTTTGTAGATGAATTGGTATCCCCAGATGTCATATTATGGTTCTCAGGTTTATAATATGGTAAATAGCTTGAACAGAAAGAAAAAGTCCAATATATACACATGTACACACAAACGGACACAAGTGTCTATATGTTATGCATGTTGTAGAATTGTTCTTTATTTATCTGCAAGCAACTATGTTGAAAAAAAATCAGTTATGACCCTTACATTCAAATGATTACTTTCTAAATTCTGGAGGAGGATTAACAATTGGATTTTAATCAAAACTCACAACTGTAACTTTTTCACCAGAAGTGATGCACATTTTTAAAAAAAGCATTTTACAAACTGAAAAAATAATCAATTAAAGTAACTATTCTCTGACTATTGATTTTGATACACGGACAGATTGACTTTCTCCAATGGTTTAAGGCAAGCATATCCACATTAAAGAGGAATTGTTTGGGGTTGCATTAAAAATATACAATATTGTTAATGTATATAAATAACAAATTTCCTTTATTTTGGAGGGTCTTATGGGGCCACATTACTAATTGTCCAGGGCTGCATACGGCCCCCAGACCATGGGTTGGACACACCTAGTTTAAGGACTGATTTCTCTAATTTGCTTCACCTGCAACCCATCTATAAACTTATAACAATCATAGACCCTGCCTATTTATGTCACATATAAAGATTACATAAAATGTATTGTTTTAATATATAATATGGACATTTATTCTCAGTCATCCAGGTTATGGTTATCCCAAAGGTGCTTTTTCAAAAGGCAACTGGACTTCCTTTGTTTTTGCTTGAAATCATTTCGCTTCTCATCCAAGAAGTTTCTTCAAACTGTCTTCAAGCAAAATAGCATCTTTGGGATATGATATGGACCTTGTTCATTTTCCCCCTTGGCCAAGATGCATAAGAGACAAGTTCTAGTTTTACAAACAATAAAAATTCACAAACAAATAACTAGGACATGTCTGGTAGCAGACTCATTAACACATTGAAATAAAAACCATAAGCTCTCTTCCTTCTATGTAGCTCACATAAGGAAGTTTAGACAAATAATGCAGATACGTAATTGACAAGCAGCAATAAATGTGAAGGTGGAGTTTATTTAAATAATCTGAAGTAAGATTGACAGTTCTCAGCACCATTAATGTAAGCAAGCCAAGTTTTAATGAAAGTTTTTACAAATTCACAGTATGAACCAATTGGATAGCCATACGAAAGAGCCTCCCCTCCCCAAAATGACTGACTTATAAAGTGCATAGCACAAATGAAGGCTATATTACTGGATTTAGTAACATATTCCAAAACTTACCTGCTATTTTATTTTTCAAGCGTTCAATTTCTTCATTTAGCTTTTTTATTTCTTTATCCCTATTTGTGTTCATTGTTAAGCGAGTAGAACCATGAAGGGACTGAAGAGCCTGGGTGGACTCTTAAATTGAATGAAAATCATAATGGTTAGAAATGATAACATTATATTATTCCACCAGATGGACTCTAAGAAAGCCATTGAGAAGGTATACCTTGCAACTTCCTACTCAGTTCCAGCTTCTCCTGTTCCAGTCTTCGTATTCTCCTCTCATATGCCTCTATTTGCAAACTATTGTCCAGGTCACGTTGAACATCCTCATCTTTGGTTATGCTACTGGACTGCATTACACTTCTAAGTGAACCTCGATCAGAAAAACAGCTGAGACCCAAAATAATCAGTGCACACATTAATTAGGATGTTTAATCAACCATAAACAGCAAATTTCCTGTTGAAAATTCAGTAGAATCAGAAAAGTTAATATAATCTTAAGTTATAGAAGTTATATAAATATTTACCTACTGAGTGAGCTGGCAAGTAAACAGCAATCTGTTTTTTCCCATTTCAATCCTACAAAGGAAAGCTTACTTGCAAGGAAGTAGCAGTAATAACTTCTACACAAATGGGATTTAAAGCAGAAGATTGATACCACTGCTCCCACATGCTCTTTTCTATTTCACTTTTTAAGTCAGGCAAAGGAAGTATAGGAGAAGATTGCCTTCCCATGTAGGAGGGTATAGTACTTTTTTTTCATAATAATCTCAGGTTTAACCCTCAGGAAAACCTGGAGCATCTTTGAAAGATGCAACACAAAATACTGGATTCAGTCAGGCCAGTGATCTGATTCAAGTTCAGTTTGCTAACATTATATACATATATGACAGGAGCTAGAAAATGTTTTTCACCAGATTATATTTCTTTTCACCTGCCAGAGAGCAAGTTTTTCCTTTAATATAGCAATCAATCAAGACTAGCATAAGCTAAAAAAAATCTATAAGTAACTAAGCTTGTGGATAGCTAATCTATCATCCTTCCTGTAGGATACCTGTCTATGAAGCTCATTGGGTAGCTTTGTGATAATCATTAATCCTTAACTGTTTGAGGACAACATTTGATGTGGACACACTAGCTACACTACACTAGCTACATGAAGTACAAAGAAAAGAACACCCCAACACATAACAACTTATCATGTACAAAAAAACTCAATAAAGAATAATAAGGAATTTTAGCATAACTCGGAAATCTATATAATAGAAATAATAGTAGTAGTTTTATCTATTATGCACGTAATTCATACACCATGCAGTGAGACTGGAGCTTACAGAAAATTGATTATTTTTGTAGTTAGGAGCCATTAAAGGGTCACTTTGGAATATGTGCCTGATATGAACCATCAAGCATTTATACCTGAGTTGCTTTATAGCAAGATGGGCAGCATATAAATTGAATAAATAGATAAAATAAATCAAAACCTATTATTTCACTTTTTTTGTCCCATCAACATATAGAGATATAATACATAAAGAATTAGAATAAACAGCAGTAGAACTGATATGGGCAAAAAAGATGTGTGGTAAAGCACTATCTTTTTACCAATCTAACATGCCGTTATATAGTGGAATAATCATTGTATTATATTCTATAATCTTAGAAATCAGCTGATGTACTATACAGGCTTGGATCGTATGAATTCCAAGCTTAAATAATACATATGTATATAAATATACTACCTCGCATTTACTCTGCAACACTGCCATTATAGAAAAATACCTCTTTCTCTTTCATTCTGTAAAGCATTTGTACCTGACAGTGTTATATAAATTAATCATAAAAAAGAAGCAAAGACTACCCCTAGAGCCACCCCTCCATGTGAGCTTTCTAAACTGCAATTCTTTTTTTCCCAACCTACCTTTCTGTTGTGTAGGTAAAGCCAACAAAAGGTAAATGCAACCCAGAGAAGCCAGTATGAGAACCAGGAGGTATCATCTCCTGCACAAAAACAAATACAAGAAAAAAACAGAGATGAATCAAAAACATGGTGAGTTAATTCAAAACTTAGAGTAAAACATAATATAAACAGAAAAAGCATGGATTTAAAAGAATTTTAAAAGGCCTTTCAACCTGTCTTTTAAGGTGCACTATCCTCACAAAAGCAGCTTAGGGGAATCCTAACTTAAATCATGCTTCCTACAAATAGTTCATTTATTTGCAAATCTAATCTGTACAACATCTTAAATTTATTAATAGAGCATTATTTAAATTGTTCTTATAACCAGATCTGGTATTTATTTAATAAAATTTATTTAATAAAATTTATTTAATAAAATTTATTTAATAAAATTTATATGCTGCCCAACTGCCAAAGGGACTCTGGGTATCTCCTTCTTGCATAGTATGTATTTGCATAGTTTTTTCAAATTATAGAAAGACCATTGTGGTGGGTGTTCTTAGCATTTGTCCACATGCTTGTGAAGTCTACTTCTTTTTGCACTGTGATTACCTGCTTCTTGTGGTAAAGCTATCAGTGCATGATGGCAACTAGAGCTCTTTTGTTTATTAGCTGGCTTGTCACAAGTCCTGATGCTGATGTGAGCTCAGAGAAAATGACAGGCCCAAAGTCATCTAGAACTCTTCCTTGATTAAGGAGTACAGCATCTCAGCCATTACACCATGCTGGTTCTCTCTATTTATAGAAAAAAATATTTTTCAACATCCCTGTAAAGGGTCTTTCTACATACCAAGTTATTTTATTTTTAATTTTCTCCCTTGATTTTTAAAATTTTTTCATTCTGACTTAACCCAGTCCCAGTCTGAATGAAATGTCCATGCTAGATGTGAAGTGAATGAATAAAATGTGACTTGAAAATGAAATGTAGTTTGACCATGAATATATCTGAAAAATTAAGTTATTGGAATTTCATTTAGAAAGAAAATCCTTTACATCAATATTTTTCCTAAATATGATTCAATCTGAACATTAATTTTAATAATTGCATGAACTCAAGTAATAAATTTTATCTAAAACTTTATATTGTACAATACGTATATCCCTTCTCACCCTAGGCAGATACTTTTAGCTTTTTTTAAAAAAAATCATTTAATCTGACACTCTTCTTTATTAAACCCGATACAATTAAGAAGGTAATTTGGCTTTACTCATTCAGACAATGTATTTAAATATGAAACAAGTTAAATTCAAAGTTGATCAGCATGTCAAACAGAACAAAGCACTAGAAATCTGTATCACATTTAGTATATTTTAGTGTGGGTATCTCTTTAGTTTACTGGAGGAAATACACAGATATACAGAATTGCATAAAAATAATTGGTATCCGTTCATACTACATGGAAAAGCCATCCAAGACCTTTTCCATTTCTGACCTCTTAAAGACAAAAGGTAAAATCTTAGAATGACCTAATGGCTCAGGTTTAACTGATTATTTTGAATGAATTCAATGATTTGTTTAAATGTTCTATATTGGGTTTTGGCAAAGTACTACCATGTTTCCCCGAAAATAAGACACTGTCTTATATTTTTTTGAACCCTGAAATAAGTGCTTGGTCTTATTGCCATGCACTCAAAAGCCCAACTGGGCTTATTATCAGGGGATGTCTTATTTTGGGGAAACAGGGTATGTTCCAGACTCTCGGGGAATGCACGGAATCTTTTAAGGCCCAATCAAAAGAGAGAAACAAGATAAAGAACAAGTAAAAACAGGATGATGAAACCAACCAAAGTCACAGAAAATACATCACAAGGGGCTCCTGCCATTCTAGCCCAGAGCCTGGGAGATCATCTGCAGATGGTCTTGTGGCCCATCCTTATGAACCAATTCCTACTTCAAAAAATATATTTCTGGACAATAATGACTAGGGCTCCCAGGGGGGGAAATGGAATGTTCCCTGCCCAGAACATAAAAGTTTTAAATATCCCTGGTTATATGTAAATTTATGAATTGGTACTGTTTGGACTCTGAGGTCTGGTTATCAATATAGCAAATGAAAAATATTTTAATTTTAGTAATTTCATACATGCTGCTTTTAGAAGCATTGGCATTCTACAAAGCGGATGACCTAAGAAAGATTTAAGATTAATTTACTATAGTAAGTCAAGGAAAATTTGAACTCTGTTTCCAAATTGTTATTGGAGAACACTCTTGATTTAGTATACTATTCAGGGTAAAAGATAATTAACATTATTTGTGTCATGATGTCAGGTCATAAATGACATAATTTACACAAATCATCAGATTCTTTCATTCTTTTGGGGAGATGTCCAAAAGAAAAAATTCCCCATCATAGCTGAAGTCTGGTAAATCAAGTTTACTTTAGTAAATTTAATCAGACAAGCCATTTTTTTCACACTGTCTACATATGCGAAGCAGAATAGAAGTAAAAGCATTAAACATATTCCCAGGTCTGTCCAATTCATATTAAAACAGCTAGAAACTGATTTTAAACTCTAAAAGTCCCTCCAGAATGCCCCTGCAGCATACAAAAATGTCATGATTCAACTCAGAAGCTAGAAAATCAGTGATGTAGAAAAGAAACAACAACAAAAAGAAAATACAGTAATTACTCACAGGGTTTCTCAATATATCATCGTCTACATCAAAATTTGATGTATCTGAAGGGCTGCTAACTTCTGGAATGTAAGGTGCTTCTAAATTTCGGATATTATCCCAATTGAGTCCTTCAAAAAATGCATGTGATTTGAAATCTTCTATTCCATTCTGCCCCAGACGACGTTCCCTGCTGCAGATAAGTCGTTGGATTAAGTCTTTTGCTTCTTCAGATACGTCAGCAACATGAGATGGAAACTGGAACCTCTCCTGAAGAACAGGAAGGAAAATCTGAACTGAAGATATTCTTTTCTATGACAAAATATTTTTAATGTGTACATACATACCATTAAAAAAAAAACTACAGAAGGCTTCCTGAGCTTCAAAATTTGTTAAGATTTCTTGTTTTTAGACTTTCTACTTTTTAATGTTAGTTGGTTATCTTTGGCATTGCTTGTCTGAAGAAACACCCTTAAATATATTTTATTAGTCTAATTAGACTAATTTCAATATGTTGTACTTATATTTTTTGCTGAATGTGCTCATTTTAAGTCTGCTTTGCCGCAAAATATACAGTGAAAAGGTTTTCGGAAATAATTGAATTGATATATTCCAAGTATACAACAACAGAGCTCTGAGAAATACCTGTTCTGAACATTAGTCACAGAAGATTTTTCTTAGAAGATACATTGAGCAATGCAGTTACTCATGCACACAAACACAGAGATTTTGGATCCTTGTGAGATATTTCTGCGAAAATTACACAGCTAAGAGGAACAAATGTTTCATAGCACTTACTTCATGATTCATAATCTTCCCATAGGTTTCCACCAGTGACTCTGCATAAAAAGGTGTTTCTCCATATAACATTTCATACATGCAGACACCTAGGGACCACCAATCACATTCAGGTCCATATTTTCCCATGCCATCCTCCATGGCTTGCAGTATTTCAGGGGAAATATAATCAGGGGTGCCCACTGCAACTGAAGATTGTACCTTGAAGAGAAACAATGTAAAATAGTATATAAGGAGAAATTAATTTAATTCTATGCATGTATAAATCTATAGATCAATGAGAATTACTGAGATACAAAAAAAAAGTTTATGCTTTCTTGCATTATTAAGTATAAATGAGAAGAATCATAACACCACTTTGTTATGTACAAATAAAAAGTTTAATTGGCCATGAAATAGCGTAAGGGGAGGAAATACATGGGAATATTACATGATACTCCATAAAGAATACATAGCAGTTCTGATTAAACATATTGCAGAAAAATGATACAATATAAAATGTTGCTATATTCACATGTATCTTTATGTAGTACTTTTGCAATTTATCTTCCAAATATAACCCCCAAACAAACTCAAACACACAGCAGTTTAAGTATTCTAGTAAAAAAAAACCTATACTTTTTTGATACATACAGTGCCATCGTCGCTCATCTTTAAGCAGGATCCAAAATCTGCCAGGCGTATGTGGCCGTTCGCATCCAATAAAACATTGTCAGGTTTTATATCTCTGATTTTTCAAAAAAGAAAAAGGTATTATTTTAAATCAGGCATATAGTTGGAACATTACCTTCAACCAGGTATTCTAAACGTACATTAAAATCAAGTTAGTTGTTATAAAAATAGGATAATGACAATTTTATACCATTTATATTTAAAAGCTGATGTCATTTTTATAACAGCAAAAGATCAAATCGCCTATGCCAGAAAAATAATCCCAAATATCAATATAAAGACTGTAAAGTATTACTATCATTATATAAACCTATCAAATTAAATTCCCACCCCGAGTAGGATGTGCACACTTTGAAAATAATTTGGAAGAATAATATGGGGTATCTAACTTGATTCATTTATGTAGTTATTGTACATTATTTTTTCAGGTTTGTACAGAAGTCTGAAACAAAACATGGGTCTTCAAACATTAGCCGGGATGCACTGCATTTAAATAAGTTCTGAAGAATTTCTTCCAAATCATTTTTGAACTGTGCTGCTTTGACAAAGAATTTCCTGCTTTCCTATTTCCTTCGAAGTGCATATTTGAATACGGTTTATATAGTTTTCACAAAAAATAGCTCCACAAACAACAATGAAATATATCTTTATACATGCAAACATTCACAATTGCCTTGGTTTTGTTGCTAAATTGAACATATCTATTCTATTTCCCATTTAACTTGAATCGTAATAATGTGTGAATTTGCTAAGCTTGTGTTCTGACTTTGTTGGCAATGCAACGTGCCTCCAAATTTTTTGAAAAATTGTTAACTTTTCAAGAAATAATGTCTAATAAACATTCTGGATGTTTAGACATCATGTTTAGACACCAAAAGAAGTCATTAAAAGTCAGTGTATATCTGCCATACTTCATGACAGTGTATTTCTGAAAATATTCTAAAGGAAAGGTTCCAAGCATAAATTAAAGACAACTCATCTTCTACACTGAAAAAATAGCAGAATTAATGTGTGAAGAAAAAGTATTGCTAAGAAGTAGATCATATATCAATATCCACATATACTGCAGGTTTTATCACATGTTTCTCATCTGTTTACCGAAGATTCTTTTGGAACATGTATTCCTAAGAACAACTCAACAATAAAAATGCACAACACGTACTTTGTCTCCCATTTCCTCTCACAGTATAAGAGGAAGGAAGGTGATTAACTACTGAAGAGCTTTAAAACTGTGGCATTTCTTTCAAAGCTTCACTAACACAGGGACTTTTTCTGCCAGCAAAACAATCTGCAAAAAGAAACACTAAGAGCTAATAGAGGTTTCTTTGCTGTACAGTGTAATCAAAACACAGTAATGCAACACATGTGCACTCAAAGGTAAACCTCGCTTACCTCAGAGGGACTTACTCTGAGGTAAGCATGCATAACATTGCAGCATAAGCAAGTAATAGCATTAATGGACAGCTATATTAATTCACTTCACTGATTTTTGTTCTCCAATTTTATCATACATACTTATTCTAATACGGTACCATTTTGCTGGCTAGCTCTGATCAAAACAATAAGTCTTCAAATGATTTCCTGAAGCAATATAGTAATTTCTAAAGGTTATTAAAAGCCATTTTGTATTTAGCAAGATAAAAAATTACTTTAATGGGGAAACTATTGGCCTGCTGAAATGACCACACATTAACAAATTTTTTAATCACATTGCTCTATACACTCAATATCGTACATTTTTGTGATGGTTTTATATATATTGTAGCATTAAATTGTGCTCTATGAAGAACACAAAATAGGAGTAACAGAATACTGGATTTCATTTGTGAGGGATGCTGTTCTGCACAATAATCCACAAGCCCAATTCTTCCAAGATATATTTTATATGTCATCCACTAACTAATGACTCAACCCCTCCAACCACCCAGATGGTTCAACTATCTCAGAAATGAATATTCTTTTTTTGATATTCTGAACTTATAACTTATGCTCATTAAAGCAAATCTTTTGCAATCAACTCAGCTTGCTTCTGAATTAATTATTCCTTAGGTTTATCTTCATGCCAGGATGCAGAGGACTGCATATTTAACATATGCCAGCATAGATTAATTGGTTTGAGAAGTTCCCACAGCAATTCAATATTATTATTGTTTCATTCCTTTGCCAGATCTGGAACTGACTTACCTACAAAAAGGTTATCTCAGGATTTGTGACAATGTCTATTATATAAAATAGTGTAGATATAGTGCTTTATTTAGTAGGACTCACATGCTATGGGATGAGTGGCTTACATTCTCTTCTTATATGAAAAGAATTTAATAACAATAACAACGATGCTCCCACCTTTTTAAAAATATATAGTTCGATCAATTCAAGAGAATATACTTGCCTCCTATTTTCCCCCATAACAATACCCTGTGAGGTGGGCTGAGCTGAAAGAGAATAACTGGCCCAAAGTCACCCAGCCCTCTTTCATGCCTAAGAGAGGCCTAAAAGTTCCAGGCTCCAGGTTTCTAGTTCACTGCCTTAACCACCAAAGCATACTGTCCTAAACTGTATACTAATTTAATAAACTACAGTTCAAAATAATAAGTTATTAAGAAGAAATTAACTGCAAACAAGAAACAACCAAGTACAACTTATACAAGATCCCCACCCAGTGCTTCTTTAAAAAACAAGTTTTAACAGCTCTCCTAAAATACAATAGGGTGGAGTTAGTAAACTGCTCCAAACAAGTGGGGCTACTTCACAGAAAGCGCAACACCCTGGGCTACATATTTGACAATACCTAAAAGAAAGGAACTGTGGAGTGGTTGAGCTTCCTAATCCTGTAACTAATGTCACCTTACATTAAGAAAATTTCAATGTGAGACAAGTTTATTTTTGGTGCTGTCTTAATGTTTATAAACATGTACAGACTTTGTTCAAGATTACAACAGTAAAAAGGTCAAAATGAAGGAGTACTCTTAAATTCAAGAATATGTTATTTTCTTTATTCCTCATAAATACAGCATAACATTCTAGATGTAATCTCATAAGCAAATGAGGAAGTTTTCTTCATGTAGATTTTACACTTACATAATTTATTTGTTGCAACTATGGTCTTTTACATTATGTTACTTTGGCCATGCTGGTACTTATGCATCAGAAATGCACCTATTTATTTAGAGTGCTCAAAAGCACACATATAAAACTGTTGCGTGGAAGACATGGACAAAATTCTTATTGAATATTGATTTATTTTATATATAGTCCTGTAATAGGACTATATAGTCAATAAAATATTGATTTATTATATATATATATATATGTAAATCCTATTTATTGACCTGTAATAGGACTAATTTGTGCAGCAACTTATTGCCTGACAATTAGGATATTAAAAGTTTTCCTTCAATGGCATAGCTTTTCAATATTTCAATGGATTTGTGGAATTTTTAAAAATGAGATTGAAAAACCTTTGTTAGAGTTATAAGTATTGCATTTAAAAATATTTTAAAACAAAAGTGGCATTACAATTGTTTTAAAAGTTACAATTGAATAACTACACCTGGAAGAAATGCTTGATTAGAGTAAATACATTGCTGTTCCTCTCCACTTCTAACTGCACACCAAACCACTAGTCTGTTTATAATTAAACACTGTACACTGGCTACTTCTAGCCAAAATTAACCAGAAAGGATAGCCATAAACATTCCAACACCATTTTGTATAGTTAGTTAAGGGCAGAAATAATATAACAAGTGAATAAACTAGAAATTGGGGATTTATCAGCTTTTAGGAGTTTGAGGCAGAAGGTATAAAATAATACATTCTTTTAAATAGCAAAGAAGGTGTCTCACCAAGCTAAAATTTTTGAAAGTGAAAGTAATTATTTTTGCAGTAATGCTAAACATGGCAATAAAGGCCCAAAACTATAATCCAATGTTCAGTGCATGGGCAACCTATTATCTAAACAGAGGTGCCAGAGTGTCCATAAGAGTCTTTCTGCTGTACTTCTGTGTTCGCAACACTTTTGTAAATTCTCATTATTTTTTCCATTAATTTTAATTAATGGAAAAAATTAATTAATTAATTAATTAATTTTCTTTCTGATTGGACAAGTTCTAGTAAACTTGGATTTTTAATTGGTATAAGAAGAAAAACCTGAAATCAGTTTTTCATGCACTGAATGATATCTCCCTACAATGTAAGAAACGATAGTTTACAGTACAAGTATAAAAAGGTACAGAGAGATACTGTAAATGGTGTTGGTATATATTACAGAGGTTTTTTTTCTTATCTCTTCTCTTTAACTTTTGCTATTACTTTTCTGTCAGAGTCTAGACATTTCCTGCAACATTTTGCCTTAAAACCCATTTATATATAATAACCTTCAATCTGAAATTTAAATTGAACCAACCAAAATTTGAAGTGGTAGAAATATACATTCTGTAAATTTAAATGACTATTTGATTACAGATGGAAGAAATCAGCATACTGGCTGTATGCCTTAATGAAGGGAAGGGAAGGGAGGGGAAAACTTGTCTGCTTGAGCCCCCTAATAGCTTACAATATTTGAAGATGGGCATGGCCACAATCTGGAATTATAAATAGGAACATTATTTTAAGATAACAGACTTCATAACAACATCTTACTGTTTACATGCCATTTGTTTTTGTATTTTTCAAAATCTGTAACTTTATTTTATATCTAATTAGCTTAATACAGGTAGTCCATGACTTAAAACCATTCATTTAGTGACCATTGAAAGTTACAATGGCTCTGAAAAAAGTAACGTACACCTGTTTTTCACACTTAAGACTATTGCAGCATCCCCATGGTCACATGATCAAAATTTGGGCGCTTGGCAACTGATTCATATTTATATGACGGTTGCAGTACCCTGAAGTCATGTGATCACCTTTTGTGACCTTCTAACAAGTAAAGTCAATGGGAAAGCCAGATTCATTTAACAACCACGTTACTAAATTAACAACTGCAATGGTTCACTTAACAATTGTGGAAAGAAAGGTCACAAAATTGCCAAAACTCTCTTAACTGTCTCACCTAGCTATGGAAATTTTGGGCTCAATTGTGGTCAAGGACTACCTGTATTTATATGCCATAATAAGAAACCTTACCTGTGCACATAATGCAGTTGATGAATGGAATGAATAGCAAGAACCATTTCACCAATGTAGAATCTGGCCATATCTTCTGGAAGCTTGTCTTCAAACTTGCTAAGTAATGTCAACAAATCACCACCCACATAGTAGTCCATTACTAAATACTAAAAAACAAGAACACTTACTGGTAAGAATCACTGCAGAATTATATCATAAGTGATTACATTAAATGTTCACTGGAATACAACTTTAATATGTGATTGTGGAAACTGGAGTCAAAGTGAGTGGTTTAACTGCTCCCTCTTAACTAATAATTAAATTATCCAAGTAAACATGGGAATTTAAACTAACTTAAACTATTTCCCAGACAATCATTATGCTAGACATATTCTCTCCCCTCCCCCGTTATTTCATATACATATACAAGTTTACAAAAGAGAAGCATCAATACATACAATATAATTAAAGAAATATAACTTCAAACTTAGTAAATCTCATAGGAATAATTTAAAACTAAAATGTGAATGAAAAAAATGATCATAATGTTCTTCCTTTCTTCTTTGCTGGGAGGTAAATAATTCAAATGTCATTTGTAAAAACCAATGAAATGTATGGTTTAGTATGCTAAAATATGGTCCCAGTGGGTACATGATCCAGTAACCATGCTGAGGTTAAGAACTATGATGAGGCTTGTCATTATCTGGGCAAAAGATTGCTTGCAAAACCAAAATGCAGTGCCTCAATTGTTGTAAGAAAATGTTCATGTACATAAAATCCTAGTTAATTGGGTTCACTGCAATGATCAGTTATAGTCAAATTTTTTTTTTGCATAGCTGCATTTTACTATGATAAAAGATTCCTAGGCATATACCAGATATTCTACTAAACTCCAGGAATGGGCAGCTATACTAAATCTAAATAACAACAGCAATTTAGTAGTTCAGTGTATTTTCTGGAGAAATGAAAAGACAAGAGTAAATTGATGGAAAATATAGATTAGCCAAAGCTACACATACTAATTGCTTGTTAATTAGTCATTTTCATTTAAATATACTAGTTTTCCTATTTTTTTTCTAACTTTTTACCATAAGAGTAAGATCAGAGTAAAATATTTCAGAAAAATCTTAATTCCTGTCCACATCTTAAATAAATATAAAAAGGAAAACGTTATCAAAAATGGCCTCATACATCAGCAAGGAAACCATGGGTGAAGTATACTTTATGACCTAAATGTGCTCTACTGAACTTTTTAAAGACTATTAAACAATATTATAGTGTGTAATTTTGATAAATTATAAATTGTTAAGGTTTCTACCTAACCAGACTGCAAAGTAGCCCTGTGATAATAAATGGGTGAATCAATATGATATGAAAAATACAATGAACAAAGAAGGGAGCTAGCTCTCAGTCATTTGTACTTTTGTCAAGGTTCTTAAAAACTGCCTCTGTTTCATACACTTGAAATTCTTCCTTTGGCACTCCTTTCCTTAACAACCCTTCTCAAAGACACAAAGCAATCAGAATATCCCAAGTAACTATTTGCATTTTTCCCATCCTCTTTTTTTTTTTTTTTTTTTTTTTTTGAGAAGATGGCTATTTACTTCTTATTGGATGCAAACCTTTTAGGAACCTCCAAACATTTATACTAGGGATATAATCCTATGCACACTTACCTGGTAGTAACTCATTGAAATCAGCAAGATTTATTTCTGAGTAAACATGCATAGGATTGTACTGTAAAGGCGGTTTCTTTTCAATACTATTCCAGTTTTTATTGTCCGCAAGTGCTTCAGAGCTGAAAATGAACATTACAGAAGCCACAGTTGGCCCACAAACCGGTTTGGCCACTTCTGGATTTTAACAGCAGTCTTGAGATTTTGTGTATAAACTGACACATTAAACAATACTGTGCCAAGGTAAGTAACTAGATGATAAGCGTTCAACTGAACATTTTATTTATCTAATTAAGTTAACTCTAGCTCATTATACTTAATAGCAAACTAGAGATGGAAAATAGAGTCACTTGTAAATACTTTGTTTTGGAATTTTTTTCTCTTTTAAAATAAGAATATAAACAGTTACATATTGACCCAAAAGGAAGAGGATTCTAGATTTTAGACTAAACATCCAAATTTTATATACTTTTCAGCTGTGATTGCCAATTTCTATTTCAAATTATTTCATAAAAAATGTTTACTCCTTACTATACTTCAAAAAAGAACAGAATCAGAGGCCCATTCCAAGAAAGAATATAGCCAGGACAAATATTAAATGTTCAATTAAATTAATGACTGCAAATAAAAATTGCCTGTAAAATAAGGTATCCCATCTGTAAATTTAATTAAGTACCTATTTGCATATACAAATAGAGACACACAAACTAGTCATATTACACACAAATATGCATACACTCACTGCAGTGAGAGATTGCAGAAATGTGGGCTCAGCTACTGTAAATTTCTGCATGTTTATTTGCGGTAAATGTGCTATGCTGTGGAAGTTCTGTTTAGCCCAGCTTACTCCATGTAAATGGAATGTAAAGTGAGAAAGAAATTATAGGGTTCTGAGTTGCAAGAAGAAAACTGGAGGCCTCCATACTAGGCTGCAATCATAATCACAACTGCATATCACTAAATCCCATTAAATTCTGTGTCCCTTACTTCCAAGAAAGAATGCTTAGGATTTGTAGTTCTGTTCATTCAATTTGGTAGCCCCATTCTTCTCTCAGCATCCTTCATGCATAAAAGCTAAGGAACTGCAATGAAGAGCCTCTCTATCCAGTGATGGTTTTGTTGATCCCTCAGGGTCTCTCCACTGCAATCAATTACCAATTACCGTGCATATGGAGAGTGGTAATAAATATTTGTGTCTTCTCTTCATTAGAAGATGAAGGTGAGCTATAACAGTGATTTCTACTTCCACTGAAATGATTCCTTTTCAGCTCTTTGTTTAAATAGTTGTTACCTCTTATTTCTTCTGTTCCAGTATTTTTAACAAATGCAAATCAAAATGGCATCAATTTAGATCATACGAAGCTGAGGGCAATTGCTAATACTTTGGAAAATAGACTCAAGATTCAGAATTATCTTAACAGACTTGAGCATTGGCCCCTATCCAACAAGATACAGTTCAGTAGTGAGAAAAGTAAGGCGTTGCACTTAGGCAGGGAAAACCAAGGCAACAGTATCCCTGTGAGAGGGATCTAGGTGTCCTGATGAATCACTGCTGAAGCAGGGTGCTGCAACTCCCAAAAAAGCCAACAGAATCCTAGGCTGCCATCAACAGTGGGATAGCATCAAGATCACAGGAAGTGATAAAGCCATTCCTCACTGCACTACTAAGCCCACATATTGCATCCAGTTCTGGTCACAATACAAAAAAGATGCTGAGGCCCTAGGAAGAGTGCAGAGAACAGCAACAAAGATGATAAGGGGCCTGGAGGCTAAATCGTACAATGAACAGCTAAGGGAACGGATATGTTTAGCCTAACAAAGAGAAGGCTCAGGGAAGACATGATAGCAATCTTCCAATAATTGAAGGGCTGTCACAGGGGAAAGAATATTGATTTATTCTAGGATAAGAAGCAATGAGTGGAAGCACATCAGAGAGAGATCCAATCTGGAAATAAGGAGGAATTTCCTGACAGTGAGAATTATTATCAATAGAACAGCTTGCTTCCCAGAATTGTGGTTGCTCCATGACTGAGGTTTTCAAGAAAAGATTGGACAACCATTTGACCAAAAGATATAAGGACTCCTGATTGGGCAGGAAGTTGGATTAGAAGACCTCTATGGTCCCTTCCAGCTCTATGATTCTATGAAAATCCCTTTCCCTTCACTGGAGGGGAGGGAGAGGAGAAATCTTCCTTTCAGATAAATACAGTTGATAATGCTCTGAATTCAAAATATTTTGAAATGAGAAACCAGATTACGAACTACTTCTTTATAGGCTTACTGTACACACATACCAAATAGTTTTCATCCTGAAAAGCGTAGTGCAACGTTGTAATCCACTGGCAGTCTCCATTCACCAAAACATCTCTCTCTTCTCGGAAACAAGCAGTCTAAAAATAAGAGAGTAAAAGGGGGAGAAAAAGTTGTTTAACTAATCTCTTGACTTTAATAAACAAGGATGCAAATATTGTATTAATGTTTATGTAATATAAGATTATAACATTCATAAATATACCACCTCTACAATAATTCAGTATCTAAACCAAGGAATAAAACTTTTCATAGCTAACTAAACATAATTTAAAAATCAAATTTAAAAAGCATGATAGCATTCAATTCTTGAGATAACATTTTAGTTTTATGCAGTACTGCAGGCTACTTCAGCTGACTGCTAGCTGCAGTTCAGCAGTTCAAATCTCACCGGCTCAAGGTTGACTCAGCCTTCCATCCTTCCGAGGTAGGTAAAATGAGGACCCAGATTGTTGGGGGCAATATGCTGACTATGTAAACCGCTTAGAGAGGGCTGTAAAAGCGGTATATAAGTCTTAAGTGCTATTGCTATACTGACAGCCTTCAAGAAAACAAGAAACTTTTAAAATGTTTGCTTGAAAGAAAACAAAAATAAGACTAGAGAATGGGCAGTACAAACATGCCCAATTTATTCAATGATGTTTCCTGGAAATGGGAGCTGAATTCCTTGCATGTATCATAGAAGTCACATATCTCTGAGCCTATTTCTCCCTCTACCCACCCACTAATCATATATGCTTTAAGTATTTAAGGGCCATGACTACTTCCAATGGAAACAGAAGGGGGAAGATAATTATGACTTCAGAAAAGGTACTTCCTTCTGTTTTAATGAATGTCCTGGCTGAAGGCTTTATGTTACAAAGGATGTGAAATCCATATTAGTGTCTAGTATCTAGGAACAAAGAGTAAAATTAGGATTTTTAAACATAGATCATGGCACATATTTCCATCTAATTTTGTATCTGAATTCTTTGATCCGGAGCATGGGTCTCTTACTTCTATCTCCTACTTAGTCTAAACCACAAGCCTGTAGCAGGAATAAATTCCAAGTTTATTCAAACGTCTATTAACCCTACTTCCAAACTCCAGCCATTATCATAAATTGCATTTAAACATTAGAAAGCTAAATTTCAGAATTAGATCAGTCATAAGAACAGCCACAAAATAGTCTCTGACGTGGCAAGGTGTTTTTTAATTGCATTTTACTTCAAAAGCTTCTTAATTTGTTCAAATTGGTTTTTTTTAAATTCAAATATATGACTATTCTCCAAGTTTCCACAAAAATAATAAATTCAAACTCATTTAAATCAGGCAATACTAAAGATAGCATCTGATAGTATCAGACAGGCAAAGAGGATTCATCTATCTTATATTAAACTTTTAAACTGCCTCTCTTTTGAGGTTCATTGGTAATTCGTTCTATTCCATCTATAAAACTGTTATCTCCTATTTACTGTAGCAGGATTTCTTTCTTATTTTACACTGTTTATTTTGATATAAAATAATACCTCACCTTTATACTATTTAGAGAATAAATCCATAAAGTCTGTTAAGGGTCTGGGGAATAATAATCTGTTTTTGTTCTATAATATTAAGTGGCCAGATATTATTTCAATTAGAAAAGAATCTTGCAAAATATATCAATAACATTATGAATATGTTAAGATGAATTAGAATAACTTATAACTGTTGCAACCATTTTAATACAAGCTATAACAACGTAAAAGTGGAAGATTATTAAACAATCCATCACTTGCCTCCTGTTATAATTATTTCAGGGTCATAACACAGAACATTTCTATGCATCACTCAAAAATATGCTTCACTAAGTTCAATTAATGCAGAAACACACGGTCAATTTACTTTTCCCCTTACTTTCATGCATGAACTACACAATTTCTTATGTTTGCCTAATAGTTTTATTATCCACTAGTTCTTCTTTCATTGTGACATTATATCCCAGAATAAGTATAATTACATAATTATGAACTACTAATTGTAGTTAATAATTTGAACTATCCTAGGTAGCATGATGGAAATTTCTAAATCTGCTATGAATTAGGGCTACAAAAATAAATCTCCTTATGACATAATGTTCAAGATAGTTTTTCAGCACATATTATTTTGGTGGAAAAGATTATGATTTTTTCAAAAAGTCTGGCTCAGAAGCATTTACCTGTATTTTATAATTTTGGGAATATACCCAGCAATTCACCGTAAGTGGACCTTCCCTTAAAATATTTGAAAACCTTTTCATAATATAGAATGCTGAACAGCAGGACTTTTCAATGTAAACATATTTTTTGGAGTATAAGACGCACCTTAGTTTTGGGGGAGGAAAATAGGGGAAAAAATTCTGCCTACCAGGTATTCATCTGGCTAGTGTCCTTAGCTGGTCAGCTTCAGTACATTAGTTTGCTGATTTTGAGCGGGATAAAAAACAGCTTCTAAAGCACAGCTGATAGAGAGAAGCAATGAAAAAAGCAGGCAAAGCACGAAAGATTGCTTCACTCTTAGCACCTTGTTAGGGCTGAAAAAAAGCTTCGAAAAAGCTACATTCGGAGTATAAGATGCACCCAAATTTTCAGTCTCTTTTAAGGGGGAAAAGTGCGTCTTATACTCGGAAAAATATGGTAATCTGCACTGATTCAGCATCCTCTTCAAAATATTTAAAGAGATTTATGATCCCTAATGTATATAAGCCTGTGTCTATACAAATGGGGTAGGGAAGAAGCAAGTTTTCTTTTCCTATATATGGAATAGAGAGAGACAGATTTCTGTTAGAATCTAGGTGTTTTTTTAAAAACTGAAATATTGTAAAATTTTGAACTTGATAGAGGACACTGTAATGGGAGGATAATAGACTATGTTGACAGATTGCAAGATCCAAGAATAAAACATTCCTATTAGAGTGAAAAGTAGACACTCAACTACAAATGCAACTTCCTGTTCAAAACCTAGCATTATACAAAAAATATCTGAAGCTATAGAAACTGAATATTGAACTGAAAATACCCTACTTTGAGAAACTGCTGTTATAAATATGAATGGGCTGTTTCAAGCCTTTTGAGACCTTTTCACACTCACCCATTGCCAAAGTCATTGAAATTGCCCATTTTGAGTTTATAACGGCTTTCACATTTGAGTGGGATGTTTCGAATTCAAATGAGCGTATTTCAAATTGGATTGGATTTGAAATATTTTGTATATCTTTACCAAAAATCCCTTTAAAATTTGAATATTCTTATTGAATTTGGCTATATTTTCATACATAGTCGAGTGAACTTGTTAAAGTATCAGACTAGAAACCCAGTGACTGTGCATTCTAGCACTGCCTTAGGGACAAAACCAGCTGGGTGGCTTTGGGTTACTCAATTTCTCTCAGCCCTAGCACTGGGAAGCAATGGCAAACAACTTCTGAAAAAAACATACCAAGAAAACTTCAGGGACTAGTCAAGGCAGTCTCTGAGAATCAAGCACAATTGAAGAAGAAAAAAAAGATTGTATAAATCTTCATACTTAAAAATATTGGCTAATGAATTCTTGCTTTATGTATGATATAATGCATATTATATTAAATATCTTTATTATAACACATAAAATATGTAAAATATATTTATTTAATAATCAACAATGCTTAATTGATTTCTGCAAAATCTACTTCTTTATAAAAATGGAACCAAGCAAGAGTCTTCCTTGAAATCCTGACTTTCAATGTAACCAAAGTCTAAGCTTCCATCTAGTAATTAACTTGGTTTTCATAGTAAATAAAAATCATGCTATATGAAAAAGAAACTGGGCCAGACAGACTCGTAAATATAGTTATACAGAAATCGATAAATATGATATTTGATATGAAAAACCTTCAGGGGAAAAATTTCCTATATGCTTAAGTAGTAACTGTTTAATGTGATCTTCTTTAGTGCCATTTGTAAAGAAATCTGAATTGAAAATATCAGACTTACCTCTGCCCTTTTAAGCATTTCCCATTTATTTAGGATTTTCATTGCATAAATGCGCTCTGTGCACTTCAATTTTACAACTGCAACCTACAATTTAAAAAGTAAAAATAACTCCATGACATTCTAGTATTATTTATTCATTTCAGTTTTGAAGCCACCTGACTTTTGGCATGTTACAGATAAAAAATTAAAAGAAAACAAGGTACATTAAGGGAAAACAAAGACATCAACCAGAAACAACACCCAAAGAAACAAACAGCAAAATTTACAACAGCTGCTGTAAAACAGGAAGTGAGTGAAGCAGTGGTATGGTATCTCTCTTAATGACCCTTCACTTAACAACCCAGATTCTGTGCCAAATTGGGGTTGTAAGTGAAAACTACTTGTATCCAGCATTAAGAATCTTGGCTGCTTTCAAAATGACATAATTTGTTTCCAAGAGAGAGTGGCTGACATAAGAATTGGGTTCCCCCATTTTTATTACAGTTGACATAGGGGAAAGTTTTCATGAACCCCTTTACTTAAGTTTTGGCTTGAACAGCAAAGTTAATTTTACTACAGTTAGTTGTTGACTTCTGACCACAATTGAGACCAACATTTGCATTGCGAAGCAAGACAGTTGTTAAGGGAGTTTTGTCTCGTTTTATGACTTTTGTCAGTGCCATTGTAACTTTGAATGGTGACTAAACGAATGGTTATAAGTTGAGGACTAACGAAGTGTTCTTCTTTGTTCCAATTTTTATTGATTTGGGGGATGGTAATCTACTCACATCTCTCCAATTAAGAACAACAGATAGCAACTAATGAGGGGGGGGATCCTTGCTGCCTAAATACTTTGGAGAATCATGCAAGTGATACCAGGCCACACAAAGAAATCAAACAGTCTCTTCAGTTATAAGGCAGAGCCATAGAAAAGTAGCTATGACTATTTAAACTGAAGAAAAAATTATCCTAATGAAAGTCATTGTATATAGTTTCTATTATGTAAATGTATTTCGGGGACAATCAAAATCAACTCAATAACATACTGATATCTTTAGTAAGAACAGTGCATCTTGATAGAGGATTTAATAATAGTGACTGGTCCTACTAACAGCAGAGAAAATAATTAGGTTAGCTTCGTCCTGAGACTAGAATATATTTTAAGCACAACTATTTATACTTTCATTGGACTTTAGGAAAGTTTGTCCTGGACTTTTAGCTTTGCCCTGGACAGCAATGGTGCAATTTTTCAGATCTCTCAGTGGTTTTTGATACCATTGATCATGGTATCCTTCTGGATGGACTGCAGGAATAGGAGTGGAGGCGCAGTATTACAGTGGTTCTCACTGTGCAGTCAATTCTACTGGTATTGAGGATATTGAGAAGTGGGAACAGAATGGCACAAGATTGGATGTTTTCACCAGCCTGCTTATATCTACAGGAAGCTGACTGGTGATGTCATTCATCAACACAGGCTCATGTATCATCAATATGCTGGTGATAATAAATTGACCAAAATCTCGAGCCCAATCTGACCAAATGATTCTGTCTTATCCCAATGTCTGAAGGCTGCTGGGGTCTAGATGGGAAGAAAGAAACTTAAACTTAATCCTGATAAGACTGAGTGGCTGGGTATTTTTGTCTGGGACCATGAATTCTTTGTATTTAATTCTAAAATGAGGTAGAACTTCCCCGGAGAAAACTAGTGTGGACTCATAACTCCTGCTTGAAGAGTAAATCCCAGCTATAGTCGGGAGGCCTTTGACCTTTTCTGGATCAGGAACCCCTTCTCACAGTCATTCATAGCTTATTATTTTTGTGTGTGAACTATTGCAACATGCAACAGTGAAGATAACCTTGAAAACCATCCCAAAACTACAGTTGGCCTAGAGTGCATCAATGCATGAAGTTATGGACACACCTTGAAATGTTTGTGTAACACTTTTCTGTGCAGTCTGCACTGGTTTACAGTTAGCCTCTGGTTACAATTCAGTGTGCTATTTAAGACTTCTAAAGTCCTTCATGGCATAGGGCCTGGCTATCTGAGCGACCATATTTTTCCTACTTTTTCTGCCTATCCAATAAGATCTAACAGAGTTGGCATGTTCCAGATTCTGTCTTTAAAAGAGTATCATCTGATGGGATCTCAGTGGAATGCTTTTTCTGTCACAGTGTCTGCACTGTGCAATAGTAATCTCCAGAGGTCTGAGTTATCTTGATCTTCCCATTCTTTAAATAGGTCTTGGAAGACCTGATTGTTTTCCTAAGCTCTTTGTTAAAAGTATGTGTTTTTGTGAGGATTTTGTTAATGTGCTCTATCTATTAAATCCATGCTTTCTTTTTGTTTTTATTTATAGTATTTGTTTTTAATTCATATGCTGTGCATGGTTGTTATGTATTCAGCAACCTATACATTTGATTTATATATAATATTGTGAGATGTAACACACAGGTATGAACAGATCATCTTCAATTATCTAGCTTCCATTGTAAAAGGAAGGTGGGTTCAAAACAAAGAATTCCCCCTTTGGAAAAATCAGTCAACAGTATGTTTCCTTACTCATCTGGGATCTTTAAAAGTATCTTACCTCACCAAATGCACCTCTGCCAATGACTTTTATGATTTCAAAGTCATCTCGATGAAGTTGCATTTCCTTCACCAACTGGGTAAATGGTTTGGCTGTTTGAAAATAAGAGGAAATCTCAAGTTAAAGTTTGTACATTGCATACTGATGTAAATTTTTGGATTAGTATCAATCTGTATATTAGTTTAGATTTGATAAGAAGACATTAAAAATTGCTACCTCTATCACAGACGATACGGTCAAGAAGAAGGCAGTTCTTTTTTCTATTACAAAGAACCTTATCTAATCTTCCTAGCACAACCAATGAATTTTAAAAAAAGGTGTCCCCCCCAAAAAAAAGCCCCCAACCCACTTACATTTTTCAGTCCAAATAAAAATGCTAGCTAAGCTAGGAAGCAATTAGGCACTGAAAATTCTCAGAGATACAGAATGTATCTCTTATTAATAAAATAAGCAAAAGTTCTAACCTTAAAGAAGAACCTCAAGCCTAGCTGCAAGAAATTAGCAATTAGCCTTGGAAAGATAAGGCTTTCAGAAAGCTCCTAAGGTAAAAATAATACTTCAGGTCAATAATTATTTGGCCTTTGAATCTAAAAGATTGTATAATGTTCTATATTACCATTATTATCTCATACTTTGCATACCCTATTAAATATTTTAATGTGCATATATATTAATACAATGAATAATCCTAATCGTATCAATCAGAAAAAAAGTTATTTGCAATTAACTAGTTTGATATTGTTTATATCTAATCAAATGTTTATTACTGCAATCAATCAGTTAAAGATGATTTGCTTGTATCAATAAAGAAGATTTGTGCTCCATACCTATCAGACTTTTCTGACCAAAATATGTCAATTAACTTTTGCTTTAATGTAATTGGACTTTTAAATATATTCCTGGGAGAATTCTCCTAAAGCAGTCAGCACAATGTTTGCAATACCACATACAGCAAATAACTTGGTCTAAAATTTTCCTTTCCCAGATATCTTCACCGCCAGTTTGACACCCCTGGTCTACAGCAGGGGTGGGTTCCTACCGGTGCGGTCCACTCTGTCGTTCCGGTAGCGGACCGCCGATTGCGCAATTTGCGCGCGACAGCTCCGGTACTGTCTTTGCCAGACCGTCGCGCAGCGCCATCTTTTTTTCCTAATTTGGGGCCTTTTTTTGCTTCCTGCGCATGTGCGGAAGCAAAATCTCACTAGGGGACAAGCGCACATAGCAAGCGTGCGCGCGAAACGTGATGATGCACGCGCAGTGCACTGGTAGGCAGGTAAGAGGAACCTGCCCCTGGTCTACAGCGTATTTCTTAACAACTTGTTCCTTTACTGTTGATGTTGATCATAAAAGGGAGAAGCTAACTACCTCTTTGATATCAGTTCTACAACTTACAAGTGCTATTAATTAAACTACTAATTAAGCAAAAAAACATGGTTTATAAATGACAATGGTTTGATTAACACAATATACTAATCAAAAAACAGATTAGAGTTTAGCACAATACATGAATAATCACAAAAAATTAAAGTTGAAGGCATGTTTAGAACATTTAATATATATTTATATAAAGGAAACACATTATACCACAATAGGCAACAAGTCCAAAAGCGAACTTATTCTTATTCCAAATTTGCCACACTTTTAATAATCATATTCTACAGAAATACGTGCACCTACAAACAACTATAAGAAGTTTCCAAGTAAGACAAGAACAATTCTTAACTGTCCTGTCCCGGCCATGGAAATCGGACACACAGATAAGTTTTATATTTTTACTAAAAAGGTCTCCAAACAGAACTTTAATGGCAAAAAGCATTGGACAAACAATCATAATACCTCATTCCCAAAATACCCAGCCCACAAAAACTCAATCAGCTTAAATTAGAAGAAATAATTCAAATTGTAAACAAGGTACTAGAGCAGGAGTCCTCAAACTTTTTAAACGGGGGGCCAATTCAGGGTCCCTCAGGCTGTTGGGGGGCCGGACCGGCTGGGTGGATGTGGCTAGGTGGTCACGTGACTAGGTGGGTGTGGCCAATTTAACAGTCCATTAAACTATGCACACAAATTAAACTTTCATTTGTTTTGCTCCTGGGGGTGTTTTATTTGCTTTTGTTTGCATGTTGCTCTTTTGGTTGACTTTTCTTTTTACTAGATCATTTTTTTAGTTGTTTAGGAGTCTAGTGGTCCACTTCAGGAAACTCAATTTGGCAGCAATTCTTCTCAGCCCCAAGGAGCTTGAGAAATCTCTCTCTCTCTCTCTCTCTCTCTCTCTCTCTCTCTCTCTCTCTCTCTCTCTCTCTCTCTCTCTCATCTATCTATCATCTATCTATCTATCTATCTATCTATCTATCTATCTATCTATCTATCTATCTATCTATCTATCTATCTATCTCTGTTTATCTATCTTCTAGAGGTGGGGGAGGTGAAAAATGGGCCGGTTTTGCCCATTTTTTGGCCTCCTGGGGCATCTGTGTGCCCCATTTTACACTTCCCACGCCTCCAGAAGCATTCTGCAGGCCAAAAACGGCCCAGTTTTTGGCCAAAAATGGGCTGTTTTCGCCAGTTTTTTGTCCGCCTGGGGCATCTGTGCACCCTGTTTTTCACCTCCCCCGCCTCCAGAACGTCTCTGCAGGCCAAAATTGTTGGCCTTACCTTTCAGTTCCAGCCCGCGGGGCTCGCGAAGATAAGTTCTGCGCTCGGCCGAATGGTAGGCGGGGCAATGTGGGCAGGGCAGCCTCGTGGTCCTGTGTGGGCCGGATTAATGGCTTCAGCGGGCCGCATGTGGTCCCCGGGCCTTAGTTTGAGGACACATGTACTAGAGGGTCAAATAAATATAGCATGAGGGTCCAGGATTACTACTTGAGAGGGTAGGCTCTTAAGGAGTTCAGGAATACAGTGGTGAGGTAAATGGAGAATTGTTGCCAATGGATCTGTCAGGTGCACAGCTCTTCTTATATAGAAGTACCGGTAGCATGATCTGGATTTGTTCCATTGAAGGGGTTGAGGTTATTTCTGGTCAACAGTCTTTCTGAATGCCTTTGATCAGCCCACCTCTTTTCAAATTGGGAGAAGATGCTAGTTCCACCTCTTCATCTTCTGAGGCCAGGGATAGCTGCCTCTCCTGGTTTCTAAGCAACGCTTGCTTTTCCTGCCTGACTCTTCCAGCTGAATCCCCTCAGGCTGCTGACCCTCCTGTAACTCCTCTTCATCTTCAGAGTCTGAGCTGGCCATGACACTAAGTGTAGCAAGTAATCAATAGCTCACACAATAGTTCTATTTATTCTAGTCCTCTTTTGAAATTAGCAGCCAATCAACTTAAAATAAGTCATTGCAATGAAACAGACAATTCTGATCCATTAATAACTGAACAAATTATGAAATCAACTTTCAACAGATACACTTTAGCAGTAGCATGAGTATGAGTGAGCCTATTTACACATTGAGTCTATGTTCTATAATCACAGACTGGTCTGAATGTTCCATTTTATAAGAAACAGTTGTACCATCTTAAATACAAGGACATTTATTATTAAATAAACTTTGGTGGATTATATCAGATGGATGGAATATTGAGACAAGAATATAACCATACCCATGATGAGAAGCAGGGAAGACTGAAATAGTAAACAAAAAAGTCAGAGGAAAAAGAAATGCAGAAAGTAGAGGCAATGACAATTCCTTCATAACAACAGCCAACAGTTGTTGAATATGACATATTCTTCCAGCATGTTGTGTTTAATAACTTATATATAGTCATGTAAAAAAGAAAGTACACCCTCTATGAGTTCTATGGTTTTACATATCAGGACACAGTAAAAATCATCTGGTCCTAAGCACGTAAATACAACTTCAGATGAACAACATATTATATCATGTAATCATTTATTTTACAAAAAGAAAGCCAAAATCTTACTGGGGACTGATTCTGTTTTCCATCTAATAATTGAGGCAAAGTGGGAAGAAGAAAGGATGAATATTCATGTTCCACCAAGAACAGATTCTGTGGCAGCAGTTTCACCTGCATCTCTTAGGTACATACAAGACATTGAGCGGTGAAGGAGAGCACATCTGGTTGTAAGGGAAGAGCTGACTTGGCTAAACAGAAAGATTGTCATTTGAAGCAGGAATAGCAGAAAGGAAAAGGGAGGAAAAAGCAGACACATAATGAAGAGGGGGAGTATGAAAGTCATGATTTACCTAATCATCTGAGGTATTACAATAGGTTGCTAATAGTTCACCCACAACACAAAGTCATGAACCATGCTTTCCAAGAGTTAGTGGCTCAAATTTAGCCAAAACCTACTAAGTGATGTATGATAGCTTAATACAAGGTTTGAACTCTGTCAGTGATGATTCACACAAGTTTAGTAAATTACCTCATAAGGTTGTAGGGAAAAGATAAAATAACAATTTCATTTTTAAGGTTTAAAATATTTTACAACTTTTAAAAATAAAACAATAGATTAACAATTTGTAGCGCAAAGTGTCACTCAATTAAACAACGCCACGTCTCACAGTGTCAGAGGCATGGTTTCTTCAACTTTCCTCTGCAATAGTATTCTCCAAGAGATTTCCATATGGCTCCTATCCTGATGCTGCAAATAACCTGAGCATTGGAGGTGCCTAGCAGAGCTTGGGATGGTAGAAGAAATGAATTAATTACTTTAAAAATAAAACACCATGGGATTGCACAAGGCCACTCAGTAGGCTACATGCTTGCAGGCCATATGTTATACAGTCCTGATCTATGCTATTCCATTAATAATAGTAGCAAGTCTTTTTTTTAATCTATATCAGGTATGAATGAAAATACCAGAAAATGTAGGGAAAGCTTTGGATTACCATACTATTCTTAGCAGGTGTGTGCAAAACACTTTACATTTGAACTTGAATTTAAAACCTTTTTTGAAATCCAAACTATTTCAAATTTGAAACCCCTATTTTGTGTCCATTTTATATACTGTTCTGAATGAAAAACAGGTTGTACTGAGTTTGAAACAGCTCTGTTTTGACTTTAAAAGATTCCATATTTGCTTGAGAAGTCCTAAGTTATAAACACAGTTCATTTCATGCTCTCAAAATAGTGACATCTTGACCACAAAAAGGAGTATTTTGTATTCAAAATTTTCTGCACATATCCGGTTCTTCCTAATTAAGGGAATATCAGTTTCCTTCCAAATTGGTCAGCATACTGAAATATCAGAATGGAAGACTTATAAACAGAATCAAGTATACCTGCAATGGAAAACTGGCACCCGCTGTTGATGGACTATGTCTAGATCTCTCCTGAACACTTAACCTCACATAACATGCGACCTTCAAGGAGAGACTGGACTGCCATCTGTCTCAAATGGTGTAGGAACTCCTGCTTGAGCAGGGGGTTGGACTAGATGACCTACAAGGTCCCTTCCAACTCTAATAATAAATCTAAAAATCTAAAAAACAAGGCTTTTTCCCTACTTCTGTAAATCCCACTCTTATGAAGAAACACTTTAAGTTACCCAGGGAACTATGAAAAAATCCCACTTGAATATTGTCCCAAAATTAAATGTTAAAGGAACATACTATTTTAAAAGCATTTTTATCAAACACACCAGTGATAACTAATTCCAGTTGCTAATTATACCACTGTTTATTTAATAAATGACAGTACACTGCCTATCAGTTTCATTAAAGGCAAAGATAAGGTCTCCTAACACTTCCATGTAGTTTTCCTGGCAACCATATGGAACTGGTTTACTTTTAAATTCTAAGGTGACTTCACAGATTAGCCTATAGCAGAGATGGCGAACCTATGGCACGGGTGCCACAGGTGGCACGGGGAGCCATATCTGCCGGCACGCGAGCCGTTGCCCTAGCTCAGCTCCAGCGCGTATGTGCGTGCCCGCCAGGTGATTTTTGGCTCGCACGGAGGCTCTGGGAGGGCGATTTCGACCTCTGGAGGGTCTCCGGGGTGGCAGGGAGAGTGTTTTCGCCCTCCCCAAGCTCCAAGAAAGCCTCTGGAGCATGGGGAGGGCAAAAAACGGACCTACCGGGCCCACTGGAAGTCAGAAAATGGGGGAATGGGGGGGTGGCACACGCATGCACAGGGGGGTGGGGCGAGTGGGGGGGTTTGAATTATGGATGTGGGCACGCACGCACGTACGATAGCGCGCGTGCGCACTATTTCGGCACCCGAGGGAAAAAAGGTTCGCCATCACTGGCCAATAGCTTTGGTACTTCCTGGTGATTTCCCATCCCAGAATTATCCTAGTCCAATCTTGCTTAGCTTTTTGACAATAGCCAAGATCAGCCAGGTGCTATCATCTAGCTAGGCAATGGCAAAACAAACAAACAAAGGATCATGTATACTTTTCTCTACTTCTCAGTGTTGTCATTCTATAATCATAATTAATTTGAATTAAAATTAAAACAAGAATTAATTTCAGGTTCACTTTGAAAAAGACTGAACCTCAAGTAACCTACATTTTAAAATCTCTATCTTAACTTTATTACCCACTGTCCTCCCTCAGTTCTTTCAAGGGTTAAATGTCCTTTCTTAATAAAGGGAAGAAATCTATTTTTCAGAGGCTTTCAACCTTTTGAGCAACAGGGACCAGTTCTGTGGAGAGAGGTTTTTCCGCGGACTGGAGAGGGCATGGTTCCGCATGCTGCCTACACCCGACGGATGGGGCTTTGCTTGTTTGCACGGACCGGTTACTGGCATGCAGCAGTCGGTCCATGGACCGGAGGTTGGGGACCCCTGATCTATTCATTTCTCAATCTAATACCAATTCTGCCATAGTGTTTCTAGAGTGACAGTCTTAAACTAAACAGTCTACACATGAATGTATTTATGTAATTATTTTTATGCCATCCAATTTTAAATGTCCTTGAAGTGGTGTAAAAACATGAAGAAATCTCAGGCTCATGAACACAATTGAGAAGAAGAAGGGATAAAAGAGAGAAAGATAATACATCTGAATATATTCAAAAACACATTATACACACATAGAAACATTAGTATCTCAGATAAGTACTGTAAATAGCCTGAATATGACTGTATACAGTCCAAATTCTCTTTGATCTACATCATACATGATTATTTCAATGTTACTGCCCATTAAAGAGGGTGAAATGAGGGCAAGGTAATGTATACTATGAGGAAGTGTTTAGGAATCAAATAAGAACAAAAAGATTCTTATTTTTCATCCGAGTTCTTTTACAGGGAAAAAAAGAACTGCCTATAATTATAATTACATTCAAACAACCAGAATGCCTATCTTCAGTCAACCATAATGCTTGAAAATGAGAGATAAGTACACAAAGGAAATAACCCTGATGTTTTATAAATACTCCTGAAGGACCTTTGAATGTTATCAGACACATTCATTCATGTATGCATTACATAATAATCCTTAAAAAATTATAAAATTTTGTCTTTATTATTTTATTAGTTGCATTTGTATGCCGCCCACTCCACAGAGACTCTTCCATGGGAAGTCTCGTCCAACTTTATCCTCTCAAAAGCAAACCTGGGAAACGGACTGGGTGAAATGCAAATGAGTTTTAGCTACTTGTGTGAACTGCTTTTATGGCATATAAAATCTACTACAGGTGATCGTTGCTTATCAATCATTCGTTCAGTTACTTTTCAAAGTTACAGTGATACCAAATTGTTAGATGGAGGATAAATCTCCCTAGAGGCGATGTTTGATCTTTCTCTCGGAGCTCAGACATTTAGAAATAAAGCCGAAGTTAAAAGGTCTAATAAAATATTTCTGTACAAAAACAATAAATTCTGAATAATTACATTCTTGCTAATTAAATGCGACCGCTCCCGGTCAGAACCAAACCACAAGAAGAATAATGGAGAATCAGGAATGCACACATGCGCATAAGGTCACATCACGTGTCCTGCTTGTAATGGAATATACCATAAAGTAGAATAGGGATGCATCACCCTGCATATACATACAACTGACAATATTCATTACGTGACACAAATGAATGGTAGATACAAATGGTAGTTTTCGTGATCAAAATTGGCAGCCTATCCATATATTTACTGCATGATGTGCTTCAAGTCCTCCTACCTGTCTATCCACCTACAATATATTCACCCCTTTGGCTGTTCTTGCTCTGCTGCCGCTGCCTATCCCTCATGGAGGCATCCCAAAGGGCCAACAGTTGCAATGGGCGAGCACACCTTGTCGGCAGCAGGAGGAAGAAGACATCAAAAGTGAGCTTTGGGGGGGGGGGCATAAGGAAGCAGGACTAAACAATGGCACGGTGTGCAGGGCACTAAATGAACAGACAAGGGATGAGGGGAGATAAGCAAATAGGGAGAGCTGGACAAGAAGGCTCAGCGGGGCAGCTCTCTTCCATCTGCTGAAGAGAGCTCAATAGGTCCAGGTAGGAAGGAGGCAGCAAGATAGAGCTGGCAGTTTGCACAGGGTAGGAAAAGCATGAGGTCCACAACCAAAGCTGCCAGAAGTGTCCTCATAGGCCATATGGTCACGTGGTATTTTGCCCAATGACCACTTTGCTTTGCAACAGAAATTCCCAGTCCCAATTAGAGTCATTATACAATATAATGACTGTAGAAGAGCAAGTGCTTTCCTGACATTTTTCTCATTGCACTATTTTTTTAAAAAATACATTTTGAAGTGTGATGGAATCTGTCATTTTCTTCAAAATGGATACATTGTGAAGTTATTATTGTTGCTGGATATAATGTAAATATGTGTACAGAACATATTGCCACCTAAAGATAGAGAGCAAAGGGTAGCAATTAGAGTACACAAAGGTGTGGTATACCATTCTGTTTTTTCCACTTCCTTGTCATGAGTTGCAATACATAACCAGTCATACTCAGTTTTGTCCTCACCCTATCTTACTTCCTTAGTGATCTAGTTTTTATTGAAAGGCCAATGAAAGTCAAACCTTTGCCTTGGGCAAAAATCCATGAAAATGCATGAATCACACTCACTGTTGTTCTAATTACAGTAATGAAACAAATTTTCAATAGTGAAACTTTAAATTTGTAAGGAATGCTAGAAAAAAGTTTCCCAGATGGTATGTATTGCAGGCTCCAACTTTTGTTTGAGAAGTAGCCATTCTTTAGAATGTGTTTTTGTATACTAATCCCTCGATTAAATCTGCACTTTGGATTAATATTTAGAAAGATATTTTTCAAGTCCCATACAAGTGAACACAATGATACAAGCTACTCTACTGAAAACAAATCTACAAAATGTTTGGGACCAGAATACCTAAACAAACAAAAATCTGCTCATACCTTTGGGATCCACCCATCTATCATAATAAGAAACAAATGAACCTCCAGTATGTCCCACCACTAATATATTATAATGCGGAAAATTTGAGGAAAAAAGTTATATTGAACAAGAGCCAATTTTGGAATATGACATTCTTGAGTCATAGAAGTAATCTTTGCTCCCTGTCAATCTTTCATTTATAATGTGAAGAGTTTTAGTTTATATTTTTTTAAGAGCTGTATTCTTTGTCTTTTTCCCTTCCTCCATCACTTTAGTTTAAAAATCAGTGCTTTTAAACCAATATCCAAATTATTTGATAAACTAAAACAGATCATGCATCCCATGTTGAATCTAGAAAAGCTAATCAGACAACAAAATGAGATTTCATAGAAAAATCGAATCAGATAAAACTTCAAAATGTGCAAAAGCATTCTATATTCAATTATAATAACTGTACCCATTCTTTATTGCCGTATTTTTCGGAGTATAAGACGCACCAGAGTATAAGACACACCTTAGTTTTGGGGGAGGAAAACAAGGAAAAAAGGCCTCTGCCTCCAAGCAATTTGCCAAACAGCAAACAGCACAGATGATATACACTGTTTGCTGTGCATTTCTGTGCATGTGTGCCTGACCCATAGAAATAGCAAAGAATTGGAGAAATGTACATTATGCCAGAAAGTTTTCTTAAATGTAGTCACACTAACTCCTCCCAATTATTTAAATAGATCTACTCCAAGGTAAGTCAGGATTTAACTCTAATACTAAACAGGACACTATTACATTTCAGACTATACTTGTACAGAGCTGTTAAAATTAATTAAAATTTCTGGAAGTATACATTATTCTCTATTATTTAAAAGAAGATACAATAGCACTAAGCCTCTTCAGAGCAAGCATTTATTTTAAAAAGCTTCTTTATTTTGTTAAGTTGTCTAGATTTACAGGGGTCTCCAACTTTGGCAACTTTAAGACTTGTGGACTTCAACTCCCAGAATTCCACAGCCAGCAAAGCTAATAAAGCTGGCTGTGGAATTCTGGGAGTTGAAGTCCACAAGTCTTAAAATTGCCAAGGTTGGAGACCCCTGGCTCTAGAACAACAATAAAGCAGTCTTTTAAAAATAAGTCTAATAATTTGAACATTCTACAGACATTTATAGTTATTCATTTACCCCCTTTCATCTAGTTCAGCAGAAAATAAAAATCTGTGTGTCTCTCCCAGCTATTTGCCTCTTTACAGTTTCAGTTTCATTTTAGCACGTGGCAAATCAGCTGGCCATCCGGAAGCTGCTAAGGACTTGCTTGTCTTAACAGGCTCTTCCCTGTTTGCTGCAAACAGGTAAATTGCTGGAAGACAGAGGCCAAAGGGTGGGGGGGGTGGGGGGGGGGGCTATATTCGGTGTATAAGATGCACCCAAGTTTTCACCCTCTTTTGGGGGGTAAAAAGGTGTGTCTTATACTCCGAAAAATACGGTATATGTCTTGGTGGTACAGTTTACTGCTTAAAATAATTCTATCTACCATATTTTTAGGAGTATAAGATGCACCTTTTTACCCCCCAAAAGAGGATGAAAACTTGGGTGCATCTTATACACCAAATGTAGCCCCACCCAGCCACCTCCACTCTTTGATCTTTGCCTGCCAGCAATTTACCTCCTTGCAGCAAACAGCAGCTGAGCCTGATTAGCACAAGCCACTGATTATCTGCCTCCTGACACTCAGCTGATTGACTGAAGTTGCCGGCAAGCCCACATGCTAAAATGAAAATGAAACTAAAGCTGCACGGAGGCAAATTGCTGGAGGGAGAGGCAAAGACAGAATTTTATTTTCTTGTGCTAACCAGACTGTGCTGAAACTGGCTGTTTGTTTTTTTGCTGCAAGGAGGTAAGTCAATAACTATAAATGCCTATAGAATGTTCAAATTATTAGACTTATATTTAAAGACTGTTTTATTATTGTTCTAGACAACTTAACAAAATGAAGAAGCTTTTTAAAACGAATGCTTGATCTGAAGAGGCCCAGTGCTATTGTATCTTCTTTTAAATAGCAGAGAATACTTCCAGAAAGCCACATCAATTTTAAAGATCTGTAAAAGTATAATCTGAAATGTCCTGTTTTAGTATTAAGTATTAGTATAAGGCAGCTGAGTTAAACCCTGACTTAGTAATGTTTGGAGTAGATCTATTTAAATAATTGGGAGGAGTTAGTGTGATTACATTTAAGAAAACTTTCTGGGATTAATATACTGCCATAATGTACATTTCTCCAATTCTTTGCTATTTCTATGGGTCAGACACACATGCACAGAAATACACAGCAAACAGTGTATATCATCTGTGATGTTTGCTGTTTGGCAAATTGCTGGGAGGCAGAGGCCTTTTTTCCTTGTTTTCCTCCCCCAAAACTAAGGTGCGTCTTATACTTCGGTGCATCTTATACTCCGAAAAATACGGTATATCTATCTATAATAAAACCAAACCCTGTTTTAACATCTCATCAATCATCACATAAAAAGACCTACGGATAATTATGGGACATACAGTGAAAATCCATCTAATGAAAACCTAAAACCCATCCAATGACAAGAGGGAAAAGCTGTAGCAAAAGTTGCAAATTTTATTTCAGCATCATGTAGCAAAAGGAAAGGCAATATGCATCCTGATGCACTAGGAAGCATTTTTTTAAAACATCCTACTTTTTTTTTCTCAAGCACTGCAGCAATTTTCAGCACATCCAGATATTTAAGAATAAAGCAGTAAACAGTTGGACTTAGGGTAAATATCACCTAATTCTCTACTACAGATGTCAAAAAGATCTATAGAATCTACAGGCTTCTATATTACATCTTTTAGGGAATGACTGAGGGCCCCCCCCAAAAAAATCATTTGCTTATTTAATTATTAACATATTTCTATGGCCACTCATGTTAACCATATAACTCTGGGCAGCTTATAAAACATATAATAAAAACACCACATCAAAGCCTTATAGCAACATCACATTAAAAATTGAGGGTCCTCACATATTTAACAGCATAAAACACAACACACTGTTTGGGATTCACTAACATCATGACTTTGTGAAGAGCTGAAGTGGTGCAGTGGTTAAATGCTGCGACTGCAGGCTGACTGCTAGTTCAGCAGTTCAGCTGTTCAAATCTCACTAGGCTCAAGGTTGACTCAGCCTTCCATCCTTCTGAGGTCGGTAAAATGAGGACCCAGATTGTTGGGGGCAATATGCTGAACTCTGTAAACCGCTTAGAGAGGGCTGTAAAGCACTATGAAGCGGTATATAAGTAAAGTGCTATTGCTATTGCTATCCCCCCCCCATTTTTGGGACGCATATGCAATGGGAAAGAAGATATACAGTACATAGTATATAATAAAGGGATAAAGGGTGTAAGAGAGGCAGTGGACTCTGGAAATGCGAAGAGTGGTGGGGTGAATTAATTTTCAGAGAATCCTTGAAGCTTCCACTTCTTCCTCAATTCAATAAGAGCCCCGGTGGATAGAATGAAATACTGCAGGCAAACTCTGCCCACAGCCTGGAGTTTGATCCTGATGGGGCTCAAGGTTGACTCAGCTTTTGATCCTTCCAAGGTTGGCAAAATGAGGACCCAAATTGTTGGGAGCAATATGCAAATAATGCTTACACTGTAAAACGCCCAGAGAGTGTTGAAAAGCATGATGGGGCAGTGTATAAGTCTAAGTACTGTCACTATTGCCTTTCCACGATGAATGTTGCAAGAGCAGTGAGTTTTGAGGGTTATCAGGCTTGCCCATGAGGAGTTGAGTCACTACCAACATTTAATTGGACTGTGGCAACAGGATCAGACAAGCTGGCACTGGGACTGATCCTGACAAGATTCTAGCTTTATGTGTTAAAACAGACATGGAATGGATAAGGATTCAATTTCATGTTAATCTGATACCTGACACAATGGCTAGTACCAAGGGGAAGTCCAATGGTTTCATTTGGGGGGGGGATTATACACAAAATTCATTTATTGTTTCAAGGAGCACCAATTTTTTATTCTGGTAGAATATTGATGAATTAATTTTTAAAAATGTTGGCTTATAGACGTTTCAAGTTATCTCTTTTAGTGAGCTTATGACAAATGCATTTCTAGTCAACAAGGTTTTACAGATTCAGCAGCAAATAATGCATTCCAATTGAATAAACTTAATATTTTACTGGAATTACTGATTAACCATTTGTAATACAATGTATACCTTCTGAGATTGGTTGCTGAAGTGACTGTTATGGATATTTTAAAAATACAACAAAAATGAAACTGTTGCATAGATTGTTTATATTATTAGAGATAACAGTTATTTAACTAGAAAAACAAACAAACTTTATTTTATCAGTAGTATTGGTCTTTGGACGTAGCTTAATGATAAAACACAAAGTTCACATGCAGAAAGTCTAACTCCCAGTATAAAATACTTTCAAGTCAAAGTGCTAACTTCATGAGCAGATTGTATAAACTTCTTGGTAACAAAGAGGATGTGAAACAGTTTTATATTTCCAAGTATGCTTCATTAATTCTGTCTTCATCTTTATAAGCAATAGGAGACTCATATTTGTTCAAAGGAAATTATTTCCGGGCAGCACATGTTTTAATAGGAATGTACACAACAAAGATTTCCCTTTCTACAATTATTGTGTACAGTATTTTTTTTTGCTCTAATGAAATTTTCAAGTGAAAACAGGATAATTTTTATATATTTTACCTCAAATATAAAGAGCAAGATCAGTGTAAATGATATACAAAACCACAAGAGTATTAAAAATCATTGCATATCTATCTCTTTATCATCTTTTCCCCCAAGAATTTATTTATATTCATGTTTCTAAACTGAACATTGGCTTACCTGAACAGTCGTTCTATGTGCGCTGCAGGAGAGTCCAAGCATGGGGTTATCTTCTCGTCTGATTGGCCAGGGACTGAGTTGCAATTTCTTTGGCCACGCCTCTTCCTCCGGCTGAGCTCCAGTTTTTTAAACGAATACCCGGATCTGGAGAAGACGCAGTCCATCCGATACATTGACCACTCCTGGACAATACCAGAACCAGGGTGGGATTGGATTCTCCCGCAGCGCACATAGAACAAACGTTCAGATAAGATAATATTCATTCTCCTGTGCGCTGCTTGGAGATTCCAAGCATGGGATATACCCAAGCTAAATCGATGTTGGGCAGGAAAAAGATTGGTCCAGGGTCCCCTCGACCGATAGAACCCATTGCAACACTCGTCTCCCAAACGCTGCCTCTGCCGAGGCAAACATGTCAAGCTTGTAATTTCTTACAAACGGCGATGGCAAAGCCCACGTGGAAGAGGCATGGCCAAAGAAATTGCAACTCAGTCCCTAATCAATCAGATGAGAAGATAACCCCATGCCTGGACTCTCCAAGCAGCGCACAGGAGAAAATTAACTTCAACCAGTTGTCACTCAGTTTAGACTTCATAGGTTGAGCATAATATTGTAATTAATTTTTGTTCAATGTCTTTATTTTAATATATACTTGACAGTTATTAAAATTTATTTATAGAATTCTGGGGTTTTTTTGCAAAGCAAATGTGCAAAATGGAAAATGGAACTGATTTACCAGTTTATACACAATAAGAAAGATACGAAGAAATTATCTTCATTGTTCTCAAATTGACATAACATTAGGTTAATATGAAACTAAAACACCATAGTCAGCTGAGCAGCCAGAAATGCTACTCCTCTATAAATAATTTCTTTTTTATTTTTCAAATTTTAATATTCTATGAAATTGATTTCAAAAGTCAGAATCTGTGCAAGTGAAAACAGTCGTTCATTTTCAATAGGTAATAATGAAAATGAAGAATTGCTTTGACTAAGTGTTTTGTACCCTTGTGGTCAAGAACATGGAAAATGTGCTACATCCAACAGTAGGAGTACAGATGTAAAAATTATAGCATCCCTCAGTAGAATGGATTCCCCCTATACAGCTCTGCCAAAATCTGTGATGTTCTAGAATACATTTTGAGGCATTAGGGATCATCAGAGTAGACAAATATAGTAGCTAAGGTGTTGAGGTAAAACTAGGGAGACGCAGATTAAAATGCACTATCTACTATGGAAGCTTACTGGGTTAATTTGGACTAGTAAATTACTCTCAGTTCCACCTACCTTGTAGGGTATGGGGAAAAATTAAAGGAGGCAGCACTATGTATGTCCTGAGCTCCTAAAGAAAAGATAACAGACAAATATTAATCTGCTAACGCTGCAAGACAGTGACTGTACTTTGGAGTCCTTGGTACTCTCTGAGCTTGATTGTTTGCTTGCAGATGTTTCATTACTCAATTAGGCAACATCATCAGTACTAATGAAAGTGAGGTTTGCTCCCTGTTTATACACTATGGCAGTGATGGCAAACCTTTTTTGGCTCGGGTGCCAAAAGGGTGTGTGCGTGCGCGATAGCATGCATGTGTGTGCCCACACCCATAATGCAATGCTCTCCCCCCCCCGTGCATGCGCACAACCCCCACACTGCCCCCTCCACATGCACACAACCCCCCGCACTGCCCACCCGCGCATGTGCACAAGCCTCACTGAAGCCTCCGGACTTCCGGTAGGCCCGTTTTTCGCCGTCCCCAGGCTTTCCTGAACGGCTGAAAAGAAGGCCGAAAATCAGCTGACCAGTGCGAACATGCACACTAGAGCTGACATAGGGCACTGCCTCGCGTGCCCTCAGATATGGCTCCGGGTGCCACCTGTGGCACCCGTGCCATAGGTTCGCCATCACTGCATTATGGCTTGGTCCTGCCACTATTGAGGGAAGTTGATTTTTTTTCCTTAACCGGTCCTTATTTAGAGTATTGTTTTCTGCTTAATTATTTGTCTGGATTTTATATTAGGAATAAGATTTTTTTGCATCTGAAGTTTGTTGCTGGCAAAGCTGTGTTCTGCTCTTTTTGTTTCCTTCTTAGCACTTAGCATTTGAGGGATAATGTCTTTGAGGAGACACGGGAAAACACAAAGGTAAAGATATAAACGACAATTAAGGGAAATGGCAAAAAGGATGTAGATTTGATAGATATTAAGGGAAGTGCATAATAATAAGAAAACCAAAGCAGTGGGAAACCAGGAAAATGAAAGGCCTGCTCTCAAGATTCTTTCTTTAGAATGGTTGGCATGACCTTTAAGCAGTATAGTTCAAAAGGAATTACAAAAAATAGGGAGGCTTGAATATTTAAAAGTCTTAACTGAAATTGAGAAACTTGTACAAAACTCAACATTTGTTGGGCTTATTTATAAGTTATTGAAATAGGTTTAGAAACCAAGCAAGTTATAGACTTTTATGATTAAATGGATGCAGAAATTAAATGTACAATAATAGAAATATCAATAGAAGATAAATATTAAATCTACTATGAATATTACACTAAGAGAAAGCCAGTATAAAAAGTTTTACCATTGGTATATTACCCCGCTGCTGACTATTAAGATAGTTATAGGTAGTCCTTGACATACAACCATTCATTCAGTGACCAAAATGATAATAGCACTGCAAAAAAAGTGATGTATGATCGATCCTCACACTTTGCATCACAGGACCCCCATGGTCATGTGATCAAAATTCAAGCCCTTGGCAACCGGCATGAATTTACAATAGTTGCAGTGTTTCATTTGCAATCTTCTCAGTCAGTCAACAAGTAAAGTCAATAGGGGAAGTTAGACTCACTTAACAACTGCATTATTCACTTAATTGTGGCAAAAAAAAAGATTGTAAAATCAGGTACCATGCACTTAAATTTGTTGCTTTGCCAGTTCCAGTTTTGATCATAAATCAAAGACTATCTACCTGTAACTCATTTTCTAATAACTGTTGGAATGCAATATTCAGGCCGTATTATTATTATTTTCATATTTGCTGACAATGCTATAAACTCCAACAAATTAGATTTCTGCTAAGTGATGACAAGTTAATGACACATAATCAAAAAACAGTCAGTAAATTCCTTTAAATATCTTTAAATATCCTTTAAATATCTTTAAATATCCTAACCCTATTCCTTGGATGAAATTCATCTTAGTATTAGTCAAAGCAAATAAATATTCTTGACTATGTTATATAAGGCATAGCCATATATAATCTACAAAACTATCTTAAAACTAATTCCAACTATTTGTCACAACTATTTTGCTATGCAGTTGGCTACTATCAAGGTTTACCTAGGAACAACTAAACTATAAATGACAGTATTAGTTTAATTATACACTTGTAAGCATTTAAGAACATTCCTAGCAGGGAAAGTTAATACAAATTTATGCATCAACTGTAAATAGATTTTCTCTTTCAGACCTGGCAAAAGTACTGATGTTTCAGGCAGATATGAAACCATTTGAAATAACAATTCAAACAGGTACCTATAATATGAATTTTGATCACTGTATGCCATAATAACAACATTTTAACAACTTTGAATATCAGCTCCTTCAAAGGAATTGATTTTTAAAAGGTTCAGTTACATAATATAACATTTCTATATTCATTTATATTGGAAGATTTAAGTTTCTTAAATTGGAAGATGGAAGTTTCAATACAGTAGCTTGGTGAAAATAAATACACAGATTTACTTTGTAAAATATTGAAATATATGAGTTAATGTGTTTTCATTTTATAATGGCCCTTGAGAAATGAAAGAGTTTTGGACAGCCCAATATTATTATGTACATCCTCAGAAAATAGCATCCTAAAGCATTTGTCTCCCAAACCCCCTTTCCTTCAGACAAAATTATGTTTGTCAATTTGACTGCAGTTTGTTTTGAAAGGGATTTCACTTATTTCGGTGATCAAATTAATAGTGTAAGAACCCCCTAGATCTAACATCATACTTGATACGCAAGCAGTCATAGCTGCTAAAAGCAGCTTTATCACTCTATGCATTGCAGCCTTACTACAAAATCAGACCTGGTCTCTATTATTCCTGTTCTATTCATGCACAGAATAGGCTACTGTAAAGTTCTTTACTTGGAATTGCTTTTAAAGATAGTTCTGGAACAAATGAACAAAATGCAACCATCAGAAACCTTGACAGTGCTTTCAATAATCAGAGCACATTGTGTTTCAGCTGAATCAGTTATTTATCCATTACAAAACTCATTTATTCATTTTAAAGATGGAAGTGGGCCAAGACCAATGTCCCTTTATACACTCCCTTCATCTGTATGAACATGCCCAGCTTTAAGATTAGAACTGAAAGGGACACAGAAGAACATTGGAATATCTTTTCTAAGAGATTTGGCAGGGTCCCACTTGTTTTGATTTCATAGTGGTTATTAGAAAATCTTTATTGAGACAAGCAGTTGATGTGAAATCCCTGGCTATTATTAAGGACTTAAATAGATTCGTCATGTTGTCTATTTCTTCCTGCTATTTCGTTTTTATTAATTATATGTTATAATAAAGCAACAAAAAAGTTTTTCTGGTCTATTAAACAGTATCAAATGAAAGTAAGGTATCGCACAATACTTTACATTCATTTATAAAACTCTTATTAGCATGACTAAAGAATAATTGGTTGCAATACACAATTGTAGAAGTGTGCATCACTTGGATCAAAAGCAAGCAAGAGTGCTTCAGAGCCATGTGAACACCCTTGCTATAATATCAGATAACATCTTAAAACAGGCCTAGCGAGGATATCAATGCTAATTCCAAGGCAACCTTCTACAATTCAGTTCTAAATGTATCTTTATTCAGTTGTCTAAAAAAGGGGAAATTAAAATCCCTATTAAAACCTGAAGGAATACATTGTACAAATGAAATAATAATTATGTTAGGGCTTGTTGATGTGTCTTTCATGGTCTTCTCAAAAGTAGCCCTTTAAATCCATTTATATGGACAGAAAATCAAGTATGGTCCAATGTAAATAGATTTGAAGAAAATATTGTGAAGTATAAGTTGTTAAAACATTTCAACCAAATCAGATGCAATTACTTATTCATTAGTTTAATAAGGTAAATTTAATTCAGTAAAACATGAAAACCTATTTGCACACTGAAAACTGCAATTAGAAACAAGCATTGTTCTTCATCCTGCATTTACATAATCTTCATGCAAAACCAACTTCTATGTTCAAAGCACCATTCTTGGATTAAGAAATACTAGTTAGTCATACCATTATTGTTATAGATGTATACAATATTACCATCACATTTAAAAATGCAGTACTAAAACTAGTGACATCAACTGCATCCCAAGACAGAAAAAAGATAAAGATGAAATTGACGACATGCGACAGCATATTTGACATTCAAATTTCCCACTAAGCCCAAAAGGAGGGCATGTTCTTAAAATGTATGTCTAATACAATTCTCTCTTAGCAGCTTTCTTTTTTAATTTGCCACTTTCACATATAACCTTAGGGTTCTAGAATTTTACATCTTGTATTGAATGGCTCTTTGCTATATATTGTTTTACTAATGGAGTTTGAGGTTTACTCGAGTTTAAATGCATTGTTGAAAATATGTTTAACAGCCCTGAATATCATGCTTTTTTACCACATGGAAAATCATGACATTCAAGCCTACCAATGTTTTTGCATAATTTCTACTCTAGTATCATGTAAGTTTGCATACATTAGCAGGCTTTAATATTATTGATAATCTGCACAATGTTATATTTAACACTAAACACCAATCATAATATAATAAATATTTTATTTGCAAGAAGATAACTATTGTTAAGTTAAAGATATAATTAATTTTGTAAATCCTTTTTGTATACTCTTAACTCTCTGTAAGACCTTCCTAAAATGCTTGCTTCATTCAATGGATGCTCCAAGATTTGTGCTTGTCTAGGCAAGGCCCTAAAACTTGGCCCATTTCTGTTTTATCTCAATAACTAAGGCTTTCCTGTGGTACATGGTAGCTTTCAAATATCAAGGTGTTAACATCTACATAATTTCTCCTATATGTGTCTGTCATATGTTCACTTAAATATATATAAAATAATTACTATTATTGTTACTATAATAAAATAGTCTCTGGAATATTAACAAATTGTTCAAGCTACATAATAAAGTCTTACAGTATTGCTTTTCCCCAAATAATAAAGATATAAGACGAGTCAGCATCAACTTGTTGGCGCATAATCAGTCAGTAGTTTTAAAACTAGTTTCTGGAAATTCAAAAGGTTAATAGAAAATGGATTAAATCCTCTCAACTTTATGTTAGTAGATGTGGATAAAATGGTCAACTTTAAAAAAGAGATATCTGCTAAATGATATGCCAATGATTTCCACCATAGTTATGAAAGGATGCTGTTTAAGTGTGAGGATAAATGAATAGCCCTCTTTCCAAAGCTTATAGCACTACATTAAACAAGCATTGGCTAGAGATTTTGATTATTGTGCTATTCTGAGACACTTTCTTTTGTGCAGGACTTTGGATCTGTGTCTTTTCCTATAATCCCTTGTTTTTCCAATAAAGTCCTTGCTTTGATCAAGCTTTTTATCTATACTTGTCTATACTGTTTCTGCTCTCATCTATGTTAGACTCCTTCTTCCTAGCCAGGCTCACCCTCATCACTAGATATCTGGAGTTGTTGAGAACTCTGGTTTCCAGGATTTTGATCTGAAAGAGTTCTTTTCCTTCATGTCTATTTTATTTTATTTATTTTATTTTTCACATTTATGAACTATTTTTATTTATTTAAACAATTTATATAGCTGTCCATCTTGTAGGGCATAACTCTGGGTAGGTAACAACAGTGATAAAAGCACAAACAATAAAACCAATTCAAAAAGGAAAGAAACAAAGGATATGAAGCAGGGACCCAATTCATAACTATACCCATTGCCCAGGTTCCAACCTTATTGTCCCAGAGCCTAAGGAAAAAGCCAGCTCTTCACCAATTTTTAGAAGGCTAAAAGTATGGGGAGCCTGCTGGATCTCAAAGGTGTTTCACCAAGCAGAAGCTGCTATGGAATATAATTACCATTGCCTTTATTTCTGTCTTGAGGTGCATTTGACATAAGTAATTTCAAAACTCCATTTTTGTATATTGCAATAACATTCACCTATAACTGCCATGCTATAATAATAAATCTATCTCACAGTTTCTTATGGTCAGGAAATAGTATATATTTAAGTTGTTGTTACCTAAAGTGTCTATGGATACTATGTGAAAAAAGTGTATTATGATTGCATTATTAAAGAAACTCATATTTTACCTTCAAAATAGTTTCAAAATCAGATGGCCAGAACAAGCTACTGAAGAAATAAAATGTCTGACTGCTGATTTGAGTCTCCTTAATAAGTGTGTATGTTCTGGAGCCTGCATAGGAAAAGATACAGTTCTTCTAAGGAGCAGCTAATAAGTACAGGAACGGTATCTATATTGCATCTAAAGCGTCAAGGAATGCAGTGGCTCATGAGGTTAGAATGCTGAGTAACAATTGGCAACCTTGCATTTGAGAACGGTTGCCAATGCGGAGCAAGGTGAGCTCCCATCACATGCTCCAGCGCCCCCCGACCCAGCGGTTCAAAAGCAGGCAAGTGACCGGAAGTAGATAAATGGGTACCAGTTTGGTGCGCAATTTCACAAAAGGAGCCCCCAACTGGGTCTCCTCCGGGCCACAGTGATATCACCAGCAAATCTTTTCACCACAGAAACACTTCGGTGTTTCCAACACGCAAGTATTAGTACTTCTAAAACACCCTTGTCGACTTCAGATACTAAATATTGTACTTCTGTACAATTGTGTATTCTAATGTCTTAATTTTTAGCAAAGGAATTCATACTAATGACTAGATCATTGGTCATATGAAGTTTTCTAAACTTGAATGTACTGATATTTTCATCTTTCCTTTCAAATGTGATATCTATACCCAATTACCCAACATTCACTACGCTTTTATTTCGAATTCTGCTTCTCTAAACTAAAATTGGCTATTATTTAGTTTATTGTTCAGTCATCCTATAGCAGTGATGGCGAACCTATGGCACGGGTGCCACGGGTGGCACGTGGAGCCATATCTGCTGGCACTCGAGCCGTTGCCCTAGCTCAGCTTCAGCGCGCATGTGCATGCACGCCAGCTGATTTTTGGCTCGTGCGGAGGCTCTGGGAGGGCGATTTTGGCCTCCGGAGGGCCTCCGGGGTGGCAGGGGGAAGCGTTTTTGCCCTCCCCAAGCTCTAAGAAAGCCTCTGGAGTCTGGGGTGCCAAAAAACGGGCCTACTGGGCCCACTGGAAGTTGGGAAACGGGGGAGTGGGGGGGTCACACACGCATGTGCAGGGGGGTGAGGCAAGTGTGGGGGGGTGAATTTATTTATTTATTTATTTTATTTATTTTGTTATTCTTATATGCCGCCCAACTCCCGAGGGACTCGGGGCGGCTTACAACAAGGAGAAATACAAGAATAAACAAAGAAATTACATAAAATTTAAAAACAAGTACAAAAATTTAAAACAATTATTTAAAACAGCAACATCCATTCGACACATACATACTTGGGGGGTAGGCTCAGGTGGAATTAAGTTGTCCCCCCCACCTGCAGGAAAAGCCATGTCTTAATGGCTTTACGGAAAGCCAGCAGAGTGGGGATAGTCCGGGTCTCTGGGGGTAGTTGGTTCCAGAGCACGGGGCCAGCCACAGAGAAGGCTCTCCCCCTGGGGCCCGCCAGCCGACATTGTTTGGCCGACGGGACCTGGAGGAGGCCAACTCTGTGGGCCCTAACCGGTCGGAGGGAAGTATGAGGCAGAATGCGGTCCCGAAGATATCCTGGTCCTAAGCCATGAAGGGCTTTAAAGATGGTGATCAACACCTTGAATTGGACCCGGAGACCGATGGGCAGCCAATGCAGCTGGCGGAGTATCGGTGTCACGTGGGTGTACCTTGGCACACCCACCACAGCACGCGCAGCCGCATTTTGCACCAGCTGAAGTCTCCGGATACTCTTCAAGGGTAGCCCCATGTAGAGCGCATTGCAGTAGTCCAACCGCGAGGTGACAAGGGCATGAGTGACCGTGAGTAGCGCCTCCTTCTCCAAATATGGCCGCAACTGGTGCACCAGGCGAACCTGTGCAAAGGCCCCCCTAGCCACAGCAGAAAGATGGTGGTCCAATTTTAGCTGTGGATCTAGGAGGACCCCCAAGTTGCGGACCTGGTCTGAGGGGGTCAGTTTCGCACCCTCAAAAACCAATAATGAAATTGAACTAATCCAATATCAGCATTGAGCTTATAAGAATAAAAAATTAGAAATTGTTTGTTACTAGAAATGAATGTTTTTGTCATCCAGTACAAATTAAGTCTCCAAAATGGAACACAGCAATTTATATACATCAACTGCTTATATACTATAAATATTTTTAAAAACCCACCATGATTACAGTATTACTTTATATCTGCCACAAAACTAATCAATTCTATGAGCTTTCAAAGTAGATGACAGGTAGTGTTCAATTATTCAGTTAAAGGGCTTATTGATGTCAATAGATGACTGCAGGAAGTGAATCCTTTTAGTGGGTTAATGTAAAACAAAAAGCATTGGTCCATTCAGAAATTTAGAACCAGATGTTCTCACATTTTAGTGTTGTATTAAGTATCATTAAGAGCAAGTAAAAGATTCTTCATCGCTTATATTCATATATATCTCTTCCTGAAGAAATTTTAAAAAACAGCTCTTGTAATAAAATGGGTAAGCCCTAATCACGCCTAACTGAAAGGGAAGTGGGTTTATATAGCAAGTTTAGAGTTAAATTAATAATTAACCTTACATACTGTAATACAGTAAATGTCTTGTAGTTTTGAGTTCCAAAATACATAGTTTCACGTTCCATGTCATTATTTTATTTTCTATACAGCTTAATAAGCATAGCCTGTTCTTAAATTATAGCTGTTAATCTGCAGCTACGTTTTGTAAACCCATGTGTTATATCTTATGTTGGTCAGTGATGAAAAATATGTGGATTGAATTTACAAAACAAAGATAAAGTCAGAAGTACTCCATTAATCAGTAATCCACCAATTAAAAAGGCATTTGGGAACTGCATGCTAAACTGATATATTCCAAAATCATGCCTCTTTCCAGGTACACTTTTTAATTTAACCTTTCTCTTCTCCTCCTCCCCTGCCTCTCTCTTCTAAGAATACCTTGGAAGTTTATGTGGAACTCAAAGCTTTTATCTAACTTTTGAGATTAGGAGTAACCTAATTTCTCACAAGAGAAACTGTGTAAGAATTCTATTTAGACTGCCACAACCCTGAACAGCGGAAAAAGAACACAGAACATCCATACAACATCTTTCAACAAAATGGATATCCACGCAACTTCATCAAAAACTGCTTGACCACTCCACCCAATATAGTACAATCAACACAAGCCGTAAAAAGGCTAACACTGTCATACATCAAAAACATCTGAGAAACCACCAACAGACAGACCATTATAACCACATAGAATCAGTGCGGCATCCAAACCAACTAAAGCCCTCCAAAACATGAATAAACCAAAAGACCCAGCAGACCCAGAAGAAAAAAAACAGGAGTCATTTACCACCTTACAGTGTAAAGACTGCAAAGCCACTATGTAGGACAAACAGACAGAAGACTAGCAGAGCACATCCATGAACACCAATTAGCAGTCAGAAGACATGATGAAAACTCCTTAATTTCACAACATATGGACAGACTTAACCATAGTTTCAACTGGGAAATGGTGACCATCCTAGACCATGCCAGGTTCAAAAACACTAGAAAATTCCTGAAAGCCTGGCACTTTGACAAATTGGCCATCTACAGTCAATAGACATAAACAACATCTATATACTATGCAAAAGAAACAATCAACAAACCAAAAAGGGAACAAAAACATGTCCCCAACAGCAATCAATACCCAAATGAGCACAGATTAACATCAGAGCAACAATCAAGTAAACAATACCCCAATCTAGGAACTGCCAAACAAGCTAACAGTAAACAGCCCAACCAAAAAAATCATCAAGACCACTCCCACCAACACTGACAGGACACTAAAATATAAACTGAGAGCAAGCTCCACTCCTTACTAGCACTGAAGTTACCTAGTTTGGGTAATGAAATGTCTACAAGAAAACAACCAAGCTCAGGGAGCACTAAGAACCCATCACTCAAAGGTTTTGTTGGAAAATCAAGTTCTGGTTGAGCTTGGTGCTTTGTTTTGCAGCATATTAACTTCCCATCCATTTTCTAAATCAAAATAATCTAGAAAATAAAATTAGGCAGGAAGATTACTGAACACTAAAACTGGGTTGATAGAATCTCTCTAGATTCCAGGAATTACACTGGGGATTCAGAACTTTCTTTTCCTTTCTTGATTTATATGCTTGTAATGGAAGGATTTTTTAAAAAACAAAGTTCAGAAAGGAATGGAGAGGTAAAAGCATTTGTCTTCCTTCCCTTCCACCTCATTACCCTGTTGCACTGGATTTCTTGGAACCTCCAATATTACAGCACACCAAGAAGGTACATTGTATTTCCTCAGTTACTAAAAGTAACACTGACTCCAAATTCTTCATTTAAACTAATTCTAGCTTTGAATTCATCCCACATCTCTCCTAATAGTCCATCTGGCTGTGCTATTAATGGAATCTAATCCATCCCCCTCCCCCCATATCAGGATGACAGTCTGAACTGTCACCTTCAGGATATGAACACTTCCTTCCTTACAGCTTTGAATGTAAAAGTGTCTTCTGACTTTTCTTTACTTCTCATTTCAGATAAATACAGTATTTCTGCCTGGGATGTATTGATTAGTCCCATTTTCTTAAATTGACACCAATGTGCAATTTCTTTCACAAAGTCTGCAAATTCTTTTCTAATGTATAGTACTTGTAGACAGAGTAATCTATTTTCTCTTTTGTGATCAGTAGTGTCTGGAGCTATTCCATATGTTGACAATTCCTGCCCTAAAATAGTGTCTGCTCTGATTTTGCAGAAACAGCATATCTTTCATTCACATCCTGTTCTCCTTAATTCACCTTTAACCAATACAATTCTATTCTAACTTTCCCCTTTTCTTAGAAGTTAGACTAGCAAAATCCATAATTCAAAGTGAATTTATACCATATCCTTTGGCCTTACCATCTTCCTATTCATCCATCTACCATTGAATTCATACAACTCCTATTTCTGCAACTGTAGATCATTGTAAATGATTATTTTTTTAAAAAAAATGCTCTCCTAGCTTTGATACTACTTTGGCTCTTTTGCCTTCTTTGTAATGCGAATGCACTCAATGTACATCAGTCATATCACTGAGTGAAGACACTTTCCTTCATCCTCACTGTTGCCACTCCCAAAGTCTCATAAGAGACATTTCTCACCAGAAATGTCCATGTTTAGTTCTGTAAAAGCTTTTAGGGCACAAATTGTGTTCTCTTTGTTCACCATTGCCACTTTATTGCTTAAATTTCTGTTCCAAAGTCTTACCATCCCAGTCTCCTAAAAAATGAATCTATTCCGGATGATTCAGGTAACAATCCTCACTTCTCCTGCTACTTCGGCCAATTTGACAGGGGTTCCGCTCTTTTTCCCATCCTCCCGTTAATTAACCCAGCGATTCTTCCTTCTCACCTCCCCCAATCACTTAACAGCCAGATCCATCCTTATAATACATCCTCGTCTCAGGTTTCCACGAACTCCCCAACCCGATCATCTCAAACTCCTGTTTAACCGAGTGGGCGCTCCCGCTTTCTCTCGCACTACAAAAACAGGCTTTTTTTAATCGTATCCATTGCCTACTAGGAAGCAAGTCGCCTGGAGTTCAGCCGGGTGAGACCAGAGAGGAAGCACCCCACCCCACCCCCGGTTGGCCTTTAAACCAAACCAATCCAGCAAGATCCCCAACCCGGTTCCCTTACCCTCCCCCACGCCTCCTCTTCCTCACCCCACTCGAGGAAGTCGGAGACGAGCCTGTCTCTGCGAAGCGGCGAGTCGCGGCTGCACTCGGTGTAGAGCCCGACCAGGAGATCCAGCAGCCCCTCGACGCTCAGGACGCTTTCGTTGCGCCGGGGCCCATCCAAGAGCAGCTGCTCCAGCTTCTTCAGCCGCACCTTGGCCGACATGGTGGCGGCGGCGGGTGAGAAGGAGGAGAGCGAACTGAGCGACTGGTCGGTCAAGGCAGGAGGGAGAGGCCGAGCGAGGCGGAGAGGGAAGGCGAGGAGGAGGAGGAGGAGGAGGAGGAAAGAGCCGCCGCCTCAGGCTCCGGGCAGCAGCGGCGGCGGCGGCCAAGGCATCCGCCTATCCAGGCGCTCCCTTCTCAACGCCTTCCGACGGGCCCTGGGCCCGGCAAGACTAGGGGCTGCTTCGCCTCCACGCTACGCCCACATTTTGCGAGGCCTTTCCGAAGAGCAGCTCTTGCAGGCTCCGCTCCAGGCCCGGCTGGTCCATCGGTTGGTCCCTCCCCTTCGGACCCGCCCTCTCACTTCGCCTGGCAACGGCTGAGGAGGAGGAGGAGGAAGATGAAGTCCCGGCTTTCAGTGGCGACGGTCGCCGCTGAGAAGGCGGTGCGGCAAAGTCATGCCGGTGGTCAAAGCAACCCCCGCCCCCTTCCCTCCCCCCCCAAAGCAGGCCGCCTCTTCTCAACTCAGCCCCGCTTCTCGTCCGTCCCCGCCCTACCCGCCCCACCCTCTCCGGCGCTTGGGAGCAGGATGGAAAGCACTGGGCGAGGGCCCTGGAAAAGTGGCCCGAGAAGAAGCCGGAAGGACTTGGTCCTCGCCTCTTGCCGTAGTTCCTAAGGAAACGCTCCCGCTGGCCGTGAGCATCCGGGCAACAGGAAGCTCGGAGAGGAGGAGGAGGAGGAGGAGGAGGAGGGATGAGAGCCGCGATTGGAAGGCAGGGAAGAAACCTTTTCGGCAGATTCGCGAGTTGCGCAACCTGGAAGCCCTCGGGAGCAAAACAAACCGGCCGCTTTCTCGTCACGTATCCAAACCCTTCCCTTTGCCAAGTGGGTTGAAACAAGCAAGGCACCGGAATTCCCGTCAGCATATTCCTGGCTCCCACGCCCCAAATGCTTTACATTTGTTAACTTCCTACTCGTTCCTGATAAGGGCATCCCGTTTATAAGGACGGGGTTAAATCCAAGCGATTGAGTAAATTTAGCAAATATTCGTTTAGATATTCGGGGGTCGGTGCGTTGTGCGAACATAGACCTGATAATAACACTGAGCTTATAGAGGCAGATGTAGGGTCTCCTGCTTGAGCAGGGGGTTGGACTACATGACCTGTTATCTGTTTATTTCCATACCCCTCCCGTAGTTTTCTGTGATTCAGCAGCTGAATGAGTGGCTGAGATTTTACAAATTTATCAAAACCGAATATATAGATTGAGATTTACACATTAACAGAGTTTGAAGGTTCCTTATAGGTCATCGAATCCAACCCCACCCCTCACCCACCCCCACTCAAACAGGATAAATATGATTAAACGACATCAAAGTGTTCTGTTTCTGATTTTTTTTGTTGTCTAATTCTGATTTTTGCAGCCCCGGATCTCAAAGCTCTGAGTAAACTGGGAAAGATTTTCAAGATACATTTTTGGAAACAGAATAGGAGTTAGAAGGGATCTTGGAGGTCTTATAGTCCAACCCCCTGGTCAAGCAGGAGGTTCTATACCAGTAAAGAGAAATGGCTGTCCAATCTCTTTTAAAAAGGCAAGCCATTCCATCAGTTGATCGTTCTCACTGTCAAGAAATTTTTCCTTAGTTCCAGGTTGCTTCTCTCCTTGATTAGCTTCCATCCACTGTTTCTTGTCCTGCCTTCTGGTGCTTTGGAAAATAGGTTGACCCCCCCCCCTTCTTTGTGGCAACCCCTCAAATATTGGAACACTTTTCTCATGTCACCTTTTTTTCACGAGACTAGATATACACAATTCCTGCAACCATTCTTCATATATTTTAGCCTCCAGCCCCCTAATCAGGTGAAATGCTACCGGTTTGGGCGTACCGGTAGCAGCAGCTGCAGGTGATTCGGAGAACCGGTAGCAGCAGCAGTGCAAGGCTCTGCCCACCCACCCAGACGCTGCCATTTTCTTTTTTTAACCCTCTGTGCATGCGCAAAGCCTTCACATGCGCAGAGGGTGAAAAAGTGTGTGCTTCCGAACCAATAGGAAAGGTAAGTAGATTTCACCGCTGACCCTAATCAATAGCAATAGCACTTAAACTTATATACCACTTCATAGTGCTTTACAGCCATCTCTAAATCTAAATCTAAGTGATTTACAATGTTAGCATATTGCCCCCAACAATCTGTGTTTTAATTTTCCAAAGGATAGAAGGCTGAGTCAACCTTGAGCTGCTCAGAATTGAACTCCTGAAATGAGCAGTGAGTACTGCATTCTAACCACTGCGCCACCACAGCTCACCTTTGTTGCTCTTCTTTGCACTCTTTCCAGAGTCTACATCTTTTTTATATAGTGGTGACTAAAGCTGGATGCAATATTCAACACTTTGACTACTGACACTTCGTGTGATCTTAATTCTATTCCTCTGTTAATACAGTCTAGGATTGCATTGGCTTTTTTGGAGATTGCAGCAGAGTGCAAGCTAGTGGTTGTACACTAGGCTCTCCAAGATCCCTCTTGGAATTACTGTTATTGAGCCAAGTTTCATCTAATCTGTGCCTGTACATTTGGTTTTATTTTTCTTGCCTAAATGCAAAACCTTACTTTTCTCTCCACCAAATTTCATTTCATTAGATAGGGTCCAGTGTTCAAGTCTGTCGAGGTCCCTCTGCATCTTGACCCTATCTTCTGGTCCTCCTTGGTCACACAGCTGTACAAAGCTCAACTTACTCTCTTACTTCCAATTCCCTCTTCCAGAATGTTTTGACATCTTCATCTAGCCTACTCTGATGAGATTTCCTCATGGTCTCCCATCTAAATTTTTATTGGACCCGTGCCCCTCCTGGCTGGTCTCTGCCAGCAGGGAGGTGTCACGCGGCTGGCTCCAGGCGGTTGTGATCGCTTCTTTGAGAGAGGGATCCATCCTGCAGCTTTTAAAAGCTGCGGTGGTGAGGCCCCTCCTCAAGAAGCCTTCCCTGGACCCAGCAGATTTAAAAAACTTCCGTCCAGTCTCCAACTTACCCTTTTTGGGTAAAGTTGTTGAGAAGGTGGAGTCGCTCCAACTCCTGCGGCTATTGGAGGATACTGATTATCTGGATCCCTTTCAATCGGGTTTCAGGCGCGGCTACAGTACGGAGACTGCTTTGGTCGCGCTGATGGATGATCTCTGGCGAGCCCGGGATGGGGGTTATTCCTCCATCCTGGTGTTACTTGACCTCTCAGCGGCTTTCGATACCGTTGACCATGGTATCCTTCTGCGTCGTCTTGGGGAGATGGGAGTGGGAGGCACTGTTTTACGGTGGTTCTCCTCCTACCTCTCTGACAGGACGCAGTTGGTGTTGACAGGAGGACAGAGGTCGGCCCCTAGGCCCCTGGTTTGCGGGGTGCCACAGGACTCGGTCCTCTCGCCCATCCTGTTTAACATTTACATGAAACCGCTGGGTGAGATCATCCGACGACATGGGGTGAGGTATCAGCAGTATGCTGATGATACCCAGTTGTACATCTCCACCTCGTGTCAGTTCAGTGAAGCTGTTGATGTAATGTGCCGCTGCCTGGACGATGTGAGGGTCTGGATGGGAGTGAACAGACTCAGGCTCAACCCAGACAAGACTGAGTGGCTCTGGATATTGCCTCCCAAGGACTATGTCGACTGTCCCTCCTTGGTTCTTGGGGGAGAAAAATTGACTCCCTCAGAACAGGTTCGCAATTTGGGTGTCCTCCTAGACCCACAGCTAAAATTGGATCAACATCTTTCAGCTGTGGCTAGGGGGACCTTTGCACAGATCCGTCTTGTGCACCAATTGCGACCCTACTTGGAGAGGGAGGTTTTGCTCACAGTCACTCATGCCCTTGTCACCTCACGGCTAGACTACTGTAACGGACTCTACATGGGGCTACCCTTGAAGAGCATCCGGAGACTGCAATTGGTACAGAATGCAGCTGCGCGAGCTGTAGTGGGTGTACCGAGATACACCCACGTAACACCTATCCTCCGCCAGCTGCATTGGTTGCCAATTAGTCTCCGGTTACAATTCAAGGTGTTGGTTTTGATCTTTAAAGCCCTACATGGCTCAGGGCCAGGTTACCTACGGGACCGCATCCTACCACATACCTCCCTAAGACCGGTTAGGTCCCACAGAGAGGGCCTCCTCCGGGTCCCATCGGCCAAACAATGTCGGTTGGCGGGGCCGCGGGGGAGGGCCTTCTCTGTGGGAGCCCCGTCCCTCTGGAACCAACTTCCACCAGAGATCCGGATCATCCCCACCCTACTGGCCTTCCGTAAAGCCTTAAAAACATGGCTCTTCCGGCAGATGGGGTGAATAGGATAATCAGATTCCCCCTGAATGTTGCGTTTATTATGGTTTTTTTCCTTAATTATATCTTAATTACATTTTTAACTTAAATTATGATTATTGTTTTTAAAATGTACGTGTCTTATTCATGCTGTACGCCGCCCTGAGTCCCATGGGATTGGGCGGCCTATAAGAGCGTCTAAATAAATAAATAAATAAAATAAATATTAACCAGGTCCTACTCCAATTAAAATTTCAAGATTAGCCAAGTGGGAGTGATAGAGCCATTTAGTTTATTTTATTTATTTACTTTATTTATTAAAATTTCTATGCCGCCCAACTCCCGAGGGACTCTGGGCGGCTCACAGCATGTATAGAAACATATAAAAGTAAAAACAATTTTATAAAAAACCATATTAAAATACTATGCATAATTTAAAAAACTTTCATTCATACCCCGCCTGCCGGAAGAGCCAAGTTTTTATTGCTTTACGGAAGGCCAGCAGGGTGGGGATAATCCTGATCTCTGGAGGGAGTTGGTTCCAAAGGGAGGGGGCTCCCACAGAGAAGGCTCTCCCCCTCGGCCCCGCCAACCGGCATTGCTTGGTCGATGGGACCTGGAGGAGACCCACTCTGTGGGACCTAACCGGTCGTAGGGAGGTATGCAGCAGGATGCGGTCCCGAAGGTAACCTGGCCCCGAGCCATGTAGGGCTTTAAAGGTAACGACCAACACCTTGAATTGGATCCGGAGACTAATGGGCAGCCAATGCAGCTGGCGGAGAATCGGTGTTACGTGGGTGCATCTAGGTACCCACCACAGCTCGCGCAGCTGCATTTTGCACCAATTGCAGTCGCCGGACACTCTTCGAGGGTAGCCCCATGTAGAGCTCATTGCAGTAATCCAGCCGTGAGGTGATAAGGGCATGAGTGACTGTGAGAAGTGCCTCCTTCTCCAAGTAGGGTCGCAATTGGTGCACAAGACGTACTTGTGCAAAGGTCCCCCTAGCCACAGCTGAAAGATGTTGCTCCAATTTAAGCTGTGGATCTAGAAGGACACCCAAATTGCGAACCCGTTCTGAGGGAGCTAATTTCTCCCCCCCAAGAACCAAGGAGGGACAGTTGGTCAAGTCCTTAGGAGGCAATATCCACAGCCACTCGGTCTTGTCAGGGTTAAGTTTTAGCCGGTTCTTCTCCATCCAGACCCTAACATCGGCCAGGCAGCGGCCCATTACGTCTACGGCTTCCCCAAATTGAGACGGGGTGGAGATGTACAACTGGGTATCATCAGCATATTGCTGATACCTCACCCCGTGTCGTCGGATGATCTCACCCAGTGGCTTCATGTAGATGTTAAACAGGATGGGCGAGAGGACCGAACCCTGCGGCACCCCACATAGTAGGGGCCTAGGGCTCGACCTCTGCCCCCCTGTCAACACCGACTGCGTCCTGTCAGAGAGGAAGGAGGAGAACCACTGCAAAACAGTGCCGCCCACGCCCACCTCTCCGAGACGACGCAGAAGGATACCATGGTCAATGGTATCGAAGGCCGCTGAGAGGTCAAGTAGCACCAGGATAGAGGAGTGACCCCTATCCCAGGCTCGCCAGAGATCATCCATCAGGGTGACCAAAGCCGTTTCCGTACTGTAGCCGCGCCTGAAACCAGATTGAAAGGGATCCAGAAAATCAGTGTCATCCAACAGTCGTAGGAGTTGGAGTGCCACCACTTTCTCAACAACCTTCCCCGCGAAGGGAAGGTTGGAGACTGGACGGAAGTTCTTTAAATCCGCCGGGTCCAGGGAAGGCTTCTTGAGGAGGGGTCTCACCACCGCAGCTTTTAAGGGCTGCGGGACGGACCCCTCTCTCAGAGAAGCGTTGACCCAACGCCTGGAGCCAGCCGTGTGAAACCTCCCTGGTGGCCGAAACCAGCCAGGAAGGGCACGGGTCCAATAAACAAGTGGCGGAGCTCATAGCTCCTATGGCCTTGTCCACATCCTCAGTGGATATCCACTGTGGATATTTTGAGATAAATTCTGTTTTTTCTGAAAGGGTGCTATGATAGGCTCACAAATTGAGATTCCTACCCCCACTTACTTGAAAGTGAGAATCATTTAATTAATCAAGACTATCTTACATTGTTTTTGCATTTTATGCTTAACCATGATCTAATCAATTTTATGGGTTCATATGACAATTGAGCCAAATAAAAAATAATATAGATTGTATTACCATAACCTGCTAGGCTTAATTGCAGTTCACTGTGTAGCAGCAATAAAATCCATATAAAGTTAGGATTATGTCATCAGATTTATCTTTTTAAGGGAATGCAATTCAAAATGTTGACTCTGTTCGTTATAATTTTCTTCACTGAAGGTAATGAACCATTAAATACTCAAAATTCAAGGGTAGTAAGAAATACGATTCTAAGGTATAGAAAGAGACCGTTTCAGAACCCAGTACTTGCTCACATCCAGTTAGAATAGTATAATGAGAAACAAGAAACAAATCTCTCAGATGTACCACCAGCAAGCGTAGACATACTGTTAAGGATCAGTGATTGCTATGTATCACAAGTCTGGTTTCTTGTATAACAGGAACATGTAAAGTTGTAAAGTGCTGAATTGGAATTGAATTGTCTATTCTGACTTGCAGAACCTCCTAAGTGCTCTTAGCTAAGATCCTTCATATGAGTTATACCAAATGTATTGATGAGATAGTCTGAGATCTTCCTTATATAAAGCAGATCTATCAACAGTCCTGGTCTCAAATCCTAAAAGTGTTAAATATTATGTCTATGGTGATGCTCTGTTAAATATTATTTAAAATACATAGCTGGGACTTGAAAATAAACTTAAGAATTGTTATTTCTGGATAAACTTTGGAATTGTTTGTTGGTGATCTTGAGATTCTTACAAAGATTCCTGGAAGTCCTTAACTGGAAGTTGTGAAGTGGAATTAGTTGCTATGTTGTGTTCATAAAACATATTTAGCAAGAAAGTGAAGCTAGCAATTGCATGGAATGCCATTACAGTGGTACCTTGGTACTCAGCCGCTTTGAAACTCATCCAATTTCGTACTCAACACATTTTGACCCAAAAATTTTGTCCCGGTATTTATTGTTTGTTTGGTACTCAACGCATAAGCTGAAATGTGTCGTTGTCAGCTGCCTTGTGACTCACTACATTATTTCTTTTTTTAAAAAAGTTTCTTTATTTAAGTACACACACAAACATTTAAAAATCTGGACACAAAGACCATCCTGTTTTGTCTTTCCATTCAGAAATAATCCTATAACAAGTAATATCTTCCTTATTTACATTACAATACATTATTTTTGATCTTACACAAACATCCCTCATAATTATTTTTGTCGATTCATTTTCTCCTTCTATCGTCATTTTTCATTTTTTACTGTTTCTCTTTTTTAACCAATAATAAAATTTCTCCCAAGTTTTATAGTATTAGCAATAGCAATAGCACTTTTCTTATATACCGCTTCATAGTGCTTTACAGCCCTCTCTAAGCGGTTTACAGAGTTCAGCATATTGCCCCCAACAATCTGGGTCCTCATTTTACCCACCTCGGAAGGATGGAAGGCTGAGTCAACCTTGAGCCTAGTGAGATTTGAACAGCTGAACTGCTGAACTAGCAGTAGCCTGCAGTGCTGCATTTAACCACTGCACCACTTCAGCTCTTGTATTCTGTCTCGTCCTTATCTTTCATTTCCATTGTTAATCTGTCCATTTCCGCACAAGCCATTATTTTATCTATTAGTTCTTCAGTTGGTGTATTTTCGTTTTTCCAGTATTGTGCGTATATCAGTCTTATTTCTTATGGTAAAAAATTATTTGGTACTCATCATGCCTCCCAGAACCAATTAACAATGAGTACTGAGGTACCACTGTAGTTTGGTATCACTTTAACTGTTCTTGTAGCTTTTTAAAATGAAGTTTCAAACTTCTGAATTCCTGTCACTGAGATATATACACTTACTACCTTCAATCTCTTTGTTCTAGATGCTATACTTTACATGTATTAAGGTTATTGTGGTCTGTTGAATTAAGCTTTAATTAGATGTTTCATATATCAAGCAATATTCACATATGTTCACATATGACAATAACTGGATTCAAAACAAGCAAACTCATAATCAGTCCCAAATAGCATACTTCAGATGTTAGATGCCAGTTATTTCAGTTGGGATTATATAACCAATTGTGCTTTACTCAACAAATTAGAGATAGCACAGCTATGACTAGAACAATGTGCAGGCCATCTGGCTTCAAGAACAAGGTGTTTGCATAGTTCAAAATAGTGACACATTTTCAAATAGCTTTCTAAGACCATGCATACATAATTTCTGATGCAATGTTTCAAATGCTAGTCAGCTCATGGAAATCTCAGTGACTATTTTGCTTCAGCTGCTTGTCTGGGAATGAAGAAATCGGAGATCTTCACACACACAATGGCTGCCTGCGTTCAGCCTTGTGAATCATAGACTATGCAAGCTTGGATTGGGGTGGTTCTGATAACTGAGGTGAATGCTAAAAATAAAAATGACTTGGCTAAGAAGGGAAAAATATGTCCCAACAGTTCCTTTTTCCTGCCTGATTTTTCTGTGGAAAAATACAAACATGATTTCCTTATCTGTCTTGTGAAATTGTTCTAAAACTGCATTTGCTAAACCTGATGTAAACAAAGTAATTTCTGCTGTGTCCACCAGCACTCTCCTGAAATATTCCTCAAAGTGCACATGTTTAAAAGTAACTTTTTAAAAAAAAGGATTTCTAAACTAAGGTATAGTCTGAGTCTTTTGTTCTTGGCTGTTCTCCAAGAAATTTGGTAGATAATACAAGACTAATATCCTGTGTTAGATGGCAACAGGAAACCGTTTCAGGAAAGTCCACCCACAAAGATCATGGGTTTTAGACTAATCAGTTAAAGAAACCAATGGGAAAACTGAGAAACACCGGTCCTCACATTGTAGAAACAACTTGGGCTATACACCAGCTTTCTCCAACTTGGTGCCCTTGAGATATTTTGGGAATGCAATCACAAATGTTCAGGCCACGTGACCATTGTTGCCTGTGATAATTGATAAAAGGGAGGGATCTGATTGGAATAGCTACTCAGGAAAAATAATGTAGTAGCCCTGTTCCTCTCTCTCCTTTTCCCTTTGTTGCATCCCAATAGACAAGTAAATATCTCCGGCAGAGGAAATTTCTCCTCAGTCCGTCCACTCCTGCCGGCGCCCTGGCTTCTCGTGTTCAGCTTCATTGAAGATAAAGCTGAATTTTATAGGTATTGTCTTTCCCACCTCCCTTGGGTCCTCTGTTCTTTTTCATAAATTTGGCACTACAATCTTGGAAAAAAGAGCCAAGTGGTTAAACAAACTGCAAAAATATCAGACTATTCTAAAAGCAACACTTTTGCATCATGCATTATATAGTATATATGCTCCCATACGCTGACAAGACTTTTTCTTCCTCTGGTCTTCTTTAAAGGTGAAATTAATGTAATGGCATTCTTAGAAATGTAAGTAGCACTTTTCTCACACACACCCTACCCACTCATTAACAACAATCCAGCATGCATGAATGTAAGATGTTATATAAGCAGATATCTTGGAAAGAAGTGTGCACCTTGAATGTTTGATTGTGTTCTTGAAAATATTCACCTCGAGATACACAATGTGCCCATTCAGTAGCCCTCAGCCAAAGTATTCCAATTACCTGTGAGGCACCTGATTAAATTAAGGCACACTGTATAATCTTTTGTTCCATTCTCCAATTTTTATTGCAACAGAGCAAGCTTAGATGGGCTTTTAATGTCCGTAATAAGTTTGAATCAGGAAAGGTACCATATTGAAAAAAAATGTATTTTTTTCTACTTCTAAGTGGTGGAGAGGGAGGTGGATATTGTACTTTGGCCAAAGACAAAAACAACAAAACAGCAGGGGACACTGTGTGAAAACCAGTATTGCTTGTTCAATTGGCTGCCTGTTGAGAACTGGCATAGGACCATCCATTGTTATGAAGGCCACTTAAAACACATTATAGATTTAAAGGAAATACTCAGAAATGTAGCAGCAAGATATGTCTGTTTTTTATGTGTTTATTCACAGTTATGTAATAGTAAATGGATAATATTGGCTTTCTTCCTCGCATCAGAAAAGATTGAGTACAATTTGAACATTTCCATTCATCCAAGCCTGCTGAGCTTCTTTATTTAATTGCTTTTATGTTCTGCTTTTCATCCAGGTATTCAAAGCAGCCTGTGTGGTTGTCTTCCCAGCCTTTTGATCCTCACAATAACCTTGAGAGGTAGATTAGATTAACAAATGGTGACTACTAGTCACCTAATAAATATATAAACATATTGGTGCTTTCAGTTTCGGTCTTCCTAGTTCTGAAGCAGTATCTACAGAGATGTTATGGCTATAAACCTAACGGAATTGAAAAATGCTCCAAAATGTTCTGCTATTGATATTCTCTCAGAGACTTTTCCCCCCTGCTTTTCTGTTGCTTTTCTGCTGGATCTTTTGTACGTCTTTGGGATACATCTAGAAGGAAGGTGACTTTTATATATATGAGAAAGGACTACTAACAGAATTTTGAAACTGGCCTAAAGGAAAAAAAACAAAAACTGAAATTGACAAGATTGCATTCTTTAATAAGATTTTAAGTACTGGACTTTACTAGAGAATGGAAGGTAGTCAAAAAAACGAAGACCCCTATTTGCACCAAGGGATTACATGATATTGATTTTTTAAAGAAACCCCTAAATGTATATAATGTATGATACAGAAAGGGAAACAGTTCAAACCTATTGAAATTTTCACAGAGACATGAACAAATAGCATATGCAAATGATAACAGCTAGAGCCCTCAACTGAATCATGAATTTGACTGTCAAAAATTGCATCTATTGCTGCAGTTATGAGACATGAGTTTTGCACTCCCACTCTGTATCCAACACATACTGTATGGCACTTTTTCATGTACCTACTAACTAGATTGTGTTTTCACAACAACATTGGACCACCCCTGGTAAGATGAGACAAGGCAAGTGGGGTGTTTCGTATTTGTGAATTTGAAAGTTACGGCACACCTCTTGCTAACACAACATACAGACATAAACCATGGTTTATAAGTTATACACCAATAAATGGATTTGAAAAGGAAGATGGATGCCTTGGACTTTATTTTTCGGGACACGTTACTTGGACGCTTGACACCAAGCTAACAATCAAACAAGCTGCATGATGGCACAGCACAATGTGGGAATCAATCACCTATCATTTGTTTTTATTTCATTTTCCTTAAAAAATAATGGAATCAAAATGTGCTGTGAAATACAAATATACCAGTAAAAACCACAAGAATGATCAAAACACAAGGTTATATTTCCCCCTCTTAAGAAATTAGGCTTTAATTTGTACCAGTATTATTTACGCTGAACATGGGAATAGAAAATGTGATAAAAAAAAACTCTAAATTGGGGAATGAAAATAGATATTTCCAAATATTTTACAACAGTGGTCCCCAACCTTTCCAGTTCCTCCAACTGGCAGAGTTGAAATGGTTTCATGTGCACAACCTAATCCTGTGCGTGCACAAATGGAACTTTGAGCGCTTGCCTCCCCCTTGCATGGCACGGTTCCCAATGGGCCATGGACTGATAGCGGGCACGGTGGGGTGGGATGAGAATCCCTGTTCTACAAGAAGAAGAAGTAAACTAATTTGTAGTATACAATAAGCAATTAGCATCTTCCCCATCAAACCAAGACTGTATTAAAATGATGATCAAGAAAACAGGGAGGCTCTTCAACCTACCCCGTATTTTTTGGAGTATAAGATACACCTTTCCCCCCCTAAAAGAGGCTGAAAATTTGGGTGCGTCTTATACGCCGAATGTAGCTTTTTCGAAGCTTTTTTCCAGCCCTAATGAGATGCTAATGATCTTCCTGGCTCTTCCCAGCTTGCAGGATTGTTTTCATTGCTACTCCCTCGGAAAAAGGTTTTTTCAGCCCTAACAAGGTGCTAACGATCTTCCCGGCTTGCAGGATTTTTTCATTGCTACTCCCTCTGAAGAAGTTTTTTCCAGCCCTAATCATGGAAATTTATTGCTATAATTACTTGCCAAATCAGGGAAGATTAGGTTCCCTCTACATAGCAGTTTCTATTTGGATCTCCCCTCCCATGATTAGTTTTGAGCATGGAATATGATTTGCTTCCCAGCCTTCATCCTTTATTACCTTTATAGCTCTTCATCGCTATCCTGGGTCCAGGATATCTCAGGAATTGTCTTGACCAAATGGGATCAGCCCACTCCATTTCTCCTGTCAGAAGGGGTCACTGCCACTGTTCCCTGTAAGGTGCGCTGCTGCGCGGGCGCGCAGGCGACAGCAAACTCAGCGCAGGACTTTTGATCTCTAGCGCAGCTCGGGCTCGGTGGGAGGAGCAGTTGGGGGGGAACTACACAGGAGGCTAAAAAGGTTTTGTGCTTCCTGATGGGAATGGTAGTTTTTTATTGGCTTATTTCGAAGGAATGCTTGGATGGAGAACTACGTGTCCCAGGATGCTCTGGGAGAGAAAACAGATTAGGGTCAATCAGCGAGAATAAAAGAAATCTTTTTCCTCCCCCTCCCCGTTTGCTTCCTGCTTTGAGACTGCAAATGAGGGGGGTGGGGGAAGCGAGGGCTTACTTGACTGGGAAGGAGAGGTTTAGAAATAACATCTGTAAATAAATAAAGAATTGGGGTTATCTTTTCGCTGGTTTCTGTTGTGGTCTGGTTCCATCTGCACCCTTTCAAAAAACGAGCTGTTTCTGCATTGGGGATAAGCCCCCTGGGTCTTCTCCCACCCCCACCCTTACACTTCTAAGGTTGCAATAAAACCATTCCAGCCTCCTTAGAATTCCCTCTCCTGCCCCCGCCCCTTTCTCCAAAGTCTCCGATGTGACTGTTCAGTTCCACATGCAAAGAAGTGCTTCAGCTTCCCTCACCGGTTGCTGCAAGAGCTCACTTTGCGTGGGGTTCTGCTCTTTTTCCTCTGCCAAGGTAAGTAGTCCCATGCATGATTTCCATCCCTTCCTTTCCCCTCCAGCCCGTGAGTGGGTGCAATGTCCCCTCCAAAGTTTTTTTTTTAAATGTCTTCTGATTGTGCTCCATTAAGCACTTAAGCAGCCTCGCTGCAGCCCACTGGTAGGGTTTCTTCTTCTTCTTGAAATCCAATTTAAAATATTTAGTTCCTTAAATAAAAATGTATTCATTATCAATGTAAATTATCATTGACTACATTTACAAAAAAATGCAACAAGTAAATAAAATAAATAAATAAAATAAATAAAATAAATAAATAAAATAAATAAATAAATAAATAAATAAATAAATAAATAAATAAATAAATAAATAAATAAATAAATAAATAAATTCAGGTGCTCATGGAAGAAAATGTGTTGCTCAGCACTATACTTTTCCGCTCACACCGAAAAAAAATTAGAGGGAACATTGGTCACTGCAGATCCTATCAGCCAAGGATTTTTGGGAGTTTTTACCTTCATGTAGATGGTACATTTAATGGTTAAGCCATCAGGTTAGAAACCAGGAAACTCTGAGTTCTAGTCCTGCCTTATGCACAAAACCGACTGGGTGACCTTGAGTTAGTCACCTTCTCTCAGTCCTAAGAAAAAGGCAATGGCAAACAATTTCTGAAAAACTTGCCCAAAAAGTGCAGGAACTTTCCCAGACAGTCTCTGAAAATTGGACATGATTGAAAAGGGGAAGGGGGAAAAACCAATGGCTTTAGAGCCGAGGTGGCGCAGTGGTTAAAGTGCAGCACTGCAGTTCAGCAGTTCAGCTGTTCAAATCTCATCGGCTCAAGGTTGACTCAGCCTTCCATCCTTCTGAGGTGGGTAAAATGAGGACCCAGATTGTTGGGGGCAATATGCTGAACTCTGTAAACCGCTTAGAGAGGGCTGTAAAGCACTAAGAAGTGGTATATAAGTCTAAGTGCTATTGCTATTGCTATTTACAATTCAATATTTTAAAAAGCAGTTTTCTATATCTTAACATTAAGAAAACTAGCTGCAAAATCATAGCAAGATTTAACATTAGAATATCAATAATAAAATATAAGATCAATCAGATAACTTTAACCAAGAACCTGGCCGAACTAATACATCTTGAGCTGTGGCAAAAGCTTCCATGGTTTAGCACTAACCGTTCTAGAAAAGAATCCTACAATCGGTATTTGTGTACTCAGAATTGCTTTTCTAGCTTTGTTGCTTAACACATGATCATGGTGACAGTGCCCTGCACCACCATGTTGTCTCCGATTCTAGCATACTTGTGTCAAAATGTCTATGAAGATTCTCAGTCATCCAGGTCATGGTTGTCCCAAATGGCTTATTCAGGAGGCAGCTGGACTTTCTGGTTTTTCTTTGAAGACATTTTGCTTCTCATCCAAGAAGTTTCTACAGCTCTCCCCACCATCCAGTTAGAGCTGAAGAAGCTTCTTGGATAAGAAACGAAACATCTTCAAAGAAAAATAAGAAAGTCCAGTTGCCTCTTGAAAAAGCATCTTTGGGACTTGTGTCAAAACATTAGCTTTAACATAAAAATTGTAGAAGAGGGATATCAGAAGCCCTGCAATCATTGAAAATAATTGTGCACGTATGCATCTCTGTGCAGGCACACACCTATACATATTTTAATTTATTATACAGTAATATTTAGTGCATCTCCATCAGTGTCACCAAAAATACTCAACAAATCATATTGAAGCAATAAAATATTAAATATAATTAAGTTAAATTAAGGATTCTGCATGCACCTTAAAAGAATGTTTCCTTTACACAAAAGTGGAAAGACACATTAATTCCCACAATAGAAAAATGGTTGGAAGATGATGGAGTTAGTGGAGATGGCAAAAATTACTGTTTTAGTTAAAGAAAAGAACTTAACCAGCTTTGTTTCTATTTAGAATCCACTTCTGGAGTTATTGTCCAAAACTGAAAAAATAATAATAATTTTAGGTTATGATTATTAGACTGATTTTGCAATTATAGAACTGGTTTGAAATCTTTTGAAATTTAAAGCAAAAGGTTGGTGTTTGATACATTGAAGAAAATTTGAAGTTATTATCTTTTTCTTTTCTTTGCACTTTTCCCTTTTTTCTATATTTCTAACTATTGTTTTTTAGATTTTATTTTATAATGAAACATAATATTAATTATATTAAAATGTTCCATTAAAAAAAAAGAAAAATTCCATCTCTGACTGCTATCTCTACTAAAAATGATTTAACAAATGTTTTCCTTCTGTTCTGCAGAGATATAAATTGATGGCCAGAAATGGATTCTATTATGTTTAGTGGTGATCTTATTATTCCGTTTATGGATTAAAAACATACCTATGATGGTATTTTACTGGGTTTTCCTGTTACAAATAAAGAGATAACTGATGACCAGTCTTTTTGTGTCTCTCATTTCTGAAAATCAGAGAATGATGAACTGTAATGCTCAGTTTCACCATTTTTTTTTACCTTTTTATCTGCTATGTCTTCCATCTAGGCTTCTAGTTAACAGCTCTAATTATTTCTTATTCAGGTTTTTGTTTACCTGTTTAGTTAAAACTTTCTATATCTCTTGGCAACCCTAATCATACTTTTAAAGACAGAGCTTCCCTCAGATTAGGAGAATCCATTCCTTTCTTTTTAAAGCAAGTAACTGCTTTGGAGTCATTGATGTGTGACTAGCAGAGTCATAATGAGACAGGAACTAGATTCCATAATTAACCTCTCCAGACCTTTATAAAGTCTTGCTGCTCCATCTTCCCATTAGCATAAGGTGACCAGATTTTAACATTGGTAAAGCGGGACACCATTGACGGGGGGGGGGGGGGTTCCTTGATTAAAAATTTGCATAAAATTTGCATAATATAATTTGCATCTCTATGGAGCAACAAAAAATTTCATAGAATGAAGACAATCGGTTTAGCTTCTTGCATTGAAATTATCACTCCGCCCCAGGTCTCTTGCAGTGAAGCCTAGTAGACGAAGCATGGGAAAATGGGTTTATGACTGTCAAGCTCTCATTTGCCAAAAGGACCAGTCGTTTAAAAAGCTTAAAACTTTTTAACGTTGTATTGACAAATACAGTTATACCTAATTTCTCTTTAAGCATCCAAACTACCATTGTATAAACAGATATATGAATGTTACTTTTCAAACATTCAGATCTTGTTTACTGGCTTGGCTTTGTCAAGCAAGCTGTCTCCCACGTCATATGAAAGATACCGTAGTAGAGTGAGTGTGAGAGAGAGAGAGAGAGAGAGAGAGAGAGAGAGAGAGAGAGAGAGAGAGAGAGAGAGAGAGAGAGAGAGAGAGAGAGAGAGAGAGAGAGAGAGAGAGAGAGAGAGAGTGTGCGTGCGTGCGTGTAGGCTTTCTCCTAGCAACCACTTTGCTTTTTCTCTTCGCTTTTTGCCCCACCTTCCTCATAAGGAAATCTAAAGTTAACCCTTTATTTGCACAACTCTGAAGCCGCCCTCTCCTACCGCATCCCGGGGCACTCACTCTAAGGAGGTTCCTCCATCCTCCTACAGCAGCGAAAGAGGAAGCGAGACAAAAGAGGGTGAGAGCAAGGAGGTGACTGGCAGGGGGAGAGCAAGGCTGGAAGCTTAGCTTTTCTGCGGCGTGGGCTTCACTGCTCCGTGGGGGGGGGGTGAGGCCAGGTAAATGTGTTCTTCTCTCCCCGACATCCCACGCTCGATCCTCCAGTCTCAGCTTGCAGCTGTAAGAAGCCACTGATGGACGGGTGCACTCGCGGTCCTTCCAGCTAAAGGCGACCGGGGACAGCACCGGGTGGTTAACTAAGGGGGTGGCGGAGGCGTGGCTTTGAGGCTCGACACATGAAAACAGAAAGTGCTGTTTGGAAGAGGAGGAAGAAGAAAATCGGGACTTTTTTAAGACGCCGCGGGACGCGGGACAAATTGTTCAAAAGCGTGACTGTCCCGCCAAAAGCGGGACATCTGGTCACCTTACATTAGCATCCCATTAGATTCTTGAACTGAGAGATTTCCATTTCTTGAAAAGGATCATCTGCTATAATTTATTGCCTTCCTCAAATCGGATTCCCCCCCCCAGGTTTTTTTCTGCTAGACAAGGTAATAAGTTATTTGCATTAAGGTGTTGCTTTCCTCAACAAATGTACAATTGAATAATTAAACTCTGCCAGCTGTTCCAGCCCCGAGCAAAATTCCTCTTTGCCTAATGAAACCTCAATGATCCATCATCTTCCTTCGAGTAAATATTGTTATTCTTAAGAAAATTTTATTGAAACAGGAGGCTGCTAAATTGTCAGTGGCTGTGTTCATACATAGTAAAAAGGCATGATGTGATTTGTTTAGTTTTTGCTTAAAGTATTGTATGTACCAACCATTGTGAATTATTTATTACCATATGTGTTATGTTCTGGCTAGGAATAACTGGTTTCACCCAGGTCCAGCATTATGGAGGGAAAATGCTGAACCTCCATTGGTTGCTACATTTTGAATTGGTTATAAGTGTTGCTGACAGCCCCTATAAAAAGGCAAGCTGTTAGAGGCTTTTTGCTGGTTGTGCTTCTTATCTCAAATAAAAAGCTGTTGTCAAAGTCGGTCTCCTGTGTTGAATCCACGATCTAACAGTATGTGCCATCAAATCAGTGTTGACCACATATATACAGACCTTTTCTAGGATGATCTCGTCCCAGATTGGCCCTTGAGGTCTTCCAAGAATACATCCATCACCACTGTAATTGAGTCTGTCCACCTTGCTGAAGCCGTTCCCTTCTTCTTTTTCCTTCTATCTTTCCCAACATTACCATACTGACTTCTTGAGGGAGCTGAATCTTTACATAATATGCTCAAAATATGTTAATTGAAACCTGAACATTTATGTCTCAAGGAGAAGTCATATTTCTTGACTACTGGTTCTATTTCCATTGGGATTTATAGTTAAATCCAACAGGAAGAAGCTATCCATCCTATCTGACAACTTAACAAGTTGTGCTTATCAAACCTATTATTGGTTAGTGAATAACCTATGATTAAATAAACCATGGTTTAACACATCTATAAAAATGTCTTCTGAGAGGAAACATCTAAGATAAATACATTGATAAACCTTATAATCAAGTGTTGTACATTTAGGCTTATGTAAACAAATATTGAACTGTTAATTTACATTGACCTGTGTAATGACATTCTATAAAGCCAGTGTCACCAATATATAATAGGAGCTGTTGAAATTCCCACATACAACTTGTGATTCCCCCCCCCCTTTTATTAGCACCATAATGGCAGTAACTAGCTTTATTTGCAAAATAATAATAATAATAATAATAATAATAATAATAATGATGATGATGATGATGATGATGATGATGATGATGATGATGATGATGATGATGGAAGGGACCTTGGAGGTCTTCTAGTCCAACCCCCTGCTTACGCAGGAAACCCTACACTACTTCAGACAGATGGTTATCCAACATCTTCTTAAAAACGTCTAGTGTTGGAGCATTCACAAGTTCTGGAGGCAAGCTGTTCGACTGATTAATTGTTCTAACTCAGAAAATTTCTCCTTAGTTCTAAGTTGCTTCTCTCCTTGTTTAGTTTCCACCCATTGCTTCTTGTTCTACCCCCAGGTGCCTTGGAGAATAGTTTGACTCCCTCTTCTTTGTGGCAACCCCTGAGATATTGGAACACTGCTATCATGTCTCCCCTGATCCTTCTTTTCATTAAACTAGACATACCAGTTCCTGTAACCGTTCTTCATATGTTTTAGCCTCCAGTCCCCTAATCATTTTTGTTGCTCTTCTCTGCACTCTTTCTAGAGTCTCAACATCCTTTTTACATCGTGGCGACCAAAACCGAATGCAGTATTCCAAGTGTGGCCTTACCAAGGCATTATAAAGTGGTATTAACCAAGTATATAAAGTAATTCAAGCATCATTTAGTTACAGCAGCTAAAGAGGAACTAATTAGCTCTTTAGAAACTAATTTCTTTCCCTCATTCCCACACATTCCTTCTGATGAGTAGCAGAACTTATTTTATTTACCGTATTTAAAATATTTGTATAGCCATCCATCTTAAAAGAACTCTGGGCAGCTTACAACTAATAAAACAATATAAAACTATATAAAATCAATTTATTTGATCAACTTTTTGATTTGATTAGCATTTGGTCCAGCATTTTTAAAGTAACTACTATTCTTATGGGTATGTGTATAGTCTAATGTAGTGTGTATTGTATTACTAGATTCCTACTTAATTTTTTTTTAAAAAGAGTTAATATTCCCTTTGGATGTGAACTCTTCCTTCTCCAAATTTTCATGAAAGCCATCTGTGATCAGTAGAACTGTCTCTTTAGCCCCTGTTCTTCCTTCAGTAGGTCTTGTCTGGAACCCCTGCTCACCTCCACTTCAATGGTTTTGTCCCAGGGTCTCTGGGAACCAGCAATCCTTCAACAGTCAATATAGTCTAGAATTCATATCACAGCCAAGATTTAGCCATAGGAAATCTAAGTCTCTCCTCTTGAACATTGCAATCTAAGCCAACTATGCATGCACCTTTAGTATCCTTTACTATGCACATATGCTTTCAATGAAATTATTTAATTATAATTAGACATATATTGCTCCATAGTGCTTTACATCACTCTCTGAGTGGTTTACAAAGTCAGCATATTGCCCCCAACAAACTGGGTCCTCATTTTACCGAAATCAGAAAGGTGGAAAGCCAATCCAATCCTGAATCCTGTCAGGATCGTACTCCAGACTATGAACAGTGTTAGCCTGCAATACTGTATTCTAACCACTGTGCCACCATGGCTCCTCCAATGCCATTTCTATTCCATGACCAGGCCTAAATCCTAACTGAAATAGACCCAGGCAATCTGTTTCCTTTGTATTATGTCATCCTAAGACAAGATTTGTTTAACCATACTGAATAAACTTGACTTCTTTCCCACAGCCCATTAAACAAAAAACAAACCACATCACAGTAAGTACGCTGTGTGACCCCAATCATTCATAGAGAACTGTAGCAGAATAAAGCCTTATTATAATAAAGATTAAATTAAGAAAAGGAACAGATTTTATGAAGAAACGATTTCATATTACAGTAATCACAATTAAAGTTGTTTCCTTCCTACCTATCCTACCTATCATGATTTTCTATGCATTTTACTATCTACTTGATAGGGAGGGCCTACCAAGGAGCAAGGGTGGTGCAGTGGTTAGATTGCAGTATTGCAGGTTAATTCTGCCCTCAGCCAGGAGTTCGATCCTGACAAGCTCAAAGTTGACTCAGCCTTTCAGCCTTCCAAGGTCAGTAAAATGAGAACCCAGATTGTTGGGAGCAATATGCTGACATTTGTAAACTGTTCAGAGAGTGCTGTAAAGCACTGTGGAGTGATATCTAAGTGCTATTGATTCCTGACAGACTCAAGAGTATGAGTATTGCAATCAGTATTTTAAGTACAGTATTTAGTATTTTACGAAACCAATCTTAGCCACCTAAATGTCTTAGGAGCTTATCTTTTATTATATTTCAGAGTTATTTCCTAGAATTCCACAGTAGGTTCTGGCCTTTCTGTCAATGTCTTGAACACAATGGAAAATCACTGTTTAAGAGTGTTTCTTTGGGTTCCTCTTCTTCTAAAGAGGAAGATTCAAGCCTTTAGATGGTCTAATCAAATGCCTGCCAAATGATTCCTAGAAGTACTTGTTTAAAAGAAAATAACTATGTGTGAGTACCACAGTATTAGTATAGGATAAGGCTGAATTATAGGAAAATCAATCTGGGATTTGGAGTTAGGTATATTTTGAGCATGCCCTTTGTTTAGAGTTAAAGTAAGTAAATGGGGAAATATCAATACACAATACTGTATTGTCTAATCTATTGTTCCATTCAAATTAGTATTCCCCAAAGATTGTCTCTGAAAGATGTAGCATCCTATTACTTTTATGAAAGACTCTGTCTATTCAGAACATTTACTCTGATGGAATAAATTTTCTCAGTTCATCATACCCTAAAACAGTGTTTTGCAAACTTGGCAACTTTAAGGTGTGTGGACTTCAATCCCAGAATTCCTCAGCTAGCTGTGAAACTTCAGCTTTTGGGTGCTTACCTTTTCATTTCATTCCACCCCTGATTTCCAGATCATATTATAGTTTTCCTTACCAGGATCCCAAAAGTTGAGCTGTATTTTGAGTATACAGGTATTGATCTTGACTTCTCTTGTATATTATTTATTTATTTATTTTATTTATTTGGGAATTCTTCTATGCCGCCCTACTCCCTAAGGACTCAGGGCGGCGTACATATTACTATAACAGTTTTAAATGCACTAACTGTTCATTGGTTTGGAGGTTTATTTTGTTCTGCTGCAACCTATTTTGAACATTCAGAAAAACACGGAATGTAAAACAATATAGTAACCTACAGGATTCCTCCAATACTCATACTATGAATTGATCAAAATACCTGAATTAACTGCAATGTTATTTGTCCCCATATAAAACTCCTGTAAGCTTTCTGGTAGATTAATATTTTCTGGCTGCATGGTTTTTATTTGGGGTTAAGAAGAACTAAAAACCCAAAGAAAGATTTACCATAAATCTCTAGAAGAAAAGAGGGAAGACAGCAACAAAGGCCTCTCTTCCAGCCACCATCTGTGTGCCTAAAACAGCAACGTTTTCCTACTGATACCAGACTAACAACAAGAAAAAAATATTTTTAAAAAGGTTTGGAAAAGAGGTTTCTCCTAGACTAGTATATTCTAGAAGTTTTGGGACCATCAGAGAATTTTGGGATTCTCGGGGGGGGGGGGATTTCTTGGTAGAGGCAGGCTGCTTGGGAAATTGATCAGATTTCTATTCATTTACAATTAAAGGATTATAAGATGATATCGTGTTTATATTTTAATAAATCAGATAACCAATGTTTCATTGTTGGTAGTAGTTTTAGGAACAGAACAGCACTAGTATAGTTTGTACGTCCAATTACCCCATCACTAGTGGATCTGATAACAAAGGAAGAGGAATGGCATAGATCATAGCATCAATTGATGGAGGATATGAATTCTGACATGGAGCAAATAAAATTGCAAGAAAGAAAAGGTGATTTCCAACATGATTTCCTTGGCTGTAATTTCATTTAGACTTCAATGATTTTTTTTTTAAACTTACCGAACCTTCTGGCATGGTGGGGATGGATATTTATGTTGTTCAAGAAGAAGTTGATTAGCCAATTATTATTACTAAACTGCTTTTAGATGTGTCTCTGACAAACCTTATTCATAGAACAGAAATGGTAGGATATGAGGTGAAGAAAGAAGATTCACACTATTATGCAATACATAACAGCTTTAATTTTTAAAAAAGTTTTATTTATTCAATTTATATGCTGCCCATTTTACTATCAAGCAACATTCCATAAAATATATTGAAATGTCTTCTACAGGAACGAAATCCAAAGATTTTTTTTAAATCCCCTGTGAAGTTAAATAGTTAGATTTCTTAATGCCATTGAAGAACCAATTCACTAAACACCAAGATCAATTAGTGATTGTAGTTGGACAGCTGGTATGTAGGAAAGCAGCTTACTCAGACTAATAAGCATTTCCTTGCTGTTACCTCACAATCCCTCCATCCCTTTGTTCCTTCCATCTGCTGTCCCTCATCAACATCTGCAAGCTTTTGGGGAAGGGACATTGGGCCTATTCACGTGGCTTGTCCAGCACAATGGGGCTTTCAGGTGCCAACACGATCCCATTAGATTCCTGTTTTATATTTCCTCTGGGTCTCAAAGTTCACAAGGTAGGTTACAATCCCTGAACAGAAAAGCATAAATGTGAAAACAAATAAGAAGATGACATTTATACCCTGCATTTCTATTAAAAATGCCTCTTCAATGATTAACAATGCCATGTACAGTATATCTATGAGGGGATGGTGTGTTAGAAACACTGCCCCATGACTCCTCTAAGGGGTACATGCAGAATCTTAATAACTGTCCTAAGACTAAAAATATATTCTGTTCTGTATGAATTTAATATAAGTTATTTGCAGAAAAAGATTCAAAAATGTTATGGCAAGAACTGAGATTTTGCCTGTGGAATAAAGTGTTACAGGGATAGCATAGAATCTAATACAGTATATAAAAATATATATCCTGGATTTTATGCTGAATGAAAATTAAATATTTTACATTGACTTGTGATCATAAACAGTCATTGACAGCTCAATAATATTTTAATACATTCTAATTTATTAAATATATTAGCTGCATTTTAAATATACTAATTATATAATATATTAGTAGATTATTTTTTCAGCATTTTAGCTTCTTAGTCAATAATTTAGAGTTTTATTTTTTATATATACCCAATAATTTAGTGGTAATAACATGCTTTTAAGTATTTTAGGTTTTTTTAGTATTTTAGCATTTGCATTTACAAACAATTTCAGTTCAGTTTATCTCAACCTATATAATTTCTTTTGAAAATTTCCTTTTATTTTCCAAGTCCTACAATATTCTGTGAAACTCTATTAAATTATGGCTTATTTTATCCAAGTTTGCACAGCTAAGCCATAAAACATAGTTTTCCAACTAAAATGACTAGGGTCATGAAATCAAAACCATATTAACCATATTATGGCTTATCAAAAACTATGAAAGACATTAAAATGTTGAAAAAAATATTGTAAAAACAAAATCATAACTACAGAAACCCAGCTATCGCTTCATTATCATTCTGTTTCTCAATTTTGGGGGATTTTCAGCCACTCTACAGACATGGAAGTTTGCTTCTTTTTTCTTGCTCCTTCTTCCCCATTTCTTTAACATACTGTATTTTTTTTAAATCTAAATTCTACAGGCATGGATTGTTTTTCTTTGTTATTGTTGTTGTTGTTTTTAGTTTGTATATAATAGTTACTCGATGTTAGGTTCTTTTAAAAGAAATAATGCAGAATTATTTTTCTTGCCTTGAAAATCTGTGTGACATCAATGTACGTACCACTTTACAGAGTTGTATAAAACACATCCAAACACAGACCTTTCTAGTTGATAGTCCCAGGAACATAACTGGAGGAAGGAAGGAAATAGAAGCAGAATAATATGGCTGTGAGTCATCCCTGACAGAAGATACAGGTAGTCCTCGACTACTAGCCCAGAGTCCCTAGGGAGTTGGGCGGCATACAAATCCATTAAATTAAATTAAATTAAATTAAATTACAACAGTTCATTTAGTGACCGTTCAAAGTTACAACAGCACTGAAAAAGGTGACTTATGACTGTTTCGCACAGTTACAACCTTTGCAGCATCCCCATGATCATGTGATCAAAACTCAGATGCTTGGCAATTGGTTCATACTTATGACCATTGCTGTGTCCCAAGATCATGTGGGCTTTTGCAACCTTCTGACAGACAAAGTCAATGGGGAAGCCAAATTCACTTAACAACCAGGTTACTAACTTATCAACTGCGGTGAGTCACTTAACAACTGTGGCAAGAAAGGTCGTAAAATAAGGCAAAACTCACTTAACAAATGTCTTACTTGACAACAAAAATTTTGGACTCAAGTCAAGGACTACCTGTACTCATTTGAAGATTTTGGTTTAGGGAGATGTGTAAACCCAACCATATGTGATTTATTGAATAAAACACGATTAAAGAAGTTAAAGCTTAATATTGGCATGAACTTAGTTTAAATGTAAAGATACCCATCATGGCATCTATTTTTGTGACAGACACAGATCACAAATAATCACTCATTTCTAATATGTGATACCATAATGATGACTGTTGCATGATGTGTGATGAGAATTAACTTGCTGTTGACTTAATTTAACCATTCTGTTGACTTCTCTGCTCCTGATCCAGATATTCCAGCAATCATCTATTATCATCTATTTATTTGGAAATGCTATTAATAAAAACACCTGTGCTGTTCATCATTAGAGTTTCCACATCTGGGAGGGGGAGGCTAAAAGTTCAGCACACACATTGATAGGTATCGGTCAGTTAGTATACAGTGCATATATACCCAGCTGCTGTGGCCTAGAGGTGGAGCTCTTGCCTCACAATCAGGAGGTTGTGAGTTCGATCCTAAGTAGAGGCAGATGTAAGGGTCTCCTACTTGGGCAGGGGGTTGGACTAGATGACCTGCAAGGTCTCTTCCAACTCTATTAATCTGATCTACCTTATTTTCATGGCTAATTTTTGTTTAATCATAAGCGAGCCAGTAGCCCAGGTTTGTACTCCATGCGAAAACAAAGGAAGCTCATTTCACCTTAACCAAGCTGTAGTTAACACAATCTTCTTCGTATGCTATCAAATTTAAATCAAATCGCAATTTGATTTTCAGTCTGAATTCAAACAACCCATTAAGCAAAATCACAATATAATTTAGCACATTTTCAAGCATAGAGAATTTTATACCTTTCAGGGTTGTTGTAGGAAACTAAAGAAGATGGTGCATTAGCATAGTAAGATTATTTAAAATCCTAGATGGAAAGGCAGAAAGAAAAGCTGCCTGCACTGAGCATTTAGTTTAGTTTAGTTTAGTTTATTTATTTGTCAAGCATATATGATTATAAGCAAAGTATAAACAGTAAAACATGATTGAATATATATGTAATAGTACAAGCATGAATAAGAGTAAAAGAGATATGAATATATGGGTACATTAGGACAGGAACGGTAGGCACGATTGTGCACTTATGCACGCCCCTTACCGACCTCTTAGGAATGGGGTGAGGTCGATGGTAGATAATCTGAGGTTGAAGTTTTTGGGGTTTGGGGAAGAAACTACTGAGTCAGGTAAAGTGTTCCAGGCGTTGACTACTCTGTTGTTGAAGTCGAATTTTTTGCAATCAAGTCTGGAGCGGTTTACATTAAGTTTGTATCTATTGTGAGCTCGTGTATTATTGCAGTTGAAGCTGAAGTAGTCATTAACAGGTAGGACATTGAGGCAGATAATTTTGTGAGCTACACTTAGGTCAGATCGAAGGCAGCGGAGTTCTAAATTTTGAAGTCCCAAAATTTCAAGTCTGGTTTCATAAGGAATTCTGTTATGAACAGAGGAATGTAATACTCTTCGTGTGAGGTATCGCTGGACATTCTCAATTGTGTTAATGTCTGATATGTAGTGTGGGTTCCAGACTGATGAGCTGTATTCAAGAATCGGTCTAACAAATGTTTTGTATGCTCTGGTTAAGAGTATGCAGGGACAAAATGTTTCCCCCTTTCTTGAATAAAACAACTACTATCCTGTACATGTTTGACAAATAAATAAAATAAAATAAATAAATAAAATAAGAACAGAACTGTAACTCAGTTTACATCTGAAGAGTTAAGAACTATGCTTTCTCATATCTGTTTTTCCACCCAATCACACTTTGATGTTTCCCATTCAGCTGCTTCTGTATTTTAATATCGTATTGCCTTTGCCATCTTTTTTATGCTCCATAGAAAAGTAAATTTGAAAGAGCCCTTGTGACCTCCAGGAATGCTCGAGGGAGCCATCCTAACATTTTTTAATTACTTAAGAATGAATAAGAGGGGGAGGGAGAAACCACACCAGAGTGCCCTCTAGCGACATTCAAGAAACACGGTAAAAAAAACATGCCATATATTGAATTCTGTCTGGATTGTTTCTGGCAGTATTTCCTTCAAAGACTAGACCAACCAAGGCATAAAGATAAATTGTGGTTGAGTTAAAAACAAAACAAAACCATGCTTACGCAGTTTACTGATTTAGTGTAGTATATTGTTGAACACAGTTGTGGTGTACACATGAAACTGTGTTTCATCAAACAATGGCTTTGAAGAACGGTATTAATCCATAGGTACAGATGTTTAATATTTTCAATGTGGTTGGTTTAGCAATAAAATATTAATAAAGCCAATAGTCAAACAGATAGGAGAACTTTTCCGCACTTTGTATAATACAATACACAATGAAAACATTCTTGGAGCCACTTCTTGGAAAAGAGTTCAGTGGGGAGAAATAAGAAAGTATATATACACCATTTCCTTTAATGCTAATAACATGGCCCTTAAGAGTTGTTACCTGAAATTGTCCAGAGTAGCAAAGCTTCAAGTCTGTCAACATTGCTTGATAAAAGCACCCACATGAATGAGAAGTCAGAGTCCCTTGTGCCCTGAAGTCCAGTGGTGGGTTCCTACCAGTGCGGTCCACTCTATAGCACCGGTAGCGGCCCGCTGGTGACGTCACAGTACTGATGCGGTCGTTTGCCGGTGCCTGGGCGCCTCCATTAAAAAAAAATTTTTTTAATTTTTAAAAAAATTTTCTTCTGCTCATGCCCAGAAACCTGACAATTAAGTCTTTCCCTGTCCCTTCGCTTGAAAATAATAAGAAGCTCGCATTTGACACTTTTCCTTCGCTTTTGCCTAAAGCTTTCCAAAGTGGGCATTTTCCGAAAGCTTTGCCTTTTATACTATTAATTTTATACAGTTTTATACTGTTATTCTTTAGACAAAAACATTGAGGACTGTTAAAAGATGCTGTTCTTTTAACAGTCCTCAATATTTTCGTCTAAGGAATCCATGACTGAAACCAAAAATGCTGTATGAGACTTGCTTGTCTTTTAACTATAGCATTTTCTGCATATAAAGGTTGCTGTGTTACCATGGTGTAACACGCACTTTGTATGCAAAGCTTTTCATGTAAGGTATAAAATAGCAAAAATAGTAGTAACATCTCTCTGAAATAACTAATATATGACTGGCAAGCCACGCCCACCCGGTCACATGGCTGGCAAGCCACACCCACAAAATAAGCCACGCCCACAGAGTGGTAGTAAAAAAATTAGGAACCCGCCCCTGCTGAAGTCCTAGAGATGTAACAGTTGCTTCAGTAAATATCAGGCTATTGACATTTATAACGCTTCAATCAGTTAATGGGTAACAGAAGTGTTCCACTCTTTATTTCTCAGCTTCACAAGTTCTAACAAAGGGGACTAGGGGGTTAAGATTTTTTAAATATCTAAACTCCAGGCTCCAAAGAACCTTTGCTTTTATAAAGGTCAAAATCTTGCACAGACTGAAGTCAGGAAAAAAAAATGTGCTTTTTTATTTCATTGGAAGGGAGCCACTCTTAGTGAATGAAAAGCTCTCCTTGGCTTCTTCTCACAAGCCAAAAGTTCAAATGAGTGTGTGTGCAGTTTGGAAAATAGGCACTTAAGTGGAGGAAAATGGAAAGTCAAATATAAGCTGAAAGCATCTTGAAGGTGTAAATGTTTTTCCAGGAACTGATGTGGAATACTGGATCTTTCTGATTACATACGTGCTGCTGCTTAGTCTGCATTTGTATATTTGTAAATAAAATTTTGGTATATTTTTCTTTATATATATATTTATTTACAAATATACAATTATTTTCAGTACTCATGTATGAACATAGACATTATGCGGTAGTGCACTACCACAACATTAAATAAAAAGATCTTAATGTTGCAAAGCCAGAAAAATACACTGCATTAAGCTACAGATGGTCTTTGCTTAACAACCACTCATGCCGAGACCTTTCAAACTTCCAACAGTGCTGAACGAACAATAGTTATGACTAGTCCTCATTTTTATGTCAATCACAGCATCCCCACAGTCACATGATTGCAATTGGGTGCTCAGCACCTGGTTCTCAGTAACAACATTGCAGCATCCCACAGTAAAGTGATCATTATTTCCAACCTTCCTTGCCAGCTTCCAACAAGCAAAGTCAATGGGGAAGACAGCAGGAGGTCACAAATAGTGACCATGTGATGTTACTGCTTAACAACCCATAACCACTTAACAATGACACCTGGGCATGCCAGAATTTCTGTTGCTAAGCTACGCAGGCACATGATATCATCCTTAATCATGTCACTTAGTGATGGACATTTTGGTCCCAATTATTGTTGTTAAGTGAGGACTACTTCTATTTGTTAAATTATTAATACTTGTATCAGCCAGATGAACTATACTAAGCTACCTGTTTCTTCCTCAAAAATTTATTCACATACTTCTGACGTTCTGAAGGAGCTGGCAGACATGATCTCAAAATCCCTGACCCATATCTTTCAAAGATCCTGGAGCACTGGGGAACTACCAGAGAACTGGAAAACAACTAACATGGTCCCAATCTTTCAAAAAGAGGGGGGGGGGGGGATGGATCCAGGAAACTACATACCACTTTGCCTGACATCAATTCGTGGGAAGAGCCTGGAAAAGATGATCAAGCTACAGATCTGAAAACACCTAGAAGCAAAGTTATTACTGGGAGCCAACATGAGTTTCTCAAAAACAGATTATGCCAGACAAGAAAAGAAACTGTATTCTACTCTCCCCTTCCTTCCATGAGCTGTGGTGGCACAGTGGTTAGAGTGCAGCATTGCAGGCTATTTCTGCTGACTGCTGGCTGTCTGCAATTTGGCAGTTCAAATCTCACCAGGCTCAAGGTTGACTCAGCCTTCCATCCTTCTGAGGTTGGTAAAATGAGGACCCAGATTGTTGGGGGCAATATGCTGACTCTGTAAACTGCTTAGAGACGTCTGTAGAGCACTGTAAAGTGGTAAATATAAGTCTAAGTGCTATTGCTATATAATTAGCACATTGAAAGCAATTATAACATAGGAATTATAACACTTCTATATTAATATTTAATTTATTAATTTATTAATGAGATTTATATACCGCATCATATTGCAAGCACTCTCTAAGTGGTTTACACCATTAAGCAATGTATATATTTACATTGCCCCCAACAATCTGGGTCCTCATTTTACCTACCTCAGAAGGATGAAAGGATGAGTCAACCCTGAGCCGGTGAGATTTGAACAGCTGAACTCAAATGATCACAGTCAGCTGAAGTAGCCTGCAGTACTGCTCTCTAACCGCTGCGCCACCTCGGCTTAATCCCCACCATACACAACTCTGGGTGGGACTCTGGCAGTTGTTATTTAGGAGTCTCTAGTGGCCTTGAGGAGTGATGAGAGACTTTCTTTGTGAGAGCTGAAGGGAATCAATTGTGCATGCTGCTTGCCTCCCTCAGTAGTCCTGTCCAAGCTCTCTGGGTCCATGGCTGAGTTGGCAATGGAGTTCCCCATACTGATGATGCTTAGGACTTCAACTTGCCTTCTTTGGGATGGAAGTTGGAAATGGCTTGGGAATCCATGGTCACCTTGGCAGCTGTTGATGTTATTCACAGCTGGACTCACATGGACTCACATGTCACAGATTGGATATTTATCTCAGGCAGTGGCATCTGGGTCCAAATGGTTTTTACTGCCTCTTTGCAATAGAGTGTGATCCTCTCAGTGTATAAGAGTTCATGAATTGGAATAGACATGGCAACAGGTCAGCCAATGGGGACTGTTTGGTGACTCAGACAGTTGGAGCATGTGGATAGTAAATATTGTAATGTAAGAGAAGCCATCAAATGTAAATTAATCAGCTTGCTTCACTGTTCTTCAGAGGACAATCTGGCAGATATAATGACCAAGCCATTGGGTGGAGTCAGGGGTGAAATCCTCCCGGTTCGCCCTGGCCCGTCCTTCGGCGTATAGCCGATGGAACTGGTGGCAGTCACGGCGCGGAGCTTCTCCCGCCCGCTTTCCCGGCCCGGCTAAACGCCGCCATTTGGGTTATTTTTCCCTCTGTGCATGCGCGCGCATGCACAGAGGGAAAAATAACCCGAATGATTGTGGTCAGCCGGGCCGGGAAAGCGGTGATTGTGTTCAGCCGGGCCGGGAAAGTGGGCAGGAGAAGCTCCGCGCCGCGACCGCCGCCAGTTCCATCGGCTATATGCCGAAGGACTGGCCCGGGCGAACTGGGAGGATTTCACCCCTGGGTGGAGTGCACCATGCGAAGAATATTAAGTTATTTGGTTTTATGTCTATTCCAGTCATGAAGGGAGGAGTGTCAGTGTATAAGAGTTCATGAATTGAAATAGACATGGCAACAGGTCAGCAAATGGGGACTGTTTGGTGACTCAGACAGTTTGGACAGCCATGGGCGTGGCTTAGCTTGACTGTTATGTAGAAAAGAATTGGTTTGTCCTTGCATTATTGCTTCGGTGATTATATTGCTTCTGTGTTTCTGGATTCTGAGTTCTGGTTCTGGATTCTGTTGCATGGGTATTGTATACATGCATCATGTTTTATATTACTGTATATAAAGAAGTTTCTTTTATACATGAATCCTGCTGAATTATTTACCTGTGTGCTGGTTGGATTTCTGCAAACTCTAACAGATCCTGCCTGCTCTGAAAGAGGTGATGGTTTGCCTGTTCCTCAAGAAACCATTCTTTGGATAGTTTCCATCCACTCTCTAACCTTCATAGGGAAGGTTGTAGAAAGTTGCACTGGGATTACAACTTCAGAGAGTCCTGAATGAAACAGATTATCTAGACCCTTTTCAGTTAGAATTTAGACTGGACTACACAGTCTAAATTCAATATCAAGACTTCATTAAGTCACAGTTGGGGATGAATTCTGGAGCACTTCAAATGGAGGGTTGTGTGTCTATCCTGGCTCTCCTGGATTTTTCACCTTTAAAGTCCTACATGGCATAGGGTCAGGTTATTTTCAGGTTCACCTTCCCTAAGGGTATCTGCCTATCCCACAAACTCAGACAGATGGGCACACTCCAGGTTCCTCAAACATGGTTATCTAGTGGGACCTTGAAATTGCAACTTCTCTGTAGCCACTTGGATCTTTTTAAACAGCTCTCCACCTGAGATTTGGGTGTGTTTGTGTATGGAATACACATTTAGCCTTCTGGAAGGTAAGAAAGAGCTGTCTCTTTCCCAAACAATGGGCTAGAATGCGTTTGTGTCATGAGGTCAGTCACCTGGGTGATCTGATGGAAAGGTCTGATTTGTTTTTATATTATTGTTTTTAAGAGGTTGTGGACTGGTTGTGATGGCGAACCTTTTCTGGTTCGCGTGCCCACGCCCATTGCCCCCCCCACGCATGCGCACAATGGGCAAACCGGAAGTGCAGAAAAACACACTTCTGGTTTGCCATTGGGCTGTTTTTTGCACTCCGGAGGGTTCAGGGAAGCTTCCTGAAGCCCCGGAATGCAAAAAATGGCAAAACGGGCAAACTAGAAGTGCGGAAAATGCACTTCCAGTTTGCCCGGTTTGCCGTTTTTTGCATTCCGGGGCTCATGAAGCTTCCCTGAACCCTCCGGAGTGCAAAAAACAGCCCACTGGCAAACCGGAAGTGCGTTTTTCCACACTTCCGGTTTGCCAGTGGGCAACGCTCACATGCCCTCTGCTATGGCTCTGCGTGCCACCTGTGGCACGCGTGCCATAGGTTCGCCATCACAGGGCTAGGATCACTGCATGAGATAATCAGCCATATTTTTTAAATAAATAAACTTCTGAAAAAGAATCAACAATGTTGGTCCTCATGCCACGATAAACAATGTGCAGCACTAGTTGAGAAGGTATGTTTGCATCCAGTTCATACCACCATGGCTGTTTTTGAAAAATTCTTAAGAATAGAAGAGAAAGTGGATGATCATAAAAATGTTTTGGTTGGGGCAATGTATTGTAGTACTAACAACCATAACTTATGGGACTTAACATATTCTTACCTAAGAGGAAAAAAAAATAGCAATAGCATTTAGACCACTTCACAGTGCTCTACAGCCCTCTCTAAGCGGTTTACAGAGTTCAGTATATTGCCCCCAACAATCTGAGTCCTCATTTTACCGATCTCTGAAGGATGGAAGGCTGAGTCAACCTTGAGCCTGGTGAGATTCGATCTGCCAAATTGCAAGCTGATGGTATACCTGCTATTTTGCATTTCAATTAGGAAAGTCTTAGATCTAGACAATTCCTCCAGGTGAAAGAAAAGTAACAATTATTTTTTTAAAAAAAACAAGATTATTCATAACAACTTCAAACTAATGCAATGAACCATTGAGTTTCCCATCTCTCAAGAGAACTTCATAAATTGAGAAAATGCTCACTTATTACAAAACCTATACATAAGAACCACAAGAGGGAGCTATAAGTAAATTAACTGTTTGTTCCTGTCTTTTTCCCACAGAAGGGAGCTAAAACAGTTTAGAATAACAAATCTCATTTCTAACCTTTGCATTGGAACAAACTACCTAATGAAGCAATGACTCAGTAGATCTCCCTTTCTAAGTCCCAGTTCTATAAGCCCAGATAATGAGATATGAAAGCAAACAAAATGCCTTTACGCTCTTACAAAGAAGGACAGAGAGGCAGTTGAAAGAGATAAGTTGAATAAACAGGCAGGTTTCAGAAAAACAGAGGGGTGTGAGGTTGGATAGCTGACATATAATCCAAAATGGATAAACCCAGAAAATACAAGAATGAGGTTTACTTTAATTTCAGTGAGTAAAGATAGGCGTTGTGTGCATCATTTATCCATATGTTAGATTCATAGGATTGTCCACATGATATAGTAAAAAAAAAAAAGTCATAACAGTGCTACAGTTGTGTGGTCAAAGGACCATCCATTTGTTATGTGTAACCCAGGTGGGTCCATTGTGGCTGCCATCTTGACTCTTTTGACCATATCTCCTGACAACCCTGTGGATTTATGTTCCTCCTTTTTTATGAGTTCAAGGTGAGGTATATAGTACTTCTGCTTCCAATTCCACTACACATCAAACTTGTGGATTGTGTCCTGAATAGGTTTGTCAAGTTCTCATTAAAAGCCACCTAAACTGGCAGCATCTAGCAACAGTAAGTTTCATAATTTAGTAATCCTATTTACTAAAATTAATATTGTGAGAAATAAGGGGGGAAAATCTCCATAGGCTCTTTTTCTACTTTATGTACGACTTTCCAGCTTTGTTACCTCTTTTCTCTTGACTGCTTTATTTCTATATTTATTGGAATACAGTTTAGTTGCCTAGTAATTTTGACTGTCGTTTGCTACAGATTTTCTTTCTTTTTAGAACTCTACATGTAGTGTAGTACCTCACTACCGATGCATATGACAGCATTGTTATATAAGCACTTTTATTTCTCTTTATTCTGATGATTCCTGATGTGCAATTCAGCTTTTCAAATAGCAGTTGCACATTGGGCTGATATTTTCGTTGAGGGCAGCTTGACATTTTCATTTCCATTATGAGTTTAAGATTCATTTTCTCTGCACATACCTTTGTTCCAATATATGTCGCTTTGGACCTGCGTTTATTGAACTGCATATGTCATTCAAAAACCCAGTTTGGAGTTCTTCACTATCCCTTTTTTCCTTTTACTGCCCTGAATGACCTGGAAGACACCATATACGAGTTCATATAAATATAAACATGTTTAATTTATATGTGCTATATAAATGGGTTTAATAAATAAATAATTTGGAGATATCAACAAACTTTGCTACCTTGGCGCTACCTTGGTTCTTTTTTCCTCACTATATTTAGAGCCAGGTTAAAAAGCAACAATCTTCATGCAGATGACCGCTTTGTGGTGAGATCAATCAGAATAGAGCTGGAAGGGACCTTGGAGGTCTTCTAGTCCAACCCTGTGTCAAGTAGGAGACCCTCAGTAGTGGGTTCTAAATTGCATTGCTACTGGTTTGCGCGCACTTGTGCGTGCATGCGCCACTTCTGCACATGCGCAGAAGTGTCCCGGGCAGGTAGGCGGAGCATTCCAGGTGGGTGGGTGGAGTGTCCCGGGTGGGTGGGCGGAGCGTCCCGCCTCCGCCGCTACCGGTTCGCTAAACCAGGCCGAACCGGGAGCAATCCACCGCTGGAGACCCTGCCCAATTTAAGACAGGTGGTGAAACACCCACAACATCTGAAGGCAAGCTGTTCCACTGGTTAATTTTTCTCACTATTAGGAATTATGTTAATGTTAAAAAAATATCAAAAATGTTAGATGCACGTTATGCACATAAATACAGAATATAAAGAAATACTTTATATTCAAAAGAAGATAACTTTTTTCTTGGCTAATTCTGCTTTCTTTTCATGCTGGTTGATTGTATCTACCCCATATATGTTGCTAGAGTACTTTGATAATGAGATGGATGCCATATAAAACTAGATTAGCAATTCATAAAGGAATCTATACCTTTGTCCCTGTGTTCATTTCCATGTATATCATACAACTATTCTATTCCCCATCTGTTCGGAGGTTGTCTCTTTTCTTTCTAAAACTGCTAGAGCCAGATACGTTGTTCCAAACTGCAAATTGCATTTCAAGACAAGATTTAAAAACTGCCTTAGAAGGAATTGATTCATAATGTCAGTCATATTTGCAAGGAACACATTGCTGATGAGTTCTAATGCTATGAAGTTCATACTGAATCATGCGATAATTATTTTAGGTCACTTGGTCCACCCTGCAGTAGCCTGGAGAAAATGATGTGATCTGCAAGTGACGCTTTTGAAACTATTTATTTTATCTTTTATTTATTTATTTTTGTCAAGTACGTGTTAGTAATATTCATAGATACAACATTGTTTATATAAATAAGATGGGTACTGATAAAAGGGAACATTAGGACAGGGACGGTAGGTACGCTGGTGCACTTATGCACGCCTAGAGATGTGAAGGCCAGGAAAAAAACCAGAAAATTTCGGGGGAAAAATGGTTTTACCCATTTTTTCCCTGAAGGCTTTTTTGTTTTTTTCCAAAAAATTGAAAAAATTGAAAAAAGAAAAAAAAAACCATTGTGAAATATTTTATTTTAACATGATGAATAAAATATTTTAAGACAGGGTGTTCAAATATTTTCCAAATCATTTCTAAAAGAAATGTATGATATCAGATTATTCTAATTTCTGTGCACTGAGTGAGGACAAGCAAGTCCTAGGTAACAAACTGAACCCTCCAATGCAAGAACAGTATGCATTTCTTCCTTTAGGAGGTGCTGCTATTGTAACAAGAAAAAGGTTTCAGTTTTGCTTTTGCATGTTTTTATTTATTTTATTTATTTATTAAACGCTCTTATAGGCCGCCCAATCCCGTGGGACTCAGGGCGGCGTACAACATAAATAAGAAGCGTACAATTTTAAAAACAATAGTCATAAATTTACATTAAAAATATAATTAAAAAAGACATTTTAAGCACAACATTCAGGGGGAATCTGATTGTCCTATTCACCCCATCTGCCGGAAGAGCCATGATTTAAGGCTTTACGGAAAGCCAGCAGGGTGGGGATGGTCCGGATCTCTGGTGGAAGTTGGTTCCAGAGGGACGGGGCTCCCACAGAGAAGGCCCTCCCCCGCGGCCCCGCCAATCGACATTGTTTAGCCGACGGGACCCGGAGAAGGCCCTCTCTGTGGGACCTAACCGGTCTTAGGGAGGTATGTGGTAGGATGCGGTCCCGCAGGTAACCTGGCCCTGAGCCATGTAGGGCTTTAAAGGTAACGACCAACACCTTGAATTGCGACCGGAGACTAATTGGCAGCCAATGCAGGTGGCGAAGGAGAGGTGTTACGTGGGTGTATCTCGGCACACCCACTACCGATCGCGCAGCTGCATTCTGTACCAGTTGGAGTCTCCGGATGCTCTTCGAGGGTAGCCCCATGTAGAGCGCGTTACAGTAGTCTAGCCGTGAGGTGACAAGGGCATGTTAGTGGGTGTGTTTGGTTTGTTCTGTCCTCTTCACTAGGCCTCAAAAGCATTGGAAGAAAATACAGAGCAACAAAAAGGACCTGTCCTGAATGAAGGGACTTATGAGAATGGAGTTCTTATTTTTATTTTTATTTAATACTGTGGAGAGGAAATATGAAAAATTGTTATTTTTGGTTTTGAAAATTGTTTTGTGGAGGCTTTTTGGCTGTTCCACATAAACTAGTAAGCAGTTCAGGAGATTGTTGCTCCCTTTGCTACAATTACAAATAAATATTATAAAAAAGTAAATTCTGTTTGTGATAATTGTTTGGCTACACTATATTTTTAATATGCTAGTTGTGATAATTTTATGCCAAGTCAAATTGTCCATAGTCATATTTTATGTTCCTAAAGTAACAGAATGACTTTTAATCTTAAAAAGACAAAAAAGTGCTAATGTAGCATTTTTTTCAATTTTTCCAAAAAATTCCGTTCCCCCCCGAAAAAAACGGAAAAAACCCGGGTTTTTTTCCGAGCTTCAAAATTTCCGGAAATTTTACATCTCTATGCACGCCCCTTACTGACCTCTTAGGAATCGGGTGAGGTCAACAGTGGACAGTCTTAGGGTAAAGTTTTGGGGATTTGGTGAGGAAACCACAGAGTCAGGTAGTGAGTTCCAGGCATTTACCACTCTGTTGCTAAAGTCATATTTTCTACAATCAAGTTTGGAGTGGTTCACTTTGAGTTTGTATCTGTTGTGTGCTCGTGTATTGTTGTGGTTGAAGCTGAAGTAGTCGTTGACAGGAAGGATGTTGTAGCAGATAATTTTATGAGCTATAGTTAGGTCGTGCCGAAGGCAACATAATTCTAAGCTTTCTAAGCCCAGGATTTCGAGTCCGGTTGCGTAAGGTATTCTGTTTCTAGTAGAGGAGTGGAGGACTCTTCTCGTAAAGTATCTCTGGACACTTTCTAATGTATTTATGTCCGATATATGGTGTGGGTTCCAGACAGATGAGCTGTATTCAACGATTGGTCTGGTGAATTTTTTGTATGCTCTGGTTAGTAGTGTGATATTACCGGAGAAGAAGCTATGTAAGATTAGGTTAACAACTCTTGAAGCCTTTTTGGCGATGTTGTTGCAGTGGGCTTTGACACTTAGGTCATTTGATATGAGTATTCCAAGGTCTTTGACAGAGTGAGGGTTGTCTGCAAGGTCTTGTCTATTCAGCTTGTATTTAGTGTTCTGATTTTTTTGCCAATGTGTAGGACAGAGTATTTGTTAGTTGAGATTTGGAGTTGCCAGATGTTTGACCATTCTGACACAAAGTCAAGGTCTTTTTGGAGGATAACAGTGTTGTAAGTGGTGTTGAAGAGTTTTACATCATCGGCGAAGAGAACGCAGTCGCTTGTAATGTGATCTCAAAGGTCATTTATACTGTATAGAGTGTAAAGAGTGTAGGTCCTAGTACGTTGCCTTGGGATACACCGCTGTTAACAGGAACGGGATTTGATAGGGTGCTCCCTATTTTGACCACTTGTTGTCTGTTTGACAGGAACGCAGTTATCCAGTCATGCAGGGGTCCAGAGATGCCGTAGGATTTCAGTTTCAGAAGTAGTTTATCGTGAACTATAATAATAATATTATATATATATATATATATATATATATATATATATATATATATATATATATATATATATATATATATATATATATATAATAGAAAGTTTATTAAAATAATAGTAATAATAGCAATAACAACAACAGCAGCAACAACAATAATAATGCAGTACAATAAGACACCTAATTTGATGTACTGGTTAACGAAACCAGGTTAGAAACCAGTCCATGATGCCAGCTGGGTGACTTTGGGCCAGTCACTCTCTCTCAGCCCTAGGAAGAGGAAGACAAGACCTTCAGTAAAAGCCTAAAGATCTGGCTCTGCCAATTAGCTTGTGGATCCAATGGGAGACCATCTCAGTGGTTAACGGTTGATAGATTAACAACAAATCTCATTGCCCTCCCCATCTTTAATTGACTGCAGTGTTTGGCTTTTTGTATTAACTTACCTATGTCTTTTAGCCTATACAGTTTTTATTTTTTATTATTATAAGCTGCCCAGAGTTACCCTAAAGTTAGATGGGTGACCAATACATTTTACAAATAAGAATAAATAAATCATTTGCACAAACGTTGCCAAGGAAACTGCAGGGAGTAGTCTAGGTGGTTGCCACGAATTGACACTGAGTCCAAGGCACAAAAACTCTATATAATCATGAACTGGGTGAATTCTTGATGGTTTCCCCATTCCCTGCCCAAGCAAAGCTAGGAAATGATTGTGGAAGAGGGACAGAGAACTTGATGTTCTTCAGTTGTTGCTGAGCTACAGTTCTCATCATCTCTGACCATGTTGATGGGAGCTGAGAGCCAAACAACATTTATTTATTTATTTATATTTATTTATTTATTTGTCAAACATGTATAGAATAGTAGTAGTTTGTATAAACATAAGTAAAAAGTAACGATAAAAGAGGACAATAGGACAGTAGGACAGGGACGGTAGGCACTGTGGTGCGCTTATGCACGCCCCTTACAGACCTCTTAGAAATAGGGAGAGGTCGACTGTAGACAGTCTAAGGCAGTGTTTCTCAACCTTGGCAGTTTGAAGATGTGTGGACTTCAACTCCCAGAATTCCCCAGCCAGCACTGCTGGCTGGGGAATTCTGGGAATTGAAGTCCACACATCTTCAAACTGCCAAGGTTGAGAAACACTGGTCTAAGGTTAAAGTTTTGGGGGTTTGGGGAAGAAACCACAGAGTCAGGTAGTGCATTCCAGGCATTGATCACTCTGTTGCTGAAGTCGTATTTTCTGCAGTCGAGTTTGGAGCGGTTTACATTTAGTTTGAATCTATTCCATGTTCGTGTATTGCTGCGGTTGAAGCTGAAGTAATCATTAATAGGAAGGACATTTTGGTATATGATTTTATGAACTACATTTAGATCAGATCGGAGGCGACGTAGTTGTAAATTGTCTAATCCCAGTATTTCAAGTCTGGTGGAATAAGGTATTTTGTTGTGAGCGGAGGAGTGAAAGTGTGAAAACATACGCAGATGCTTCTTATAATGGTTTGTTTGAGAAACTCTGATATGTGAGAAGCAACCTCATTCCACAGAGAGTGGAATAATGTGGTATTGTTTTATGTTTCAGCAGCTCCCATACCTTGCTTAGGAATTTTTAGAAAAGACTCTGATCTGAACTACTGAGATTAACAGCATATTTACTTGACATGATTGTCAGAAGTAGGATTGTCCCGATAGCGCTGCTCAGAATTTGTCAGTTGTAACAATAACTTATGATTGAGTTGATGGTTGTTGTTTTTAAGAGACTAGGCAAGCGTAAACATGAAAATCTGACTGGAAAATTAAATGAGCATCTGGAAAAAAGAGAGACCATCCAAATATTCAAAATAGTTTTTTTTAATTATGATTATCAGATTATTGACCATATGGACAGAGTTAATACATGATGCTAAGTCCTCATTTATTGTACTCTATTTTCTTTTAGCAGATTATAGAAAATTAAGCACTGTAACATATTCCACAAGCACAATTAAAATAAGCCATGGTTGATTGTGATGGATTTTGGGCAATGGGCAGCTACTGCCTTATTTCATATCAACTATTTCTCGTTTCCATTGTCTACTACTTTTTAAGTGAAAGTACTTGGACTACACATGGATCTAAACCAGTGGTTCTTAACCTTGTTGGAGGTACTGACCCCCACCAGTTTCATATGCGCATTCACTGAACCCTTCTTAATTGGAAAAATAAAATATGATTTTTTCAAATTCAAAACATAGGTATATATTTAGGTATATATTTATACATAGGTATATTTTTATACATAGGTGCACAAAATGAACAAAACCATTAAAGAACAAAACCATTAAGAACAAAGAACAAAACCATTAAATATTAAAACATGATTTTCACACAAAAACAAAAACATAATAATGAATATTTACTGCAAATCAGTGTGACTTCTGCTGTTGCCTTTCAGAGACCAGTTCAGAAATGCGCGGCTTTACCTTGGCAAGTGCCACTCTCATGTCATTTTCGCAACAAAGTCTGTTCCTTGTCTTCATTTTTATGTCCAGCATCCTCGAAAAGGATTGCTCGCAAAGATATGTTGTAACAAACGGTATGAAAATCTCCAGAGATTTCTTAGCAATAACAGGGTACGTTACCATTTGTTGACACCAAAACGTTGAGAGCGTTGTTGTTCTGAAGAGTTGCTGTTGAACCTGGCTCTGCTGAATTTCAATGATTTCATTGAGGTATTCATCATTGACATCTGTTGTCTCAACACTAAACATGAACGGTTGTCTCACCCATGCTGGATATGACTCTCTTGTAGGGAAGTATCCGTCGAGAGACTTTGCAAGCGAATCTAAGTGCGTGGCAATTGCTTGCTTCAGTTCCGCGGGTACAGAAATGTCTCCGATTCCAGATACATCTTCGATCTTACTTACACAGTCCTCTAGCAGGGGAAAGTTTGCAAAGTTATCATTCTCTATTCGTCATTTCCATAATGGTAGCTTTTTAAAAAATCCTTCAGGTTTTCTTCCGCTTCGATGATGTTGACTCCACCGCCCTGCATCTGTTGATTGAGATGATTGAGAGCTGCGAAGATATCAGCCATGTACGCTAAAATGAGAATGAACTCAGAATTTTTGAAGCAATCTGCATGACAATGTTGGTGCTCTTGCAAAAACAGGGCTAATTCCACATGCACAGCAAAAACACGATTCAGCACCTGTCCCCGGGATAACCACCGAATGGTAGAATGGTACAGAAGTACCTCGAATTCAGATCCCATTTCTTTACACAGCTCCCTGAAGATGCGGTGCCTCAGAGCACTATTTCGCACATAGTTCACGCATTCCACTACAATTTTTAATACTTCTGCCAGTTTTGGAGGCAAGGTTTTTGTTGCCAACGCATGCCTGTGCAGAATACAATGCGTAACAATGATGTGTGGTGCATCGGCTTTCACTAGCACACCAAAACCAGACTTTCTTCCCAGCATGGCTGGAGCTCCGTCCAAACAAACTGCAGAAACCATATCCCACGAAAGATTGTTGTCTTTGAAGAAGTCATCCACAAGTTTCTTCACATCGGCTGCCTTAGTTGTTGTTGTAAGAGGCTTACAAAATAAAAAATCTTCCTTTATCACGTCGTCTTTCACATAGCGCACGAATACTGCAAGCTGGCTTAGATTGGAAACGTCTGTGGTCTCGTTGAGTTGAAGGCTGAATTTTGCCGGGCTTGAAATCAGATCTGCAACTACTTGAGCCAAGATGTCTTTGCTCATGTCCTCTATTCTGTCGCTGATGGTGTCATTTGAAAGAGGAATTTGGGATAACTTAACTTCAGCCGCTTTTCCCAGCATGATATTCGCCATCTTCAACACAGCTGGTTTTATGAGTGTTTCAGCAATGGTGTGTGGTTTGCCCTGCTTTGCGATCAGGTAAGCAACTTCTTACCTGAATTGCTCAACTTGGCATTGCAAATCATGCAGTTAGGACGCTGACTCCCATCACGTTCCGGTTATACATGTGAATCCATATTGTACATATTCGTCCGACCACTTTCTTTTTTTGCTCGACATAGTTAGTATGAAGGGATTAAAATATTAAGAAAGAAATCACACGATGTACCATCATGACAGTTACAATTCGACTACTGGGCGGACCAAATTCCCTGCAGCACAGATAGGCCAAGCGATGTGGCGTTATCACCTGCAGCCAATGATGGACAAGCGGGGCGTGTCATCACGAATCATATGAGTCGGGTGTGTGTCTTGACCTCCGCCGAACCCGCGAGACTGACTCATCGAACCCCTGGTGTTCGATCGAACCCAGGTTAAGAACCACTGATCTAAACCATGTAGGTAACGTTATAGCTCTCCAGCTGCCTCTGAAACAAAATGCTATGATGTAAAAGCATGCAGCTCATGCTGTCTTTCCTCTACCTGCATAATGAACATAATCTACTGTTTTTAAATTACATATCCTTATGATATCACATTTGTTTCATCTCTAGAAGTAGCAGCTTTAGATGTTCCAGTTACAATATCATGTTTTTCAGACTTCTCCAATTTTTATTTTTATTTTACTGTGGACATGATCTTGGATACTTGAACAACAGTATGGTTGATGATGCAATTGAGCTGTAATCTCCCCAGCTCTTATTGGACCACATCCCTCAACTATAATTTTGGCTAGAGCTTTAGGAAAGTCTGGATATCAAATTTCCACAGAGAAATCTGCCTGGATGATACCTGAAGCACTTGTCAGGTCTTACTTGGCCTCCTTATATGCACTGAACACAGGGGCAGGTTCCTAATGTTTTTACTACCACTCTGTGGGCATGGCTTATTTTGTGGGTGTGGCTTGCCAGCCATGTGACTGGGTGGGCGTGGCTTGCCAGCCATGTGACTGGGTGGGCGTGGCTTGCCGGTCATATATTAGTTATTTCAGAGAGATGTTACTACTATTTTTGCTATTTTATACCTTACATGAAAAGCTTTGCATACAAAGTGCGTGTTACACCATGGCAACACAGCAACCTTTATATGCAGAAAATGCTATAGTTAAAAGACAAGCAAGTCTCATACATTTTTGGTTTCAGTCATGGATTCTTTAGATGAAAATATTGAGGACTGTTAAAAGAACAGTATCTTTTAACAGTCCTCAATGTTTTCGTCTAAAGAATAACAGTATAAAACTGTATAAAATTAACAGTATAAAAGGTTAAGCTTTCGGAAAACGCCCACTTTGGGAAGCTTTAGGCAAAAGCGAGGGAAAAGTGCCAAATGTGAGCTTCTTATTATTTTCAAGCAAAGGGACGGGGAAAGACTTAACTGTCAGGTTTCTGGGCATGCACAGAAGAAATTTTTTTTTAATGTAAATTTTTGTAAAAAAATATGGCAGCGCCCAGGCACCGGCAATCGACTGCACCGGTACTGTGATGTCACCAGCGGGCTGCTACCGGTGCTATAGAGTGGACCGCACTGGTAGGAACCCACCACTGACTAAACATATGCTTATAGTTTGCAAATAGTTCAGGTTGTATAGATAGAGGAAGTTCTCTCTAGCATATTGGGGGAGCTCTGTCTTGCTCCATCTGATATCCCATGCCTGTAATTTTTTTAAAAAATGTGGGATTAGGATTTTTATCAAAAGAGCATCAGACTCACATTCAAAAGTAGACTGAAGGATCATTGGATCAGATCTATGCCTGCAATTGTTAATGGGCAACTTGACAGGTAGTAAAGCCACCACTTGAAGGCCCTGTCTACAGCCCTGCTCTATTGTTTCTTAAGACATGCAATTAGTAATTGTCTTTTCCACCAGTGGGTGCTGCTCAGTGGGAAAGGAATGAAGCGAGGGAAATTCACCAATCACTTTCCATAACTTGTTCCACATTAAGAAAAGGGAAAGCGCTGCTTTAAAGATTCTTTAAGTAGCCCCTGCTGCTGGTTGTGGACGAGATGAAGACAATAACATGAGAACATAATTTTCAAAAGCCAGACATGTTTATGCTATAATTAAGGATGAGTTCTGAGTGAGGATTTGAGCCAGGTTTCTTCAGCCGTGAAAGTGGAACAATAACCATCATATCATGCTGACTTTCATGTGCAAGTGAAAAGCCAGTGACAAAGTGCATCAAATAATTTTAGCCATCATACAGCACCAAGCTATTCTGAATCAATAATATGTGACTAATAAGACACTAAGAGCCTGCTGAGAAAGAAGACAACAGCTTGTCAAAAAAATATATGTGTGGAGACATTAAAACTTTGGGACAATAACACGATGCACCAAACAAAAGAGGATGTGAAATTTTCACCGGCCTTTTCAGGCACAAATGGAACTATTGACAGAATGTTGTCAGGTTAGGAAGACATTTGGATCTGAAATAATTCACAAACTGTCAGCAGATACAGCCTAGCAATGATTGGGGTTAAAGCCTGCCTTGGTGATAATTGCAGTGAGTGCTAAAAACAAACCATTAATGGTATAAAATAACATCTTCCAAGAAGGAAGAAGAAAAATATGTAATTTCTCTCTCCCTTCCTTCCAAACATACACACAGAAAAACAACCTACACCTAATACTGTTCTCTTCTTCCCCATAATTCTTGGCTTTTCTGATTGTGAGTTGGCTTTTTAAGTGGGGAAAAGGATCTGGAGCTGTAGTTAAGGGATAAGTGGATTTGTATCGCACTGAAGCATTCCCTCCCTGTGTTACTGTGGGTGTTGCAAATTGCTAAGCAGATTTCAACTGTTCTTTTGAGTTGTGAGCTGCATATTTTCGGCACTTACTGATTATTCTCCCACCCCTACCCTTTCTTCTTTTTCTTTTTAAACAAAATGCCAAGAGTATGATCTTAAAACTCTTGGATTTATTTTAAAAAAGCATGACTAGAAGATTCCCTACGCCCCAATAAATGTTGTAGGATTAGCCCCAATTAGTAGAGTTACAGGATATAATTTGATGAATCTACTATGTGCCACCTCCTGGGCAACAGGATACAGGAAGAGACAATAGAAACTTCATTCATGCGGCCCACTCAGTACAAGCCAATGAATGCCATAAAAACAGTGTATTTAAGCACAGTAGTGATGTGTAGTTTAAGTGGAGATGGTAGCACTAATTCTGTATTAATATATGTTTTGCTTTGCCAGGAAAACATTACCAAAGCGATTAAAGGAAAGAAACAACCTTTCAAAAGTTCAGAATTAGTTTCTTTATTCATACTCACTATGTGTTAGGTTGCCATGTTCTACTGACAAAGAAGTGAGGTCATGGCAAATATTTTAGTTTTATGTCTTTGTGGGATCAGAATAGAGAGGAGGTAGAATTCCTTGTGTCACTCTGCATTAGTAGCACCGTAAGTTTCATAAACTAATGTTGTTAGAACGACTCATATCATACACCAAAGAAATAGCATCAAGAGCCATGGTGGCCGCAGTGGTTAGAATGCAATACTGCAGGCTAATTCTGCTGACTGCCAATTGCCAGCAGTTTGGCAGTTCAATTCTCATCGGCTCAAGGTTGACTCAGCCTTCCATCCTTCCAAGGTTGGTAAAATGAGGACTCAGGTTGTTGGGGGCAATATGCTGACTCTGTAAACCACTTAGAGAGGGCTGTAAAGCACTGTGAAGTGATATATAAGTCTAAGTGCTATTGCTATTATGTACACTGACTCAAAAGCATAGTACAATCTTTAAAACTGGCAGCACTAATGGTCATATACATCAGGCTAATGGTCATCATTTTAGAGATTAAAATATACCAACCCCTTCTTTTGCTCCTGCATTTGCACCACAAGAATAGGGGCTTTGGGAGATTGAAGAATTCTGTATGCTTATGAGAGTATTCCTGAGGGTAAAAATATGAGTAATCATTGATGAAACATTTTTTTACAATTGTAATAGAAAGGAAATGCAACCCTTACATCAAGGTGACTACCCTAGACGAATTCAAATCACCAGGACCAGATGGATTACACCTCAAGGTTCTGAAGGAACTGGCAGACGAGATCGCAGAACCACTGAACTATATCTTTCAAAGATCCTGGAGCACCAGGGAACTGCCAGAGGACTGGAAAAGAGCTGATGTAGTTCCCATCTTCAAAAAAGGGGAAAAAACAGATCCAGGAAACTACAGACCTATCAGCCTGACCTCAATACCAGGGAAGATTCTGGAAAAGATAATCAAGCAACGAATCAGTGAACACCTAGAAGCAAAGAAAGTAATAACCAAAAGCCAACATGGGTTTGTCAAAAACAGATCATGCCAGACTAATCTTATTGCATTCTTTGATAAAATGACAAAATTAGTGGACCAGAGGAATGCTGTTGATGTGGTTTACTTGGACTTCAGTAAGGTATTTGACAAAGTAGACCATAACCTACTACTAGATAAATTAGAAAAATGTGGGATGGACAGCAACACCACCAGATGGATTCAAAACTGGCTAACCAACCGCACTCAACGTGTAGTGCTCAACGGAACTGCATCTACATAGAGGGAAGTATGCAGTGGAGTACCCCAAGGCTCTGTTTTAGGCCCAGTACTCTTCAACATCTTCATCAATGACTTGGACCAGGGGATAGATGGGGAACTCACAAATTTGCAGATGACACCAAACTGGCAGGAATAGCCAACTCTCCAGAAGATAGGCTCAAGATACAGAAGGATCTTGACAGACTTGAACATTGGCCACTATCAAACAAAATGAAATTCAATGGTGAAAAAAGTAAGGTTCTACATTTAGGCAAGAAAAACAAAATGCACAGGTACAGTATATGTGGTTCCTTGCTCAACAGTAGTGAGAGGGATCTTGGAGTCCTAGTGGACAACCATTTAAATATGAGCCAGCAGTGTCAGCAGCTGCCAAAAAAACCAACACAGTTCTAGGCTGCATTAACAGAGGGATAGAATCAAGATTACTTGAAGTGTTAATACCACTTTATAATGCCATGGTAAGGCCACACTTGGAATACTGCATTCAGTTTTGGTCGCCACGATGTAGAAAGGATGTTGAGACTCTAGAAAGAGTGCAGAGAAGAGCAATAAAAATGATTAGGAGACTGGAGGCTAAAACATATGACGAACGGTTGCAGGAACTGGGTATGTCTAGTTTAATGAAAAGAAGGACCAGGAGTGACATGATAGCAGTGTTCCAATATCTCAGAGGTTGCCACAAAGAAGAGGGAGTCAAACTATTCTCCAAGGCACCTGGGGGTAGAACAAGAAGCAATGGGTGGAAACTAAACAAGGAGAGAAGTAACTTAGAACTAAGGAGAAATGTCCTGACAGTTAGAACAATTAATCCGTGGAACTGCTTGCCTCCAGAAGTTGTGAATGCTCCAACACTAGACATTTTAAAGAAGATGTTGGATAACCATCTGTCTGAAGTAGCGTAAGCAGGGGGTTGGACTAGAAGACCTCCAAGGTCCCTTCCAACTCTGTTTATTATTATTATTATTATTATTATTATTATTATTATTATTATTATTATTATTATTATTATTATTATTATTATTATTATTATTATTATGAGTAGGAGTAGGAGTAGGAGTAGGAGTAGGAGTAGGAGTAGGAGTAGGAGTAGGAGTAGGAGTAGGAGTAGGAGTAGGAGTAGGAGTAGGAGTAGGAGTAGTCTTGCTCCTCCTATGCTGAGTACAATCCTTATACAAATTTGCTTGACCATTGGTGCAAACGTCTCATCATAGTCATTACCATTCAGCCAAGAGTTTCTTTAGCATACCAGTCGCAGTTTTTTTCCAAATGGAGCCCCCACCTCCACACACACATCATATGTGGTCTTGAAAACTCACTTGTGTCTTATGATTTACTTCCCTACCTGTGGGCTGGAGTGGTGCAGTGGTTAAATGCAGCCATTGCAGGCTGATTGTTAGTTCAACAGTTCAGCTGTTCAAATCTCACTAGGCTCAAGGTTGACTCAGCCTTCCATCCTTCCGAGGTCGGTAAAATGAGGACCCAGATTGTTGGGGGCAATATGCTGAACTCTGTAAACCGCTTAGAGAGGGCTGTAAAGCACTATGAAGCGGTATATAAGAAAAGTGCTATTGCTATTGCTATCTCTTCTTCAGCCCTTCTCATTTCTCCCCAGTTTCTCTACCCACCCTGAATTTGTAGCGTGTAGCTCATCCACAGTTCAGGGAGTTGGTTTTTTTTTTCATTTTTTGCCACACCATTCTATTCTGGGATATAGGGCACTTCAACTGCATGCACAGTCCCTTTATAAATAGTATCTGGATCTCTGAGCCCTAACCTCCTGTGCCATTTTTGATATTACAATTTTTAACTGCTCTTGCCTTATCATCTGTACAGTCTAATTCAAATAGTCTCTTTTTGGAGGGTACCTTTCATAAACAATTCTCCATTGCCAGTTACAGTGCAATACTTGTCTTTAAGTGTTATAATCACATTATTTTTCTATGATTTGTCTTAAAATTGACTCCAGTGCTGGGACATACAGTATAAGCATCTTTAATAGGAAGGGACACTTCTTATTTGCCTAATGCACAATAGATAGATGTTTATGGAGATTCTCAGTCATCCAGGTCATGGTTGTCCCAAAGGTGCTTTTTCAAGAGACAACTGGACTGTCTTGTTTTTCTTTGAAGATGTTCAGACAACAGACAGACTCTTACAGAGCTTTCCCAGGGAGGTGATCTTTTAAATTTATTTATAGGCTTTTCCCATCTCCCTTTCCTAGAAAAAGGAAAGGCAAATGACCCAAGCCATTGCAAATAAAACATATCCTGATTTTTCTCCTGACAAAGCAGAATCTTGACTAAGAGATGCTTCTTGCAGTAGTGGGTTGTAAATCCCGTCGCTACCAGTTTGCTCATGCGCAGAAGCATCCTGGGCAGATGGGTGGAGCCTCCTACCGCCACCACTACCGGTTCGCTGAACCGGGCCGAACCGGGAGCAACCCACCGCTGGCTTCTTGCTCTTCAGAGTTTCTCAGCTCTAAGTTTTGCAATTTGTTATGAAATTACTATCTACTGCTTCTGTCATTTCTGTTGCATGAACCACATCTTTTAAAACGGCCGGACAATTAATTTAAAAAGAAAGCAATAAGCATTTCTTGTCATGTAGGCTTGTTTTGCCTCTCATTGGGAAACTTAAGTTTTAAAAGACAGAAGTGAAATCCCAAATGCTTTTAGCTTTTGCTAAAAGCATTGGCTTTAGCTTCACCCACTGTACTGGATACTAACAAGTTCTTGGGAAATGCAATGTGGTATTGTCAAGAAAACAAAGAGTTCCTTACTTTTACTGTAGATCATACTTACTTTGGTATTGTCCAGAAGTATTGTGCTGGATGTTTATGTTAAGAAATTAATTCAGAGGCCAGGTTTTGTGCAGCGGAATGTGGGGTTGCAGTTTGATAATAGAGTCAATAATTGAATGTCTTCAACGTGTTCAAAAAAGAATAATCTTTACTTGAAATAACCAGCACAACTATAACACAAATAGTCCATTCTTGGATAAATGAAAAAACACTTTCTGTATGCTAACAAGCAATAAATTCAGCTGTCTTACTTATCTCTAGTAGATAATGTTCTTCCAAACATACATCAATAGAAGACCTTGAACTTCTTCAGTCAAAACTCTTGTAGCTGCAGGCTTTAGCTGTGGGAGTAAGCAGTCTATCACACACAGTGAGCAATCAATCAATTAATCAAGCATGCATGCTCTCCCTCGCCTGCTCTCCTGCTCTCTTTTTATATTCATTAGCAAACAAACCTGGATTCATTTAAAGCACCACTGTAATTTATACAAACCTGGGTTAACTGTTTACTTTTATATTAGGAAACCCAATGTGTTTGGACATAGTCCTGACACTTTATAAGATTGTTTTGAATATTAGCTATATGGGTTAGACACTGAATAAATAAATAAATAACTTTTAGTGTCCTTAATTGGCAGAATCTATCCTGTTTGGAGATTATGGGTATTCACATAATGTATCTGGAGGACACCTTACTGGGTAAGGCAGAATAAGCAGTGTTATACAAAAAGGAAAAAGGGAGCAAGAAACAGTAGCCAAAGAAAGTTTGATTTATTGTTTTTTTAATCAGTTATGATTTATCATTTCTTTAAAACTTCCAAGGAGTTGACAAACTGCTATGGAAATAGAGTAGATATAACTTGGCTCAGGAATCAGGGATGAAATCCAGCAGGTTCTGACAGGTTCTGGAGAACCGGTAGCGGAAATTTTGAGTAGTTCGGAGAATTGGTAGTGGAAATTTTGAGTAGTTCGGAGAACCGGCAAATACCACCTCTGGCTGTCTCCAGAGTGGGGTGGGAATGGAGATTTTGCAATATCCTTCCCCCAGGATGGGGAGGGAATGGAGATTTTGCAATATCCTTCCCCTGCCATACCCACCAAGCCACACCACTCCCACCACGCCACACCACTCCCACCACGCCACGCCCACAGAACCGGTAGTAAAAAATTTTGGATTTTTCCACTGGCTCAGATCCGAAGAGTTTTGGAGCTGAGCAATATTCTGTCACTAATATAATATTTTTTTACATTTAGTCAAGAACTACTGAATATAACAGCTATACACGGTCTTATTTGTGCTGAGACTGGATGACCTTGGGCCAACCTCTAAATACAGTCAATTAGGCTAAAATTGTCCAGCTCCTTAGTGAAGAGAGGCAAACAAAAGAAATATTGAAAAGACTCAAGCCAACAGGCAATAGCCATATAACTGACCACCCAGATAAAGACTTAAAAATGGAGTTCTACCACGTTTTTGTTGTAATATCACAGATCAGCATTCTCAATATGGGAGTTGCATGCAGAAAATGGCGATCCTAGAAAGACTTTTTCATCTAAATTCTATGTTTATATATCATTTTCAGCTTAAGGGCCGAGGAAAGAAGTGGAAGGATTTTAGAGAAACAACTTTTTGTATTAAATTTTTGTTCTATTCTTAACATTCATCTCCAGCATGAGAAAGCCAAATTTTCTTCCAGTTACTAAGCAGCCATGTTACAATATTGAGTGGTAAGATAAGGAGATCCAATCACATGCTTGAGTGAAAAAGGAAAATCATCATAATGAGGAAGGGAATGGTCAGGAAGTTCCTTCTTTCCCCCATTATGATTATCTTCTTCTCTTGTACTAAAGTCAATGTTGCCGAACTGACTGAAGGATGATTGCATTTGAGTCCCTGTACTGTGTTGAGTCCCTATATCCATGATGGCGAACCTATTGCACGCGTGCCAGAGGTGGCACACAGAGCCCTCTCTGTTGGCATGCACACCGTCACCAGCTGCTCTTCTGGTTTCCAGCATAAGCATGCGCGCCGGCCAGCTGATCTTCACGTGTGTCAGAGCCCTGGAAACCCGAAGACCAGCTGGCCAGTGTGCATGCGCGCATCGGCCACCTGGTCTTTGGGTTTCTGGTGCTCCGGCATGCATGAAGACCAGCTGGCCGGTGCACATGCGCGTGCCGGAAACCAGAAGACCAGGTGGACAGCGCGCATGCGGGCTCCGGAAATGCACACATACGCACACACACATTCCGGTTTGGGCACTCGGTGATGAAAAGGTTCGCCATCACTGCCTTATATTGTGTGATGTTTATATTAATTTAATGGTTCAAACCTTAACAAAAATAAGTTTCATCCTGTCTACTCCCACAAGACAGGACAAAAAAAAAGATCTTTAAGCCCTTGTCTCTTATTGTTTAGGTGAAGGACATTTTATAGATTTGCAAAAGTCAAAGATCATGGCCTTTCTAAATAAACTACAGAGCTACTGTATAGAGAGCAAATCAGTGGGACTATGACAGAAGAAGTTAAGTTATAGTAATTAAATATTTAGGAATAGTTCCTTATGCTTCTATCTTTTATTGGAAATATTTAAAATTGGAAGCAAAGAATGCCTATAGCAACAACTCTGCTGTTTTTTTTTCCTTTTTCATATACTTGAAGAAATAATTTACTCTAAATGTTGACGAAAATTCTCAGTCATCCAGATAGAGCTGTCTGGAGGTTGAGTCATGGCAACTGAACTTATTTTCTTGTTGATTCAAAATGTTTCCCTGCGTATCCAAGAGGCTGAATAAGCTACTTGAGTAAGCAGTGAAATGTTTTGAACCAACAAGAAAAGAAGTATGGTTGCCATGACTCAACTTCTAGAAGAAGTAATGTTATTCCTACTACTTTGAAGGCCTTTAATGTGGATATGTAAAAGTACTAGGCACAATTCTTTCCACACAATAATTTAAGGCTGTCCAAAACCTACATTTTGTTCAGACCAAGTCCCAGAACATACATATTCTTGGGGTGTGAAGAGTTGACATGCAAAGATTTGAGACAGGATAATATAAGGGAAAAGGGAACTTCTTCTTCTTCTTCTTCTTCTTCTTCTTCTTCTTCTTCTTCTTCTTCTTCTTCTTCTTCTTCTTCTTCTTCTTCTTCTTCTTCTTCTTCTTCTTCCTCTTCCTCTTCCTCTTCCTCTTCCTCCTCCTCCTCCTCCTCTTCCTCTTCTTCGTCGTTGTCGTCGTCCTCCTCCTCCTCCTCCTCCTCCTCCTCCTCCTCCTCCTCCTTTGTGATACACCGCCCAAGGTCCTTTGACTGGAACAGGATTCAGAAATTGTAAATAAATACATTCCATTTCTATCTATGACTAGCTTATCCTTTCAGCATTGTTCACAAGCTTTGACAATTTTATGTAGTGTGGACTTCAAATCCCAGAATTCCCCAGCCAATGACATAGAAAAAAAAATAAGCTAGCAATCTGTACAGGCCGAGGTCCTTGGATCACAAAAATACTCTCTAGAAGTAATCTCTGAAGACTTAGAGATTTTTGAAGGTTTTACCATATTGCAATTTTCAATGTACCAAAAGAAAAAATAAATTAAAGACTTGGCAAGATACTAATAGCATTAAAAGTATATCATTTTAATTTGCTGCAAATTAATACTTCTGCTAGTGACATTCCACCATATCAATTAAAGGTCTGAGTTGCTCTTGGCTCAGAAAGTTTGCTTACCTATATCTACAGCACACATTTGAATTAAATTAGCATTTGGATTCTCAGACAAAATTGGATATTTTCTCTTCTCCTCCCAGGTTCTATCCATGGTTAATAGAATTTCCCAGTGACACTGTTATCACATTACAGCAGTGGTGGGTTCCTTCCGGTGCTGTGCGGGACGCCGCACCGGTAGGAGCCCAGCGATGATGTCATTTTAGGCGCTTTTTTCTGGCTTCTCCGCGTCCTGAGCTGTCGGAAAAAAGCCCTCCCACCCGCCCTTGTTTCAATACCGACCTTTATTCTTCCTCCGAAGCACAGCTGAGAAGCTCCTCAGCTGTGTTTCGGCTTCTAATGCCGTCCTAAGCATGCGCGGAAGTGAAATCGCCCGATGGAATGCAAGTTCACTTCTGCGCATACTCGCGATGCGCACCGGTAGCAAAAATAACCAGAACCCTCCGCTGCATTACAGGTAGCCCTCAACTTACAACAGTTCATTTAGTGACTGTTAAAAGTTACAACGGCACTGAAAAAAGTAACTTATGACTATTTTTCATACTTATGCCCACTGCAGCATCCCCATGGTCACGTGATGAAAATTCAGACAATTGCCAACTGACTCATATTTATGACAGCTGCTATGTCCTGGGATCACCTTTTGCGACTTTCTGATAAGCAAAATCAACAGGGAAGTCAGATTCACTTAACAACTGGATTACTAACTTAACAACTGCAGTGATTCACTTAACAGCTGTGGCAAGAAAAATCATAAAATGAGGCAAAACTCACTTAACAAACGTTTCATTTAGCAACAGAAATTTTTGGCTCAATTGTGGTCATTAGTCAAGGACAAACTGCATTGCAACTGGATTTTCCTAGGTTATTTTGCATTTTTAAGATTTCAATTGTTGCAGTTATTTGTTTGCATTTGCTGTAAAGCATGATTGTAGTTTTGGCATGTTTAGTATTTATTCTGCCTAGCCAAAATGTTTCTTTGTGCAGAATTCTATTCTTTTTATTGCTTCCTGTTGTTCTTGCTTGGGAGAATAAGCGATGAAGTCTTAGATTTTCTTCTGCTGGAGGAGAGAGGTGTTTATTAATGTACTAATTATCCACTATTTTTTTCATTCATTTAAAAATGGCACCGTGATATTTTATTACTCTTAGAAATGAAAAGAACAATAAAAAGCATTCCTTGAACACAAACAGACATTGAAGAACTAAGAACTCAGTTGGCACATTGAGATAGAATTTCCCTAGCCAAAGTCAGCGGGAAGTAATAATTTGGACAGAAACAGTACTCAAGAAACTTTTAATTAACATTGGAAAGGGCAGAACATTAAATGAATGAGTTTACAGTACTTACGAGAAAGCATAATAGAAATATTTTAGCCACAGAGAAAGGCATTGCTAGATGTATTCAGCACTGCAAAAACTTCTGCTATAAGTCCATTTTCAACTTACAAAGGAAAAGTCTAATAGTGCAATAAAATCTGACTGTTATTATTGTTATTATTATACCTAATCTGCTGAATAAGTGGAGGTAATTAGATGGCTGGGTAATAAAATAGAACCATTGGTTTGCACAGCCTGTTACTCCTTTGAAAATATAAATGGCAGCAACTGTTCAGATCTGGTTGATTTATTGGATTATACAGATGCCAGGCAAGATAGCTCCTTTGTAAATACCTATATTAGAACCAGCTACAAAGCCACATATTTTAAAAATCAGGCTTTGGAATTATATAATTTTTTTTAACAGCCTACATTTTAATATGCTAAACCAAGAGACTGAAGGGAAGTTGCCAGTAATGAAAAATAAAATTCAAGTATAGAATTTTAAAGCATCTAAAATGCACTGCTGTGGTCCTATTTCCAAAGTATTCTTTTCCACCTATAGATGATTTTAATTTTGCAAGTTGAATGAATTAATCTCTGCTTTCCACCATGATGTTCAATTTCCAATTCCAGTTCATTCACAAAGAAAATAATTGATCCATTCGCTTTGCCCCCAGTCTTTCAGCCTATCTCCTAATTTCATGGCAAAGCTCATTAAGTCTATCTCTAAACAAAAGGGGTTGTGGTGGCTTTAAAGAAAAGCTCAAATTCTATGCAACGTAGCAATCATAAGGTGAACTTATAATGTTTTTAATTTTAATAGCCCTTTTCATGCTAGATAAGAGTGAAAATCTGAGTTTCCTGTATCCATTCATTGGCATCCTTCAGTCTCAAAAGACTATGGTATCATGCTCTGGAAAGAGTTCCTAAAACAGCATCTAGTGTGGCTAAAAAAGGCCAATCTGAGAGTGGCAATCCCTTCCACACTGAGGGCAGATACATTCTGTCCCCTGCCCAGATTTCGTTGGTTCCGGGACTGCCTCTTTACCTCAGCCTGCCGAACAAGAGTCTCTTTGAAATGGAGAAGGCCATGATGCGTCTTTAGCCTCCAAGCTGAACGATCAGAGGTCAAGGTTTCCCAGCTGTTAATGTCCATTCCCAAGGCCTTTAGATCCTTCTTACAGATATCCTTATATTGCAGCTGTGGTCTCCCTCTGGGGCGCTTTCCCTGCACTAATTCTCCATACAGGAGATCTTTCAGAATCTGACCATCAGCATGGTCAACGACATGCCCAAGCCAGCGTAGATGTCGCTGTTTCAATAGTGTATACATGCTAGAAATTCCAGCACGTTCCAAAACTGCGCTATTTGGAACTTTGTCATGCCAGGTGATGCCAAAGATGCTTCGGAGATACATAGAAATGTATAACTATGTATATCTTGATATGATTTATGGTATATGTATGGATGTGTATTTGGAGATTGTGAAAAAAAAAGATGTGTGGACTTTAATATCCTGGCGGGAGAACTCTGGTAATTGAAGTCCACATATCTGAAAGTTACTGAGATTGAGAAACACTGGTTTGCAGTCTTTGAAGCCAGCCAGTTGTGATTTATTCAACAAGCCAAGGTTAGAAAACCATGGTTTAACAAATTATGAAAACTTTCCCTCATTTGATTCTATAACAACCACATACTGTAGGTAATACTAATAGTTCTGAGTCAGAAGCACTGAAGTGCTTCCATGGTGAAAGGATTCGCTGGTGACATGACCATTGCCAGGGGATGCCCAGTTGGGGGCTCCTTTCACATCCCTGTGAATTTACCCACCAAAGTGTTATCCATTTATAGCCACTTTTGAACCGCTGGGTTGGCAGAAGCTGGAGCATGTGACAGGAGCTCACGCTGCCCAGTGACAGCAATGGATCTCAAACGCAAGGCTGCTGATGGTCAGTCCAACGTTCTGACCTCCTGAGCTGCCACACTCCTCTAACCATTTACGGTACAATGTCTAACAGGAGAAAATGTATTTTTACATATTGATTTACACAGGTAAGTGCAAGTTAGAGACAGTGCCCATTATTTTCATAGGAATGTATCTCTTCAATATATGAAAGACTTGTGAACAGATAAACTGTCTACTCTCTTGTCCATGTTCTGCTGTCTATTGATTGGAATTTCAATGCCTTTCATTTCCCACTGGATAATATTTGATTGCAACTTGGATTGGAAAACCCTTCTTACAGAGCAAAGATACAAAACTTCCAATCCAGAAACTGTATGCCTTCTTCGGATCACCAATCAATCCTGCTGTCACCTTGCCCCAACTGGTATAATATCCCATTATTTTGAGAAGAGAATTGTACAAAAACCAATGTCTTCAGCCCTGTGGGTTAATAGCTTAACACAGATAAAAAAGAAAGTTTAAAAAAACCCTCATCTTATTTCAGAAGAAAGGGGAAAAGGGAATTGGCTATCTCTGTCTATGCGTTGACTCCATCCTGTTTTTACATATATTATTTCATGCAGTTATCACCACTGAAACAAATAAATGCCTGTGGAAAGAAGGTCTTAGGAATTGGAGGTTGGCTTCTGGAATGAAAGCCATGTGATTCTCCCTAGCTCTTGCCAGAGAAAATGCAGAAGGGAAGCCAATTCGTGTCTCCCTCTCTCATCCATGTGCTGGGAGAAAGAGCACATCATTTTAATGCAGTTAATTTATCTAATGGATATACGGTATTATCCTTCTGCTGCTATCTGTACCATCTGACAGGTGTATCAAATGTAGAACTGGCTCAGTGACTCGCCTGGTGCCCATTTTCCACTGACAATAAATCCCTTTATTTTGGTACATGAGTTGGAGGAACAGAGAAGGATAAATAAGGTGATGAGATACAACAGAAACATCTACATTTCCATAGCTTCATCCAGGGGGAAAATAATTGAGTTTTCTACTGCAAATTATATTTTCCTGTTTTTATTGATTGTACTTTTATGTCACTCAGTAACAGATCTCTAGATGTTGTACTGTCAGTTGAATGTGGGGATGGTACTGGGTTATTTTTGTTCATTTGTTTGTTTGTATAGCCACCGATCTCACAAAAACCAACCTTTTAGCTTTGCCACCTTTTCCAAAAATTTGACAACTTGGTTGGTTATAGCCCTACAGAGCAAGATTCAAGGAGCTAGAATGATCAGATATGGACATTCCATGAAGTGGAATGTCCGATCTGATCTAAATGTAGTTCATAAAATCATATACCAAAATGTCCTTCCTGTCAATGATTACTTCAGCTTCAACCACAACAATACACAAGCACGTAATAGATTCTAATTTAATGTAAACCGCTCCAAACTCGACTGCAGAAAATACGACTTCAGCAACAGAGTGATCAATGCCTGGAATGCACTACCTGACTCTGTGGTTTCTTCCCCAAACCCCCAAAACTTTATCCTTAGACTGTCTACAGTCGACCTCTCCCTATTTCTAAGAGGTCTGTAAGGGGTGTGCATAAGCGCACCACTGTGCCTACCGTCCCTGTCCTACTGTCCTCTTTTATCAGTACTTTTTACTTATATTATGTTTATATAAACAACTACTATCCTGTGCATTTGACAAACAAATAAATAAATAATAAAATAAAGTGCCATATTTTGAGGAGATGTATTTGTAGAGCATCAGAAACAGAAGACATTGCACATTGTCTTTAATTGTCAGAGCACCCTGAATGAAGCTGATTATTGGGATCCATTTCAGTCAGGGTTCAGGCTGGGTTACAAGACTGAGACAACATGGATAATGCTTGTAGATGCCTTCTGGCAGGAGCAGAATGGATATACTGCAACCATCCATGCTCTTCTTGAGTGACCTTTGATACCATTGAATATGTATCCTTCTGGACCAGCTTCCGGAGTTCCTAGTGGGTGGTACTGTGTGGCATTGATTCTTCTCCTTCCTTGACAGTTGATTCCAGTTGGTTTTGATAGAGGTGGAGAGATCCAGCCCATGGATCCTACCTTGTGGGGTGCCTCAGGGCTCAGTTCTCTTCCCTCTATTTAATATCTACTGTATATGAGACCACTGAGTGAGGTAACCTGACGGTTTGAAGTGAAGTATTATCAATATTGTGATAATAGTCAGCTTTATATCTCTATCTCAGGCTGCCTGAGCAATGTCATTAATGTTCTGTCCCAATGCCTGGAGGCTGCAAGGGTCTGAATGCGATGCAATGGGCTTTGACTCAAACAGAGCAAGAGAGAGTGGTTTTGAGTATTTGGGACTTCCCGTGACAAGTTTTTACCACTGCTAGTCCTGGATGTGGCATCACTGATCCAGACAGACCCAGTGCACAATCTGGGGATCCAGTTGTGTCCAGTTGATTGTTTACTGATTGCTTATTTGTACCCTATGACAATCATTAAGTGTTGTACCTCATGATTCTTGACAAATGTATCTTTTCTTTTATGTACACTGAGAGCATATGCACCAAAGACAAATTCCTTGTGTGTCCAATCACACTTGGCCAATAAAGAATTCTATTCTGTTCTATTCTATTGAGCAGTACAGGTAACACCACTGCTGTGTGAGCTATATTGGCTGCCAATATTCTTCTGGGTGCAATTCAAAGTGCTGGTTATCATCTTTAAAGCCCTTCATATCTTGGGGATCTCAGGTTATCTAAGGAACCATCTTCTCCCAGTTTTTTCTGGGCATTTTATGGGTCCCATCGACCAAGTAATGGCAGCTGGGACGAGGAGATCTACCTTCTGTGCCACAGCCTCTGCCCTCTGGAGCATTCTCCCTTCAGAAATCAGGATGACTCTGTTTGTCTTTCATAAGGCGTTGAAAACATTGTACTTGGGTCTTGGGTCCCAAGTGTGTTAAGGGCCTCATTTCTTGGCTGTATTAACATCCATGGCAATAATTCTACTCAGTGACCATATATATTTATTATGTAATATTTTAATTGTTTTGAGGTTTTTTTTTATGTTTTATGATGTACGCACCCAGAGTCACTTATTGAGATGAGCTGCTATAGAAATACAATAAATAAATCCAGTCAGCTAAAGAACGAGATAATAAAAATAATCAAGTTGAAGGCAAGTCTGATATGGAATTAGGGGAAAAATATTCTCATTGAAATGCATTTAAAGGCCACCATACATCCACCAAATTAAATTCCTGTAAATAAATTTGTAACACTTTCTACGGATTTCTATGATTAATTTAAAAAGCAAAAGGAATTATTCCCCCCCCCCCAATAATTAAATTGGAATAGCCATAAAGGAATTTCTCTCTTTTTTGGTATGTTTTCAGTTAAGCTGTGCTGTTTCTCTCCAAAGGAAAGCAGACACATTTCTTCCTGTTGTTTGTGAAAAGTATGTTGGGTGTATCCAGGCAACATTCCTGCTTTTCCATTCAGAGAAGAAAAAGAATTATCAAGAAATATATATCTGCTAACTATGGTGGCACAATGGTTAGAATGCAGTATTGCAGTCTGTCTTTGCTCTCTGCCAGGAGTTCGATCATTTATAGTTTTAACAGATTAACAGAGTTGGAAGGGACCTTGCAGGTCATCTAGTCCAACCCCCTGCCCAAGCAGGAGATTTGCCTCTACCTAGGATAGAACTCACAACCTCCTGATTGTGAGGCAAGAGCTCCACATCATGACCGGCCCAAGGTTGCCTCAGCCTTCCATCCTTCCAAGGTTGGTAAAACGATGTCCCAGATTGTTGGGGGCACTATGCTGACTTTGACCACTTAGAGGGCTGTAAAGCCCTATGTAAATCAAAGTGCTATTGAAATTGCTATTGCTATCTGCTATATCTCCTCTACTCGCAACAGAATACCTTATTCCACCAGACTTGAAATTTTGGGCATAGATAGATTAGAGCTACATTGCCTTCGATCTGATTTAAATGTAGTTCATAAAATCATCTGCCACAATGACCTACCTGTCAATGAATACTTCAGCTTCAACTGCAATTTAATTTAATTTAATTTAATTTAATAGATTTGTATGCCGCCCAACAATACACGAGCACACAATAGATTCAAACTCAATGTAAACTGCTCGAAACTCGACTGCAGAAAATACGACTTCAGCAACAGAGTGATCAATGCCTGGAATGCACTACCTGACTCTGTGGTTTCTTCCCCCAAACCCCAAAAACTTTAACCTTAGACTGTCTACAGTCGACCTCACCCCATTCCTAAGAGGTCTGTAAGGAGCGTGCATAAGCGCACCACTGTGCCTACCGTCCCTGTCTTACTGTCCTATTGTCCAAATTTACCTGTACCTACTTTGCTTTTGTTTATGTTTATACCATACCTGCTATCTTGTACATGTTTTGACAAATAAATAAAATAAATAAAGTAAAATAACAAATAAACAAACAAACAAACAAACAAACAAACAAACAAACAAACAAACAAACAAACAAATACTAAAATTTTCTTGCATATTGGGCTGGTCTTGTTACATTTCTCATTTTACAAGAGAACTGGCGATAGAGAACTTCATCTCTATTTGTAAGTATTCAATTGTATGAATATTGTTTTGTTACATTTTGCATTGTCTTCAGTGTTGTAAGCTGCTTTATGAAATGAATAGAAAATCCAATAATAAATAGTTTAAAAACTGCTAATCAAAAGTAAATGCACATTATGCTTTTAAACAAGTGTGTCAGACTCTTGCAGAAAAACAAGAAAAAAACATGTAACAGGAAAAACAGAATGTAAGCAAAATACTGTATATAGTAAAAATTGGGTGGCCTTAAATAGGTGCACCTACATTCAGCTTCAGGTTTCACCACTGTGTCTGATCATGCATAGCTTTCAATATGCCTAGAAGTTCCATGTAGTTGACATGCCTATTCAGTGATTCCCAAATTTTTCAACATGATACAATCTGTTTATAAGCACAGGCTGGGAAAACATATATTCAGTTAAGAGATGGTTTGCTAGTTTGCATATTCGGCAAATACAGATATGTATCACTAATTCTCATCTGTTCTCATGGAGATTGCAGACAGAACCAATGGACAGTGAAGTCTTAGGCCAACAGATATAGTCTTGTCTCCTTTAATAGATTTCATTAGTGCAGTATAGAGAGGGAATGATAATGAGAACTTGTGTCTCAAGGTCTAACTTCTGCAGCTTCGCAGTGGCCCTGCTAAATACCAAAATCACCACAATTTGTTTAAACTTGAAACACAGGAAATAGTGTATTATCTATCCAAAGGCTAGACATACCTATTCCCTTTTTTTAAAAAGCGGGGAGACCCAAAAACTTTAGATCAAACTGGATTCTGACATTACTATCATACTACCTTTTCATGGGCATGTGTGTTTTGGGGGAAGGGGAGACTATGGCATTGTGATTGTGCAATTAAAACCCTACTTTGATTTTAGATTCTGTATGTTGTATTTATAACCCAAATAAAAAAGGGGGGCCAGGCTTCAATCATGCAGCCACAGCTGCCATCTTGTTGGCCAACTTTGTTGACTTCCCTGCCAATGCCTCTGCCTCTTTGCCTTTGGAAGCTGAAAATAAAAATAATTTTAAAGTGTGTCCTTCTGGTTCAAAAATTTTGTTCATCCTGCATAAAGCAAGACAGGAAAAACACATCTCTCTTTTATTTCTTTGAGATGAAAATTAAGGGCCCCCTCTCCTATTAATAAAAGCATCTAAGTTAACAGAATTATTTTCAACCTGATATTATAGGCTTTGCCCTGAAAGAAATCAGACCCTGCTTCAACCCCTGTTTAGGACAACAAGCTGAATTACTGTCTAGCAATATATTTCCATTCCTTTCTAAAGGCATTGGAAGCATTACCAATTTTCTTTTGTGTACAGGATATAACAAGGGAATGGAGAATTTTAAAGCTCCATTTAAGAAGCGAAGGCAGGTTGGAAATTGTATCCAAGGCAGTCAGTTATGGAGGTATTAAACAGCAGACAGAGAGAAAGCTTGCATCTGTTCTTGGCTTTGCGGCAAATCATTTAAACCCCTTCTGGTGACTGGTGGGATGTATTGTCTGCTGAACTATTATTTTCCTGTGCTAAAACCTAACCAGCAAATTAGTTTTGTTAGAGGAATCAGGTCTTTCTTGCAAAACCTCGGAACAGCACTAGATCAGAGGTCCCCAACCCCCAGGCCGTGGACTAGCACCGGTCTCCAGTATGCCAGAAACCACACCACCCAAACAAGTGAAGTCCCATCCGCGGGATGCAGGCAGCATGCCAAACCATGGTCCATGGAAAAACCTCTCTCCATGGAATCGGTCCCTGGTATCCAAAAGGTTGGGAGCCGCTGCGCTAGATGACAGTAAAAGAGTTTTTCTATTTCTTTGTGCCATCTGATAGTGGCCCAGATTTTTGCAATCCAAATTTGGGAGCCTTGGTGTTGTTTGCTTGTGAAAATAAATTAAGGACGTAAAAGAAAAAAGCAGGATGGTTCCATAATATTGCTTATTTATTTGGTACTCCATTGGTATGCTATTTTCTTCCATGCTGATAGTGTCCCAACAGACATTGGCCAGCCTTAGTTCTACCTAATGGCTATGTTCAGTGGTGGGCTCCTGCCAGTTTGCACTGGTTCGGGAGAACCGTATGTTAATTTTCTGAGCAGTTCAGAGAACCAGTTGCTGGAAGAAATCTTTTCCCACTTTACAGGGCTAATCCTGTAAGGAATGCAGGAAGGAAAGATTCTAGTGTGCCTGTATTTCTAGTCTAATCCTTATCTTAATTGCTGCAGCTCAGAGATGAAGAAGCTTCTTGGATGAGAAGCAAAACATCTTCAAAGAAAAAAAAGAAAGTCCAGTTGCCTCTTGAAAAAGCACCTTTGGGACAAGCATGACCTGGATGACTGAGAATCTCCAGAGAAATAAAAGCAAAGAAAGTCGTAGATTATGGTCAATATAGTTAATAGGGCAGACACATGGTGTAAGTTCCACTTGTTTTTTTATGTGCATGATAGATTTAAAAAAGCCCTCCATGTTAAAAAAACAAAACAAAATGGAGAGGTTAATCACACCATCCAACTTGACTTTTTAACCATTCCTTACAGATACCCCTGATTGTAAACTTGAGGACAAGTACTGTTGTATACTGAGTTTTGTAAGCAACTCTGGGGGTCCATTTTGACTAAAAAAAGAGGACAATAAATCCTTCAGAGAAACACAACGGTGTGACCTATAAAATGGACCAGATGGTCACTTTCAGTAAATGTAATGCTTAACATCATGAAAAGTGTAGAGAGGCAGATTCTATCTTGGTGTGGCCACATCAGAGTCACAGTGTTTCACAGAACCCACAGAACTACCAAATGGAATTAGTTCTCTCTGCTTTTATGTTTAGATGACCACCCATCTCACAAAAGCAACTCTGGGCAGCAGACACAGTTAAAAAGTGTCAGTATAATAATACAAAATGAAAATGAAAAATAAGAATATACAGCAGGGGTCTCCAAACTCAGTCACTTTAAGACTTGTGGACTTTAACTCCCAGAATTCTTTGCTGGCTGGGGAATTCTGGGAGTTGAAGTCCACAAGTCTTAAAGTGGCCGAGTTTAGAGACCCCTGATATACCGGAATAAAATAAACAAATGATAGCCCAGGACAACCTTCAACAATAATAAAACAATATCTTACAGGCTCCCTAATTTCCTGAGCCCAATCTCTGAGAAACAGCCTGTTTAACAGATTAACAGATTAAGAGTTGGAAGGGACACTTGTAGGCCTTTTTTACTCCAACCCCTGCCCAAGCAGGAGACCCTACACCATTTCTGACAGACAGCAGTCCAGTCTCTTCTTGAAAGCTTCCAGTGATGAAGCTCCCACAACTACTGAAGGTAAGCTGTTCCATTGGTTGATTGTTCTCACTGTCAGAAAATTTCTTGTTATTTCTAGGTTGAATCTCTCCTTGATCAGTTTCAATCCATTATTCCTTGTCTGGCCTTCAGGTGCTTTGGAAAATAGCTTGATGCCTTGACCCCTTCCTCTCTGTGGCAACCCCTCAAATACTGGAACACTGTTATCATGTCACCCTTGGTCCTTCTCTTCTCTTCATTAGACTTGCCATATTGAGTACTTGCAACTGTTCATCGTATGTTTTAGCCTCCAGTCCCCTAATCATCACTTCAACCAGTTCTTCTGGAGACTAGCAGGTCTTTGCTTTTAGAAATGTAGTCAAGATACATCTCTTCAATTGAGTTTTTAAATGGCTTAAGTTGTGGTTTTAACACTGCTTTTTGCATTTTAAGTCTGCCCATTTTAATAATTTCTTCCTTAGGAAAGTCATGGTACCAATTCCCACCCAACTTTTTTTTAAATGTTCAGTGAAACATGTAAATTGCTGAGATTTTTCTCCTGCTGCCTGGTTGCATTTTATCTGTGATAAAATGTTCTGCTCTTATTGTTTAGCGGATTTTCTGTGATTGGCAGCCATCTTCGACCAGATCTCCTATGTCACTTCACATAGCATCTGTAGCCATAACAGTCTGAGCAAAGCAGAATGATTAGGAGAAAAAATATGTTGCTGTTGTTATTTTTTATAGAAATGAATTCTTAATCCAATGTTTTACAAATATTGAATACAGAAGTGTTTAGAATAGCTGCATAAGTACAAGCTGAGCAAAACTCTGCAGATAAAATAAAACGCTACTCAGATTTTTAGAAATTCTGCATTTTGTTATAGATATACCAAAAGGGGAAGTGAGAAAGAAGACTGAAAATAAATCAATTCTCCATTTTTCAAGATTACCTCCCTAATAGAGTATGCGATGCAAAAATAGATAAAAATGATAAGCTATTAAAATCAATCAAACAAAACAAAAATGATAAGCCATTCCTTACATTCCTTACCTTCCTTACCTTCCTTACCTTCCTTACCTTGTCAATATTTGGACAAGAGATTCGTTTTAACTCCAACCAGTTTAGCCATTACCATACTAGCTAAGAGTGGTGCAAATTGTCAAAATATATCTGAAGGCTTCCAGATTGTGAATGAATAATTTATACATTCAAAATAATTTAGTATGTACATTTTCTCCTTGTTTATCGTTTTGGACTATGGGTAGTACAAAGATGTTAAGAGTATTTCATTCTTGAAGACATTACATTGGAAATGGACATTTAAAGAACAACAATTCAGATTATGCTGTCAGGCTTATTTTCTGCACGTGCAATGGAATTGTTTTCCTGTGGAAGTGCAGTCATATTCTCAGCCCTTCTACCTACTCCACCCATTTCATTCCACTCCATTACACATATTGGAGTCCAAGAAACATTTAAATTCTTGATTTTTCTAAAACCTTGGACAACTAAGATCCTCTATTCATACTGTGCATGTATGTGCATGTGTGTGAACTGTATATGTGTGGGTGAGTGTATGTTTCTCCCAGTATTTAAATGTTGACGAAAAGGTCAGTAGGCCCCAAGTATTTGCCAGCATTGAATCACAAGCTGTTAGGATAAGTACGGTTTCACGCACATTTTTCTGAGCTTCTACCACCTTCCCCTGCAAAGAAATAGGCTGGCAGTCAGAGCAGTACAGATTGCTTGAAGAACTCTGTACAACTAAAAAGGTCATGCTGGTTTGTTCTTAGAGATAAGGTCTCTCCTCTCTTGCTCTCCTCTCCTGACTCAGAAGGAAGAACCCAGAAGCGGTGCCAGATCTTAAAGAGTTCTCAGAGCAAATTTTAAGCAAACAAGTTTGTTCTAAAAAGGGAAACTTTAAGTCGGGAAAACTTGCAAATTTGTTCATTCATTTTAATAGCTGCCCATCTTATATCGAACTCTGAGCAGCTCTCAGATTGGAGCCCAAGACTGTTACTGGATGAAGTTTCTATTATTATTATAATGCAAAACATGAAGTCTACAGGCTGTGGTAGAAAATAGATTTAAGGAGAAAGGTCACAAAAAGTAATCAGATGATCCCAGGACACTGCAACTGTCATGAATATGAACCAGTTGCTGAGCATCTGAATTTTGATCACATGACCATGGGGATGCTGCAATGGTTGTAAGGATGAAAAATGGTCATAAATCACTTATATGCTGTTGTAACTTTGAACAGTCACTTCAAAGCTACAACAGCGCATAAGCACACTAACACATATGTTGTAAGTTGAGGACTACCTGTATTGCATACCTAAGGTAGAGTCTTCAACCCAGAATGTAAAGCAAACTTTGATGGAAAGCAGATTAAACACATTCCTGCTGAAGAGTATATAAAGGTAAGAAGCCTTGATGGATTAAGCCAAGGGTAGATCGTTCCTAACAAACAGGAAGCAGCAGGTGAAGCTAAGCAGAATCACATCAGATACTTGTACAATTAGCACAGGGACCCCCCAAGGCTGTGTGCTCTCTCCACTTCTCTTCTCTCTATATACCAATGACTGCATCTCTAACGATCCATCTGTTAAACTACTGAAGTTTGCAGATGACACAACAGTGATCGTCCTCATTCGAGACAATGATGAAACCGCATACAGACGGGAGGTTGAACAACTAACCTTGTGGTGCGACCAGAACAAACTGGAACTGAACACACTCAAAACCGTAGAAATTGTGGTGGACCTTAGGAGAAACCCTCCCATACTTCCACCTCTTACAATACTAGACAACACAGTATCAACAGTAGAGACCTTCAAATTTCTAGTTCTACCATTTCGCAAGATCTAAAATGGACACCTAACATCAAAAACGTCATCAAAAAAGCATAATAAAGAATGTTCTTTCTGTACCAACTCAGAAAGCTCAAACTGCCCAAGGAGCTGCTGATACAGTTCTACAGAGAAATTTTTGAGTCTGTCATCTGCACCTCTATAACTGTCTGGTTTGGTTCTGCAACCCAACAAGACAGACACAGACTTCAGAGGATAATTAGAACTTCAGAAAAAACAATTGCTACCAACCTGCCTTCCATTGAGGACCTGTATACTGCACGAGTCAAAAAGAGGGCTGTGAAAATATTTACAGTCCCCTCACATCCTGGACACAAACTGTTTCAACTCCTACCCTCAAAACAACGCTATAGAGTACTGCACACCAGAACAACTAGACACAAGAACAGTTTTTCCCCGAACGCCATCACTCTGCTAAACAAATAATTCCCTCAACACTGTCAAACTATTTACTAAGTCTGCACTTCTATTAATCTTCTCATCATTCCCATCACCCATCTCCTCCCACTAATGACTGTATGACTGTAACTTTGTTGCTTGTATCCTTACAATTTATATTGACTGGTCCTAATATGATTTGATTGCTTATTTGTACCCGGACTATCATTAAGTGTTGTACCTTATGATTCTTGACGAACGTATCTTTTCTTTTATGTACACTGAGAGCATATGCACCAAGACAAATTCCTTGTGTGTCCAATCACACTTGGCCAATAAAAAATTCTATTCTATTCTATTCTATTCTATTCTATTCTATTCTATTCTATTCTATTCTATTCTATTCTATTCTATTCTATTCTGCCTCACACTGGTCACTCAGGTGCATCTGGGAAGGTCACAAGGACTGAAGGGAAGGTGATTGCTTTCTTCCACTGGTGCTTTGTCGCAGCTGGTATTTAAGGATTCAGAAAATATCACCAAAGCTAGCAAGCATTGGTAGCACAATCTCCCACAAATTAACACACTGACACATACAAAAACCTTCCTTTTCTCTGTTTTGAATTTTCCTACATTGATCTTCAATTTTTTGGTCAGAGTACTTTTGTACAACTGAAAAAAAATTGCACCTTTCATACTAACTGTAGGAACTGAATGTAACTTAGGTTTTTTTTAAAAAAAAATCTATTTCTGTTAACGCTAAGAACATGATCTCCTAATGCTTTTTGTCACATGGTACACTACAATTGATTGAGTTCAACCAATATGTGTGATTTGTTGATGTCACTCAAATCTGTTAATTATACTTACACAGGACTAACAAACAGATGCATTGTAAGGCAGCTTGATTTATGATTAGGATTAGCACCAATAAGGTTACTTTGCTTGGGTAATGAAACGTCTTCAAGAAAACAACCAAACTCAGAGAGCACCAAGGACCCCTCATTTTAACCCTGAGCTACAAATATTCTCCTTTATTGGTGACTTATGATTAAACCTAGTGTGTTGCGTGAAAATAAAAGAAAGCAGGGAGTCTTGTGACACTTAGGGGCTAATTTTGTGAAGTGGGCTTTCAATAACCTCCATCATATGCAAGGCCAGATTCATGACAGATAAAATTAAGCCTCCGGCTGTTGGAATGAGATGGATGAACCTTTGCCTCTGGATCACTGTAAAATACTTGAGGCATTTTCCTTCTTTCTGTATTAAATGTTCCAGGCAGACCTATTTGGACTGCCTCCTTCTGAGCTAACCACGGATAAGCAAATTATGGGAACCCAGTCAATTTGCTTTGAGTTCCGTTAAAGAAAATAAAGAAAAAAAACCCAGCAAGCTAGAGATTCAGTGAATCATACCTCTCCTAAGTCTTTATTTTGCTTAAACTGCAGGAAAAAAATTACATCCCAGCCTTGATAAAACACATAGACAGCACTTGTTGCTGATGTAAAAAACATTATTAACTTAAAGGATGTATCTTTCACCCTGTAGGTCTACATAATGTATATATTCATGACTTTTGTATTCTGACATGGTATTTTTTCCCCTCTTGGAATTCAGGTGTGGATTTGAGACAAAAAATGGCACAAGCAAACACTTGTCTAAAGAAGCCCATCAGCTGCCTTCTGACAGGTTAATACCCCCACTTATTTCAGAATGCTCATTAATAAGTAACTTAGTATTTTTGGTTTCCTTCAACCGTATGATTTCAGCTTCCTAGAAATGGATGCATTTTAATGGTAGGGCGGTTTTGCTAGAATGTTTTCCTGCCACAGGAAGCCAAGCAACAGCAGGAAGTTGCCCCATTAAAATCACTCCAGCCAGTCAGTTAAAAACACCAGAGCATTAGGTCTTCATTCATCATCAAGATAAATATGTATAACTATGAGACTGAGAAAGAATTCTTTTTTTCCCCACCACAGTTTGTTACCTTATATTGACTGAATATTGTGGCAGCTTAAATACAGTAGATCTATTTGCAAGTTTACTGGGAAGCAAATTATCCTGATTGTTCTCTTGGACCTGCCTAGTATGCCTAAAGTCTCCAATGGTAGCCCCTCTTGATGTGGTTAAAGACTTGAAGCACAGTTAATACATAAAGGACATGGGATTCAGAGAGGTCAACAGAAGGCACACTGCAAGATATACGTTAGCTTTTACTACTTGATCCCTCTGATATTGGTACAGTTCAGGTAATGTCACAAAAGATATGGTACTTCCAGACTCTACTTTGCTATCTAGAAATAGAAAGGGCTCTGGAAGTATAAAATGTATAATTTACATTCACATAACTCAACTGAATGTACTGTACAACCCTGTGATGATCAGAAATCGAAACCTAAACCACAGTGGTTAGAATCACACAACATGTCATTAAGCCATAATTCAGATAAATCATGTTATGGTTTAGTGTGTGCTCAGTGGATCCAGCCAGTATCTTCTATATCACCTAGGCTGTGTTCACCCAATATACTGAACCATATTTTAGGCTAGTATATTGTGCAAATCCACTTTGTATGGTTAGTTTATGATTCAATCTCTTATATGAACCAATGCTGGGTAAACCAAGGTTATGCTAACCATAATATTTGTTTATTATTTATAAATTTGTCAAATTTATTTTAATTTGGTTAAATAATATGGTTAAGCTAACATGGTTACCATGTCAGGCAGACATAGTCCAGACTCTGGCTGTAAAACAGAAACAGAATAGGAATGTGAACTCTCTCTCTCTCTCTCTCTCTCTCTCTCTCTCTCTCTCTCTCTCTCTCAGAGAGGGAGGGAGGGAGGGTGGGTGGATGAGTGGGGAATCTAATAGAAACTTCATGACAGCATTGGCAGGGCCATCTCTTTTTATATTACTCCTCTTTTTCTTCCTTTGTTTCATAATTTTATTTTTTTCTCTTTCTGCTTTCCTGCAATGGGATACTAGAAGAGGGGCAAATAATTCTTGCCAGAAATCTGAAATGATAGTCTGTAAAGAATTTTGAAATTAGGTTTTGAATGGGTTTACTCGTTATGCTAAGCCTTACTTGGGTTTTTACATAAGCCATTCCACACATGGGACTGGGCCAATCCAAGATTGGTATTTCTGCTCCCTTCCTCTTTCATGATAATTTGTGGCTTCCATGAGATTGAGAAACCAACCCAATTCACTATCACGCCAGCTCTGCTCCAAAGGAAATACTGCAAAGATAGTTTTATAGTGCGTTTCTGGAGCAGGAGGCAATTTCCGATTAGCTGGAACACCCATCTTGTTTAAACTTTTAACCTTGGGATTCCTTCCTGCACTTTTGCTACTATCCCACCAAATTTTGAGGCTTTACTAGAATACCAACTGATTGCTGCTTTAAAACTGTTTTTTATTCACCATGAAAAGAAACTGGAAGCAACGTTGACTGGCTCAAGGAGGGAAAAGTAATAATAGCTGCCAGGTGCAGAATAGCAGCATGAAAATATTGTTTTTAGTTGCAAGGGAGTGGGGAATAAAGGCAGCAGCTATGTGGATGGGGCTTTTGTGTTATATGAAAATGGACATGTGATTCAGGGGTGGGTTCTAACTTACCTCGCTACCGGTTCGCTTCCTCCCGCGCCGCGTGGGCGCGCCGCGTGGCCACGCTCGTGCTTTGTGTGCGCACGCATGCGCATTGCCAAAAAATCCGACTTTTTTTTTAAAAAAAGCTGAAAACAAGATGGCGACTGCATGCACAGTGCCGGAAACTTGGCTTCTGCGCATGCTCAGAAGAAAAAATAAATTTTAAAAATTTGATTTTTTTTAATAAATCCCCAAAAAAGAAAGCCAAAAACAAGATGGCGACTGCATGCACAGTGCTGGAAACTTGGCTTCTGCACATGCTCAGAAGAAAAAAAAATTCAAAAAAAATGGTGGCACCCACGGACTGGCACCGACCGAATCTTGTCGGTGACGTCATCGTGACGTCACAGCGGGTCGCTACTAGTTTGAGCGAACCGGTCCGAACCTGATGTGATTCATTTAACAAACCATACTTAAACATACCATGGCTAACCAAAATGTATGGTCCCAACGAGGGGTGGGTTTTAACTTACCTCACTGCCGGTTCGCTTCCTCCCACACCACGTGACTGCATGTGCAGAAGCAAAAACAAGCAAAAAATAGCAAAAAACAAGCTAAAAAGAAGATGGCGGCGCATGCGCAGTGCTGAAAACGCAGCTTCTGCACATGCAAAGAAGCAAAAACCAGCAAAAAATCCCCCCCAAAAAAAATTCCAAAAAAAAGATGGCAGCGTCCATGGACCGGTACTGACAGAACCGGCTCCATGACATCACCACCGGTTTACTACCAGTTCTATAGAACCAGTGCGAACCGGGAGGAACCCACCTCTGGTCCCAACTGAATTCTTAAAAGAGTTTTCTTTTTTTCAGGATGTAATTGGACAGCCATCTCTGAAGTTGCTTTTTTAGTATAGAGAAATGGCTCCGAAGATTTTTTGTTAAGCTTTTCCAACCTAATTAAGGTAAAGGATCAACTCTAGTCCATGGTGCTCATCTCCATTTCTTAGCTGAGGGAGTCAGTGTCATCTGAAGACATTTCCATTGTCATGTGGCCAAAGCTCATGGAATGCTGTTAATTTCCCACCGAAGTGGTACTTATTTATCTACTCACATTTTCATGCTTTGAACTGCTAGGTGGGCAGGACCTGGAGCTAGTAACAGGAGCTCATCTAGTCATGCAGCCCTTGGGTCTCAAACCCAGGCTGTTAGTTTTCCAGCTGACACGCTCTGCGCCCTTAAACACTGAGCCATCTCACCTCTTTTTTTCAACCTATTTTGTTAATAATGATTTATTGAACTCACTAAACCTTTCAGCTGGCAATTCTTGCAAATTTTAATGTAGCCTTGTACTTGGTGAAATTGACTTCTTCCATGCTTGCATCTAGATAGAAGGTGTGGGATATTGCTTCACAATAATAGGATTGTTTTGCTGCCTTTGAAATATACAGATACTATAATTCTCTGCAAGGAAGTGGATAGACAGAAAAATATTTTGCATGCAAATCTTCTATAGATGTTAATTGAGGTGGTAATGAAGTGTCAGCCAATAACATTTGGATAAAATGTCATGGTTGTCTAACAAAATCAATTAGATCATTCTGAGTCTCTTAAAAACTCTTCAAGTGTCTTAAATACCTAACCTCTCTTGGACATTTCTTTTTCAAAGATATATTGCATATTTCTAACACTGGAAATTTAATTCTAAAGTTCTGTATCAACATGTAGCAATCTGAGCCGCAGATTGTAAAATCACATTGGCCACTTGTTTTCAAATGTTTCACTTTGATGAGAGCTATTTTAACTCTGCATCCATACTTATCTATATGTATTATTAAGTATGAACATTTTATGAGCCTCGGTGGCACAGTGGTTAGAGTGCAGTACTGCAGGCTACTTCTGCTGCCTGCTGCCTGCCTGCAATTTGGCAGTTCAAATCCCACCAGGCTCAAGGTTGACTCAGCCTTCCATCCTTCCGAGATGAGTCCAATGAGGACCCAAATTGTTGGGGGCAATGTGCTGACTCTGTAAAACTGATTAGAGAGGGCTGTAAAGCACTGTAAAGTGGTATATTAAGTGCTATTGCTATTGTTATGAAAGTGAGAATTGGATAAGTCAAAAGGAACATAAAAATGGGATGCTGTGGGAGTGGATTATGTAAGAAGAAGAACTGAGAAGGAACATGAGTCTGGCAAAAGATCACTTGTTATTGTATCTGTTTGCACAATTGCTTGTACAAACAGAAGATAACCATACAACAGTATAGTCCCATGATGGCGAACCTATGGAATGCGTGCCAGAGGTGGCACACAGAGCCCTCTCTGCTAGCACACGCACCATCGCCCCAGGTCAGATTTCTGTGGCATTTTTTTTGTGAGCTTCTGTTTCCCTGAAAACAATGAAACAGAAGCTCACAAAAGAAAAAGATCTTACCTCTTGCCATGTCTCCCACTGGCCAGCTGGTCTTCGGGTCTCTGCTGCGCATACATGCATGTCCACGCATGCGTGCATGTCCATGTGTTCATGCATGCGCGTGTACCTTTCAGATTAGGTATGCACCCACACACCGTTTGGGCATGCACGCACACACAGTTTGGGCACTCGGTGTCTAAAAGGTTAGCCATCGCTGGTATAGTCTTTCTTATATTGGTCCCCAGCTGTCATGCTGATGTGTGGTAAAGTGTTTTATATGGCTTAATTTCTCCTGAGTTTTCTTTTTCCAAATGTAAATAGTGAGGAAACTCAAAGTACTGTATATGCTACAATATACACACAATAGAATTTATAGGCATTTTTTTTAAAGGATTATTATACTAGATTTTTTTTTATTTAATGCAAAATGCTGAGGGTTTTGTTTTGTCTGATTCTTTTTCTTTTTTAAAAAAATTCCTGAGAGTCTTCCTCTGGAAACTTTGTGAATCTTGAGGTGAGGGATAGGAGAGATTATGTGGTAACCTACGAGGGAAAGAAATCGAATATCATCAGAGACATTATATTGTTTCTTTTCAGTACCAGAATGCTAAGGTTAGAACACAACTTCATTTGTAATGCAATCATCAGCGTGTTTCCTCAGAAGGAAACCCCAGTGTGTTCACTGTTATTTATTTCTTGAGTAGAGTTGAAGAGATATATATTAGACTGGACTTTGTGAGAGAGATGCCTGTCCAAGTGACTTGGGAGTAAGAGAGACCATAGGGTTGGCTCCCTTATCATGAGCAGCCCTGGACTAGAGAAAGCTATGCTACTTGCTCAGATTCACTTCAAATGATCTCTTGTACAGCATGGTTCTCATTGGTAGGGAAAGGAGTGACTTCTATGTGTTCCCTTCTGTTCAAAAATCAAAAGGAGAGCTGAATTTCACAGATGTTATTTCTGACTAAACATGCTAGGAATCATCCAGAATTCAAAACGAATTCTGTTGCTTTAAGTCTGGGCTCTAACCTAATTCATAACTATTGCTAATAATTATTATTATTAATACTTTTATTTCTTCTGTTTACAAAATACTTTTTGATTAATATATTTCTTAATACAACTATTCTATGTAACTAGGCCCTTGATATAGACTTTAAAATATGCTTCTACATTGGAGGCACAGTAGGTTTCACTGTAAAGTTTCCGAGATTGTGGAATGATTTCACTGTTGAGATTCAATGTTGCTCTCCTTTTTTGACTTTCATTCAAATCATGGCCAACTGAACAACCCCTATAAATGTTAAATATTTTGCAGATTTGGGGAGGAAGAAGAAGAAAATAGTTAATCTTTAGTTGTTGCTCTAAGCAAACTTTATTTACTTTCTAGAAAATGGAAGGTAAATATTTATTTTTAAAAGAGAAAGTGGGCTGATGGGAACCAGGACTGCTGTAAAATGAAATGAACAAAGTACTACTGTGTGTCCAATATACTAAATAATTCATTGAGCTGACTGCTCTGAGAAACGTTATTTTTCCCCGCACTTCCTAATGTTTTCTTGCAAGTGCAGGGTCTACTTTTGGGGGAGGGGCCATTGTTGATCCATAAGTTGCGACAGAAATTGACTAATTTCTGAGCCTGATGTCATGGATTAAAAGAGACTGATTGGTACAAAGTTACCCAATCAGCTTTCATGTGTAAAGCAGGACTAGAACTCAAAGTCTCCTAGTTTCTATCATATAAGTCCAAGAAAAAAGAAGTTTTTAAAAGAAGTGTAGAGAAGTATAGCATTAACATGAGAGTCTATGTGTACTCCAAAGCATCTTCTCAGCTTTGGATCTGAAGCACTATAATTCCTATATTATAGAAGTGTTTGCCATTGCCTTCTTGTTGAATATTTGTTTGGATTTCCAGTCTAACATAACATAACATAACATAACAAGAGAGTTAGAGTGCAGTACTGCAGGCCACTTTAGCTGACTGTGATCAGCAGTTCAGCTGTTCAGATCTCACCGGCTCAAGGTTGACTCAGCCTTCCATCCTTCCGAGGTAGGTAAAATGAGGACCCAGATTGTTGGGGGCAATATAAATATACATTGCTTAATGGTGTAAACCGCTTAGAGAGTGCTTGCACTTTGAGGCGGTATATAAGTCTCACAAATAAATAAATAAATAAATAAATAAATGAGTTTGGCCCAATTTTATGATCTTTCTTGCCACCGTTTAAGTGAATCACTGCAGCTGTTAAATTAGTCACCCGGTTGTTAAGTGAAACTTTGCTTGTCAGGAGGTTTTTAAAAGGGGAATTCCATGATCCCGGGATAAATGCAACCGTCATAAATATGAACCAGTTGCTGAGTATCTGAATTTTGATCACGTGACCATGGGGATGCTGCAATGGTCATAAGTGTGAAAAATGGTCATAAGTCACTTTTTTTCAGTGCCATTGTAACTTCGGTCACTAAACGAACTGTTGTAAGTCAAGGACCACCTGCATGTTAAGAAGTAGAAAGACAAGCCAGAAAAAGCAATGGCAAACCACTTCCATATATATCTTGTGTTAGGCAGTCAACATTTTTGTGAAGTAAAAAATAACTAACTAAAAATCTTTCATGACCCGAAAGTGTTCGCGTACCACCTGGAAGGCCCTCGCGTACCACTAGTGGTACACGTACCACAGGCTGGGAACCACTGGTTTAGAGAATGTGCTGTGGCCTAGAGGTGGAGCTCTTGCCTCACAATCAGGAGGTTGTGAGTTCAATCCTAGATAGAGGCAGGTGTAGGATCTCCTGCTTGGGCAGGGGGTTGGACTAGATGACCTGCAAGGTCCCTTCCAAGTCTGTTAAAGCTAAAGCTAAAGCTAGAAAACCTACCCAGGAATGCTTTACTTAACTCCAAGCCAGAGAGGTTCATTCCACATTCTGGGAGACATCTACAGAAGAAAGTTCTTGTAGGCGTGGCTATGGACTTTCCAAACTTGGCAAGCCCCACCCACCTCCCAAAGCGCGGTTCAAAATTTAAAGCACCCCCACGCTGGGGGGGGGGGGAGGAGAAACAACCCAGGGTCAAACTAACAGAATCCAAAGGAGCCTGGAACCTGAACTCCTTAAAGGAGGCGCATCCCAAGAATCCGAGGCAGGGCAGCGCTCCGGAGGTTGTGAGTTTGATCCTAGGTAGAGGCAGATGTAGGGTCCCCTGCTTGGGCAGGGGGTTGGACTAGATGACCTGCAAGGTCCCTTCCAACTCTGTTAATCTGTTAGTGAAGACGGGGTGGGATTTGCCACTCCGTCGCCTCTTCCCCCTCCCCGCCGCCGCATTTCCTCCTCCTCTCCTTTTTTCCTGAAAGTCGCCGAGCTGCTTTGCATGTCAACGAAGGACCGGGGCGGCAGAAGCACGAACGGAGATGGCAGTAGCAACCCCTGCCTGACGCGCGGTGCCGCTGCTGCTTAGGCTCCCTTTGGCCAGCGCTCGGCTCGGTGCATGGGCACCCGAGCGCTCGGCGCCTGTCCGGATCCCTCTCCGAGCCCTTAAGTCAGCCCCGCGCCCCGTCTCGGCGGGCAGAGAAGAAGCGCCGCCGCGGCTCCTGGCGCCAGCAGGTAAGTGCCGAGAAGCCGCCCGCGTTTTCCAGGGGATTTGCAGGGCACCGGTCCGCGGCACGCGAGCCGGTCCGGATAAAGGACCCATCGACGGGACGTCCGAAGGAAGGGGAGCCGGGAATGCCCTAACAGCCAGCCAGAGGGAGAGGAGGGAGAGGGAGGTTCATCGCATTTAGGTGCTGGAAAGCGAAGCAAGTCCGGACAGTGGCCGGGCAAGCGTCGGGCGGGATGGGGGAGCCAAGGGACGGGTCCGGGCTCGGCGGCAGAAAGAAGGGAGCGTGGAGGGTACGCGAGGCTGCCGGGCGCTTCCTACGGTGGCGGCCGGGAGAAAGACTGGAGAAGGGAAAGAGTTGAGAGACTGGAAAGAAACGCTGCAGGGACCAAAGAAGGTGGGAAGGGTTGGACTGATGTTTTCGCTTGGGGGCTCAAGAGTGGCTCTGGGGCGCTCAGAGGTCACAGGGCGTGGTGGCAAAAGCAGGGTCCCTGTGTCCTCTGTGTCGTGTGTGTGTGTGTGTGTGTGTGTGTGTGTGTGTGTGTGTGTGTGTGTGTGTGTGTGTGTGTGTGTGTGTGAGAGAGAGAGAGAGAGAGAGAGAGAGAGAGGTCTTGCCTCCGAGCACTGAAGGAGGAGGCTCTCTTCTTATGCAGCTGTTCTGGCTCGGTGGCTAGCGGGAGACCAAATCCTCTCCGCCCAGGCGCTTTTACCGTATAGTTCTCCCGCTCTCTCTTTCCCCGTTGGACGAAGGTGGGAAAACGCCAAGCACGGGACCCCCTCTTGGTGCAGAATTTGGGGGAGAGAAGGAAAAGACAGCTGCGGGAGGACAACTTTGAAGGCAGGGAGTTCCTGAGCTAAAACGTTTTAGTCCGAGGAGCAACCCTGGGCGTGCACAGACTGCTGGCAGAAAGGAGGGTGGGACAGAGGAGAAGGCTGGACATTAGCGTGGAGAGGAGATGGGTTGTTAGTTGAGCCTTGGTCTGTCCGTTTGTGAGCTGAGCCTCTTTTATAGCCAGCTCTTCCCATTCAAGAGGGTAGAGACTTCCTTCCTGGAGTAGAATCAGAACTTGTAGGATCCGGTTATTTCACTTTTCCCAGTAGCTTATCTCTCTCCCCCACCCTCTGAAATTAAAGCAGCAGGTGTTTCCCTCTGGTTAAGCAAAGTGTTTTCTAGCTGGTAATAATTTATCTTATGAAATGGGGTGGAAGCAAAGGTTTAATAAAGTTAAAGTGGATGGTGATGATGAAGATGAGAATAGCAATAGCACTTAGACTTATATATAGCTTCACAGTGCTTTACAGCCCTCTTTAAGCGGTTTACAGAGTCAGCATATTGTCTCCAACGATCTGGGTCCTCATTTTACTGACCTCGGAAGGATGGAAGGCTGAGTCAACCAATTAAGAGGATGATTGATGATCGTGATGATCGTGATGATGATATAAATCTACTAGCATATTACCTTTTCAGTCAGAAACCAGAACTGCCAGAACCAGAAGAGCTGAAATGGTGCAGTGGTTAAAGGCTGCCACTGCAGGCTGACTGCTAGTTCAGCAGTTCAGCTGTTCAAATCTCACTAGGCTCAAGGTTGACTCAGCCTTCCATCCTTCTGAGGTCGGTAAAATGAGGACCCAGATTGTTGGGGGCAATATGCTGAACTCTGTAAACCGCTTAGAGAGGGCTGTAAAGCACTATGAAGCGGTATATAAGAAAAGTGCTATTGCTATATTGCCATTCTGCATTGCATACAGGGTAACAAACTAAAATGAACTTAGTGTGTCAATCTTCTAATATGCATTAGATTACCGTGGGATACCAGGCAGCTGAAACAAATGGGGTAGAAGCCATTGTGGAAAAAAGGAAGAAAGCAGGATACACAAAGCATATAAGTAATACATTGATCTGGCGTAATTTTTTTTAAAAAAGGAGCTGTTCATATGAATATCTTTAAAATAATTGCATGTCTGTACATTGCCATTGTTCATATTTCATCTACCGTGTTTCCCCGAAAATAAGACCCTGTCTTATATTTTTTGAACCCTGAAATAAGCGCTTGGCCTTATTGTCATGCGCTCAAAAGCCCGATTGGGGTTATTATCAGGGGGTGTCTTATTTGGGGGGAAACAGGGTATTGTATAGATGAATTACTATCATTAGCTTTTATTTCATATGCCCTAGCTCTAGAACCCAGTCAGAAAATGTCCCCATTTTATAGAAGAGGATCAAAGGTCAAAGAAAATGATTTGTCTACAAAATCCTTTCACACATTGCATAGTTGCAAACCTAAATCTAGTAATGATTGTGCACCCAAAAACAATTGTCAGGCAGTTCTGATAAAAAAAATGAATAGGTTTTGTTTGGAGAGGGGGGATTGCATACAGTATGTTTTAATGGCTGCATTCAGATGAACAAAACCCAATTTGGGAATACAAAAAATGTCCCAGTTCCTCATTTTCTTTCACTTTGTACAAGCACAGAAAACCGCAGAAGCCACAGCTAATATAGCTTTACTTTACATTTGTATTGAGTAACCATGTTTATGGATTTCCAGAACAAATAAAAAAGGATATGAGCCCATGAGGAGCTGCTGACATAAAAAGCCACAAGTGAAGTATTATATTTGGTCTCAGATCCTAAATTGTTGCGTCTTTTACAAGTCAGACTCCTGACTTGTAGAAATTATTATTTCTAGAGAAGAGAGACAAGCTAGAATTTTCCGGTTCCATTTTTATCAGCAAATTTGCTTGTCAACAGTAACTTAGAACTTTGCTGTGGCATTCTATGCAAATGGAATATTTATGCATATTTAAAAATATGAAATCTGATTTGGCTGATCTTCATTTCATATCTTCAGGGTTTAGAACTGCATTCTACTTACTGGAAGAGTTAGAATGGAAATCAGGAAACTGTAGGAGTTATGTACATTCTAGCTTCATCTGCTTGGAGGCATTGCTTAGCACTGATATTGCAAATAGTGTATCCGCCTGTCCTTTAGCCTTGCAAAGACAAAAAGAGTGGGTGGGCATATCTCTGTGTAATGATCGTTTGTAAAGTGTGCTTTTCTTTTGGATTTTATATTCGTAATATATGAAAGAACAAAGATGCACATTATACTTGCCATATTCTTTAGGCTACAGAGCCAATAATAAGTAGAGGGAATGTTACAAAGGCAAATATATATTGAGCAAAGAGATTGGCATTAACAATCCTTGGTAAGAAACAAATAATTCAGAATTCGTATGATCTCAGGTGCCACAGCAGGATTTAAAAGAGGACTCCTGAATACTTTTAAAAGCTAGAGATTTGCGAAACCCATTTCTTCATTTTTCTTGCGTATTCTGCTTTGTCTTTGTTTGCTCTCACGTAGCTTCCTTAGAAAGTCCATGTCTTTAATACCTTTGCCTTTCTGAACAGGACTCTTGCATCTCCCAGAGAGTTGAGGGAACTGCTGTCCGTTATTGATTACCAATAGATTTATGTTGACTAGTTTATGCAGTGTTGTTTCATCCTCTTGAAAGTATGTGACATGGAAAAACAACTGTACACACAGTAATTATGCACACAGATTAACAGATTAACAGAGTTGGCATGGACCTTGTAGGTCATCTAGTCCAACCCCCTGCCCAAGCAGGAGACCTTATACCATCCCCAACAAATGGCAGTCCAATCTCTTCTTGAAAGCCTCCGGTGATGAAGTTTCCACAACTTCCGAAGGCAAGCTGTTCCATTGGTTGATTGTTCTCACTGTCAGAAATTTTCTCCTTATTTCTAGGTTGAATCTCTCCTTGATCAGTTTCCATCCATTATTCCTTGTCTGGCCTTCGGGTGCCTTGGAGAATAGCTTGACCCCTCCCTCTCTATTGCAGCCCCTCAAATATTTTGAACATTGCTATCATGTCTCCCCTGGTCCTTCTCTTCACTAGACTAGCCATGCCCAGTTCCTGTAACCATTCTTCATATGTTTTAATCTCCAGTCCCCTAATCATCCTGGTTGCTCTTCTCTGCACTTTTTCTAGTCTCAACATCTTTTTTATAGTCTGGTCACCAAAACTGGATGCAGTACTCTAGGTGCGGTCTTACTAAGGCTTTATAGAGTGGTATTAGTATGTCACTTGATCTTGATTGTACCAGGGGTGAAATCCTCCCGGTTCGCTCTTACCTGTTGGTCGCCGCAGAGCCTTTGGAACTGGTGGCGTACGTGGCACGGGGCTGCCCCTGCCCGCCTGCCTAGATGCCGCCATTTGAGTTCTTTTGCCCTCTGTGCATGCGCAAAGCGTTCTGCATGCGCAGAGGGCAAAAGAACGCAAATGGCGGCGTTTAGGCGGGCGGGGGAAGCGGGCGGGGGCAGCCCCGTGCCACGAACGCCACCAGTTCCAAAGGCTCTGCGGCAACCGACAGGTAAGAGCGAACCGGGAGAATTTCACCCCTAATTGTATCCCTCTGTTAATGCAATTTAGAATTACATTGGGTTTTTTGGCTGCCGCGGCACACTACTGTACTCTTCGCTTCCACATGCATGTATATCAGATGGCACATCTTTTTCCCACTCTCAAATGATAGTTACATTGGAGATAACCTGGCATAACCAATGGTTTGAGCTAATGTTCCACACTAGAACATTAAGAGAATCTATTACCCATAGCATACATATGGGGGGATTCTTTTTTTTTTTCTATTCTGCAGAGATGCCACTTCAAGACAGCAATTGCAGTTAACTTGCTGGTGTGAAAAAGTCAGGTTTTTGTTTTTGTTTTTTACATTTTCCAATCAGGTTGACAATGTCACACCTACATTTACATTTATAGAAATAATTAATCCACTGTGCCCTGGAAAACCGACAATGTACATATTGAATTTAAGGTGTAAATACATTCCTGTGAAACCTTGGAGATTGATAGTCAGCAAAGGCATCATAAGAATGTTCACAATGAGTATTTTTGTATCTTCCTGTTAGGGGGGAAAAAGTCAGCATTTCACTTTGTGGTCACAAACTTAGGGTTGTGAGTTTAAAAAATAAGGTCCCGCCCCGCCCCTTCTGTTGGCAGCCGGGATCTCTTTTTCTTGTTTCTTAGACTGGAAGCAGATGATTCGTTTTTCATATAGCTGTAGGTGGTATCAGTGAGCCATGCTGGCTAAGTTATTTCTTTTTGTCCCACTGTTTTTAGATATTTGAAACAGCACACGAAAACTTCTTTATACTTTTTTTTAAAGATAACTGAGCTTGAAATGATAAAAGTGTGATTTAAATAATAATGCCATGATTTACAGGAAAATATCATACTCAGACCACAGGTCTAGCTTTAGTAGTTTTCCTGAACTTCAAAGAAACCTTCCAAATGCAAACTCCTATCACTGAAACAGATTTTTGTGTATAACATATGCACTCTTTTCACTGTCATCTCTCTTATCATTTATTGATTACTATACTTAAGAGTTTAGAAGTCCTTATTGTAAGGTAAGTGGTACAGATGTATTCTTTTTAATTTGCCAGCATTAAAGGCAACTTATTGATAACTGATTTTCCCTATCCTGGTGGGGGCGGGGGAAGGAGACATGGGGATGTTTAAAATTAATATTATAATTTAGAAAACTTTATTGGATTATAGGGTGGGAAGGAATTTTCAAAGTCTTCCAGTCCAATCCCCTGTTTAGGGCAAGAATAGCAATAGCAATAGCACTTAGATTTATATACCACTTTATAAGTGCTTTACAGCCCTCTCTAAGTGGTTTACAGAGTCATCATATTGCCCCTAACAATCTGGGTCCTCATTTTACCCACCTCGGAAGGATGGAAGGCTGAGTCAAACTGGAGCCTGGTGAGATTTGAACTGCCAAATTGCAATCAGCCGGCAGTCAGCAGAAGTAGCCTGCAATACTGCATTCTAACCACTGCGCCACCACGGCTCTTAGCATCCTCATAGCATCCCAGAAATGGCCTTAAGTAGGTTAAGCTGCCCAACTAGAAGTCTAGGATTTGGTTCTTCCATCTTCCTCCTTATATATACAATGAGCAATTTAAAGGTACATCCAACGTTTTATTTTTTTTACATAAACTTAGGAAGCTTTATCTATATGTGTTAGTCTCTATATGATTATAAACTTCTGTCTTGTTTAATCCTGCAGTAACTATTTTGACACACAGTATCACACCAAAGTCTTTTGCTTGAGATACACTGGGAATTATGCTATGAATATGAGAGTACTTATATTTATGAAATGAATTAAAATGTGTCCTTATTTAGCTGAGAGTGATGTATGCTTGATGATATGTCTTATGAAATTTATATCCTGCCTTCTTCCAGGAGCTCAAGGCAACATATATAACACTTCTTATCCATTCCCCCCCCCCCTACACAATAACCTTCTAGGACAGATCGGGTTGAGAGAGAGAGTAATTGTGCTATGACCACAATATAAGTTTCAATAGTTGGGGAAGGACTTGAATTTGAGACTCCCTGATCCTAAATCTAACATCCTAACCACTATACCAGTGTTGGCAAACATTTTTGGCACCGAGTGCCAAAACGGGAGCTTGCGCGCACGCGGGGGAGCGCCGGAAACTGGAAGAGCAGCTCCCCGGTGCGTACACGCTGGAGCGCCAGAAACTGGAAGAGCAGTTCCCTGGCGTGCATCTGCGCTCCGGGAAGCTCAGCTTCCAATTTCCGGCATGCGCATGCGAGCCTGTCACCTGGTCTTCTGGTTTCTGGTGCACAGACTAGCTGGCCAGCGTGCATGCATGTGCCGGAAACCAAAACCTCAGCTTCCTGGCAAGCGCATGCGTGCCGGGGAGCTGCTCTTCCGGTTTCCAGCACTCCTGCATACGCGAAGACCAGCTGGCCGGTGCACATGTGCACGCCAGAACCCGGAAGAGCAACGGGCGACAGCTCGCGTGCCCAGAGAGATGGCTCCAAATGGCACTTCCGGCATGCGTGCCATAGGTTCACCATGACTGCACTATACCATACTATTGCTAATCAGATTGATCCATAATTTCAATGTAAGAAGAATGAGGCAAGAAGACATTTTCAAATTTGTTTGCACTTAGTAGGACTAAAATCACATGAGTACAGCACCTCTAATTAAAGCAGATTCTTTTCCCCCCAACTTCCACGTGTAAAAAGGTGCAGCTGCCTTAAGAATTATGGAGAGAGGGGAATAATTTAAATCATTTCTGAAGCCTGCAACAGTCCTAGCACTCAGAATTAATCTCCCTCCATCCCTTGAAGAACAGTAATTACCTTGGCTTCTGATACTTTGCATAATTTATTTTACCTTTTTACTATTTTGTATATTTCACAGCAAGGAGCTGTTCAGCACTGAAAACTCATCTCTGATTATTAGAAATCTTTTTTAACAAGCTGTTTGGCTTACCCAGGCATTGTCCAAACACTTTTCAACCACACAGGATTAAAAATCATGTTTTGGATACAGGTAGTCCTCGATTTACAACAGTTCATTTAGTGACCATTTGAAAAAAGTGGCTTATGACCATTTTCACACTTATGACCGTTTCCGCATTCTCATGGTCACTTGATCAAAATTCCAATGCTTGGCAACTGACTCGTATTTATGACGGTTGCAGTGTCCTGGGGTCATGTGATCGACTTTTGTGACCTTCTGACAAGCAAAGTCAACAGGGAAGCCAAATTCACTTAACAACCGTGTTATTGACTTAACAACTGCAGTGATTCACTTAACAACTGGAGCAAGAAAGGTCGTAAAATGGGGCAAGATTCACTTAACAAATGTTTCACTTAACAACAGAAATTTTGGGCTCAATTGTGTTCGTACGTCAAAGACTACCCTGTATACAGTATGTGTGCAATGGAAACTGGATTTTGTCTCCACTGAAAAGGTTCCCTGTTTTTGTCAATGGAGATTCTCAGTCATCCAGGCAGAATTGTCTGGAAGTTGAGTTAAGAATCTACTTGGATAAGCAGCGAAACATTTAAATGCAAGAAGAAAAAGCAGTCCAATTGCCATGAATCAACTTCCAGATTTCCCTGGGTTTTTTTTTTTTTTTTGCTATCACAAAATTATAACTTTATAGTTGTAAATTGCTTAGAGTCACTTAGACAGTGAGATAGGTGGCGTATAAATCTGATAAATAAATACATTACACCTTCATAGCTTTATTTATTGCAATCATTGACATCTGAGTGTTACAATTCAAACATTTTAAAAAGTTCATGGAGGATTCAACACATATTATTGTTTAGTCCCATGGTTAGGTGGTCATCAGAGGTGGGCTGAAAACAGTAGTTCCTATGTTATAGTTAATAGTATAGTCATAGTTAATGAACTTGGTTTTGTCATACCGCTTTCTGATTGTTTTTATTAAATTACTATAAATGAAGTAAACCACTGGGTTCACAAACAAACAAATAAACAAATATACTGTAATTCTCCTTTCCTTGTATTAAGAAAGAAGGGATGTTCAGAGGATAAGAAATGATAGCATCTTGTGGTCTTTGAACCAGGCCAAAGTATAGAGCTTTTTGGAATCCTTTAGAATGATCAGGCTTGTTGGATAACCTTAAATCAGTTTTCAGTTCAAGCATTTTATCAACATAGGAAGAATACGATTTTAGGCTCAGCATGAAACAAATCTTTATTATTTTTGTTAAAGATGAAAAAGTAGATGTATTTTGCAATTGAGAAGAAACATATGCTGACCTAGCCACGGTGACCCAACCCCTTCTGTAAGATCTGAATCTCATTATTGGAATATATATATATTCCAATTGCTCCTAGAAGCAGGAAGCAGAAGACACCAGCCTGAAGATGATGAATGAGACTTCATCGAAACGTCGCAAAGACACTTCCAATTTCACGCGGGAGAAAACCCGAATACCAAAAGACCTACATATATATATATATATATATATATATATATATATATATATATATATATATATATATATATATATATATATATATATATATATATATATATATATATATATATATATATATATATATATATATATATATATATACATATATATACATATATATGCCAAATACCACTCACTCATCACGAAATCTCCAGAACTGTAAAGCCTACAAACTTGAAACTTGGCGCATATATTCCTCTTGGCTTCTAGGTGCTCGCTATGAAAGGATTTTTGGAAATGACCATCAGATCATTAGTATGTCTTATACAGTATTGTGTTAACATGCTCTGATGCTACCCCTTCACTAAACTGGGCATGGGCGTGGCCAGAGCATGACTCATCTGGCCTGCGGGCTGGGAGTTTAGACATTCTACTCCCCCTCCCCTCCTGAAAAGAACTCTGTTCCAACTGCCAGTTGCCTTATATTAACACGCTCTGATGCTAAGGAGTTACACATTCTACATAAATTTTCAAGCTTCAGTGTATCAAGCCCAATTGTAACTACTCATTAATTTTCAAGCTTTAACTCTCAATTTATCAAGCCCAATCACATAGTTTCATAGCGAAGCACGGGTATCCAGCTACTAGTGTTCTATATAGAGTTGTGCCTGAAGACTCCTGAGAAGCTGCAATTGATCCAAAATGCAATTATTAGGGCCCTGACTAGTGTTACTGTTCTTGCTCCAGCAAGACATTAATTTGATTTCTGTACATTTCAAAGTACAGATTATGATTTAAAACCTGAGATCAGAATACCTAATGTACCACCTACTCAAATATGAATCTGCCTGACTCATAATAAGAGCTTCTGAGTGCCCCTCCCTCAGGACCCACAGGCGAGGGAGCTTTTTTCTTAACCATTGTTTTACTGACTGTTTCTAAACTCATTATTTTTAATTGTAAAAATAAAAACCATCCTTTATAATTTTCATTCGTTGGAATCTAACGGATCTGGGGTATTTTCATTTATTGCAGTTAGCCACTTTACTTCTGCTGACAAAAAGGTAATGTGTATGTGAGAAGAGGAGATAATTTGAGTACATCACACATACAGTGATGCAGCCCCATGTGAATGAGTGTAATTTTGCATTTTTTCCCCCTATAGTAGCCAAGTTGCTGTCTATGGGATGTTAATGGTAAGATCATAAATACAAATTCAGTCTACTACATCAGGAGTTTCTTAGTTACAGATATTCTTTGGTATATATTGCCTTTGACACTGAAGAATCTCTGCAAATGAAAATTCACATTAAGACTGTGCCGTAACTGTCTCTACTTCAGCATTTATTTATTCTGTAACCTGTATATGAAATCTCTTCCCATGATCTGTCCAGTGCTTAGTTTATGCTCTTCCTGCAGATTCGCTTTCAGGTTAAGACCCTTAGGAAATCGGCACAATAAGGTCTAGAATGACGGAAATAGAATTTAACAAATACAACAATTTTGTATAAGTATAGCTTATCAGATTTTCTCACCTCTTCCTGTTGAAAGCCAGCCCATAGTTTACTGTTCTAAAGTTATCTTTGGATTGAGAATGCTGGGTCAAATCAGAGCCGAGGTGGCGCAGCAGTTAGAGGCAGTACTGCAAGCCACTTTAGCTGACTGTGATCCACAGGTCAGCAGTTCAAATCTCACCGGCTCAAGGTTGACTCAGCCTTCCATCCTTCCGAGGTAGGTAAAATGAGGACCCAGATTGTTGGGGGCAATGTAAATATATACATTGCTTAATGGTGTAAACCGCTTAGAGAGTGCTTGCACTGTGAGGCGGTATATAAATCTCACAAATAAATAAAATCTCACAAATAAAATCCTGCACTAGACAATTACAGATTTGCCTAAGGTCATGCACGTGATTTTTCTGCAGTGTTTGTCAACCTTGGCAACTTGAAGATGAGTGGATTTCAACTCCCAGAATTCCCCAGCCAGCTTTGCTGCTCTAAAGGCTATGAGTTTGTTTGTTTATTTATTTATTTATTTATTTATTTATTTATTTATTTATTTATTTATTTATTTATTTATTTATTTATTTATTTATTTATTTATTTATTTATTTATTTATTTATTTATTTATTTATTTATTTATTTATTTATTTATTTGCTGCCCATCTCGTATAGAAACGACTCTGGGCAGCTTACAGCATTAAAATATTAAAACCCTAACAGATAAGTAAATTATCACTCTTTTTCCAAAAGACACTTGCCATAGAAACCTAAGGGGATAAGTGGGACTTAGGTTTAAATAAAAGGCTATAGGATTGCAACCTTAACAGACCCAATTTGTGTTACCTCCTTCTGACTTTTAAAGCTCTGCATACCTTAGGATCCATGGTGGCGCAGTGGTTAGAATGCAGTATTGCAGGCTAATTCTGCTAACTGCCGACTGTTTGGCAGTTCGATCCTGACCTGCTCAAGATTGACTCACCTTTTCATCCTTCTGAGTTTGGTAAAATGAGGTACCAGATTGTTTGGGGCAATATGCTGACTTTGTAAACCACTTAGAGAGGGCTATGAAGCAGTATATAAGTCTAAGTGCTATTGCTATTAAGATCCACTTACCTCCAGGAGGCTTAACTGCAAAACCAGTTTCTTTGGTTTAAAATCTCTTGCTCACAGATATTGCTTTCTCCAGCTATTTGTGTTTCCATCGAGGATAAGAAGCTAAGATATTTTCAGTTTTTAAACATTGACATATTGATTTTTTTCTATACAGATTTGACCTTGTTTCAAAACTTTATCTTTTTAGCAATTTAGATAGATTGTTGTGTTTCTTACCTAGGCAATTTGACTGAACCAGGGGTGAAATCCTCCCGGTTCGCCTGGGCCAGTCCTTCGGCGTATAGCTGATGGAACTGGCGGCGGTCGCGGCGTGGAGCTTCTCCCGCCCGCTTTCCCGGCTTTCCCGGCCCGGCTGAACACAATCATTCGGCATGCACAGAGGGAAAAATAACCCGAATGGCGGCATTCAGCCGGGCCGGGAAAGCGGGCGGGAGAAGCTCCCCACTGCGACCGCCGCCAGTTCCATCGGCTATACGCCGAAGGACTGGCCCGGGCGAACCGGGAGGATTTCACCCCTGGACTGAACCCTACCTTAGGATATGAAATAAGGGTCACATTTGATTTTTATCGTTTATTGGATTGTTATCATGTTTTCCCTGTATTGTTTTACACTTTTAATTTTACCATGAATTCTGATGCGGACAATATGTAAATAGGAGGAATTTTAAAAATTTTTTTACAGAATAAAGAAATTTATTATTTAAATAAATCAACAGAAATCAACAGAAAAATCCTGTTACTGTAATTTCAGTGGAAGATATGAGCCATTATCCCAAATGATAGATAAAAACTTTGTCCTGTTGCCTTAGCAACTAGTGAGGCTTCTTTGCATAGGGTTTTAGTTCTGTGTTATTTAGTAGACCTCCTATTATTGGGGCTATACCTGTGCAGGGCTCTTAAGCAAACATAGTTGAAAGTGGTTTGCCAGATTTAACATGGGGCAATGACAAACATTTTAATCTGGATTAAATTTTAATATTTTAATTCGTCAATATTGTAAAAATATTGGCTTTATTGGTACATCAGATTTCTTATAAATCACCCATTGACAGATTTGATAGATTAGAAAAGAACAACCAGTTCATGCTGTTAAGTATTTTTGTTTCTTATTATTTATTAAACTTATATGATGCCCATCTCACAGCCAAGTGATTCTTGCAGCCAGTGTGAATGAATCATTAAATTTAGTTACATGTTTAGGTACATCATGTGTCTTCATGGGAAGATTGCATTTCTTTATATAGTAAGCTTTTGTAAACATAGTAGTAGGGTTCGTCAATCAGAATAGAGTTGGAGGGAACCTTGGAGGTCTTTTATTCCAACCCTCTGCTCAAGCAGGAGACCCTGTACCATTTCAGATAGGTGTTGTGGCCTGCCAGCTGCCAGCGGAGCTGGTGGCAGACTCAGACCATGAGGAGGTTGGGGAGGAACTTGGGCCAGTGCTGGAGTCTGGGGAAGGCTCTGATGGATGCTCTGCGTCAGATGCAGAAATAGAGTCAGGGCCGTCCGACATTTCCCAGCCACCGGAGAGGCAGCTGCCTTTGGAGGCTAATATGAATGAGGAGGAGAAACAGCTGGGGCCTGTTCCAGATGCACGTATATGCAGAGCAGTTAGAAGAGGTGAGCAACGGAGGACAAGGAGTCGACTCGGGACGCTGAATGGCCCCTCCCTGGCTGGGGAATAAATAGAAGGAAAGGGGAGTGGTTGTCGTAGGAGACAACAGTTCGTATTTCTGAAGATTTTGCACATTGTGTTTCATGCCGCAAAGACCGCTTGACAGAAGTTAATTTGCAGCCTTTCGGCTGGGAGCTCACAGCCTTGCAATTGTCGCAAGGAACTGATAAGGTCTGTTACTGCAGTTAACTCCTTGAAGGACTATTGCCTGGACTTTTCAGTGGGTGAATGCAATTAATTCACAAGAGGTAAATAAAGAGGGTTTTTTGTGACAAGAAGTCTGTTTCTTGCTTCTGCTAAGACTGGGTCAGAACAATAGTTGGCTGTTCAGTCTTTTCTTAAAAACCTCCAGTGATAAGCACCTACAACTTCTGAATTGTTAATTGTTTCTCACTGTTAGGAAATTTCTTAATTCCAGGTTGCTTCTCTCCTTAATTAGTTTCTATCCATTGTTTCTTGTCTTGCCTACTGGTGCATTGGAAAATAAGTTGACCCCCTCTTCTTTGTGGTAGCCCCTCAAATACTGGACTACTGCTATCATGTCACCCCAGTCCTTCTTTTCTCTAGTCTGGCCATACCCAAATCCTGCAACTCTTATTCATATGTTTTTGTCTCCAGGTCCTTAATCATCTTAGTTCAGTAGTTCTCAACCTTCCTAATGCCCCGACCCGTGCCCCACACCCGCACCCCCACCATGACCCACCCTACCCCCGCCCGCCACCGCGACCCCCGCCCCGCCACTGCCATTTGGGTTCTTTTACCCTCTGCGCATGCGCAGAGGGTAAAAGAACCCAAATGGCAGCATCCGGGCGAAGTCTCCCGACCCCTGTGAAAGGGTCATTCAACCCCCAAAGGGGTCACGACCCCCAGGTTGAGAACCGCTGTCTTAGTTGCTCTACTTTGCACTTTTTCCAAAGTCTCAACATCTTTTTTGTAATGTGGTGACCAAAACTGGATGTAGGTTTTGGTTTTACTAAGAATTTATAAAGCAGCACTAATACTTCACATAATTTCGATTCTATGCTTTTATTTATACAACCAAGGATTGTATTAGCTTTTCTGGCTGCTGCTACACACTGGTGGCTCATGTTTAAGTGACCGTCCACTAGGACTCCAACTCACAGTTACTGTTTTTGAGCCAAGTGTTGCCTAATCTGTACTTATATCTTTGGTTTTTCCTGCCTAGGTGTAAAACTTTGCTTTTCTCCACATTAAATTTCATTTTGTTTGGTAGAGCCCATTATTCAAATCTGTCAAGATCTTTTTGGATCCTCAGCTTGTCTTCTGGGGTGTTGGCTATTCTTGCCAGCTTAGTGTCATCTGCAAATTTGATGAGTTCCCCTTCTATTCCCTCATCTAAGTCATTTATGAAGATAATGAAGAGTACTGGGCCTTAGACAGAGCCTTGTGGTATCCCACCACTTACTTCCCTCCATATGGATGTAGTACCATTAAGGACTACTCGTTGAGTACGGTTTGTCAGCCAGTTACAAATCTATCTGGTGGTGATGCTCTCTAGCCCACATTTTTCTAGTTTATCAAGAAGTAGATTGTGGTCTTCTTTGTCAAATGCCTTGCTGAAGTCTTAAGTATACTAGGTCCACAGCATTTCGCTGGTCTACTAATTTAATCATTTTGTCAAAGAATGAAATAAAATTGGTTTGGCATAATCTATTTTTAGCAAACCCATGCTGGTGACTAGTTATAACTTTACTTATTTCTGGATGTTCAAAGATCTGTTTTTTATTATTTTTTCCAGTATCTTCCCAGGTATTGATGTTAGGCTGATTGGTCTGTAGTTTCCTGGGTCTGTTTTTTTAAAAAAAGATGGGAACCACATCAGCTCTTTTCTAATCCTCTAGTACAGCGGTTTTCAACCTGGGGGTTGTGACCCCTTTGGGGGTCAAACGACCCTTTCACAGGGGTTGGGAGACTTTGCTTGGATGCTGCCATTTGGGTTCTTTTACCCTCTGCGCATGTGCAGAATGCTTTGCGCATGCGCAGAGGGTAAAAGAACCCAAATGGTGGCGGCACGGCGGGGGCGCGGTGGCAGGCGCGGCAGGGGGTGGGTCGTGGTGGGTCATGGTGGGGGCGCGGGGACAGATCACAGGGCGCGGCATTAGGAAGGTTGAGAACCACTGCTCTAGTATTTCCCTGGTGCGCCAGGATTTTTTAAAGATATGGTACAATGGTTCTGAGATAACATTTGCCAGCTCCTTCAGAATTCAGGGATGTAATCCATTAGTCCCCAATGATTTACATTCATCAAGATCAGACTGGTGTTCTCATACATTTTTTTGCTTATTTTAATTTTTATTTCTAGTGTATCTTTTACAGGTACTATTTCGAGTCTGTCTTTGGTAGGTTGGGCTATAGTTTCTTTTTGGGCGAAGACTGATCCAAAGAATGATCAGTTCTGCTTTCTCTCTACTGCCTGTTACTTCTTTGCCATTTTCTCTCTTTAGTGGACCCACTGTTTCCTTGACTCTTTTCTTGTTATGTATATGTTGAAAAAAACATTTTTATTATCTTTGACTTTTGTTGCAAGTCTTTGTTCATTCTGAGCCTTTGCTTTCCTGACTTCATCTTTGCAGATTCGAGCTATCTGCTGATATTCTTCCTCTTTCCAGTTTTTGTAGTTATTCTTTTTGTCTTTCAGTTTGTCAGAGAGAGATCTATGCAACCATGCTGTTTTTTTTCTTAGATTTCTTGTTTTTCTTTTTCAGTGGTATTGTGTTGGACTGGGCTTTTATGATATTTGTCAGAGTTTCTCATGCTTCTTGAGTTGTTTTCCCCTTTAGGATTTTTATCCATGGAATTTTTCTTAGGCTCTCTCTGAGTTTGTTAAAACCAGCTCTTTTAAAGTTTAAGAGACTGGTTGGATTATATTCTATTGCTTGTGTTTGCATTATATTGAATTTTAATATTATGTGGTCACTCTCACCCAAGATTCTGGCAACTTCAACTCCCTATCACTTCTTCTCTATTAGTAGGAATTAGGTCCAGTATAGCTTTTCCTCTAGCCTGGGCAATTACACATAGTGTAATTGCAAAAAAAAAAAAAAGCAACTGGATAATCAACAGAAATAAGAATTATTCTGATCATTATCTATAATGAGATGATACATAAATGAAGGCTTCATTATTTCCACTGATTGGCATTATGATATGATGATTTTTAAAAGGTGTGGGGGATGGCCCTAAGGAAGAAACAATTAAGCATCCTCCGTGATCTGTGGCCCTAATGTCATCAGCTGTTCTGTATTTCTTCTAAAGTAAAAATAAAAGACCATCCATATACCGTAGTTATCAGTGTTTTTTGCCTTATTCCTGGATTTTTCCAGTATTTCCGACGCCAAATGAAAAGCAGGATAAGTTTCAATCTTATCATTAATACTGTGTATCAAGCTGTAAACTCTTAATGACAGTTTGTGCTCTCTCTCTTAGTTTCTTAAAATAAAAATGTGTTTGCATATTTTCTTTCTGTAACAATTTCCTTCCCTTTCCCAGCTCTAAATGTGCTGCATTGCACTTCCTATGGTTTCAGGTTGTTGCAACTCTTAATTGCTGTAGAAACTCAGCTTTCATTTCTCCTTGGTAGAATTTTATTTTTCTTCCTTTAAGACACTAGCTGTAACAGGTCATCTCCCTATACACTGTTCATGGTACTAATTCTGCAATCTGAAATACACATACTTTGAAGTAAGCTACACAAATCAGAGAGTGAATATTAAAGTTGTACCTATGGGTTGTATCCAGTAGGTTCCTCTGTTGATGAAAGGTGCTTTGATCCAGCAAGAAGTTTCCACCTATTGAACTAGAAGGAAAGTGTATTTTGCTGATTTCCCACTCCTCTTCACATCTGGAATCTATTTATAGGAAGATAAAACAGGCTACTGCAAGAGGGAAGCAAAATGAATAAAAATAATATCGCTTCTATTGTGCTGGCAAAAAAATCTCCTGGAACACAGTCTTTGGGGAATTTAAAGAGACCATTGGCTCTAATTTTGTGAACACAATTCACAACAAATTGCACTGTTTGAGAAATGTGCCATTCATTTCAGTGGATTGCACTGTAATCCATCTGTTTCCCTCACTACATTTTAATCCTGAATTAATGGTACTCCTCCTATTCACTTTTCTTTTTTGTCAGTGCTAAAAGCATCATTCCACTTTGGGCATTATTTGTCAAGTTACTCAAAATGTTTTTTCATATTGAATTGCCTTTCAAGCTACACATGTATCAATACTGGCACCATGATGTGAAGTAAAATAAAATAAAATGTGACAGCTCCTTGTGTCAGGATGGCATGATATGTACTGACTTGACCCAAATGCAGAATGGCTTTTAGTAAGGAGGGCAGCCTAGTCAATGAACTGTCTTTTCAGATGGTTTTTTTTCAGCCCTCAAAATTGACCTAGCTAGTCTAGCCAGGTTATGAGTTTCAGAATATCAGCAGAGCTCTATTGGATTAGGTCCATCACACACAACATTTTGCTACTCATGCTGCAAATGATGACATGAATGTGGTGACTTCTTGCCTGCATTTCTCAACAACAGATAAAGAGAAGGCACCTGTGTCACGATGTGAATATATTGCCAGTTGAGCCTCTGTGCTATATTTCTTAGTCTTCTACTATATTTCTAGATCTACTGTATTTTCTAATCAAGCAGTCATGTGATATGTGTTTCTACGCATGTGTGCATTCCAGGAGTTTTGTCTCCTCCTTCCTTCTTCTGCAAGCCTCCGTCCGAGGCAGATGTGAATTCTTGACTGGGACAATGTAGCTTAATTAAGATTTATGTTTTGTTACTTTTATACTGAAATAAATATTTTGTTAATTAGAATTAAATCTCGGTTTCATTTTCTACGTAAGGATAACTTCAAGGGAACAAGATCTATATCGCCTCGGTAGGAATAAATTCCTATCCCATCAACCTGCTTGTGATATTGGAGGTAATCTGTAGTCAGTGCCATTATAGGAACTGAAAGGGAAGTGCAAACTCTTATATTCCCCAGAACATGTCAGTTCAGACATTCCAAGGGAAGTTTGCCTGTTTCTGAAAGTATCTGAAATATGGTACGGTATGAACAGCAGCAGACACATATGGAATACCCCAAACCGCTTTCTGAAGTCTAATATCTGGAAAGAGACAAAACATCCTCACATCACAAGCAGTAGAACACAGAGTTTTGAATACAAACATTGAAACTATTTATAAGATGTATCACATCCTTTATGAATGTTCCCAATCCCCTTTTAAAGGAATTCAGGTTAGTGGTCCAACTACAACTGGTGGTAGTCAATTCAATGCTACTTTTCTTCCATCTAGACTTTTCCCATTCAAATTCATTAATTGGCTCTAGGTTTTTCATATTGTGAGAGAACTAGAAAAACTATTCCTTACCTACTTTCTCCATATGTAGCATATTTTATATACTCTGTCACATATTCCATTATTCGTTTAAAGGTAAAATTCCCCAAAGTTTCTAACATTTTCTGACAAGGGAGTTGTTCTAATCCTTTGATTATTGCAGCTATCATTTGCTGTACCTTTCCAGTTCTATCTACTGTATCCCTTTAATATGCAGTCAATAGAATAGTACACCGTCCTCCAAGTGTGATTGCTTCTTGGCGTTATCTAAGGATATAATGCGGTTAACATTATTTTTTTATTCATTTGTTAATGATACTTAATTTAGCTTTTGCCTTTTTTTCAGTAGCTGCAGAATAGGTTGCCATTTTTGTTGAGCCATTCACTTCATTTGTTTGTTTGTTTGTTTATTCGTTCATTCATCCAATTTAAATTATCACCAAATCTTGGCCCAAAGTCATCCTGCTAACTTATCTTCTATCTTCTATCTAGGGGGTCAAGGTGGTGCAGTGGTTAGAGTGCAGCACTGCAGGCTACTTCAGCTGACTGCTAGCTGCAGTTCAGCTGTTCAAGTCTCACCGGATCAAGGTTGACTCAGCCTTCCATCCTGCCGAAGTGGGTAAAATGAGGACCCAGATTGTTGGGGGCAATATGCTGAACTCTGTAAGCCGCTTAGAGAGGGCTGTAAAGCACTATGAAGTGGTATATAAGTCTAAGTGCTATTGCTATTGCTATTTTCTTCCAGCACTTGGAGGAGCGCTGGAACTCAGGTTTTCCCAGCCCTAATTCATCCCTTAACAACTAGATGACAATTAGATATTAGACTCTATTAGTTCATCTGTGAAGGTAAGTCTATCCTTTCCTACCTACCAATAGGCTTCAGTTCAACCCAAGCAAAGTGGGTGACTTTGGGTTTTGGGGCCTTCAGATTCTTTGAACTGACCATCTTTGGTGCTAGATGGAGTGACACTGCTACCAACAGACCCTATGCACAACCTGAGGGTCACCTTGGGCTCATGACTTCTGCTTGAGGCACAGATAGGAGGTCCTTTGCACAACTTTAGATTGTGTGCCAGTTGCAACCACTCATCTTTTGAGAGGCTCTACTCTCAGTGACTCATGCTTGGATAATCTCTTACATGGATTACTTTAATGTGCTGTACACGAGGCTACCTTTGAAGAACATGTGGAAGCTGCAACTGGTGAAAAATACAATGACACAGGCAGTTATATGCACTTCTGGATAAGTGCACTTTTGCTTCCAAGTTCAGTTCAAAGTGCTGGATGATGACATGGCATGAGACTTGGTTATTTGAGGGACCGCCTCTTCCTGGTTACATCTACCTATCCCATCATGTCAGGTAGAAGAGGCTTATTACGGGTCCCATTAATTAGTGAACACAACCAGGACTACCAGAACTGCTGTCACTAAATGAGGTGATTGCATGATGTTTTACCTAATGACCAGTTCACTTAGCGATGGAAATTCCAGCCATACTTAAGGTAGTTAAGTGAGAACTATCTGTATAGATTTTAATAGGTTTTAATTGGATTTTAACAGTTTTGTTTTTGGTTCCTTATCTGTATTTGTATATTGGTTTTGTTGTTATTTTAATTGTGTGAGCCACCCAGAGCTACAAGTAGCTATATAAATTATTTAGATAAATACATATTTTGATACTTGCTTCTCTTGAATCACATATGTCTCTTTAATGCCTATTTTCCCAGTTTAGTGATCAAACTTAGACATTTCGCTGTTCTTTTTTGTCATAACAGACTTAATAATTCAGTATGTAAGAACATTAGGCTGTCATTGTGCTCACTTGTAGCTATGTTCCTTTGGGAGAGCAAACAGAATATAAATCTAACAACAGTAAAAACAAACTTCCTCATCCCCTCCACTCTTATTTTGGGTGAAACATTTACAAGTTAAAGAGCACACAGTTGATTTAAAGAGTAGGGTAGTAGAGATTTAAAGATGGGTAGTAGAGAATCAGATTGATATAATGGTTAAGGCACAAGACTAGAAGCCAGGAGACAATGGGTTCTAGTTCCACCTTATATTGTTGTTGTTGTTTGTCCATCGTTTTCGAAGAGGACCTTGACATCTGATGGGTTGTGGGCTGTCCATGGTGTGTCCGCAAGTGGCTGGTAAGGCCTATACAGGCATGGAATGTTCTGCCACATGTCGGACAGACAGTGTGGGCATCATTGTTGCAGCATTTGCAGCATTGTTGCAGCATTTGCGGAGTGCTCGCTTCTCTTGTGCTATGGTTGTTCTTCTGTCTTCAAACGTCTGGCAGCCTTGGTGGATCAACGTGCGCCATGTCGATCGATCTTGTGCCAGGATTTCCCAGGAAGTGATGTCGATATCCAGGGACTTGAGAGAGGCTTTCAGCGTGTCTTTGTATCGCTTATCCACCTTACATACAAAGTCAGTAGAGTGACCTTGGAAGAAGGCAATGGCAAACCACTTTTGAGATTGTGCCATGAAAACTGCAAGAACTTGTCCACACAATCACCAGGAATCAATACTGTCTCAAAGGCAAAGGAGGAGGGGGTAGAGAATAATATTTTGTGTGTTCCAAATCACATATTTGAAATTGAATCCAAAGCATTATACAGCTGTACTATTTATTTATCATACTCTCTGTTCCCTAGTTTTTATTACCAAAATGAAAAATACTTTTTCTATTATTCCACAAATATTCTGTATTCCTAAGCATTTTCAAAGTGTTACAGTGTTAATGGGCTTTGAAAGTTTCTGTAAAATTATTTCTAAAGGAAGGTGCATGTGCCTTTTTTTTTTTTTTACCAATACATGATTGGACAAAACTCAGCAGCATTTTTTTTGTGCCACTGTTGATAAAAATAGCATTGCCAACATGATTGCCAATGTCCGATGACGGATATGGCACAAGAAGAAGAAGAAGAACACATGATTACTGAGGCAGGACTTAATTTGCAAAAGGCAACTTCATTATTCATCAGAAAAAAATTGAGAACATTTAGAAACATATATCATCAGTTTATCTGGAACAAAGATAAAGCTAACTTACCTTTAATTTGCTAAACCTGTTTTAAGAAACTGCCATTGGCAACTTAAGTATAGATTATGAAAGTAACTCATCATTTTTGCTTAGTTTAGGAAAACATCATTGCAAATCAAATGCATCAGAAGCTTGCTACCATTTATTTGGCGATCCCGTGCTATAAGACTTTGGTTTGTAGTCACATATTCTATTATCTGAAACAAAACTGCAGTAGAAACAATAAAGTTTACTTCATAACAGATACATAAGATTGCCTTAGCAATCTATATAGCAATAGCACTTAGACTTATATACTGCTTCACAGTGCTTTACAGCCCTCTCTAAGTGATATACAAAGTCAGTATATTGCCCCCCAACAATCTGGGTCCTCATTTTACCACCTTGAAAGGATGGAAAGCTGAGTCAACCTTGAGCTGGTCAGGATTAAACTGCTGGCAATTGGCAGAATTAGCCTGCAATTCTGCATTCTAACCAGTGCACCACCACGGCTCTTGTATATACTTTCTTAGGAGTAATACCTTAATGTAATTTCCTGCACCAATATGCATGCAAACACACACACATACTTTAGGGGGGAGAGGAGGGGGGGAGAGGGAGGAGAGGGGGGGAGAAAGAGACTAAGGGGTAAGTAATGCATTTAGTATTCTCTTACAGAAAATGTGCAAAGCTGCATCTCCTTTATCAGCCTTTTTTATTGTTGAATGTTTTTGTGCCTATTTTAGTATTAATTTTAATCTTTATTTTTAACCTTTTTATATTCAGATTTTGTTTTTCAAGTTTTGTTAAGTGTCTTGAAAGGCACAGTATAAATCAGATAAATTACTTGTGCTGTAAATTATTTCTGTCACTGTACTATATGAAATTAATATTCTTTGTGGAAATTTTCCTAAGGAGGGAGGGAGACAGACATGTTAGAATCTCTCACATATTCTGTTCTCCATTCTTGATAATTGTCTGGTCTTGTTCGTGTTCTGAAAGATTTGCCCACACATCCTTCTGTTAGGGGAAACCATGTACAGACATTTGGTCGTAGTTGCTCAATAAAGAACAGTTAGCATGCTTTCCTGCTTGGTGGATTGAGAACATTCAAAACTGAAGCTCTGTCCAAAAAAAGAGAAGAAGAAGATGGAGGTGCTGGGATTTGCCCTGTCATCAGCTCCCATAGCACTTGATAAATGCAGCACAACCCAGAGAAAGATTTATGAGGGGACAGACTAGCATAGACTTTATAACAGTGTTTCTCAATCTTGGCAGTTTGAAGATGTGTGGACTTCAACTCCCAGAATTCCACAGCCAGCGTTGCTGGCTGTAGAATTCTGGGAGTTGAAGTCCACACATCTTCAAACTGCCAAGGTTGAGAAACACTGCTTTATAATGACACTGAAGAGAGTATTGTAGAATAATGCAAGACTAATTCCTCTGAAAATAAATAATATGTGGAAGAAAGATGTATAATGTTCATGGAAAACAAGCATCAAGCCAGGCAGTTGGGTTCAATGATTTATCTCTATCATGCCAAGGAAACCGCCTCAAATTTCCTCTTTTCCATAGCTGTAAAGATACAAGAGCCTTGCTGTTTTGCAGCTGACCTATCATGCCCTGTTCCAAGCCACTCAATTCCATTTCCCTCATGTCAACAGGTAGTAAGTGTTCTGAGCTCATCAGGTATTCTTGGTTTACATGGAGAATCTTTCCATCTTTTTATTTCATCTTTATCCCGGGTCCTTGGATATACAATATTGTACTATTTAAGCTACGTAAGGATGGCACTCAGTGACTGCATTCATACAACAAACACAATTAATACTGATACTGACATTGTTAGCACAACCCAGAAACGTAGTAAAACATGCTTGGTTTGCATAAAAATCTAATGCACTCTAAGCCAAGCATAACATGTCCCAATTTAGCCACTATGTTGGTAAAAGTTAAGCATGTGCGACACTACCAATGAATGCATTGCTCTTAAAATACAGAAAATGTAATGCAACTTCATACTAATTATGTTCCCCTTTCCCTTTCATTTGAGAAGCTGCTTTAGACAAATCAGAATTTCAGAACAAATTCTATTCTTGAGGCAACACAATTATGTAGGTTTATGATGGTTCAAGGAGTGGAAGTGTGCATATTAACACAACCACAAGGAAGAGCCTAGAAAAGTCATGTCCAGTTGTTATAACATGAGAATATTTAATCAGGCAAACAGCAGGACAGAGGCATATTCATTCCCAATTTGCTATGAATGCCAGTCCGCTAAAAAAGATTGCAGCCAATGCTGCTTCTCAGTTCCTTTCACATTTTTATCCTCAACTAATATTAGACATCTTGCACCCAATTCAAATATAATATTTATTTTGGAGGAATTCATATAAATGAGTACTTCTCAGCTTTGGGCCTTTGGCTGATTTTGGACTACAGATCCCATTAACATTAGTCAACTTACAGATCACATTAACATTAGTCAACTTAGCCAACGGCCTCTAGTTTTACATTTGGAATTTAGTAATTAATCCTTTTCCAAACTATAAGATTAGAAAGCAGATGCTAGCTCAGGTGAATCAATAATCCTGCATTTAAGTTATTATATACTCTTTATTTTGTTCTACTTTTATTTCAGATAACACGTTCAATAGTTGTCGTATCCATTATATCTTCATGAGGTCAGTAGTAGAGATGCAAAACTTCCTTCAACTTTTCTTTATTTGAACCATATATATAATGCTGATGGACGAGTCCTTCTTTTAGAGAGCTAGTTGTCTAAAGGTTAGGGTGTCAGGCTAAAAATCAGGACTAAAATCAGACTAAAAATCTAGTCCCATTTTAGGCATGAAAGGTGGCTGAGTGACTTTGGGTCAGTCCCAATCTACCACACAGGTTGTTGTTGTTGTTGTGGGGAAAATAGGAGGAAGGAATACTAGGTATGTTCACTTCTTGAGTTATTTATAAAAAATAATAAAGGTGGGATATTTTTTTTTAGAAGTCTTCTGTAGACATCTCCATATGAAAAACAGGAGACCAGTGTGCAAAATGTGAACTGAAAATAATTTTTGCAGTATAATTGTTCTATAAAACAGATAATAGTTTGTAAACTAAACAACTAAATGCTATTTTACTCTCTACATCACAGATATCAAGAGAATTATAGACCAGTCACTCTTACTTCAGTATTTGGAATGAGAACAATCTGTAAGAATCTTGAGAAAAATGCTGTGATTACTAAAATCTCATAATTAAGTTATCAAGAATAAGTTTCACCATACTAATCTTATTTCATCTTTTTTTGTTTGAGTAATGTCCTTAGTAAATTGGAGGAATGCTATAAGCCTGATATATTTTAACTGCAGCAAAGCATTTGTCAAAATTTCCTATGGCATTCTAATCAGCAAGTTAGTTAACTAAGAACTAGATAAAAATCTATTGGAGGTATCCACAGATGGTTCAAAAAACTGTATTCATCAAATGTTCCTCATCAAATTGGAGAGAGGTGTCAAGTGGACTTTTATAGGTTTTAATTCTGGATACAGTCCTCTTCAACATTTTTGCTTAGTGAGATAAATGGATGGAGGGGAATGCTTGTCAAAACTACAGATGACCTAAAACTAGATATGATAGCTAATATACTAAAAGAAGAAAATGCTGATAATGATTTTGAGAGAAGTGGTTTGAAAAAAGCAAAATTAAAAATTAATAAACACAAAAATAAATTTTCATCTTGGGAATTAGAAATTAAGTGCACAAATATAAGATAGAAGATGTATGGCTTGGAAGTAGTACAAAAGAGATATACCTTGAAGTTATAGTTGATTACAAACTGAATACAAGTTGAGTCTGATGTGACTACTAAAAAAGTAACTATGGTATTAGGCTGCATAGACAGAAATCCAGTTTTCAAAACATGTGAAATAACAGTTCCAGTAGATTCTTCATTGATCAAGTACACTGTATTCTTTTGGATGTGATTATACCCCTCGCATCCTGGACATAAATCGTTTCAACTCCTACCCTCAAAACGTCGCTATAGAGCACTGCACACCAAGACAACTAGACACAAGAACAGTTTTTCCCCGAACGCCATCACTCTGCTAAACAAATAATTCCCTCACCACTGTCAAACTATTCACTAAGCCTGCATTACTACTACTATTAGTTTTTCTCATCGTTCCCATCACCCATCTCCTCCCACTTATGACTGTATGACTGTAACTTGTTGCTTGTATCCTTACAATTCATATTAATATTGATTGTTTCCTGATTGCTTACTTGAACCCTATGACAACCATTCTTGACAAATATATCTTTTCTTTTATGTACTCTGAGAGCTTATGCACCAAAGACAAATTCCTTGTGTGTCCAATCACACTTGGCCAATAAAGAATTCTATTCTATTCTATTCTACTCTAATATAAGAAAGGATGTAGAATAGAAGAAAGTTAAGACAAGTTTTTTACTGTCCCAACATACACTGAATATTGATGTTCTAAATATAAAATCAGGTGTTTCTTATACGAGCTAGAAAAGATATTATTCAGCTTTCCCTGACCTCCTTCTGCCCAGATGTGTTGGACTCTCCAAAACTTTAGCTGCCATAGTCTGAAAATTATGAGTATAATAATCAACACATTTGGAAAAGTATGGAATTGGGAATTTTGGAATCTGTTATAGATCTTCCAAACATTCAGAAAAGATTCCCAGAGGGTGTAGGATGTTACGTAGGAAACAAGAAACCACTAGAAAATTTTCTTCCTCTCTTCTGCTTATGGGTGGATCAATTTGTGGACTTCCATTCCACTCAATTCTAATCCAGCCTGCTGAATCAATTCTAGAATTAATTATATTTCTTGTCTGCATGTTCCTTTTCTGTTGATGGTTGACCCTAAAAGACAAAAGCTATCTACCACTTTGATATCTCTATTGCCAGTTTTAAGCCTGTTGTCATTAGTTCCAGGTTTCCCATTTTTCTGAGCACATTCCACAGCTTGGCATAAATCAACACAAAAGGCTTTTCTATGATGATGAAGCACGCAGTGACTTCCTTTTGGTACTTTTTCTTAATTGTCCAGCATGCATTAGCAACAATATCTTTTGTCCCGTAGCCTTTTCTAAAGCTGGCTTGAATGTTTGGCATCTCTTTTCCCATGTAGGGTTCTAATCTGTGTTGGATGATCCCAAGCATTGCTTTGTTAACCGTGTGAAATTAAGGTTATTGTACAATAGTTTGCACAAGTCTGTAGAGATTCTCAGTCATCCAGGTCATGGTTGTCCCAAAGGTCCTTTTTCAGGAGGCAACTGGACTTCCTTGGGTTGTTGTTTTTTTTTTGAAGATGTCTGAAGATGGTAAAAGGATGCAAATGATCAGGTGTCTCCAAGGAATATAAATCCTTCCATTCCCCACTATCCTGTCAGAGCTGAAGAAGCTTCTTGGATGAGAAGTGAAACATCTTCAAAGAAAAAACAAGGAAGTCCAGTTGCCTCTTGAAAAAACACCCCTGGGACAACAGTTTGCACACTCTACACATTCTCAATCAGAATCTTGTCTGCAGAAGCTGTGGGTGCTCCAACACTGGAGGTTTTTGAGAAAACATTAAACAACCATTTGTCTGAAATGGTATAGGGCCGTGATGGTGAACCTATGGCACACGTTCCTCAACTGGCACGTGGAGCCATATCGGTGGGCACACTAGCTCAGGTCGGCGTGCATGCACGTGTCAGCCAGCTGATTTTTGGGCCTTCTGGGCCCACTGGGAGTCGGGAAACAGGCTGTTTCCAGCCTCCGGAGGGGGTGGAGAAGGCTCGTGTTTTGCTCTCCCCAAGCTCCAGAGCCTTTCTAGGAGCCTGGGGAGGGTGAAAACGGCCTTTCCCCCCCCCCCGAGGCCCTCTGGAGGCCAGAAATGGCCCGTTTCCCAACTTGAAACGGGCCATTTCTGACCTCTGGAGGGCCTCGGGGGGGAGGCCATTTTCGCCCTCCCCGGGCTCCTAGAAAGGCTCTGAAGCCTGGGGAGAGCAAAAAAACAGAACTTCCGGTCCAAGTGGAAGTCGGCAAATGGAACGTTTCTGGCCTCCGGAGGACCTCCGGGGGGTGGAGGTGGGGAAGCCTGTTTTCACCCTCCCCAGGCTCCTAGAATAAGGTGACCAGACGTCCCGATTTTGGCGGGACAGACCCGCTTTTTAATGCTTTGTCCCGCGTCCCGCCCGCCCTCTTAAAAAGTCCCGATTTTTGAGCCCCCGCTTCTTCCTCCAGCCAGACGCGCGCCCGAGCGACAGGCTTCCGATTCAGTCCCCTCTATTCACAGGGTGGCGCGGGGCGGGGCAGAGCGAACCCTGGGGGGGGAGCGCCACTTTGCACTTGTCCCATGAGGCCATGCTAAGTGTGCCGCGGCAAAAGGGGCGGGGCAGGGCGGGGCGCGCGTCCTACCTGAGACTTTTCCCGGTAGCAGCTCCAGTCGCGTTCCTTGCTAATAGCGTCCAGAGCAGAGCAGCCCCTCCCAGAAGATCGCGAGACGTTATCTTCTGGGAGGGGCTGCTCTGCTCTGGGCGCTAATTAGCAAGGAACGCGACTGAAGCTACCGGGAAAAGTCCCAGGTAGGACGCGTGTCTCGCGCTGGGGGTTGGGGGGGCGGGGCAGGACTGGCGGACGGGACGGGGCGCGCGTCCTACCTGGGACTTTTCCCGGTAGCTTCAGTCGCGTTCCTTGCTAATTAGCGCCCAGAGCAGAGCAGCCTCTTCCAAAAGATAACGTCTCGCGATCTTCTGGGAGGGGCTGCTCTGCTCTGGACGCTATTAGCAAGGAACGCGACTGAAGCTACCGGGAAAAGTTCCAGGTAGGTAGGACGTACAGTGGCCTCCCGCGTCCCCCCTCCCCCCTCCCCCCCACCTCACCTGGACGCCGACATTTGCTGTTTTGCCCTCTGCGCATGCGCAGCGTTCTGCGCATGCGCAGAGGGCAAAACTCAAATGGAGAAACCCACCCCCGTCAATGGTGTCCCGCTTGAAGAAAAAAAATCTGGTCACTTTATCCTAGAAAGGCTCTGAAATCTGGGGAGAGCGAAAAATGGGCGTGCCGGGAGCAGGGGGGTCATGCACACATGCGCAGGGGGCACATGGAATTATGGGTGTTGGCATGCACGCACGTGACTGCCCCCATGCTCCCCCCCTTTTGGCACGCCAACCAAAAAAGGTTCGCCATCACTGGTATAGGGTCTCCTGCTTGAGCAGGGTGTTGGACTAGAAGACCTCCAAGGTCCCTTCCAATTCTGTTATTCTGTTAGACTGGAGCATAAATTACAGTAGACTGTTCATCTGCAATAAGAATCAGCTGGACAAATTCTTTTAGATGTATCTAAGTTGAATTTTGGAGCAGTATTCATGGAGCTTTTTAATACTGAATTAATGTAATAAATAAGGTTAATTTTAGAAAGTGAAAATTAATTTTAGAAAGTGAAAAAACAATAACTTCAATACTTAACAATTTTACATCATAGTTAAATAATATTCTATACTATTCTATTTTAAAATACAATTAAATTGTTATAATATTTAATTAGTATCCTGTAATTTGCTTATACTTTTTTTTTGTTCATAATAAAAACTACAGCCAAATGGAATCTTGTACTTTTTGTAATATATCATAAATAAATTTCATAATTCAGTAAAATATGTTCTGAGGTCCTCCTTCTTCAACTGTTTCACAACAATATTGGATTTTTTCAACCAAATCAAAATCAAGAGCCCAGCGATTATGTTACAGCACCCATAATTCTATCTATTAAATATTATTGTACTTTAGTCCTTCGTTTGCTCACAAACATAGCTATGTTAAAGAATTATAAACAATATTAAAATTAAAATATTAGACCTAAGAACCAGGGGTGAAATCCAGCACGTTCTGACAGGTTCTGGAGAACCAGTAGCGGAAATTTTGAATAGTTCAGAGAACCGGTAGCAGAAATTTTGAGTAGTTCGGAGAACCGGCAAATACCATCTCTGGCTGGACTCAGAGTGGGGTGGGAATGGAGATTTTGCAGTATCCTTCCCCTGCCGCGCCCACCAAGCCAAGCCCACAGAACCGGTAGTAAAAAAAATTGGATTTGACCACTGCTAAGAACGTATTTTTATTTAAACAAATTCTAGAGCAGATCTTCATTCTGAAGACCTGTGCCATGGTCACAGTTTTGCAGAGTGAAAGACTGAAGAATGAATTGTTAAGTCTGCTGATTTAATCAGATTTAGATCAGAGTATATGATCTTCAACCACATACTTGGAATTTCCGAAACAATGCATTTTTATAATGTAAGTTGGTTTACTTTTCAAATGGAAAGTGTAACTTTTGAAAACAATGCAGTAAAAAATTCAGTTAAAGATTATTTGACATAGGTAAGACTTGTACTTTTTGGGAGCGACATGGAGAGGGAAATTAGGTACTGTATGAAGTGTATAGTTGCTAGATTTGTATTTATGAAGTATACAAAAAGAAAGCCTCTCCTGTTTTTCTCTGCAGCTGAAAATATGATATTGCCTGGAGGCATTTTCAGACTCCGGAAGAGTTGAAGATCAGTGCAGAAATTGTTTTATAAAAAAAAAAACCTTTCCATACCTCCCCCCCCCCTTCTTGAACCACCTTTCACACAGAGCATATTTGTATCTTCTGGACTCAGTTTATTTTGTTGCCTTTGAGAAGAAAAGGACCTTATAACTAATCTGTACATCTGTGAAGAGGAAAGCAGCTCTAACCCTGTGGAGCAGCCGAAGAGCTCAAGTAGAGCGTGGGTGGGAAGAGGGAACTGTGGCTCCTGGAAAGAAAGAACGGGATGGAATTGTCTGATTTGCAGTCTCTGGCATATCTTGCTTTCTTCAGTTGCTTAGGAGAAGGGGAGGGTGGAGAGCAAGAGAGGAAGAAAAAAGAAAATACTTAAATCCCAAAAGCAGTAGGCGGTTTTCAGAAAGATCTGCATACATGAACATTTCTCTTTGGTGGATCACGTAACATGACAAAGCCACTAATGTTTTCCTTGATACCATTGTGGATTTCAAAAGTACCATCATTAAACAGAAATTAGTTTTGTGCACTGCCCTTTTCTTTCTCTCCTATCTCCTTCTCTTTTTCCTTCTCTCTTTGGTCTCTTTCTGTCTCTGTCTCTCTGTCTCTGTTTCTCTCTGTCTCTGTCTCTGTCTCTGTCTGTCTGTCTGTCTGTCTGTCTGTCTGTCTGTCTGTCTCTCTCTCTCTCTCTCTCTCTCTCTCTCTCTCTCTCTCTCTCTCCCCCTCCCTCCCTCCCTCCCTCCCTCCCTCCCATCAACTCTTCATGTCTTCCTGGCCTGGCCGCTAGGAAAGAGAGACAATGCTTTTGCCAAAAATGTAAAGAACGGAGAGTGCAACTGCACAGGATGTTTTGAGTCAACGGTACATAAGAACTACCATACTATTAATGCAATGTCAGATTAATGTTGTTGCGCCTTAAGAGCCATTGCATTAGAAAAGAAAGGGTATTCCAATGGGATGAAGACGATCAAGGTTAGGATCAAGAAGCCTAAACATTCCTGTAGTGTCAGAACATGGAATCATAAAGCTAAATGAAGGCAGATATTGATTGTTTAAAATATATGAAGAATAGTTGCAGGAACTGGGTATGGCCAGTATATAGAAAAAAAGAACTAGGGGAGACATTTTATTTTTATTTTTATTTTATTTGTGAGATTTATATACTGCCTCACAGTGCAAGCACTCTCTAAGCGGTTTACACCATTAAGCAATGTATATATTTACATTGCCCCCAACAATCTGGGTCCTCATTTTACCTACCTCGGAAGGATGGAAGGCTGAGTCAACCTTGAGCCGGTGAGATTTGAACCGCTGACCTGCGGATCACAGTCAGCTAAAGTGGCCTGCATGACATAATAGCAGCATTCCAGTATTTCCAGTATTTGAGGGGCTGCCACAAAGAAGAGGGAGTCAACTTATTTTCCAAAGCACCAGAAGGTAAGACAAGAAACAATGGATGGAAACTAATCAAGGAGAGAAGCAACCTGGAATTAAGGGGAAACTTCCTAACATTGAGGACAATTAACCAGTGGAACAGCTTGCTTTCAGAAGGTGTAAGTGCTTCATCACTGGAGGTTTTTAAGAAGAGACTGGACAGTCACTTGTCTCAAATTGTATAAGATCTCCTGCTTGAGCAGGGGGTTGGACTAAAAGACCTCCAAGGTCCTTTCAAGTTCTATTCTGATTGAGTTCAACAGTGGAACTAATTACCCAGAAATTTCCTTTCCTGAATGTCCCAAAGGTGCTTTTTCAAGAGGCAACTGGACGTTCTGGTTTTTCTTTGAAGATGTCTCGCTTCTCACCCCAAAAGTTTCTTGAGCTCTGACTGGATGGTGAGGAATGGAAGGATTTATATACTCCTTGCAGACAGCTGGTCATTTTGTATTCTTTTAGCGAGTCATTAAGGTCACCTGGAGGTTTATCTGTGTCATCAGGGTCACCTGAGTGGTGCAAATGGGTGTGGAGCCTTCTTGGAATGGTTGAAAGGACTATGTTGTAGATTGCAGATAGATGATGTCATATCCCTCGCCTTCTGTGTCCTTAACAACTTGTCGAGATGGTGCCTTTGAATGCTAGGAACGGCGAGCTTCAGGGCTTGCCAGGAGATGATTGTCACTGCAGAGACAGTGTCCACCTCCATTTCGCAAGATGACCCCTCTATTGTCACTGTCATGTTCAGCTTCTTTTTGGAAAATGTGCTCGCCCGTCCGATATGCGTTTGATTGGTGTCTGGCACCCCAGAAGTAGCGGCTTCCCGGGTTTCCAAAAGTCCTGCCTTTTTGGCTTTGATAGTTCGCTGCGCACAGCGTCAGGAATCGGCGCGCGGTTGGCGAGTAAAACAGCGCGGCAGACTTTTGCTAGGTGACCCTTTCTGTCACACTGTTTACAAACGGTGTCTCGAAAATGGCAAGAGAATCTCTGGTGTTGGCTGCCACAGCTGGCACTGTCCAAATGCCTGTCTCCCCGCTCGGAAGGTTGCTTCTTTTTTTAAAAAAATAATATTTATTGAATTTTCCTTTAAAAACATAACAATTAAATACACACAATAACAAAAATAAACACAACATAAAAAAAAACAAATACAAAAACTGTAGGAAACACTACAGTAAGCAAATATCATACGCAATGAACTACAAATATAACACCGACTAATACAAACCATAACAGTGAAATCGTGCTTCTTTAACAGCCTATTAGCTATTAATATTGATATCTATACACTCGATTATATATTATATCTATATTTATATATTATAAATCTTATCTTCTTATAAACTATGTCTATTGGAATGTCAACTTTTATTTCTACAGCTATTCTACCCAATTCGGAAGGTTGCTTCTTGTCAGTGCAGCAGACCTCGTCTTCGCTGCTGTCAGAGTCCTCATAGGTGCCCTTGTGCACCATGGTAGGAGGTTTGACCTCTGTTTTAGCGGCAGCGAACTTGTGCAGTGACTCTGCAGCCTTGGTGGATGATTCGGCAGCCCTGGCTTCATCCAAAGCAATGGCCAGTGGCTTTATGAAGGGCTGCGATGTATTGATTTATTGATTCACCTTCAAGCTGCATCCATTGCTGGAATTCGTAGCGTCTGACGACTTTAGATGCCGTGGGAGCATAGTGGGTCTTGAGTGTAGCTTGCAACTCCTGCCACGGTACGGACTGTACTGGGGTTGGGTCTGACAGTGCCTCCGTTGTGTCAAACACATCATGGCCACAGTGACTTAGAAAAAGAGCTCTTTTTCGATTATCTGTCAGACCCAAAAGGTTGTTTGCTTCCAAGAAGCAGTCAAACCGCATCATATATGTCTCCCATTTTTCCTTCACTGGGTTGAATGGCGCTGGCGGATGGAAAGCAGACATCTTTCAGGGGTTTTCTCCGTGAATCCGCCCGGCTGGTTGCTGTGCCTTTGGTTCGGTCGTCTTCATTCTCCAGTTCCCAAGTCTTCGTCGCCACTGTTGAGTTGTGGGAATAACCGACTCTGGAGACAGACTCTCTGAACACAGTTTATTAGGCAACTCTATCTACAACCAGCAACTAGCTGTCTGACAGCCGGCCCTTTTATAGGGAGCTGTCAGATGCTTTAACCAATAGAGTTTGAGCATTCTTCCCGCTCAAATGCTGGACCTGGGTGAAACCATGTTAACTGTCAATACATAACACATTCCTTTAAAAAAAAACATTCTACAAAACAGGAACTGTCCAGGGCATAAGACACTTGTCAAGGACATAAGCACCAGGCAAGTGCTTGTATAAAATAGAGTAGTAGTAGTAGTAGTTGTTGTTGTTGTTGGTTTTCCTTGTTGGTTCTGGGATAATTTGACCAATCTTCTATATCTATTCTGTCTGTCTGTCTGTCTGTCTGTCTGTCTGTCTGTCTGTCTGTCTGTCTGTCTATCTATCTATCTATCTATCTATCTATCTATCTATCTATCTATCTATCTATCTATCTATCTATCTATATCTATATCCTTATATATATATAAGGTTGTATGTATGTATGTATGTATGTATGTATGTATGTATGTATGTATGTATGTTCCAGCATAACTGTGGAACGCCTCGAGCAATTTCAACCTCGTTCCTCGCACATATATAATAACTTATTCTCTGGAAAAAAATACTGTGGGGGTAACACACCCCTAACACCCCTCGGGGTGTGTCTGTGTGTCTCTCTCGTGTGTGTGTGTGTGTGTGTGTGTGTGTGTGTGTGTGTGTGTGTGTGTTCCAGCATAACTCTGAAATGAAAAGGATTGAATTATATCTATAGTATCAAATCACAGTACTTTTGACAGTGATTGTGTGCATTTTGGATTCATGTTCTGTTAAGATACAGCCTGTTGTGCCTTAAAATGGCTTCTACTGTACAGCACAGTGGAGTTTCCATGGTAGCGGCTTCACAGTACTCCACAAGGGGGCTCCATCTGGTAAGGGGGATTGGTTCTTTAAAAAAATTAATAAACCCCCTAGGCCCCCAGCTTCAAGCAAAGAGGGCAAGTTGTCAGGGGAGATGCCTGCTAATGCAGATAATCACCTCAACGGCTGTTTCCTGTAGAATTTTTCCCATGCTGTTGGCCATGGCAATTTTTTGACATTATAGATATAATTCATTCATTTTCCTGTCTAATACAGGATTGGGATAAATACATACCCGGGCAATGCCGGGTTATCAGCTAATATTTAATATTTACTAGTACCAGTGTGCAAGTTTCAGTTATTGCTCCAAAGTTACAACCTCTCGACAGGATATGTTACAAGTCACCTTCCCTTTCAGTAAAGCAATTGATAGGAGATTATACCAAGCCATATACACATTATATAGAGAGGAATTTTTAGCTTGAGGCATCTAAGCAGTGAGTCAGAGTAGTGATGATTTGTCACAGATACCGAAGGATCAAATGTTCCTGGAATTGAGAACAGCACTTCAAGTGATATTATGAATGACTAACTTGTGGCAGGCAGGGTAATGTTGGAGGTAATCATATATTTTATTCTCCATTAAAAAGCCACTGTATACAGTTAACTGAATCTACTGTTAAAGCTTTTCTGGAATAGATCTTCCTATCCTGATAACTATGAAGGAATAACTTCATAGTTGCAAAGCATGGAATAAACAAATAAAATGCAATGCCACATGATGTGATGATTGCTATCATTTTAGGAATTAATTCATAGGGCTATAAAACTACAGTAGCACCATGGCACTAAAAATTAACCACTGGGGAAAACAACAGACTGACAGTGCCTTTTTTGTTATGCTTGTGGTAGAATCTAGTTGACCTAAATCAGGGGTGGTTAAACTATGGCTCTTTGAGGACCTGTGGACCTCAACTCCCAGAATTCCTGAGCCAGCCATGCATGCATGGCTGGCTCAGGAATTCTGGGAGTTGAAGTCCACAGGTCCTCAAAGAGCCATAGTTTGGCCACCCCTGACCTAAATGGATTACACTTGTATCCAGCACAATTTTCTGCTGTTCATATAGCAAAAGAAGAATTCCTATACAAACAATATGTTTATAGGGGAACTATAAAATGCAGGAGTTAGATGGACAGCTGGTTATGGCTATAAGAATGTAAACTCCAGGACAGCTCCATATTTTTGCTTAGAATTTTGCATTGGTTCCATTGTACAAATATTATATTGGAGAAATATTGTATCTGGAAAATAGGTTTGGGTGATTACAGGAAGTTTTCAAAATGTTCTGGTTAATTTGGAATCCAAGCTGTTGTCTTGGGAATTCAGGAATTCAAATGCTGTTTTTCAGCCAGCCTGTTCACTCATCTGGACCAATGGTTCAGTCAGGGGGAAAATGTTGCAAACAAGTTCTGTAATTCCAATTAGCATTCTCATTGGTAAATTAGAAGATCTCAGATTGAAATACACATAACACAATAGAGAAAGAACAATCTAAATATAGTTTGAAAAACTGAACATACAAATTTAATCTCCACAATCTCCATCCCAGACACACCAACAACAGCCAAACCTCCTACAACTGAACCCATCCCATTGGGTTCACAGCCTCTGGTGATCACAGAAAAGGAAGTGCAAGATCTATTTCACAGACAGAAGCCGGGAAAAGCACCAGGTCCAGACAAGATAACTCCTTCTTGCTTAAAAGTCTGTGCTGACCAATTGGCCCCCATCTTCACCCAAATCTTCAACAAATCACTAGAGATATGCCATGTTCCCTCTTGCTTCAAACGCTCCACTATCATCCCAGTGCCGAAGAAGCCCTCCATCAAGGAACTGAATGACTACAGACCAGTTGCTCTAACATCTGTAGTTATGAAAACCTTTGAAAGGCTAGTGATGTCCCACTTGAAAACCATCACGGATCCACTGTTAGACTCCCTGCAATTTGCATACCGAGCAAATAGATCAACAGATGATGCTGTTAATATGGCTCTGCACTACATCCTACAACATCTTGAATCTCCAAATACCTACGCAAGGGTCCTCTTTGTAGACTTCAGTTCAGCATTCAACACCATCATACCGGACATTCTTCTAACTAAACTAAATCAGCTAGCGGTACCTGAACACACTTGTAAGTGGATCACAAGCTTCCTAACAGAAAGGAAGCAGCAGGTGAAGCTAGGCAAAATCACATCAGATACCTGTACAATTAGCACAGGGGCCCCCCAAGGCTGTGTACTCTCACCACTTCTCTTCTCTCTATATACCAATGACTGCATCTCAAACGATTCATCTGTTAAACTACTGAAGTTTGCAGATGATACAACAGTGATTGGCCTCATTCGAGACAACGATGAAACCGCATATAGACAGGAGGTTGAACAACTAGTCTCATGGTGCGACCGGAACAATCTGGAACTGAACACATTCAAAACCGTAGAAATGGTGGTAGACTTCAGGAGAAACCCTCCCATCCTACCACCTCTTACAATACTAGACAACACAGTATCAACAGCAGAGACCTTCAAATTTCTAGGTTCCATCATATCTCAAGACCTAAAATGGTCATCTAACATCAAAAACATCATCAAAAAAGCACAACAAAGAATGTTCTTTCTGCGCCAACTCAGGAAGCTCAAACTTCCCAAGGAGCTGCTGATACAGTTCTACAGAGGAATCATTGAGTCTGTCATCTGCACCTCTATAACTGTCTGGTTTGGTTCTGCAACCCAACAAGACAGACACAGACTTCAGAGGATAATCAGAACTGCAGAAAAAACAATTACTGCCAACCTGCCTTCCATTGAGGACCTGTATACTGCACGAGTCAAAAAGAGGGCCGTGAAAATATTTACTGACCCCTCGCATCCTGGACATAAATTGTTTCAACTCCTACCCTCAAAACGTCGCTATAGAGCACTGCACACCAAGACAACTAGACACAAGAACAGTTTTTTCCCGAACGCCATCACTCTGCTAAACAAATAATTCCCTCACCACTGTAAAACTATTCACTAGGCTGCATTACTATTACTATTAGTTTTTCTCATCGTTCCTATCACCCATCTCCTCCCACTTATGACTGTATGACTGTAACTTGTTGCTTGTATCCTTACGATTATTTCATATTGATTGTTTCCTGATTGCTTACTTGAACCCTATGACAACCATTCTTGACAAATGTATCTTTTCTTTTATGTACACTGAGAGCATATGCACCAAAGACAAATTCCTTGTGTGTCCAATCACACTTGGCCAATAAAGAATTCTATTCTATTCTATTCTAAACAAAAACAAAAAGAGAATACCGGTAATATGTTGGCAAGCGAACCATATCACTTATATGAACTATGATATTACAGTATCTGGGTAAAATGCTAGATTACACATTTGCTCCAGATAAGTAGGCATCTATGTGAGACAAATCCCAAGCAAACAGTCTTAATTAATAGATCTAACTTTGATTAAGACAGCTTCCTATAGTTAAATCTGTTTTATTTCAATGAAACCAGTATCATATTATTTGTTGTTATGGATCTGTATAAAACTTGGCTTTTAGGCTCATATAAGAAGGGAGGATGGATAGGAAAAGGGAAGAGGGAGGGAGGATGGAAGGAAATCCATACATCAAATCCTCTGGGCTATACAGTCTTGTCTGGATAGATTGCTCTATATTATAATAATTGTTTTTGCAATGGCTAAAATTTTGCTTCAAGAACAATGTAAGAGTAGCCTGGTTCAAGCATTTATTTATTTATATTATTTATATTATTTTATATTATATTATATATATTTATATTACACTACTAACCAGAGCATACAAAACATTTGCTAGACCAATTCTCGAATACAGCTCATCTGTCTGGAACCCGCACTGCATATCAGACATTAATACAATTCAGCGTGTCCAGAGATATTTCACGAGAAGAGTCCTCCACTCCTCTGCTCGCAACAGAATACCTTATGCCACCAGACTTGAAATTTTGGGCTTAGGCAATTTAGAACTACGCCGCCTTCGGTCCAACCTAAGCGTAGTTCATAAAATTATCTGCTGCAATGTCCTACCTGTCAATGACTACTTCAGCTTCAATCACAACAATACACGAGAACACAATAGATACAAACTTAAAGTTAACCGCTCCAAACTCGATTGCAGAAAATACGACTTCAGCAACAGAGTGGTCAATGCCTGGAATACACTGCCTGACTCTGTGGTTTTATCCCCAAACCCCCAAAATTTTAACCTTAGATTGTCTACTGTTGACTTCACCGCATTCCTAAGAGGTCTGTAAGGGGCGTGCATAAGCGCACCAGTGTGCCTACCGTCCCTGTCCTAATGTACCCTTTTATTTTTATTCGTATTCATTTCATGTATTCAAATCAAGTTTATACTTATATGTATTATCTAATACATGTTTGACGAAATAAATAAATAAATTTAAATGGATGTTAGTATCATGAACAGTTATTTAGAATAGAATAGAATAGAATAGAATTCTTTATTGGCCAAGTGTGATTGGACACACAAGGAATTTGTCTTTATGCATATGCTCTCACTGTACATAAAAAGACAAGATACATTCATCAAGAATCATAAGGTACAACACTTATTGATAGTGATACATAAGCAATCAAATCATACTAGGAAACAATATCAATATAATCGTAAGGATTCAAGCAACAAAGTTACAGTCATACAGTCATAAGTGGGAGGAGATGGGTGATAGGAACGATGAGAAGACTAATAGTAATAGTGATGCAGCCTAATATGAATAGTTTGTCAGTGTTGAGGGAATTATTTGTTTAGCAGAGTGATGGCGTTCGGGAAAAAACTGTTCTTGTGTCTAGTTGTCTTGGTGTGCAGTGCTCTAAAGCATCGTTTTAAGGGTAGGAGTTGAAACAATTTATGTCCAGGATGCGATTTAGAGAACAAAGAGATTTGCTATTCTTTTTAAACAATATATTTTATCATTCATCATTTGGACATTATATCTCAGCCTATTCTTATCATAAATATAAGCAAATTGGACAGAGCAGGAAGAAGAAAAGGGTAAAATTGCCTAGAGATTTCAGATGAATCCTGGAACAGAATAAAAGCCAAGTTTTATACAGATCCATAACAACAAATAATATGATACTGCTTATGATTCTATGTTCTATATTCTATGAAAACAGAGTTGGCTTGTAAATACAGAGGTAATTGTGGAGCATTAGAATCTCTTTAATTGTAATGACCCAGGATCTTTTCAGAAAATGAGTATTGAAAGATAAGGGACATTTTTTTCCTAATAGTTATTTTTGAATGAAATCATTGCCTGATTAATCTACTATTCTACATTATGACTGAAATGATTCCTAACTAAGGTGGTTTGTTAAACCTCTGTGGCTATAATCCAAGTTACTGTAAGGCATACAGCTTGCACACTACTGCTATTCATTTCAGTGAAGACACCTTTTTCAACTCTAGGGAAACGGCTGTGGCTGGCATAAAATATTTTTGTTAAAAGATTCCTTGAGTTGAGAAGGATAGACTGGACCCTCTGTTGGAACTTGATGTTTGCTGTCTTTCATAACATTTCAAGTCCTTTTACCAGTACAAACATTCCAGTGTGTGTGTGTGTGTATATACAGTGACTTATTTAATGGTCATTAATAAGCAACATGATAGCCAATATCAGGGTTCCAAGTAAAAACCCCAGCAGAAGTAAAACTCCAAGGCAGGCATTCCCCTCAAAGTTCTACTTTATTAGAGATGTCATATTGGCACATCTGGGAAAACCCAAATCTGAAAGGCCTCCGGGTTTTCCCCACCCAAATCAAAATCAAAGTCCCTTCCCCTACACCCACATGTCCATCACATGGTCCAATCATGTCCCCATCCCGACTGGAGTTGCTTCCCAGTCACGCCTCTCCAGGTGCAGGCTGAACGTCCTTGACTCCAGTGAAAAGAATGTTGTTATGGCTATACATCTCACCCTGTCTCCATCCACCACCCCCTCCCATTCCCCACAGCATGTCCATCCACCAATAGCAATAGCACTTAGACTTATATACCGCTTCATAATGCTTTTACAGCCTTCTCTAAGCGGTTTACAGAGTTCAGCATATTGCCCCCAACAATCTGGGTCCTCATTTTACCGACCTCAGAAGGATGGAAGGCTGAGTCAACCTTGAGCCGGTGAGATTTGAACAGCTGAACTGCTGAACTAGCAGTATCCTGCAGTGCTGCATTTAACCACTGCGCCATCTCGGCTCGGCTCTTCTCGACCAAGTGTGGCAGCCCTGAAGATCCAAAGTAAAAGATGGCCTCCAGGGCTGACAGCCGGAGGGTAGCCATGGTCTAATGGGCAGAGTGTTTAATCAATTAATTATTTAATTATTCTACCAGACTTGAAATTTTGGGCTTAGATAGCTTAGAGCTACGTCGCCTTCGATCTGATTTAAATGTAGTTCATAAAATCATCTGCCACAATGTCCTACCTGTCAATGAATACTTCAGCTTCAACCGCAACAATACATGAGCACACAATAGATTCAAACTCAATGTTAACCGCTCCAAACTCGACTGCAGAAAATACAACTTCAATGTCGAGTGATCAATGCCTGGAATTCACTACCTGACTCTGTGGTTTCTTCCCCTAACCCCAAAAAGTTTAACCTTAGAATATCTACAATCGACCTCACCCCATTCCTAAGAGGTCTGTAAGGGGCGTGCATAAGCACACCACTGTGCCTACCCTCCCTGTCTTACTGTCCTATTGTCCAAATTTACCTGTACCTACTTTGCTTTTGTTTATGTTTATACCAATACCTGCTATCTTGTACATGTTTTGATAAATAAATAAATAAATAAATAAATAAATAAATAAATAAATAAATAAATAAACAAACAAACAAACAAACAAACAAACAATTAAAATCTGTAAAAAAAAATGGCAGGCAGGCAAGGAAGGAAGGAAGCATCCACCAAGTTAAGAATCTCCTAAGAATTTTGGGACATCCATTACCATCTTCTTTGATATATTTAGACACCAAATGCAGCCTGTCCTGTATTTCCCAGATTATTTAAAGTAAAGTTAAAGTAGAATACTCTATGCACTGCCATTTAACTTGAGTCATCAATTGTTTAATAATTGCTAGTGTTGGCTTTTAGTTCTTCGGTATCATTTATGACCAAAAGGCAACTGTACATTTTTTAAAGTTTTTGCTACTAGTCTGCCTTCTTCCACAATTCTGTTTGCCATAATTATGTTCCATTAATCTCTGGTTACCTTTTTTTAATTTAATTTTTATTGTAAAAATCACAGATAAATAAAAGCTAAATATAAAACAATGTAAAGAAAAGTAAAAGAAATAATATGCAGTGAAGAATTAAGGTGTATTGAAAGAGATACAAATAGAAAAAAGGAAAGATATATTAAGCAATCTCCAATCTTTTTTACAGCACTTACAAACTTATTCTCATTCCTCCCTCATTAAAATTACATTCTCTTCTTCTCATATTCAGTCCTTTTTAATCAGCAAATCCATAAATCATCAGTTCATTTTTTCCATTTTCAGCAAAAAGTCCATAAGAGGTTTCCAACTTTTTCTAGTACTTGCTGTCTTATCCCTGATCAAACAGGATAATTTTGCCACTTCCACCAATTCCATAATCTTTACAAACCACTCCAGTTTTTGTGTGCATATAATAATCTTGCTGCAGTTACCATATTCAAAATCAATCTTTCATAAGTCTCTTCTAAATGGCTGTCCATAAGTCCCAAATTATAAACAGTTAAGCTTTCATCTGTAAGGTTGATCTTTCAACAATCTCTGAGTATCATTCAACTCTCAGCTTCCCCCTTTCCCTTGTCTGTCAGGAGGCTCATAGAATATGAGAAGAAAATCTTAGAGAAAATCTGTGCACCTCGACACAAATTCTTATTAAGCTCTAGCCTTGAGAGAAAACATTGAGAGGGGGTCCTTTATTGCCAAAATAAAATACAGCTTTTACTGTATTTCCATCTCCAAGTTTGCAATGGACTGTGAAACTCTTCAACCATCTTAAAGAAAACCAGTGTAAGAAAAGAGACAATCTCTTTGCTTTTTGTTTTGGACTGGAAATTGGGCAGAAAAGCAAGGGGATTTGTGAATTTGTGCAGAAGGACAAACTCAAATTAGATTGGGCAGGTTCTATTAGGAGAGACTGAAGAAGATGTGAAAGAATTTCGTTTCATAAACACAAGAACCAGTAATATTTGGGGGAGAAAGAGCTTCTATTTTATTAGAATACTATCCGAAGAAGGGAGGTTTTTTTTTTCTCAATCTCATTAGTGAATATGGGCTGTGCAATGGCTCAGTGGTTAAAATGCTGGGCTTTTTGAGACCCAAGTGTCACGTGATGAGGTGAGCGCTCATCTTCACCAAGCTCCTGTCCACCTAGCAGCTCGAAAGCATGCAAATGCAAGTAGATAAATAGGTACCACTTCAGTGCTCCGCGATGTCATGCTGGCCACATTACCGTGGAAATGTCTTTGGACAGCGCTGGCTCAATGGCCTCAAAATGGAGATGAGCACCCCCCCCTATAGTTGACAATGACTAGCAGAGTAAACTCCGCAGGGACTCCAATTAGTGAATATGGAAATATCTATGCCATCTTTTATATGTTTCAGATAACTTCTCTTAGGCTATCTAATTTTTTCAGTAAACTTAATTTGGATAGTTATAATTTGAGGAGCAAGTCATAAGTTCTTTGAGAAAATGGGTAGCAGTGTATATTGGTAGCATTTACCAATATACCTCACCCAGAAGACAACCTAGTGCTATTAAAATCTCTACCACCTTCCTCACCCCACATACATACTAAATAAAAAATATTTGACAAAGCAATAGGTCTTTCTTTCAGGTAAATATAGTAAATCTTCTGGGTCTCATATTATCCATAGTTATTGATCCTGAGTTGAAATAACAGTGAAAGGTACATAGGTTCAAGCTTTAGTCAGGGTTTTTTTTTTCACAAAGTGGGTTGAATATTATATTTTGGGTAAGATTCCTCAGAGGAGAAACAGTGGCAGATTTCATGATTGTAGAAGAAAGCCAAGCGTCTTTGTAATCCCAGCAACTGCATAGGTCTATCTACCATATATACAAAATTCTCCTGAATTTTCTTTTGGAATTTTGTAGAATTTTCAGTGTGGAACTGCCTGCTTCCTCTCGTTCTCTTTTTATCTCAGGTTCATTATGCCCATTCTCCTAGCTTTGTCACTTCCACTGCATCCTCTGATTCATTCCAATATTGTCTTTTTCAGATGCTCTACGTGATTGACGCAATTGGCACAACACTTCCTTCCCAGAGCGAACATTGGCAACAAGCATAGATTTTTCAGGAGACAAATCTATTCATGTCCTTAGAAGGTAAATGTAATCTTCATTTATGCCATTTTCTTCCCCTTATTTACCCCAGCTCAGATGCTTAGTTGTTAATGATGTACTCATCTGCCAATTCCTGCTTTTTGTCAAGAGGATAAAAGAAGCTTGCTCCTTAGGTTTAGATCTAGGTTTTTGCCCTCTGTAGGCTGCACTACATGCTGAGTGCATTACAAATGTAGTTTGCAGGAAAGAAAGAAGCCTATTGACATACTACTTGTGCTAGTCTTTGTCGGTATGCAAACAGTTACCGGTAGGTTCAGAAAAAAATGAAAGCATCTCAATCCATTCCTAAAGTGAGTTCTATATATTGCTGGCATTTGGGTTAAACAAGCCAGTACATATTACTGAATGAAAGATACTTCAACAGGTTAGATCAGTGATGGCGAACCTATGACACGGGTGCCACAGGTGGCACACGGAGCCATATCTGCCGGCACGTGAGCCGTTGCCCTAGTTCAGCTCCAGTGCGCATGTGCGTGCACGCCAGCTGATTTTTGGCTCGTGCGGAGGCTCTGGGAGGACGATTTTGGCCTCCGGAGGGCCTCCGGAGTGGTGGGAGGGAGCGTTTTTGCCCTCCCCAAGTTTCAAGAAAGCCTCTGGAGCCTGGGGAGGGGAAAAAAACGGGCCTACTGGGCCCACTGGAAGTTGGGAAACGGGGGAGTGGGGGTGTTACACACGCATGCACGGGGGTGGGGCAAGTGGGGGGCTTTGAATTATGGGTGTGGGCATGCACAAGCGTGCGATAGCGCGTGCGCGCACTATTTCGGCACCCGAGGGAAAAAAGCTTCGCCACCACTGGGTTAGATTCTTTGGGCAAGTCCTGGTAGTTCACTGTGGATGGACATACGGTGACTGAGGCTTTTGAATGGAAAACTTAATGTACATTCAAGGCAGTTTGTATCATACGTTGCTTCCATGTTTTTGCAATGGAAACTTGATGGCCGTGTCTGATAGTCATTTATGCAACAATGATTTGGCATATCTGTTTGTATGGCAAATTGTGCTGAACCTTCAGTGAATAACTATAGATCAGGGGTATCAAACTCAAGGCCCAGGGGCTGGATCTGGCCCACGGAATGCTTAGATCTGGCCCGCAGGACCGCCCTGGAAACAGTGAAGGACCGGCCCGTGCAGAGCTGGGCTGCTACTGGTTCGCACCGGTTCTCTCGAACCGGATGTTAATTTTCTGAGCAGTTCTGAGAACTGGTTGTTGGAAGAAATCTTTTCCCACTTTACAGGGCTAATCCTGCAAGGGAGGCAGGAAGGAAACATTCTGGTATGCCTATATTTCTAGCCTAATCCTTATCTTAATTGCCCTGCTGCGTTAAGTGTTTTCAGAAACTGCCTCTGGGTTAAGCTTGTTACGTTGTAAGCCTTATGCCCAGACTTTCTGTCAGTAGACTGAGCTTCTCCGGAGTCTCCCCCTCCCCCTGGAGTTTTTTGTGGTACTTTTATTCCTGGGGCTTGACTTTCTTCAAGATTGTTAAAGGGTTGTTTTAATTTTTTTGGAGTTTACTTCCAACATGGCTGGAACAGCTATTTACAGAAGGGTTGGCATAGCCATAGAAGAAATGGCTGAGAGTCAGGATGCAAGCTTGGCATTCTGTCTGATTTTTTTACTGCCTTTATGGGGGCATGTGGTCTTTCCTTAAATCTGGATGATTACCTAGGGATATCTTGTAAGGTGAGTGAGACCAGCTGGTATCTTTAAGTGGTGCAAATGGATCTAATTATTGCTTCTCCTGAGTGCTTTGTCAGTTCACTGTGCACAGGAGTCTCTTGTCTATGTGGATTCTTCAGTCATCCAGGTCATGGTTGTCCCAAAGGTGCTTTTTTCAAGAGGCAACTGGACTTTCTTGGTTTCCAGAAAGTCCAGTTGCCTCTTGAAAAAACACCTTTGGGACAGGAGTCTCTTGCATTGCTTCAGAGTGGCCAAGCTACATGATTGCTCACTGATAATAAGTGGATCCTCCTTCCAATTTGTTATAGTTTGCTCTCATGATAATATGGCATAGTAACATGGCACCAATTGTAGAAAGTTAGCACCCATCCATCTCCTAGAAGAATGAAATATTTTGAGAAATATTAAAAAGGAAGAATATATTTCCTTGAATGAGAAACATGTTTTGTTAGAGGGAGAAAGCAGCCCCCACCTTCCTTAATAGCCCACAGAAGATGTCAGTACTTAAGAGATAGAGATAGATAGCTATATTCATAGGCAAAAATTCCCTGCAGCAAGGCAGAATGGGATTAGCTCAAGATGTTAATTTGTTAATTTGTCTCTTTAGCTTCGCATTTTGTAGCCCAAATATGCCCAGCCACTTTCTGGAGAGCTTAAATGACCTCTCTGCTAAAGGGCTTCACTTTATGAGCAAGAGTAACTTGGCTGCTGATAGTTATCCTTGTATTTTAACTATTTTAATTCCTCAATGTGCTCTGGCAACCTGCCTGATTTGTAACTCTGGGCAGTAGTGGGTTCTAAAACCCTTTACTACTGGTTTGTGCATGCGCGTGTGCTGCTTCTGCACATGCACAGAAGCGTCCTGGGCAGGTGGGAGGAGCGTCCCGAGCGGGTGGGCAGAGCATCCCGGGTGGGTGGGTGGAGCGTCCCGGGTGGGTGGGCGGAGCATCCCACCGCTAGCGTTACCGATTCTTAGAACTAGGCCGAACTGGGAGCAACCTACCGCTGACTCCGGGTTGCAGGTATTGCTGAGGTAAAGGAAGGTATTCAGACAGAATGGTTTAGGTTTCCATGACAGCTGTGACTCATTGATCTTCAGTGTGTATTCCCCCATTTCTAATCTAATGACTGGTATTTAGGGCAGCTTTTTGCAAGCAAAGAAGCTTTTTGTATTTTTGTACAGGTAATCCTTGACTTACAACAGTTCATTTAGTGACCATTCAAAGTTACAAGAGCACTGAAAAAAGTGACTTATGACCATTTTTCACACTTACAACTGTTGCAGCATCCCCACCGTCATGAGAGGGCAGGCGAGACGAAGCCCCCCTCAACATAAGTGACATCGAGTTGGCCACGCCCACCCAGCCACGTCCACCCAGCCAGTCATTAGGGCAGAGAACCGGTTGTTAAAAATGTGCAGCCCACCACTGGGCCCGTGGTGCCTCTGCCAGTGAAAACGGAGCTCTGGAGGGGCCCCCGTTTTCACTGGCAGAGGGTTGCAGGAGGCCATCACAGTTGAAAATGGAGCTCGGGAGCCTGTTTTCACCGGCAAAGCGCTCAGGCCACCACAGGCGCCCCCGACACAAGTGATGTCGAGCTGGCCACACCCACCCTGGCCATACGAGGTCAAACACAACCCTGATGCGGCCTTCAATGAAATCGAGTTTGACACCCCTGCTATAAATAGTCAGTGGTTTCTGTGAAAGTAAAAGGCAAGACTCCAAGCTGACAGCAATCTAGTTTCTATTATCCTTAAGACTGCATATATTGTCTTAAATCTCCTAATATATCTCCTAATTAAGAGGCTATGGAATAGCTATTTATGCCTTGCATCAACAAGCTGGCAACAGCACTAACTTTTCAAATCACTGGTTCTAAAAAAAGGAAGAGAGTAGTCATAGTCTGCAGTGAATAAAGGAAAGTTCACTCTGAAAATAGGGGCTACATTGTCTTCCTTCATCATCACAGCTTCATTGTTATGGTTCTGAGATCTTTTCCAAGCAGGAACATAGCTCCGGAGCAACAACAGCAGTAAACAGCAGAACAGCAAAAGTCATGATAGACATTTCTATGGACTGTCAAAACTGTGGCTTGATGACATGCCAGGCCAATGGCTCAGACTTTGGGAGATGGGCCAGTGATCCGAAGTCTCTTCAAACCAAGGCCCTTCTTGAGGCAGAAACAATTTGATGCATGCCCTCTTATAACATAACATACTGGGTTTCTTATTTTCTCTTGTTGCTTCACAACACAGAGCCCTCAAATTGATGTTGAACAAAGACATCAGAATAGTTTCCATTCTCATTCTGTCCTGGTGACTGGCTGTTAACTGTAAAAAAAAAAAACTGGTGACATGCTCTTAAAGCATTTAATATTGTTCAGTTGCATGGAAGAGCATCTGTGCATTTTTATAGTTATTTTATTTCTGCGCTATTTTTTGCAAAAGATGCTTAGATACTTAAGCTTCACTGCTTCTGCAAATGTCATCTCCTCTTGCTCTCTGCTCTTCCCTTGAGAAAGCACTGCAGTGTGGAATCATTTCATCCATTTCAATTGATTCTTGCCACATGCTTTCTGGTTTTTAGTTCATGCAAATGTCCAATTTCTCCTGTCACCTGGTGCCACAAAATCCATTCCCCTTGCAAGCCATTTATGGGGAGCGGGTTAATGATCTAATTTCATCAGCCACAAAGGTGAGGCATTTCAATATATGTTATGTCATTTTATACATTTTCTCAGGCAGAGTATGTTAACTTTCTAATTGTAGAAGTTATTTTCTTTAGGAACTAGTCTCAGTGCAGATTATTGAAGTGGGCAATAGCAATAGCAATAGCACTTAGACTTATATACCGCTTTATAGTGCTTTACAGCCCTCTCTAAGCGGTTTACAGAGTTCAGCATATTGCCCCCAACAATCTGGGTCCTCATTTTACCCACCTCAGAAGGATGGAAGGCTGAGTCAACCTTGAGCCTGGTGAGATTTGAACAGCTGAACTGCTGAACTAGCAGTAGCCTGCAGTGCCGCATTTAACCACTGCACCATCTTGGGCAGCATCTCATTGTAGGCTGTAATTTTGATTTGTTCTGGTTTGAAGTTTGTTCTTGGAAGTTTTAAATGAACATTTAAAGCAGTAGAACACAGAATATAGAACATAGAATCATAGGAATGGAAGGGACCTCAAAGGTCTTCTAGTCCAACCCCCTGCTCAAGGCAGGAGACCTTGTAGCATTCCAGCCAAATGGTTGTCCAGTCTATTTTTGAAAACCTCCAGTGATGGAGCACCTACAACTCCAGGGGGAAAGCTATTTCATCGAATAATTGTTCTCACTGTCAGAAAATTTCTCCTTCCTTCTAAGTTGGATCTCTCTTTAACAAGCTTCCACTCTTTACTTCTTGTGCTGCCCTCTGATGCTTTGGAGTATAAGTCAATCCCCTCTTCTCTCTGACAGACCCTCAAATACTGAAAGACAGTTATCATGTCCCCTCTAATCCTTCTGTTCAATAAGCTAGAACAGCCATTCAGCCCTTCATCATATTTCACTTCTGTATCAGTTGTGTCAATCTCATTTCTGCAATCTCAGAAAAAGAACAAAATATGTATTGAATCATAGGGAATCACCATCCAATTTTCCTGAGTTGTCTTTGGTTTAATGTCTCACTAATTTTTCTGACTTGATCTGAAGTAAGGAATGGAGAAGAATTGCTATTGATATGGAAAGATTTAACTTGAAAGTTGTGGTGCAAATAGTTCTGTTTTTTTCCTGCAAATTCATGAACACAGTTAAAAGAATCCAACTAATATGAATTATGCTATTAATAAATGTACATGCATAGTAGCTTGGTTTAATAATACATAAGCCATAGTGTGCTTTGTCTGGCTTGTGGATAAGAAAATTAAAATACGTTATGAGACATGTGACCTGTCTTAAATCTTTCACATTTTAAATAGCCTGTTCTGATTTTTGCAGCATGACAGAGGTAATGAATACACGTGAACCTGTGATGGAGGAATTTACCTTGAGCCAACCTGAGGAAGAAGGGGGCACTTCCACTCAGGTAAGTGTATGTATGCAAATTGAATATAAAGTTACAGTCGGACAAGGTCACATCTTCAAAGTCTGTCAGAACAATTTAGCTTCTTAGAATAAGCTAGAGCAGTGATGGCGAACCTATGGCACGCGTGCCACAGGTGGCACGTGGAGTCATATCTGCCGCCACGTGAGCCGTTGCCCTAGCTCAGCTCCAGCGCACATGTGCACGCCAGCCAGCTGATTTTCGGCTTGCCGGAGGCTCTGGGAGGGCATTTTAGGTTTCCGAAGGGGCTTCGGGGGGCAGGGGGGCATTTTTGCCCTCCCCAGGCTCCAGGGAAGCCTCTGGAGCCTGGGGAGGGCGAAAAAAGGGCCTACCAGGCCCACCGGAAGTTGGGAAACGGACTGTTTCCGTCCTCCAGAAGGCCTCTGCGGGGGTGGGAGAGGCCGTTTTCGTCCTCCCCTTGCATTGAATTATGGGTGTGGCACTCGCATGTGTGTGATAGCACGCGCATGCACGCTTTCGGCACACGAGGGGAAAAAGGTTCGCCATCACTGAGCTAGAGTGAGACACCACAAGATCATAGTATGTAAAAATTGAAATCCACTGAATCTGAAGTGCATGAAGGATTATGAACTAGGTTTTGTTATGACTATCATTTTGGTGAAGCTTGGAACTAAATTCCTTTTGAATATAATAGAAGGTGACAAAACAGTACTTTCAAAGTTGCTTACCGAAACCCATTAGGTTTTATATCAGTGAATCAAGTGACAGATTTAAAAAAGTAGATTCAAGATCAAGGTGCTAGACAGACAACATCTGGAATGTAGAACCCATGAATGATTTTGGAGAACAACTGGAAAATGGTGATACATGCTAATCATACAAGATTGCCCTTTTGATAACTTATCTCTCTAAATAAGGGATGGGTAACGTTACCGTAAACTGTACATCATTTTTTGGAAGACTATAGATCAGTGATGGCGAACCTATGGCACGGGTGCCACAGGTGGCACGCGGAGCCATATCTGCCGGCACGCGAGCCGTTGCCCTAGCTCAGCTCCAGTGCGCATATGCATGCCCGCCAGCTGATTTTTGGCTCGCATGGAGGCTCTGGGAGGGTGATTTCAGCCTCCGGGGTGGTGGGGGGAGCATTTTCACCCTCCCCAAGCTCCAAGAAAGCCTCTGGAGCCTGGGGAGGGCAAAAAATGGGCCTACTGGTCCCACTGGAAGTCGGGAAATGGGGGTGTGGGGGGGTCACGCACGCATGCGCAGGGGGGTAGGGCAAGTGGGGGGGCTTTGAATTATGGGTGTGGGCACGCACACGCGTGCGATAGCGCATACGCGCACTATTTCGGCACCCAAGGAAAAAAAGGTTCGCCATCACTGCTATAGATGATAGGGTGCTGGTATAAGGTGGGTGGGACTATGTCATACATGTGGGCAGGATCAGGATGTTCTAATTTTCCCTATTTAGAAGATGTGTTTCCAACCTTAAAATGGCAGAAGATTTAAATGCAACTTTTGACAATTAAAGACTTCCTTATCTACATTAAATGTAGCGCTCAGTATGGAAATACTGATCTCCTTTTGACTAAATGTCATTCTCTTGTATGTAATTTGGAAGCTTAGACAAAGTTCCCATAGATTCAGGATCCATTCTAAGGTTCTAAGACAGATTTTCCAGCAGAATATAGTTTTCAGTGAAGACATTAGACCTACTACATCATATACCACATTTAAAACAAGTATTCACATTGTGTAGCCTTAACTAAGGTAATAATGACGGAAATGGTAGTCTATAATGAACATAACATACAGTGTCATTTTTCCAACTTAATTCAGAGGCTGCTGGGGTGACATCCTGCTTTTGTTCAGTCTAATGAAAAAAAGGCAATCCACTTTTGCACTGTATTTTCCTAATTTGTTTATATATGACCCTTCAAAACCATCTTTTCACAGAGTAGCTTACAATACACTGAAATCAAAAAATAACATTGTGAACAACAATTAGAATACTGTACATAAGAGTAAATGTAATTAAAATACACACTAGTATGCATTGTCTCAATTGTGTATCAATTTGAGATTTCATATTTGCAATGATTTATAATAACTTAGCCCTTTGCCACAATTACTGTATTTCAGAGTAATGTTTTTGCACAGTGTATTTTTGGAGAAATGGCTTTTCGTTATAAATATGTATCTTTAGGGCTGGCCTTGGGCAGAATCAGTTGTTATGTAAGTCTAGCCTACTTCAGGCTACAGCTCTAAAATACCCGTTCAGGACATTTGAAATTGGATAGCTTATATAACAAATTTACCTTTTCCTCTTTGCAGAATGTTTATGATTTAATGGAAGAAGTGTGGGGAGATATTGAAAACTGACAAATAAAAAAGACATCTGGATTTGTCCCTGCATAATTACACAAATGTGATAAGTTGCCTGTATAAGAAAAGTACAATCTAGAAGTACCCATTATTTGAGAATCTCCCTAAGTTTTGTGAATTTTCTTTGCAAGTTCTAGTGTATGTCAGATGTATTATCTAATCATCAGTCACATGCAATGTATAAGATTAAATAAAGATGAAATTATCTGAGGATTTGATAAAAGGCAAATAATAAGTTGAAAGGAGGATATGGCAGGGGATTAGTTTGCCTATTTTTATTAGAAAATAGGGATATCTGCCTTGGGCAACTACTATTCATAAGAAATATCATATTGATTAATGTATATCATAGCATTGATAACAATTCCACATCTCCGTACATATTACATGCATTCTTTTTTTACTTTTTTTTCTATATTCATTTTTGTTAAAGTAAATGTCAGAAATAAGAGTATTGTTGACATTTACTGGTAATTCCATGGAGACCTACTAGGAGATCTCAGGAGGCTTATAGCAAACATTTATCCTTCCATTGCATGCTAAATATACTATAGTAGTAAGAGATACATTTGATAAAAACAACCAGAAGGCTTTGAGATTTACATTAGTTTTCTGACATTTCCTTAAGGTTTTTTTAATGTCAGAAAACTGACATTAAAACATGAAAACAAAGTTGTTTTCATTAAATGTATCTTCATTACTAATTACTGAGTTTTTAAAAAAATAAAAGTCAGTAATTACCAGTAAATCTAAATACCTACGAAATATCTTCTAATATTTCCAACAATGGGACATATATTGACAGATGTATTATCTTATCTACAACTTTTCTCATTAAGTATATGAGGACATAGAGGTATCTTGCAACCCTTAAAAATAACAACAGGCTAATCTGAATAGTTCTCTCAATTTCTCATTTTCCCCATCCTAAATTATTTTCTACATTAGTTGGTAAATTTGGCCAAAAAAATCATGAAAACCCATACCCATTTCCTTGTATGTTTTCCTAATATACAATATTTTTGTCTAAGGTTTTCCTTCCATGTACCTTTTTGAAACTGTATTTGTATTTCATCCTTAAAATACTTTGTTTCTGTTCGTTCTTCCTCAGTATACATATTTTACATGCATTCCTATTAAGAATAATTCTTTTTATGATGTGGTATATATTCTGTTTACTAAAATCTGGAGACATCGTCATTTTATATCTGGGTGATTGAGAATTTCAGTCTCTGCTCTGAATCTGGTAGTTAGACAGAGTTCACATATTTACACTGGCATGAATCTAAAAAGTACTTGATAAGTGTTCAAATGCAGCAAATGTAGCACAATATGTGCATATTAATCCATCCTCTGTGCATTAATCCACAGAGGGTGGATTAATGTGCACTCTCCAGATTGACCAATGAGGATGATAACAAAAAACAGAAACCAAAAGTAGACAGTCATGTTCAGTGGTTAAACAATTTTAAGACCCCATGCCTAGAGACCAAATGCCTGTTTGGCCACTTGCCCTTCCATGGCTTTTCAAGGGCTCATATATACCTCTTTCCTATCTATGTATTATAATTTCTGCCACCTCCTAGTATTAGCAACCATGGTGGTACAGTGGTTAGCATGCAGTACTGCAGGCTAATTCTGCTGACTGCCAGCAGTTCGATTCTCACCAGCTCAACATTGACTCAGCCTTCCAACTTTCTGAGGTCGGTAACATGAGGATCCAGGTTTTGGGGGGCAATATGCTGATTCTGTAAACCGCTTACAGAGGATGTAAAGCACTGTGAAGCTGTATATAACTTTAAGTGTTATTGCTATTAGCTGAGCGGGATTGAGCTGTGATGCTTGAACTGCTGATAGATGTGAAAAGTAATTGAAGGGCCACAAACTCACCATCCCAGGGTTAAAACAAAATGCCTGTCAGTACTGCCTCGACGTGATCCTTAGGCAAGAATGATCCATGACTCCATTTTTTTAGAGTAAGGTATAATTTTACTAAAGTCAGGTGAAGTACAGTAAAACAAAGCCAGACCTGAGGTTCCCCTGCCAATTCCCTAGTGAGAACCCCTTGTTTCCCACATCTGCCTCCCATTGGTCCTCTTGTATCCTATCATATTCAAACCAGATATTTTCAGAATGGTCGTCCTTGGAATGTACCTGCATTCTTCTTTCTGGGCAGGTGTCCTTGAGGTATTGTCTCTGGCTGGCACAAAGCAGTTTGGAGAGACTCCACCTTCCCCCCCCTCAACGGTTCCCCCCCCCCCGCTCTAGAGTTTATGGCAGGCTATCACTGAACAAGATGAAAGCAGGAGCAAAGTGGCAGATCTGACAATGGCTCAGCATAGATTATATGGTTAACATTTATTTTATTTTTAAGTAAAATAATTTTAAATATTTTTTATAAAACATATATTTAAAAACCTCCATCCATCTATGCTAAGGAATGGACAACTTGCCCTTATTAGGGATATTAGCTAATCACTTGGGGTTTTTGAAATTAATTAAAAATTAATTAAAAATTAATTAATTAATTAATTTAAAATCCACGCATACCTAGAAACTGGGCTTCTCTGTTGCAAATATTGGTGGAGTCTGTTCTGATTGGCAGTTGGTTCTGTTTCTTTCTCTACCTAGAATCTAGCCTTTGAAATCCTCCATATAAGGAGACTGAAACCAAATCTGGAGTCATTTCAGGGGTGGGTTCCTACCCGTGCGGTCTTTTCTATGGCACAGGTAGTAGCCGACGGATTACAAAATGGCTCCGGTGCTGTCATCGCCGGTCTGTCGCGTGGCGGCATCTTTTTTCGTGAATTTTTCGGCTTTTTTTGCTTCCTGCACATGCGCGGAAGCAAAATCTCGTGAGATTTCGGTGAGATTTTGCTTCCAAGCATACGCGGAAACAAAAAATCACTGAAATCGTGTGCGCGCGTCCCCTCACGAGATTTCGGTAAGATTTTGCTTCCGCACATGCGCGGAAGCAAAATTGCATGAGGGAGCACACGCGCAACATGGCAGCGCACCGGTAGCGAGGTAGGAGCAACCTGCCCCTGAGTCATTTATATGAAGATTGATCTGATGAAGCTTGTATTAAAAAATCATCCTATTTTAAAGAAACCATGCTCTTTACTATTTGCAGTATAATTGCTCTCATGGGTTCATAACAATTGTCATTTGTTTGAGTTGAGGCTGTCAGCTGCACTCATGCCAGATGATTCAGTATTGGATATTTGTATTACACAAATATTAACCATCAGAATGATAGAACGTAAATAGCAATATGTCACAGTAAATTACCATTATCCATTGTTTATAACAGTGTCAATAAAGTACAAAAGGTGGGAGGTAAAGGTTTGCCAGGACAAATGCTACACTATTTTTTATTTCTATTGCCCAATGAAATTGTATCAGACTGGCAAATATTTGAGCTGAGGCCATAGCAGGAGGCAATGAGTATTGAAGGCCTAGCTTCTTGTTTTGGGGGGATGATACCAAGAAGCCCATCTGTCTGTTGACCTTCCCATTCTGTCAGTTTAAATATTCCAACATGTTTTTCCCTGGTCTAAAGGGAATAAGTGTTTCTTGGTTTGACAGAAAGCAACCTTTTACTTGAATTCACCTTCAAAATATTGCTTATCTTTAATTGGTTTTAATGTTCAGAGTAGTTTAGATAATCAGTTTAAGGTGAAGTTTGTAGATAAATTGAGATAAATTGCATGGTAAGAATTCTTTCCGTAGCATTCCTTTCTGTCTTCTGGTTCATAAAATGGAAAATGCAAGTTCACAAGAAGCCCAAAGCAGATTATGAAGGGCATACCTGCTACTACCACCACCACCCCATTATTACCAATGGAGAATTGGTAGTCAACAGGATACCACCAAAAATAAAATTACTAGTTTGTAATATGGACACATCCATTTCCTCTAGAACTTTAATTTAGCTATCCTGGTTTATGAAAGTTTTATGTTGCAAGATTGTACTAATTATTGCTATGGGATTTGATAATTTTTCCTTTTTATAATCTTTAATGGCATTTTAAAACATTGAAACAGTGAATATCCATTTGTCTCTATAGTTATTTCTTTATACATGTTATTACAACCTGATCATCATAATGGAACTAAATAAATTTTTCATTGTACTTCATAGGCTTTTCCGGATGCCCATGAAAAGTATCCAAAACTGTCAAAGAGATTACCATCCATTGTGGTAGAGCCATCTGAGACGGGGGATGTTGAAAGTGGAGAGCTTCGTTGGCCACCAGAGGATCTGAAATCGATGGAAGACAAGAAGGCTCTTGCTGCTCAGAGATCCTGTGCTCAGCAACACCAGATGGATCTTGAAAGTATGAACATTTTAAATAACTTTCACTGGGGAAAGAGTGTGATATTGCCTGTACTAGCACACCATGTGTTCCACCCAAGGCTGAAATTCAAAATTTTTCCCTACCGGTTCTGTGGGCGTGGCTTGGTGGGCGTGGCAGGGGAAGGATATTGCAAAATCTCCATTCCCAACCCACTCTGGGGCCAGCCAGAGGTGATATTTGCCAGTTCTCTGAACTACTCAAAATTTCCACTACCGGTTCTCCAGAACCTATCAGAACCTGCTGAATTTCACCCCTGGTTCCACCCATAATAATAAAAAAATGCTAAACTGGTGTATTCTTATTCCTCTGTTGGGATGTTCTAATATATCAAGCATAGGCAGACCTGGTCTTCAAATCCCATTAGATCAGCCAGTTAATGTTAAATGACAAGGGATTACATAAGTGTAAGCCAAACATTTGACCACCAAGCCATTGTTCTTTTGACAGAGCACCATGATAGGGACGATCCTGGTCTCTTCTAAGATCGTGAACCCTTTCCTCCTCCAGCTTAACCCATCAGAAATTTCAGCTTCCATTTACAATTATTCAAACATATTGTATCCAGAGGTGGGTTCCTCCCAGTTCTTTAGAACCGGTAGCGGGAATTTCCCTCTGCTCGCCGAACCAGGAGCAGTGGCCGGCTGGCCATGCCCTCAAACAGGCTCTCTCAGCGGCGCCATAGGCGCCGCCATCTTGTTTTTCACTTCTGCACGCGCGCAGAAGCTGTTTTTTGCTTCTGTGCATGCGCAGAAGCCAAGTTTTCAGCACTGTGCATGTGCGTCCAGCCGCGTGGCGCACAACGCATGCGCGCCCACATGGCGCGGGACGAAGCAAACAGGCAGCGAGGTAAGTTAGAACCCACCCCTGATTGTATCACTTAGTATAATTTTTGAGATAAAGTAACTTCATATATTATGCGTCTTTAACAAACTGTAGCTAGGTTAATCATAATTTCTCTAACACAGGAACAATTGTTTCTCTCCAGGTGCTTCACCACACCAAGACATAGGAGATAGTACAAAATCCTGTGAAAGCAGAACTGAGGATGACTAAGGAGCTTCATTCAACAAACTGAAGCTGTGGTGGGACCCTAATTGGAAAGCTGGCACATTCCGAAAGCTTGTCAACATGCTCTATTTTAAAACCGTAGAAGGTTTTAATTTTAGTTCTATTATTAGGTTAGTACATGGCAAGAAATTTAGGGGCTTTAGAACTGCTTCTTTTCAGGCTGGGATTCCTATCATTTCAATTTCCTTTGAGGAAAAACAGAGCACATTAGGTAGTTCTTCCTGGTTCCTTTTATTAATGCCACAAAGGAAAAATAGAAGCAAAACTATTCATATCAAACACCAAAAAATTTGTTTTAAATCAATTGCAATTAGCACTTGTAAGTGAAATTGCCTCTTAAAGATAAAAGAGCTATTTGGTATTGATACCAAGACACAGGGTTTGTTTGCCATAGAATATATTAAATCAATTAAACCTCTTTTGTTTTAGCCATTTAAAACTAGCACTGTGATATTATGGATAATAGATGTAATATAATGTCACCTTCTAACTTTGTACCTTTTTTTGTATAGAAATGCAAGTTTCACTTTTAAATCTGGATTAAATGGAGAATTTAGGACTGCCTTTTTGTGGTGCACAGCAGGGATCTTTACTTATCCCTTATCTCTTTTTCTGTGCAAATTCAAGTGAACCAGCCTTTTATTAACACTGCATTTGAAAAAAAAATGAGTTAACATTTAAGGAATTCTTTACCAGTGTACATTTTGAATGGAAATAGCTGTTCATTATTATTTGTGAACCGAGTTAGTTTTGTGTAACTTCAGCAGCCTTTTCTATTGTTTACGCAAACAATTTGTAACCCAAATGCTAACCTGGTTTAACTGGGCCTGTTTTGAAAGGGAAAAAGAGAACATTGCTTATGTCATTGATGTTTTTAGGATATTACCAATTCATTCATATATAGATTGCTGAAATTTTTATCTATAATTTTGGATCAAAGACTAGACAGAAATGGCCAGGACAGACATAAGATGCATTTTCTATGTAATTAATGATGCCCCTCAGACCATCCGCTTTATTTGGATTATTTAATCTATTGTAGGCTTTTGCACAGGGAGAATCTTAAGTGGAACCCCACAGTAGCAGTGAATAGGGTAAAACTGATATAGCAGTTATTCCCAAGAGCGCTTTCCAATGCTTTAACTTCGATGTGGTCACCAAAATACAGTCTGCAGAATTGGGTAGAAGTCATGACAAAGTGATACGATAAACCGAAGCGATATTTGTATGGTGTTAATTTCAAGATTAACTCGACTTGACTTGATTCTTGCATTTGTGAGTTTTCACTATTTTAGCACGAAGAAAGTTTTCTTTCTGTAAGTAATTACATTGAAATAAAGCTCTCTAGGGAGATGAGACACTAAAGTACATTTTATGTGTCTATGGTAGTAATCAAAACTCAACCTGTTAAAACAATATTGGGATGGGTGGGAATGATAAATTTTCACTCGTGACGTATATAAATAATCATTATTATGAGCATCAGCCTTAATGTGTTTATACACCAGCTAAGAAAATTTGTAGAAGTATTCAATTTTTAAAATTTTGTTTTCTTAATATGGGGGTCCATGCTTTATTTTAAAAGTGTCTACCAATCTTAGCTTAACAGATTGAAGTCTGTGTGGGCATAAAAAGTTCTAATAATTTCCCAAATTCTATTTGTACTATACTTTCAAACAAGATCTGTTATTTATTGGAACTAGCAAAACAGGAGCTCTCCATATGCCATGCTTAACATTAGGAAAAAGCTAAAGTTCTGAGCTGGAGAAAAATGTTCTCCATACAAAAATTACATGGACACCTATAGGAAGGGAATCAAAAAATTCAAGATGGCATCCGCAAACATGGAATTGAAGTGTCACCTGTGACACACATAAAAAAGAAGCAGGCTTTGATTGCAAGATTTTGACTTTTTTATTTATTTTAATCATTGGCCAAATTAATATGGCTGCCTCTCTCAGAAGTGACCCTGACATACAACAGTCAAATAAAATAATAAATTAAATTTATAATAATAAAACTATAAACAACCATTATTAAATTAAAATATGATTAAAAATTGAAATACACAAACCACAAAGTACAGAGAGAGTCCAAATATAAACCACAATAGGGGAGCCATCTTAGAATGTCACTGGTTTCCTGGGACGCCACACCTGGTGACACAACTTCTGGAATATCAACATGATGGAAGACATGCAAAGCAGATGCTCTACATTTTTTTCTTTAGATATGGAATCCTTGTTGGCGAAGCTTCTATCAGAGCTCACTGTGATCCCCTCATAGAAATCCTCCACTCTCCTCTATGTTGCTGCAATCAGTACTATATGATTCCAAAGAGCTTCACTCATAAATACTAGGTAGTGGTGATTGAAGGAGTAGAGCGTGTATGCCTGTGTGGTGTGTTTGTGTGGGTGTGAATCACATTATTAAAAGAAGGAGCTTTTTATGGAAAATTAAGGATTGGTCTAGAAATATGTGTGTGTAGGGAATTACAGAGATGACCTCAGAGAAGGAATGTGGCATTTAGCAAAACATGAATTTAGTCCCTGAAAGGAATAAAACATTAGAAAGAAACTTAAACTAACTCTGCCTTAACTCTCTTTAGTATAAGAAAGGAAGGGAAAAACAACTTCGGGCTTTCAGGATTGATAGGACAGGTCAGGAAACAGATACCACAAGAAATACTAGAATACTATTTGATTGGTATAGATAGACTATGGTAGCCAGATCTTGAAAGCTTCTTCCTTTTCTGGGCTTCATTCATGTTAACTAATTGAGGTGTTCCTTCTACAAGGTCAGCTCTCTTCAGTGTAACAGGAAAGATTTTATAGTGTTCTGTTCTTTAGAGGGGTAAAGTAGTCTTCTGCTAAGTTAAAACTTGTGAAATTTTATAAGGGGAGCTCTATGTTTATGGAGTAAAACTGAAGCTTTATCTTCAGTTACTCTTCTCCACTTATTCACTCAACCTACTTCTTCTATCTGTCCCCACTTGCAATGCTTGAAAAATAAAAATGAAAACAGATACATATTCTCCCTCATTCCACAAAACTATCCTAAATGTACATCTACTGTTTTTAAGAAAAAGAGAATTTAAATTTAATTGTAAACTTCCACTGTTATGATTGCTCTTCAAATCACATAGCAGTCTCACTTCTTATATATATATATATATATATATATATATATATATATATATATATATATATATATATATATATATATATATATATATATATATATATATATATATATATATATATATATATATATATATATATATATATATATATAATATTAATATTATATATTATATATATCCTTGAAATTTTCTTTTTAGGATCCTTTTCACTGCATGAGGATCATTACCAGTATAATGAAAAATATTTTAATAAGATCGTTCTATATATATTCTTAGTAACCAAATATTAATATATTTATTTAAAAACTGTTGTGCAACAATAGCAATAAGGTGGAAGTATACAACTTTTTCTTAGACAAAGTGAGCATAATGCAGTTTAATGTATAAAAGGTAATTCATTATTTTGGATAATAGGTGGCTGGTTCCATCATGTAGGGTTGCTACGTTGGGGAGGTTATATCTCCAATCTAGGATAAGGGAGTCAACCTGGTTTAATGATTAACGCATTAAAGTAGAAACCAAGAGTTCCACCTTAGGCAGAAAGCCATCTGAGTGACCTTAGGCCAGTCACTCCCTCCCCAGTCACTCCACTTCCAAAAAACCTTGCCAAGAAAACTGCAGGAACTTATTCAGGCAATTGCCAAGAGCAACATTGACTGGAAGGCACAAAAATAAAATAAAATAATTAAAATGGATAGAAGGTGTCCTGTTATGATTAACTTTATTTTTTTAAAATTTGAAGTCATAATCTTGTCACCAAGTGATCTTTCTGTTGACTGACTTAAATTTAGCCCACCTCAGCTCTAGTGAAAAAGAAAACCAAACTTAGAAGTCATAAACCCCATTCAGGTAGCTAGCAATTCTCTCTTACAGTCTGCCAGGTGCTTTGAATACAAAATGCGCAAAATATGATAACTAACTTAGTGCTTTACAGCCCTCTCTAAGCGGTTTACAGAGTCAGCATATTTCCCCCAACAATCTGGGTCCTCATTTTACCAACTTCAGAAGGATGAAAGGCCGAGTCAACCTTGAGCCTGACAGGATCAAACTGCTGGCAGTCGGCAGAATTAGACTGCAATACTGCATTCTAACCACTGCGCCACCTGCTCCTATCTGATCCTTAGTCAGCTCAAATTAGTTTGTGAGCATTGTATTTCCAAGAAAATCCAGCAAGGCTTTACTCAAAAGTGAATATATGTAGAAATATAACTTACTTCCAGTGGTTCTCAACAGGATTTAATGTAGTCTTGATAAAGAGCTGAATATATATTTCAGGATACCATTTTTTACTTAAAATGAAGAGCTGGATGACAATCCTTCAGCATTTTTCATCTGCCACCTTTTATCTCCAAAGCCACCAGCCAACCCACGTTCATGCTATTGTGTATAAGCTCAGATTGCATTGTGCAGCTCTAAATGTCTTCGAGGTGACACAATTTATACAGAATGCTAGGATATAGGCTGATACAATGAAACTGAATGGTGAGACATTTGCCATAGCAGAAGGAAGTATTTCTTCGTACAGTGCATAGTTAAGCTACAGACTGTATGACTCAAAGATCTGGAAATGATGTTTAACTTGGACAGATTTAAAAAAGGAATTAGGCAAATTCGTGAAGAATAGGTTAACGAATGTCGACCAATCATGATTGCTGTATAATCATCAGAATCTGAGGCAGAGCATTTTTCAGTACCAGGTGCTTAAGAGCATAAATGAGAAGATAATTTTGTGTTCATGTCTTGGTTGTGGACTAATCATAAGCACCTCCATGGTTACTGTAGGAACATGCTGCTGATCAAGACAGACTGTTGGTTTGCTCCAGCTTCGCTTTTCTGATTGTATGCTAAATGTAAATGTTTTAATTACATTTTGTTAAGTAGCATTTAATTTTAAGAGAGGCAAATTTTATAAATTAATGAGAAAGGAAAGTGAAAAAACTGTTTCAGGAATACAAATGTATTCAATGGTGCATAGCCACATACAGTATATGACATTATTTTATCTGTGCACAACAGTATTGTCCTGCCTACTAAACTTAATTGATTGTTTCTGTATTTCCTTTGTTTTGGATGAAATGCTTTGTAGGAAAGGGGGAAACACCCAGAATAGTTGGTCATATTTTTGTAGACTATTAAAAACAAGATGTGGATAACGGTTTTCTGGAATATAATATATTGTTAAATTCTGCACCTTTAAAACTTTGATTTTTTTTGTAAATTGCCATCTATGTATAAACTTCAATAATGCTATGTCTTGCAGATGTAATTAAATCAATTAAAAGCTACATGGACCTAATTTGGTAAGCTAGTATATCAAATATTTATTTTAAAATGTGTTTCCAATTTGACAAGCAAAGCTTTCTCTACCCTCAAAAGCTATATTGGTGAAAATATAAGAAACCTATAGCATTCCTGTAATGAAGGTCAGGGATGGAAAGCAGGTATCTTAAATATCCAGACATATGCTATTTTCATTCAGTTCTGCCTACCAGATCCTCTCCTAAAACATTTTTGACTTATGAGGAAAATATTTACAGTCGAACATAGATTATTTTTTATAAAATAATGCAGGCTTTGATCCTAGCTTTACTAGTGAAAAATAAATGTTCTTGCAGATTAGATCATGGGGAGATAAGAGAAAGCTATTACTTTTGTATTCAACATGGAATGGCTCTTGTTACATGCACATTTTGTTTGTTTGTTTGTTTGTTTGTTTGTTTGTTTGTTTGTTTGTTTGTTTATTTATTTATTTATTTATTTATTTATTTATTTATTTATTTATTTATTTATTTATTTATTTATTTATTTATATGCTGTCCATCCAAAGCGACTTTGGTTAGACTAGATAAAATGGCAGACTAGATAAAATGTTGAGTTCTACATGCTTTAAAAAAAATCCTGTAGGGTTTTTAAATGAAAGAACACAGCAGAAGTTTTAGAAAATCAGAGGAAGATTACAAGTGGGAAATTATATTGTTTGCCCTTCCCCCACATTATTCTTCCTGAATGAGGCAGGGCAATTTGAAACAAAAATCTGATCTGAACTTCATCACATATACAGAAGGCACACATAAATAATATGATTAATACAGAATGAGTGTTCCTTAACTTTCTATTTCCAGGGTTCAGGCAATGTATGCTGCTGTGTAGCCATAAAAAATGACACTATCTAGGCACAAAAAGGCAGTTTGGGGGAAGGAAGGAAGGAAGGAAGGAAGGAAGGAAGGAAGGAAGGAAGGAAGGAAGGAAGGAAGGAAGGAAGGAAGGAAGGAAGTTTTAAAAATGGCACATTCCAAAACATTCTAATATGCTTTATGAGGAGTGAAGAAGAAATGCAAAACAATGAAGTTGACAGAACTTACTTCAAGGTTGGAGGAGTGGGAGGAGCATTATCAGCACCCACTGATGAGGAATTCTGGGAATTGTGATTCAGCAGCAACTAGCCTCAGGGTCTTTATTCTTATATTAGGGCATAAATCTTCTCACAATGGTTCAAGTGATTGAGAAAGCTACCGTACTGTAAAATTAATTTAAGAAATAATAAATGCCAGTGATTAAAGTAATGCTGTCAATCCACTTCAAAAATATTTAAATCATTGGCAGTCCCACAAAAAAAACACCCCAAGGGGAAAAAAATAAATGAAAAAGGGTTAGGGTTACAGCAAAAGAAGTGGCGTGGCTCAGTGGCTTAAAAGATGCCGGAGAAGATCTGTGCTCTGGTGGTTTGTGACATAGTGAGCTCCCGTCGCTTGCCTCAGCTCCTGCCAACCTAGCAGTTGGAAAGCATGTAAAATGCAAATAGATAAATAGATATCACTTTGGTGGGAAAATAACAGCATTCCATGTTTCGCTATACCCTTTGTGCCATGGCGTGATGTCAAGCTGACCACATGACTGCTGAAACATCTTCGGACAGCGCTGGGTCAATGGCTTAAAGCAGAGGTCTTCAAACTTGGCAACTTTAAGACTTGTGGACTTCAACTCCCAGAATTCTCCAGCCAGCTATGTTGAAGTCCACAAGTCTTAAATTTGCCAAGTTTGGGGACTCCTGGCTTAAAGAAACAGAGATGAGCACCACCCCCTAAAGTCGGCTGCAAATAACGGAGTAAAATTCACAGGGACTCCTTTATCTTTTAGGGTCAGGGTAAAAGGCCCACCCTGTGAAAAAGGCCCACACTAATTTTAAAATGCAGCAGGGGTATCATAGGGGTGTCAAGAAAGTAAGGATGGCTATTGTGATTGCACAAAGCCTGGCCCTTTTTCAAAAATCATGTCAAGTACCCTCTCAACACACATGAAAAAAGGAAACATGCATGAAAACCGGCACTATTTTAACCCTTTTGCCAGCCTCCCCTTGCAGATGGCCCTGAAGTAAAAATAACCTGGAAGGAAAAATCTGGCCACAAAAAAGATTTCAGCCATCTTCTCAATCAGCTTGGCGCTGGTCCCTGAGATTTTTAAGAATTTTTGCTCTATATCTACATTTAAAAGTTAAAAATTGATATTTTCAAAAAATAATTCAAAAGGCAAAAGCTTAACCTTTTGAATTATCTCAGATATATTGAAAGGTTCCATCCCTTTCCATTATAAAGGACATGAATCTATTTTTAAAGCTTTCAGAATTAGCTCAGTAATTTCTGAGTTTGTACCAATATATCATGAAATCTATTAATTTTGACAGCCTATGAAAGAAAGCCACATTTTAACCTTCTCTTCTTAAAAAAATGAATTGCAACAGCCTCGATTTTCCCCCCTTGAATGAATGAACTGGTAATTTAATTTATGAATCATGTAAAATAACAACCAGCTATTCTGTATTGTTTGACATATGCAGTACATTGGGATGTTATTCATGAATATGTTAAACTTTTAATACCAACTGCTGACATGGAAGGGAAAAGATTGAACTCAAGTAAAGGAAATACTGTACTTTTTGTAAATCCAAGCATTACTTTCCAGCCAACTTAGAAACATAGTGGAGTTCTAGTTGATTGTGCTTCCTGTTCTCATTTAAACTTCTATAAAGCAGAATTAAAGGAGGGTAAGAAAATAAAAACAAGATTGCTGTGTACAAATGGCTTCAGTATAGGGACTAGTTACCCCTCTGGAATTTCAGGCAGATATCTTTCTCAGCCCTTTGTAGGAAGTTAGCACCCATCCCCTCCTAGAAAAAAATGAAATATCCTAGGTAATATTGAAAAAGGAAAGAATATGTTTCCCTGAATGAGGAAAGGAGAAACATGTTTAAATACAAAGCAGCTTCCTGCAGCTCCCTGCCCCCACCCTTTGCCAATAGGCCATTAAGGACTGGGCCCAGCTCACACATTCCTCTCACCTAGCCTGGGCAGTCTTCTGTATAACAAAGAACCATAATAGGAATCCCAAAGCCTTTTCATTATACCACATGAGACCTGGGAAGAGTACATCAGTCAAGCCTAGGACTTGGGACAGCCCACAAGAGTTGCCCCAGCATGCCCCTGGGGGTCTTACAGCCAATGGAATACATTTCTATATAGGAACAGGAAACAGTTAGGGAGGGGCCCAAGAGAGAGTATAAAGCAAGGAACTCAGCATCTCTTCTTCCCTTTTTTCTCTTCACCCACATCTGGAAGCATGTAATCTACCTTTTCTGTACAGGGGCTTATGCCATGTGCTCCTGTCCACCATTAAACCTTCTTTCCAAGCAACTTTCATGAATTCAGTGTCTTTTTCCCCACTTGGAACTGAACCCAGAAGGATATTCCTTACAACACCTTATTAGGTGCCAAGGGTTGAAACTGGGATCTTCTGTGTGCAAATCATCTCTTCTGCCACTGACCTATTTTTAACCAGAGACTCTTTTTAAAGCAAAAAAATAAAATAAAAATCAGAGACCCTCAAATTGAACTCAATTCCACGGGATTATATGGATAAGTCATGTAGCAATAGTACAGAGCTGGTTCCCTCTGCCTTTTTCTAACTTTCTGATCAAGCCTATAGCTGTAAGATTTTCTACCATCCCAAAACTAACCAGGGCAGACACTGTTTACCTTTTTTCATCATTGATTGTGGTTGGCTTGGTATTACACTTATTATTTGAATTGGATGAACCATTTCTCAAGGGGATTACCTAAATCTGCATGCTAATTTCATACTAACAATCTAATGATGACATTTAACACTCTGTATATGATTTAAACATTGAGCAGTCTGGAAAAATATACTCACTGTTCTAGTGACACACACACACACACACACACACACGTTTCACTCTAGGAAAAAAAATATTTTTAAATTATCTCCAGTTTTTAGCAGTTGCACACCCTGTGGGTTGCTGACCGGCCAATCTCTGGGACATCATGGAAGTAAATGTTCCCAGAGAGGTTTTCCTACCTTCCAGTACCAATGTGATGCCTAAATAAATGTTTGAGTGGATGGATGCCCAGTCCTGTTGTGCTTTATTCCTGTTCAAAGCAGGCAGCCTACTGAGAAAGCAGCCTTTTGAACGAGCATTTGGTTTACCATCCAGTACTTTTATCACATAGATTACCAACATGAAAGAAACGATTGATTATGGAGCAAGGTGAATGAGGTAAATATTGCACTTCATCTCTTTTTCCAAATATGGAGGGCAACCCAATCCTATTTTCTTTTTAGTTTTCTCCACCTGGGGCGCTGCTACATGAAATCAGTGCATCCATTCAGAATCAGCTCCAGTTGTGCCTTATATCAGAGAGTAGTAACTAGTTCTGAGAGGTAGTAGGCATATGCTGGTTCTGCAGGAGTGCATTGGGAACTGGAGCAAAAGAGACTATCACCCAGCTCAAAAAAGAACAAAAAGAACCAAGCACCTCTCCCCAACCAATCAGCACCCAACAATCCAGCATAGATTAACTCAAAGGTTAACATCAGACCAACAATCAGGCAAACAATACCACAATCAAGAAACTGCCAAAGAGCCAACAGTAAACAGCTCAACCAAAGAACCTCTAAGTCCCCCCCCCCCCTACACCGACAGGGCAAGCTACCAGAATACAATCTGACAGCAAACTGCACTCCTTACTAGCACTGATGATGTTATCTAGTTGGGGGTAATGAAACATCTGCAAGAAAACCAGCAAGCTCAGAGAGCACCAAGGACTCCTCATGTCAACTCTGAGCTACAAATATTCTCCTTTATTGGAGCAAAACTGCTTTGTTTTTAAATTGTTGTAGCTCTGAGGTGGACTGGGAATTCTTACTGTACCCTCCCTCCCAGCTTTTATCTGGATTTTTGCAAGTTATCTGGATTTTTGCAAGTGAGAGCTAGTATCCCTAATTTGAAGCTAAAGTAGTTAGGCAAAAGTAAGAATGCTAATATCCCTACTTTTACTTCAAACATGAGACCCTATTTCTCACTCCACTGGATAATGAAGCTTTTTTGAAATATTGATGACCATTTTCATATAGTTCGCAAAGTTCACAGGGAATCAGCCTGGCAATAAAGTTCTTGTTAAGATATTCATGACTGGGAGAGCCATGTTAACAAGGTCAGCCAATGAATAGGCATAGCAACTAAGTCAGCCAATGGGAGCTAAACACTTCTGAGTCTGTGCAGAGAATCAAAACTGAAAACATAAGCTTAAGGTAGGGCATGGCTCAGCCCATTCTGTTCTCTAGTCCTCTCTGCCCTCTCAGCCCTCTCTGTGCTTGTCTGCTCTACTGAAATGAAACTAACACTCCTTCTTGTGTTTACTTGAAGAAATAATCTACTTGTGGTTATATATATATATATATATATATATATATATATATATATATATATATATATATATATATATATATATATATATATATATATATATATATATATATATATATATATATATATATATATATATATATATATATTACTATGTTTATAAAGAAGTTAATGAATCCAGCTGAATCAGTCATCTGTGTGTGCTTCTGGTTTTGATTTTTATGCAACAAACTCTGATAGTTCTGTAACCTTCTCCAAAGCTTTTCAGAACCTAATCACAAGTGATTATGAAACCAACTGCTTCATACTCTAGAAGGGGCCTTTTAGAAGGCACCATTGCATAGCAGGGCTCCCTGGTCTGGGATGCAAAAGGCTGGAAAAACTACTAATGGCAGCAAAAGGGGGTGATGTTGGTGCAAAATGCAGAGGTACAAGCAGTCACGTGTTCCCCTAAGAACAACATACCGTATTTTTCGGAGTATAAGAGGCTGAAATTTTGGGTGCGTCTTATACTCCAAATGTAGCTTTTTCGAAGCTTTTTTTTTCAGCCCTAACGAGCTAATGATCTTCCCGGCTCTTACCAACTTGCAGGCTTTTTCATTGCTGCTCTATCCAAAGAAGTTTTTTTCCAGCCCTAAGTCTTTCCAGGCTTTTTTTCATTGCTACTTGCTCCAAAGAATGTTTTCTTCAGCCCTAACGAGGTGCTAAGGATCTTCTTGGCTTGCAGGCTTTTTCATTCCTACTCCCTCCCAAAAAAAATTTTCAGCCCTAACCAGGGTATAATATAATGTGACGAAGCTGACCAGACTAAGGACACTAGCCAGATGAATACCTGGTAGGTAGATTTTTTCCCCTATTTTCCTCCCCCAAAACTAAGGTGTGTCTTATACTCCGAAAAATATGGTACATTACAGCTTTGCTTCACAAATTGTATTGGTTGCCTTGCAATTCAATTTGGATTCGATTCAGGGTGCTGTTTTGATTTTTAAAGCCCTTCATAGCATGGATTTAATTTATTTGAGGGGTAACATTAACCCTAACCCAATCCCTGATTAGATCCACCCAGCCCATCAGATTCAGCAGAGGAGGTAAATTGTGGATCCTGTCCATGAATGTGTTACATCTGTTGGAATCTGCTATGGCAACCTGGCCTATGAAAGATCATTTCCCCTGAGGTGAGACTGGCCTCATCCTTAATATACTTCCGAAGTCTCCCACAACATAATATCAATGGGCTTAGGGATCTCCATAAATTGGCAACTTAGTGAGGTGGCTGCATTGTCTATAACATCAAACCCTCTCATTGTCTGTCAATAATGATATCAGAAGATCAGAGATTTTCTGTTTCCAGTTACTAGATCCCTTAAATTGGGAAGAATAAGTAAGCAGTTACCCCAATGAGAACTGAACAAGAGGGCCTTGCTTGAACTTTTGCATTCAAAAATTCATTAGAATTGTAAAAACACATTTCCTGAATATTTAGATGAGCATTAACAGGCATACAAGCCAGCAGTAAGGTACAAAAATGTCAGTGATGTGTCAAATTACTGAAATCAGTGAATGAACTCTGCTAATTGTTTTCTCAAGTAAAAGCATATACAAGTGGCACTTGAGGCAGAAAATTGCTCCTCTTCTTGACTGAGAGATCAGCAAGAGGGCCCACTTTACTTGTGCACACACAAAAAGACTCATTTTTTTACTTCACCTTTCCGGCTCAGAGTCTATTTGGGTGAAGACACACTGGGCCCAACAAATTGCTGGTATGTCCAACCAACAATAGTAGCACCAATAGAGGCTTTTAATTATAGAGTTCTTTTTTAATATTATTATTTTATGGTTTGTTTTTATTATAAGCCACTCAGAGTCACAGTCTGGTATGGGGCTCGACCAGATATCAACACTAACTGGAAGCCAAAGGCGCTTTTTCAAAAGATTAACTGGACTTTGTTTTTCCTTGAAGTCGTTTAACTTTTCATCCAAGCATCTTCAGAACTCCAGTTGCCTTTTGAAAAAGCACCTTTGGGTTCCAATTAGACAACCATGACCTGGATGACTGAGAACCAGTCCACTAACTAGAACCAAACCTGGAGGAAGAAGGAGAGCAAGCACAAAACAGATCTCAAGCCCTGAAGCTGGTTTATAAGGACCATGGTGAATGATATCAAAAGGCTGCATAGGCAAAATCAAATCCAACTATCACTCTCATTCCAAACGGCAACCAAACCAGGGGTGGATTCTAACTTACCTCACTGCTGGTTCACTTCCTCCCGTGCCATGTGGGCATGCGCAGTGCCAAAAAATCCAGGGGGGAAAAAAGCCAACAACAAGATGGCGACCGCATGCACAGTGCCGGAAACTCGGCTTCTGCGCATGCTCAGAAGAAAAAAAATTCAAAAAAAATTCAAAAAAAAAAGCCGAAAACAAGATGGCGACTGCATGCACAGTACTGGAAACTCGGCTTCTGTACATGCTCAGAAGAAAAAAATTAATTAAAAAATTCAAATAAAATATAAAATATAAATAAATAAAAAAGATGGCTGTGCCCACAGAAAGGCACCGACCGAACCGGTGCCGTGACATCATTGTGACATCACCAGCAGGTCACTACCGGTTTGGGTGAACTGATCCAAACCGGGAGGAACCCACCTCTGAACCAGACATTGACCACTTATAGGAGCGCTGTGGCTCATCTTTTTCCTACAAAGATTCTAGCAGTTGGTATCTTGCTCTGAAGACCAAGAAAGGTCAAGAAAAGCTCTTATCTCCATGGAATTTAAGAAGATATCTTAAGTTGCTCAAGTGACATACTTCTCCCCACCAGCAGTGAAATGTTCCCAGTTCGGGCGGGCCGGTCGGTCTTTGTAGATCCGATAGCGATCGCAGCCTGAGGCTTCCCCCATCCGCCTGGACACCGCCATTTGGGTTATTTTACCCGCTGCGCATGCGCAAAGCGTTCTGCGCATGCACAGAGGGTAAAAGAACCCAAATGGCAGCGTCCAGGCGGGTGGGGGAAGCCTCACGCTGCGATCACTATCAGCTCTACGACGACCAACCGGCCCGCCCAAACCAGGAGCATTTCACCCCTGCTCCCCACCCTACTTCTTTCTCAGCTAAAAAATGACAGAGCAGAAGTTTCTGTGCTTGGCATTTGAAAGGTGTGAAATTAATAGACTGCAGAGTAATCCTTGTAATAACTAGATAATGTAACAAGGAACCTATCATTTGCAAATTAGGGAGAGTCATTAAAGGCTATGTAAGAATAAGTTCATAATGGCAGTCTTTTTACCTGTGATTCCAGTCTGAATAATAAAAACAGTGGGTTCATACCTTTCTTGGCCCCCTTCAACATTATGATTCTCTGAAACAAATTAGAGTTGGCTAGGTTCACAGAAATCCCCAAACTCTATGCCATAGCCAATACATCACAATGGTTTGGCTTCCCATGATGTGCTAAGCCAATGTTTTTCAACCTTGGCAACTTTAGGATGTGTGGATTTTAGTTCCCAGAATTCCCCAGCCAGCATGCCCATTACAGTTCGGCACAATATTGTGAGTTCCGATGGTTCTATACCCTCCCCTCCAAAATGTCATTTGGGGAGGGGCCTAATACTGGGAGACTCCATTTTGTGCATGCTATTCAAACTAGTGCTGTACAGATATTATTGGGCTGAGAATAAAATCTCATAGAGACGATGTTGGATCTTTACTTGGAATCCAGACAGTTAGAAATAAAACCGAGATTAAATGTCTAATAGAAAATATTTATTTCAGTACAAAAACAATAAATCCTGAATAATTTCATCTTTGCTAAGAAAACACGACCGTTCAGATCAAGAGCCAAGTCAGAAGAAGAAATAATGGTGGATTAGGAATGTGGACATGCGCAAAACATCATATCACATGTTTTGCTTATATTAGAAAGTACCATAATATTAGATAGGGGTGTATCACCCTGCATAGACATACAACTGACAATATTCACTAAGTGACAGATATTCAGAGTATGTGTGGCATCAATATAGCACTTAAAACAGCTGCATTTTTCCTGGGCTCATGCAGCCATCCATACAGCTGGCATACATTCATGATATACAAATTCCTTGTATGTCACACAAATTCCAATCACAATTGGACAATAAACCTATTCTATTCCATTCTATTCCATTCTATTCCATTCTATTCCATTCTATTCTATTCTATAGAAAAGACTCATTTGCTGCACACATGTGTATTCCAGTCTGCATTTTGCAGAATTTCTGCACAGCTCTAATAACAATCTCAGTTTCCAATGACCTAATACCAATGAAACCAAATACAATGTTCACACTTCTGGAATTATCACTGCTTGAAGAATGAAAATGTCACAGGGTGGCAAAACCTCATTAGAGAATGATGACTGGGTGATTTCTTGATAAGTACATCTCTACTGTTTTTTTTTAAAGATACTAATATTTAACATCCTTTTTTTTGTTACTATTTCACACGATAACAGCTCATCACTAATATACACCAAAGCTTTTTTTTAATTGTCATTGTATATACTACTGTTCAATACAAACAAGTTTTCTGCATTTTCTGCACAAAATACTGGTAGTTTTCATTAATCACTTATTTAGTGACCATTCAAACTTGCACTAGGGCTGAATGAGTGGTCACTCTGACCACTCTTGAACTTCAGGCTGGCAAAGCTGTCCCATGGATGCTCAGCAAATGGCCCAGATTCCTGAATGTCTCAGTGTCCCACAGCCACGTGAACACAATTTGCAACCCCCCCCCCCCCGTTGGCTTCCCACAAAACAAAGTAAATGGGGAAGCCAGCAGGAAGTTGAAAGTTCACATGAAGTCCTTGCTTAACAACCCTTGCCACAATGACTGGAGACCGGTGGAACTGCTGTCACTAAGTGGAGCAGTCATGTGCAATTGCACTTTATAATTGTGCTGCTTAGTGATGGTTCTAGTCCCAATTACTGTCATTAACTGAGCACTATTTTTTACAATAGAAAATGCCAAACACAAATAACTTCATATGAAAAACAGGATGAAATGCTAACAGCTAAACACAATACAGTTCCCACCATAATGATGGAGCTGAATTTTAAACAGACAAATTTCCTTTAAAAGACTCTGATATATGTGCTGAACCAGTTATCTGGGGAGGAATCCAATACAAACAAGACCTTCCACAGTAGTGCTGCTGACTACAACTTTTCAGGGCTCTTGATAAGATAACCTGACTCAAGTGCCCTCCCAGCATCCTTCATTATCCCTTCCATTCCTTTCTTCATCTCAGTCTACTCTGTTTGCTCAAAAGGAATGGACAAATCTCACGTGTCCCTTGTTCTTTACCCCAAGTGGCTACATAGACTTTTTCCCACATTGCTTCCAGACTGTAAAATCCCCTCTAGGTATGTCCACATCACATATTATTGCTGAAAGAATGAATGGGGAGCAGACTTAATCCAAACTGGTACAAAACAGAAAGGATGCCATTGGCAGGTAGAAAATTGAATGGGGCATGAACTTCTAGGTTGAAGATGGTTCGCTGACTTAACAGATTGTTGTTGGATCAACCACAGTTTTATGTGGCCACAGAGAACAGAACAGTCTGACAGCCAAGTATGAAATGGCTTCACAGGGCAGTGACCAGCTCTTGAAAGGAAGGGATGTGCAGGCACGTCTGTCAACTGAAGGTGAGGCTGCTAATACAGAACCCAATGATGGAGACCAGGGGTAGGATTCTAACAGTTCGGACCGGTTTGGGCGAACCGGTTCGCTCCGACGATCAGGTGGGCCCGCCCATCCTGTGCTTTACTGACCTATATCTTCTCAGCTGATTCGCGTGGCAGAGTGGATTGCAGCTCCTCAGCTGTGTTTCTCTCCAGCAGTAACGCGAAAGGTAAGCTTTTGTAAAACTGTGCACGCGAGCGCAGCACGCATCAGGCGCGTGTGCGCGTGAAGTGCGCGATCACCGAACCAGTTGTTAAACTGGCAGGATCCCACCACTGATGGAGACCATCTGCTCTGAAGAGCTTATGATAGCTCAGGTCACATAGAAGCAGTTTTGAATCAAAGCTGGCAAAAATAAATGTAAAATGCATTTGCAATGGGCCGGAAATGGAAAAAAGAGATGATATCATATCAGCACTTAGGAAGTGGTGAATGGCCTTACAGGCCAAACAAAAAGTGTGGCACCTCCCTCTCTTAAAAAAAAATATTGCCTTCCCCTGACTATTAATTATTAGGAGAGCAATAAAATAAATGCATAAAGAACACTTTTTGATCAGCCTACAGTCACCATTGTAAATTACTATTTGTGGGAAATTGAGGCTCTAATCACTATGAGATCATCTGAAGGCAACTGCAGCTTTATGAAATGGCAGGATGCCCTCAGGTCCAGCTGTGAGCCCAAGCAACAGAGGGAAGGCTATGAAAAAGACGGAAAGGCAAATATGGGGATGAGGGAAGAGAGAAAATGCTGGATGACAAAGTGATGAATACCATGAAAGGCAAAGGCAAGAGTTTGATATGGTATTTTCTAAACTTGGCAATTTTAAAATGTGGGGACTTGAGCTCTCAAAATTCCCATGCTGGCTCTGGAATTCTGGGACTTGACATCCACACATCTTAAAGTTGCCAAGTATGAAAAATACTGGTTTAGTGGTTGGCATAATAAAATTAAAACCGATAGAGATAAATTCCCTTTTATATCAAGTTGCTGTCAGGAAAACCTAGCTGACCCCAGTTAATATTGAAAAGATAAGCCATGTCTGATCTAGTTAGTACTCAGAAGACGGCACAATTAGAAAGTCAAAAGCAACCCAGGAAGAAGCTATGGCAAATGATTCCTATGCCAAATATGTATGTGAATATATACATATGGACACCAGGAATTAAGGTTTATTCTATACAGCTGCAATTATAACTCTGGGGCCTATTTAGCTCTCAGGTATAGAGATGTTGAACTAATTCTGAAAGTTTTCAAAAGTGAACTTATCACACTATTTTTTTGGAACTACCAGTATCATTTTTACGGCTCCCTAACCTGTTTTTGTTGCATCCCCTCAGGATGCCAGTTTACCTCAGGACTGTTCCTGATTGGCCAGAGCGGGCACTGTTTGGAAGCGGGACTTTGAAGGCTTCCTATTGGCTGGCGCGTCTGACAGCTGGCTATAAAAGAGCTGTCAGACGCGGCTAAGGAGAATGGTTGTTTCTACTTCGTTGTTGCTGGTTGTTTCAAGCTGTTGTCTGTTAAGCCTTAATAAAGGCTTTGTTGGCTCTTCACCATTGTTTAACATTGCTGTCAAATTTTGGCGTGTGACCTTGAAGGCTCTGAAAGCCACCATAACAGAACCAAAGCTATCTTAAGCTCTAGGGGAGGATGCAGGTTATTCACTGCTCTGCAGATTGTCCCTTCATATAGACCATGGGTGTCAAACTCGCAGCGTCACATTGCCATCACGTGATGTTTTGCGATGTTTTTCCCTTTCGGGGAGCTGGGCTGGGCATGGCCTCCGTGTCACACATCAGGACTGCGGACCGCCAGTTTGGCACCCCTGGTGTAGACTGTAGGCTTCAACAGTAATGTGGATTGTAGTCTACAGATTTGAAAGTGCTGAGTTAGGGAAGGTTATTCTGAAATATGTTTCATGAAGGACACCATTGAGTACAGATAGTCCTCGACTTACAACAGTTTGTTTAGTGATTGTTCGAAGGCACTGAAAAAAGTGACTTGTGACTGTTTTCCACACTTATGACCGTTGTAGCATCCCCATGGTCACATGATTTACATTTGGATGCTTGACAACTGACTCACGTTTATGACGATTGCAGTGTCCCGGGGTCATGTGATCCTCTTTTGCGATCTTCTGACAAGCAAAGTCAATGGGGAAGCCGGGTTCACTTAATCACCGTGTTCACTTACCTTCACCACTGGTTCGCATCACGACGTTTTGCATGCACGCGCTCGCACTGCTTGCGCTCATGCACGCGTCCCCTGGCACGATTTCACTTCCGCGCATGCTCAGAAGCAGGAATTTGTCCGAAACACAGCTGAGGAACTCATCAGCTATGCTTCTGGTGAAGAAATAAAGGTCAGTAGTCACCCGCAGGTGGGCTGGCGGGCTCTTTTTCAAGCCGCGTAAGGGGAAAATCCAAACAAAAGATGGCGGTTTGCTACCGGTTCAGGCGATCCGGTATGAACCGGGGGGAACCCACCCCTGACCGTGTTACCAACTTAACAATTGCAGTGATTCACTTAACAAATGCGGCAAGAATAGTTGTAAAATGGGGCAAAACTCTCTTAACAAATTTCTCACTTAACAACATCAATTTTAGGCTCAATTGTGGTTGTAAGTTGAGGACTACCTGTATTATACAGGAGTGAGGAAACTGATGGATATTATTGTTCTACATCGGGGTGTCAAACTTGCAGCCCATGGACCAGATGTGTCACACGCTAGCCACACCCACCCCCAGTTTAGCGAAGGGGGAAAAAGTCACGATACGTCATGTGATGATGATGTGACGGCGCGAGTTTAACACCTCTGTTCTAGATGCTAGAAACAGCTGCCTCATGAATCTGACTTTTTTCTATACTTCTTCTGGCTATATCTAAACCATTAAAAAAAAAGACCCTGCTTTTTCATGTGGTGCTTATAAATATCATTTCACATTTTGTTGTGGGCATTTTCACATGAGTTTTGGTATGTTTTTCCTCCCTTTTCACAGTTTGGATAATTATACCCTGCATTGAGCAAAGTCATCTGAAATGTGTTGATGGTACAGAAATAGCTACTTGTTTCTAATGGGAAATTTACATAGAGAAGGCGTGGGGGCAGGGGGGGAGAAGAAAAAAGAAAATATATGCCAGTCATAGCTGTAGGCTGGCTGGACTTCAAGTGGTGCTGACCTTTCAGTCAAATTTAGTGGCAATCATTAACATAAATACACTTCTGTATAAGTGACACATGCTACAGTTTCTGGTGCAGTAATGTCTACATAACACGTCATCTACCCATAATATTTTGGCTCTTATCTTTTGCACTCAGAGTGCAGTGTCTTTTCTAAATCTTAACAAAGCCTCCTGCGAGACCTAATAATTCTTGTTTGGCCAGGTTTTTTTAAAAAAAATCTCCAAATGGTCTAAAAATTCTGATAAATATATTTTGTGCATCTGGAAGGAGAGATTAGAAGAAATCACGCTAAAATAATCAGATATCAGATCTATCTTTATTTTCAAAACTATAGCGTGAGACAAAAAAACACAAAATACCACTCATATCTTTCGTCCCACTCCATGGCAATCAACTTGGGGTCCCACAAATCAGGCTCCCCAGCCCCATCAAGGAACTCCCAGACAATCAAACAGAAGACTGCTTAAGCCTTTAATGCTATATTAAAACATAGGCTGAAATTTACAAAACATGTCTGCCATTAAGAAATCGGTAAACTCTGACTAATTTAATCATAACTAAAGAAAGTTATGTCAGCCCTGGAGGCCATCTTTTTCTTTCGATCTTCAGGGCTGCCACATTTAGTGCTGTGGGAAACTGGGAGGGGGGATTGCAGGGAGTTGCGGGGGATATCTAGCCATAATAACATTCCTTTCTCTGAGAGCCAAGGACAATCTGCCTGCACCTGGAGTGGCGTGACTGGGATGCACCTCCAGTTGAGACGGTGACTTGATTGGACCATGTGATAGACATGTGGGTGCAGGGGAAGGGTCTTGGACTTTCCTTTGGGTGGGGAAAACCTGGAAGCTTTCAGATTCGGGTTTTCCCAGATGTGCCAATATGAGATTTCTAATAAAATGGAACTTTGAGGAACTTCTCAATAGCAGCAACTGCGAGAGAGATCTTGGAGTCTTGGTGGACAACCAACTAGATATGAGCCAGCAATGTGCAGTGGCAGCCAAAAAAGCCAATGCAATCCTGAGTTGCATTAACAGAGGGATACAATCTAGAACTAGGGAGGTACTAATACCATTCTATAAAGCCTTAGTTAGACCACAACTAGAGTACTGCATCCAGTTCTGGTCACCACACTATAAAAAAAGACATTGAAGCTCTAGAGAAAGTGCAGAGGAGAGCAACAAAGATGATAAGGGGACTGGAAACTAAAACATACGAAGAGCGGTTGCAGGAACTGAGCTTGGCCAGTCTGACGAAGAGAAGGACCAGGGGTGACATGATAGCAGTGTTCCAATACTTGAGGGGATACCACAGAGAGGAGGGGATTAGGCTGTTTTCCAAAGCACCAGAAGGCCAGACAAGGAATAATGGATGGAAACTGACCAAAGAGAGATTCAACCTGAAAGTGTGGAGAAACTTTCTGACAGTGAGAGCGATCAACCAGTGGAACAGCTTTCCTGCGGAGGTTGTGAGAGCTCCAACACTTGAGACTTTCAAAAGGAGATTGGACTGCCATTTATCCGAAATGGTGTAGGGACTCCTGCTTGAGCGAGGGGTTGGACTAGATGACCTACAAGGTCCCTTCCAACTCTAACAATAATCTAATTTTGTTGGGGGTGTTACTTGGACACCCCCTGACAATCCCCTCAAGACAGGAAAATTTTCTGACTACACAAAGACAACTGCCAGAGCCAGACCCCTTACCCAAAATTGTAACACCTCAACACACAAAGGATTAAGAATTAACATGTGACACAAATATTAAATATTACTGTTTCCCCCTTTCAATTCATGGTCACCTTTGAGAGGTGTACTGTCCGTCACACTATCAAATAAACCATCCTTCTCCTCAAGCAAGTTGCCTAGTGTGTTTATTTTCATGACCTGGCTTGGAAAACAGGTCAAAATAATTTTCTTCTAACAAACAGATAACGTTCTAAAGCAACAAAAGAATAATTGACGCATGATATGTGTCCCGCTTTTGGCTATGTTCATACATATACAGGTTTCTCACCAGATTTTCACAATACCTCTCAGGTCATATTTGTTTCTCCAAGTTTGAATTTTAATTCCTTTCCTTTGTTGCTTAAACATGTTAGTTGATTGTCACACAAACTGGGGATGTTACTACTTACTAGTTTGGCCACCATCATATTTGAGGGATTTGTTTGTGTACATTTTGCTGCTTTATTCAGTTTTCATATGCAGCCAAATCCTTATCATTATCTCTCCCTTCACTCACTCAATACCAAGTTGTGTAAAGAAATTTAAAGGATACATTGAGAAGGTATGAAAGAACTGTTAAAGAGTGATTTGGTGAAAAGATTACAATCCAGAAGTTGAACAAGTATGAGAAATAACCCACATTGGTTTTGTTTAGGATAAGATAGAACTGAGAGAAACCTGGACAGGCTCTCCATTATTATAGAAATAGACTTTTTATTGCTTTCATACCTAGTGGATTCCGGGAACCGTAGGATTCAAGGACTTACTAGGCTAAAGAAAAGTGATCAAAAGTAAGGAGAGCAATAGAGAGAGTATGCTGCCTGAATTGAAAATTTACTAATGTATACTAGTCTTCTCCAATCTGGTACCTTCCAGCAGAGTTGGATTTCAATTCCCATAACTCCCAATCAATGCAATTTTTAAAGATTACATTGGTGGCTGATTGGTGCTCTGAGCAGGATTTTATTAAGGCAGAATATACCAGATGTTTTTACAGGTATCATTTGTTACTTCAATTGAGCATGGAGGCTTCTGATAATTGATTGAATTAATATATTGTGTAAGTCAAACTGAAAGAAATGAGTTTATATGATGTATGAAGCCAGTCATTACTAGGATACATTCATACAATTGAATAAATCATGGTTTGTTTTACCAATAGTTTGATTTACATATAGCACAGGCATAAATCATAGTTCACTGCAATAATTGGATTCATATACAGTAACATGATACAACATGTTACTGTATATGAATCCAATTATTGCAGTAAACTATGAGCTTTTATAATATGCTAGGCTAAAATGCAGATCAATGCCCTTAGGCAAATTCAGGCAATGTGGCTAGTTTATAATTCCATGTGCTGTGCAGTGAATTATGGTTCAAATCATCCACATTCAGTGTTTGGACAATATCAGTCTCTATGTATCTGACAATGTGAGTGAATGCGTGAGTGAACGGGGGAAAAGCAAATGAGAACAAGTATTATTTGTCATAAGCATACATTCTTTTAATGAAATATAGTCAGCAGTTTCATTATGTTAGGGCCTTCCCAAGGTTAACTCAGCCTTCCATCCTTCTGAGGTTGGTAAAATGAGGACCCAGATTGTTGGGGGCAATATGCTGACTCTGTAAACCGCTTAGAGAGGGCTGTAAAGCACTGTGAAGCAGTACATGAGTCTAAGTGCTATTGCTATTGCTATATATTCTCTGAAATAATTTCAAGGATAATATAGGACTATAGCATCAATGGCAATTTTAAGAAAGTCAGATTTAGGAAAAGATTATGGTCAATTCAGCTTCTCTATTGACTGCATCCCATCCTCATTTTAGCCTCTCTCTTTTTTTTTGCCAGTCTTATCTTTTCTGTGAGGCTAGATAATTTTGGATAGAGATTGTGGAAGTTCAAAATGAAGCCTTTTGGAACACAGGCAAATTGCCACTGAAATATGCTGATAGTTAAGTTGAAAGCACAAAGGAAAATTGACAAGGTTATGTCACTGTGGCAACCACTTCTTATGATTAACCCGATTAAATGCTAAGGTTTTCAATGCAATATGAAAACGTGTACCTAATCAAGACACATCTCTTCACTATCTTACTTCCCCCAATTATATCTGTACTTCTCAGAATTGAGGAAGGGTTTGAATGACTGTGAACCCACAAAGATTTAAATTACAGGATACGCATGTTTGATCCACAGAGAAAAAACATCTTCTGCTTTAATTCATTTTCAAATAGATGCATGGATTATCACAAGGGCATAACAGCTGCAAGTAGCTTTCTTTGTTGCATAGAGTGAGGATGGGAAACAGAAAATATGGATGACTCATGCTTCTTATTTGTCAACTAATCAGGGTTCTAAACTGAAGATTTTGAGATCTTAATGGTAGTCATGTTGGACTCTAAAGTCCAAATGCTTTCACAGAGTTTATTTTTGACATCGAACAGCAAGCAAATGAGAACCAAAATGCAGATCTAACAAATTCCAAGAGAGAGGCAGGAATCACAGATGGATTGGCAAGACATGGCTTGAGTTGTTACTCAAGATGACTTCTTTAGAAGGAAGGCGAACATATATTGTAAATAACATTAGTATTTACATTAATAATTTCTCAGCCCACAAGAAAATGTTTGATATAATTATATAATCTGTGAGTTATTGGTTATCTAGTCTAATTCCCTATCCAAGGGGTAGCCAGTCTCCAGTGAGACAGTAAACCAAAATTACAGATATTTAAAAAAAAAAAAAGCAAGATGTGCTTTGTACCAAGGACTTTAATTATCCAGACACTTGTTGGAGACAAATTCTGCCTGCCAGATAATCTGAGACTCATTTTGCTGATAATTTTCTCACTCAGAATAAGGAGGAAACTACAAGAGGATTCTTGAACATTGCCTTGATACAGACTTCTTTGGTTTTTTAAATATTAACCAACAACATATGTTTAGCTGGGCAAGTGGAAGTAGCACAGAATATTAGGAGAGAATATTTAATGCTGGGATTCTTGATTTTAAGAGAAATTAAATATGAGTGTGGTTGAACATGCATTTTTAATCAATAATGTAGAATTCCATGGTGGGGAAAACAATCAAAGAAACCAATATGGCTGAAGAAAAACAATGAAAATGTGAACACAGAAAAGGAATCGTATTACATGCGAACATACATACCCATCATACCAGTGGTGGGTTCCTACTGGTGCTGTGTGGGATGCCGCACCAATAGGAGCCCGGCGATGATGTCATTTTTAGGCGCTTTTTTCCGGCTTCTCCGCATCCTGAGCCGTCGGAAAAAAGCCCTCCCACCTGCCCTTGTTTCAATACCGACCTTTATTCTTCCTCCGAAGCACAGCTGAGAAGCTCCTCAGCTGTGTTTCAGCTTGCAATGTCGTCCTAAGCATGCGCGGAAGTGAAATCGCCCAATGGAACGTGAGTTCACTTCTGCGCATGTTCGCGATGCGCACCGGTAGCGAAAATAACCGGAACCCTCCGCTGCATCACACTATTCTCTTTTGGGTTAATCAACATTTTGCAGAATGCAATAAAGAAATTAGAAGTAGTAAGCCAAATAAATTAAGAGCACACGATAAGAAAAAGGAATGTACCTCAATGATTTTTAATAAAATAGTAAAAACTTGGTATAAACTAAGTTACACATACACATCCCTTAGACTTACACATGCCACATGTAGCATTCCCTGCCAATGGTAAAGAAAGTGCTGCACGATTTTGGCACATTTTCATCAAAATGTCATAAGTACAACCAAATCCTTGTTTTATCCCATGTATCCACAAAACAGAAGGTACATGTACTGTAGGATACTGACTCACACTCAGGATTTATTTTTATTTGTTTATTCATCATATTCAGTTTGGAATGTATTACTCTAATGGGATTGCCTGATTGTATTTTTTCTCCATGGGTAGTACAGCAGCAACTTTCAATGGGTGAGGGGACAGGTCAATAAAACTAGTATGTATGTATTAGGATTCCTAAATAGATTTAAGTGGAAAAGAACATTTTTGCAAAATAGATACTCCAATGAAAAGAATGCCATAGTTTTCAGAGTATAAGATGCACTTTCCCCCCCTAAAAGAGGGCGGAAATGTTGGTGCATCTTATACACCGAATAAGCCATTTTTGGCCTCCCGAAACCCCGCCCCATGCATCCTGTTTTCACCAAAAACAGGCCCATTTTTCACAAAAATGGGGCACGCAGAGGCTTTCGGAGGCCTGCACAGTGCTCCTGGGGGCTGAGGAGGGCAAAAACACGATGCATGGGGGGTTGGGGACATGAAAAACAGGCTTGTTTTCATGAAAACGGGGCATTTTTGCCCTCCCCATTTTTCAAAAACGGGAGTATTTTTACCCTCCCCAGCCCCCAGGAGCACTCTGCAGGCCTCCCAAAGCCTCTGCATGCCCCATTTTAAAAACAAGGCCATTTTTTGCCTCCCAAACCCATCACGCATCACGCTTTTGCCCTCCCTAGCCCCCAGGAGCACTCTGCAGGCCTCCCAAAGCCTCTGTGTGGCCCATTTTCACAAAAATGGGGCACACAGAGGGTTTGGGAGGTCTGCAGAGTGCTCCTGGGGGCCGTGGAGGGCAAAAACATTTTTTCCTGTTTACCTCTTCAAAATCTTGGTGCACCTCATACTCCGGTGCATCTTATAGTCCAAAAAATACGGTATATAGATCACAATTCAAAGAAATCCTTTTACACATTTGCTAACTAACTGAATGAATATAAACAATTGTTTGTCTTTGACTGTTGACACAGCTGCTGTCTTTTATGCTGTGGCATTTGCAATGCCAGTTTAAATATGAAAATAATATTTTTATTTTCCCTCTTTAATATTTAAACTTTTCTTCAGATTTATGTAATGAATAATAGTGATAGTAAGCAGTAAACCAAGGATCTGGTATAATTTATTTATTATTTATTTATTTCTATTTGTATGCTGCCCAACTCCCAGGGGACTCTGGGCGGCTAATAATAATCCATCATCTAGTAATTCAATCTTTGAAAGAACTTACAGTTAACTTTTGGCTATATTTGCACATACTACCTCAGGTACTAGGTAACCCATGACCCAATGAGTTATCCTTTCAGAGATATTTTCTTACCTAAACAAAAAGACAGAATGACAATGAGTGGGCAAAAAGGCAGAGGGAATGGAAGCAATTTCCGATTTCCTGTTGGCTTCCCCATTGACTTTCCTTGTGGGAAGCTGGCAAGGAGTGTCGAAAATCACAATCACTTTGACTGCAGCAATGCTGTAGCAGCCACAATTTTGCAAATACAATTGATGTGCAAATTCTTGAAATTTCAATTACACAGTGTTAATGGGTCCCAGATTTTGTATGCATTCTTTAAGTTTACAATTTGAGTACCTTGATTCAAAGTATTTTGTGCTATGGTGCACTGTTTAGGCTAATTGAAGGTTATAAACAGACAAAGAGAGCTTTACTAGTATATAGATTGTTTCTAGTCCAACAAATTTGCAACCACTTTAATCTAAATGTTCTATCTTTAGAAACTAACTAAAATTTAAGATCCAATTCAATGGTTTGGTAGCACTGTCAAAAAATGTGTGCCCCTGCGCTCCCACACTTCTGTTTTAATTGATGGAGTGCCTGGTCTCTCTTGCAAAGCCATTTGATATATGTATGTATGTATGTTATGTATGTAGTCAAAGTGATTGTGATTTTCGACACTCCTTGCCTGCTTCCCACAAGGAAAGTCAATGGGGAAGCCAACAGGAAATCGGAAATTGCTTCCATTCCCTCTGCCTTTTTGCCCACTCATTGTCATTCTGTCTTTTTGTTTAGAGTTGGAAGGGACTTTGGAGGTCTTCTAGTCAAACCCCCTTCTCTGGCAGGGGACAAATGGTTCAGACAAATGGTTGTCCAATCTCTTCTTAAAAACTTCCAGTATTGGAGCACCCACAACTTCTGGAGGGAAGTCATTCCACCAATTAATTTGTTCTATCAGGAACTTTCTCCATAGTTCTAGAATGCCTCTCTCTTTGATTAGTTTCCACCCATTGCTTCTTGTTCTATCTTCTAGTGCTTTGGAGAATAGGTTGACTCCCTATTCTTTATGGCAACCCCTCAGATATTGGAATATTGTTATCATGTTACCCCTAGTTCTGTTTGCACAACATACTTAACCTGATTACTAAATTAACCCATTTTCTGGATTCATTCAATAACTGAAACTTATGTTGAACAACTATACTAATCCCTAAAACTGAATGATGATTAAAACTAATCTTTGTCTATGATATAAATGCAGCCTCTAGGCCAGGGGTCAGCAACCTTAAACCCTCAAAGAGCCACAAAGGTCCTAACTGGAAGCCCCCGTTCAATTCTGGAGCCGACCGGAAGTCCAGTTCCTCCCCACCATAGAGTCTCCTCCTAGTATGGTGTCCTTTTTCCTCTACCTGTCCTAACCGAAAGCCCTATCAATTGTGGAGCCGACTGGAAAAGCTGCCCCTTGCCATAGACTCCTCCTGGCACATCATGCTTTCCCCGCCCCAACCGGAAGCTCCTCTCAAAATTGTGGCGCCGACCAGTAACAGGGAGCCGCAGCAGAGGGATGAAAGAGCCACATGCGGCTCCAGAGCCGTGGGTTGCTGACCCCTGCTCTAGGCCTTTAACTGATCTGATCAATGACAAAACACCAATGTAGCAAAAAAACTAATAGTTTTCTCCCTGCCATTCCTTCTCCTCAAACCTTGTACTCTCTATGATCCACATTTATCTTTCCCCTTTTTTTTCTGGACATTTTCTAAATTTTCAAATGAATCTCTCAACTGCGGGTATTCAGAGGTGTTCTAGAGGGATTCCATGAAAGTAAATCCATGCTGGAAGCTGGAGATTTGCTTTCTGTTGATTAAAATAAACTAAAAAAATTAAAGCAGGCTGAATGGGCATATATACGAAGTTGATCACAATTGAGCCCAAAATTTCTGTTGTTAAGTGGGGCATTTGTTAAGTGAGTTTTGCCCCATTTTACAACTTTTCACAATTGTTAAGTGAATCACTGTAGTTGATTAGTTAGTAACACAAGTGTTAAGTGAATCTGGCTTCCCCATTGACTTTGCTTGTCAAAAGGTTGCAAAAAGTGATCACATGACCTTGGGACACTGAGTCAGTTGCCAAGCACCTGAATTTTGATCACATGATCATGGGGTTGCTACAAAAGTCATAAGTCACTTTTTTCAATGCTGTTGTAACTTTGAACGGTTGTTGTAAGTCAAGGTCTACTTTTATTGTGGGGGGGAATGACAAAACATATGATATAATACAAACTACATTACTTCTGTGGAATAAAGTACAACATTGGGATTATGATGTGACCATCATGATGACATCTTGTCATTTTTCATCACAGCCCTTTGTTCCAAATGTTTTGGCGCGCCATGTTCCCGATTCCCAATTCCCAATTGTAAAATGCTGTGCAATCAGGCCAGAAATCTATTAACAAGGGAGATCAGAGCAGCAAAAAGAAGCTACTCTGAAAAGCTAAGGAATCAGTTCTCAACAAATGAACCAGCAAACATGTGGAAAACTATTTAAAACATCACCGGTTACAGAAAACCTCCTTCCCAAGCTGAAGGAAATCAGCAACTGGCAGATGACCTGAACGTGTTCTACTGCAGGTTTGAAAGGAAAGTACAGCCACCTATCTCCACAACCTCCATCCCAGACACACCAACAACAGCCACACCTCCTACAACTGACCCCATCCCATTGGGTTCACAACCCCTGGTAATCACAGAAAAGGAAGTGCAAGATCTATTTCAAAGACAAATTCCTTGTGTGTCTAATCACACTTGGCCAATAAAGAATTCTATTCTATTCTATTCTATTCAAAGCATCAGAAAAATATCAGAATTGAGGTGATTCATTCAAGCTCACAGAAATCTTTGACACCATCTGAAGTAAAATGAAAACAGCTTTTCATGTACTAGGTTCTCTATCTGATCTCTTCTTTTAAGAAGCAGAGTAAAGAGCTCGATTGATGATTGTATAAATAGCTCAACACAAACAAGAAAAGCATTGAGAATAAAATCTTAGCAACTGGATAGAACGATCCGGCCACATCAGAGGAACAGAGAGCTTTTCTGAAACTCTGCTTTGGAAAAGATAAACTTCCCCTAGGGGTGTCAAACTCAAGGCCCGGAGGGCCAGACCCGGCCTGCAGGGTACTTAGATCTGGCCCGTGGGGCCACCCTTGAAACAACAAAGGACCAGCCTGTGGGGCTTCTACCAGTGAAAACGTGCTCCAGATCTCCGTTTTTGGCTGCCACAGCCTCCTGCAGCCCTCTGCCAGTGAAAACGAGCTCGGGAGGGCCACGTGCAGCCCTCCCAAGCTCCGTTTTCACTGGCAGAGGGTTGCAGGAAGCCATGGCAGCTGAAAACGGAGATCCGGAGCATGTTTTCACTGGCAGAGCGCTCGGGCCACCAGAGGCACCCCCAACAGGAATGACGTCGAGCTGGCCATGCCCACTCTGGCCCCTCCACCCTGCCCCCCCAGGTCAAACACAACCCTGATGCAGCCCTCAATGAAATCAAGTTTGACACCCCTGCCCTAGACTGTACACTTTTCATTTGATTTTCTTTACTCTTCAGAAGCACACAAGTGCTGAATTTAAAAAAGTATTCCTGGGTAGAGCCAGCAGTCTAGCAGCAGAAAAAGATCATACTGGATTATTATTAATTATTTGTAAAGGGCAAATATGAAGGTTAAAAAAACCCTCCATGGTTAATATTGTAACATTTATTTATTTATTTAGCGTATGGCATGTGTTAGCCAGGGATCACCGCGGTGATTGTAACAAGTCATGTGAGAGGCAAGAGTGTGGATGGGGGGTTGGGGGTTGGGGAAGGCACATAGTACTTTCATAAGAGCCCACTGGACCTGCAAGGAGAGTTTGTGTGTCTGTGTGTAGTAACAGCCACCAAATGCTAAAGGCTTCCCTTGGAAACATGCCAGTTTCCTCTTAATTAAAAACAGGAGAAGGACAAACTTGGGAGGAAGGGCAGGAGAGCTTTCTTCCCCAACCCCCAAACCTAATAATAGCCCTCTGCTTCAGCAGGTCTCCTTGTCCTTTATTCTTGTCATCAAAAGCTGTTACGAATTGCCACCGAAATAAGCTGTTTTAAACATCTTTCCTTCTGAGCATGCTAGATCAAAGCTGATCCATTTTGGGATTCCCACCTTTTAATTGCTGAGTCTGAATGTGCTGCAATTTATACCAATATCATGCTGACAAATCACAGCAACATCGCTGAAATAGAGCCAACTGTTGTCATTTACAAGGGTTATTACTGTAGGACTGTGTTTCGCAAGTTCAGCAAGTTTAAGAGGTATGGACTTTAATCCCAGAATTCCTGAACCATCATCTTCCCCCCCCCACACACACACACACAAATAATATTCTCCCACCACCACACACAAGTTCTGCATGGTTCTCACCCTAATGTTCTCCCAAACATTTTTTTTAAACTGATAGTTCTGCCCAGTCTTGAAGTAGAATGTCTGCTGAGTCCGTGTAGGTTGATTTTTATTGTTGATTTGGTTTTTGTGCTGCTCTGAAAATCTATGATCTGTTTAAAATATGGAGTCAGGCTACCTCTAAAATGAATGAATGAATGAATGAATGAATGAATGAATGAATGAATGAATGAATGAATGAATGAATGCTGAATAAGTATTCACATACTTACATGAATAAAACCACTCCCAAGAATTGTCCCTTGCAATCATGAGTCTATGACCATCTTTCATAACTGCAGGTAAATGGCCTGAGATAGTTGTGGTTGATGGTGTAGAAATGTATTTATTAAGTTAGTATAGACTGCCCACTCCCACAAGACTCCCCATGGCTGTTATATACATTAAAATGAGCTGAAATTCAACAAACGTATTTACAGTCAAAATCTGCAATACTATAAAATATTTCTTGGTGTCCTTCAGTAATAATCTTAACAAATGAAAGTTCTCATAGAGCTTGACTGCTCTTCTAAATGTCAGGGAGGGTGCATATGGATCTCTGAGGTTGTTCCAAAGGAGGGGACAATAATAAAAAAACATTGCTACCCTCTACCTTCAAACCACATTGGGGGGGGGGAGAGATGGTCAACATCTCTACATAAGACATGGAAAGGAGATGGAAAGTTCTTTTGGAAGCAGGAAGTCCTGCAAGGACTGGGCATCAAACCAGGGGTGAAATCCTCCCGGTTCGCTCTTACCTGTCGGTCGTCGCAGAGCCGAGGGAGCCGGTGGCGGTCACGGGGCAGGGCTGCCCCCGCCCGCCTGGACGCCACCATTTGAGTTTTTTTGCTCTCTGCGCATGCAGAACGCTTTGCGCATGCGCAGAGGGCAAAAGAACTCAAATGGCGGCGTCCAGGCGGGCGGGAGAAGCGGGCAGGGGCAGCCCCGCCCCACGACCGCCACCGGCTCCATCGGCTCTGCAATGACCGACAGGTAAGAGCGAACCGGGAGGATTTCACCCCTGCATCAAACTATTATTATTAATTATTTTATTTCTATCCTGCCATTATTCTGTACATCACCAGGTAATGTTTACAATGTCTTCACCTTTTCTCATCCTTTATTTTCCCCAGAACAGTGATGCCAGCAATGCTGGGGGTTGGGTTGGGTTGGGTTGAAAGAAAGTTGCCTTCTAAAATTACCAAGTCTTAAAGGAGAACTAAAACTTAGCTTGTAGTCCATTACCTTGACTAGCACATCAAAAAGTTAATTTCAATTGTACCCAGAAGCCTATACCATACCAGGGTCAAAAGGGCATAGTAGTTCTCATCTGCCAATAGGCATAATGTGGCCTTTTGTTCCAATTGCAGCTTCTGGGTAGTCAGTAAAGGCAGCCCTGTAATGTGAGATTCAGGGTTAAGCCATGTGGTTGTATACCTCACCTGCTTGTGTATTTGAAATGGCAGATCAGTCTGTTAGATTTGGGCACGAAAGAAGGAACGAGACACAGAAACAGTTCAGCACCTTTTATTCTCCTGGTTGTTAGCAATACGAACTGCCGGCAGGCTGCAGGGATGCCACTTTTATAGGCATCCCTCTAGCCTAGCTGGCCACTGACAGCAGTTTATTTCTCCCGTCGCTAGATTAGCCAATCAGCAGCGGCCATGCAAATCCGTGCTATGTACGGCAGTACGTAACACAGTCTGTACAGTATCCCTTTTAGAGGGCCTAGAAGTAGTTACATATTAAGTTTCATGACTTGATGTTGCCTTCAGTTGCATTCAATATCAGTAACACAATCTGTGAAAGAAAACATGGAAGGATGTATGATTCCCTTTTCCAGATTCTATAGTTATATATCTTTAAATCTTCCCTTCAGGTTGAACACTTTCCAATTTTCTATATGGGAGACTGTGTGGGATTCTTTTCCTCTTAGCTTTTCTAGAACCTGGTGATCATATTTATAGAAATATTAAGGCATGGTTGTCAGAGTCTAATCCAGCACCCAGGTTACCATAAATAGAGAAATCTTTGAAAAGAACCTGAAGGACTAAGCAGATTCAGTGACTCTGAAATCTTAACACCAGGGGGATGGAATATAATAAATGTCATGGGAAACGATGTAAAGAGCTAACTGGTTGGAAACTAATCACAAGTACTCAACATTTCAATGTTTCATTACAGGTCCAGTTTTTTGTTCTATATGTATTTGTATTTGTTTCTATAGGAATGTTGGTTTTTTTAAAACCTAAGAAATATTTATTTATATAATACTTTACTTATCCTTGTGTGTCTCTTAACATCTTGGAAGAAAGACTCTTGATTCAGAAGGATCTTGATAGTTTTGAGCATTGGGTCCTAGCCCACAGGATGCAATTTAATGGAAAGAAAAGCAAGGTCCTACACTTAGGCAGGAAAAACCAAATGAACAGCTATAGAATAGGCGGCACCTGGCTCAACAATAGTACCTGTGAGAAGGATCTTGGTATCCTTGTGGACCATCAATTAAGTACCAGTCAGAAGTGTGCTGCAACTGCCAAAATGGCTCATCAACAGAGGGATAGATAACATCATGATCACAAGAAGTGATAGAATGTATTTATACTGCCTTAGTTAAGTCACACTTGGAACATTACATCCAGTTCTGGTCAATACAAGAAAAATGCTGAGGCTCTAGAAAATGTGCGAGAAGAGCAACAAAGATGATAAAGAGCCTGGTGGCTGAACTGTATGAGGAATGGTTAAGGGAACTAGATATGTGTAGCCTAATGAAGAGAAGGATTAGGGATAACATGATTGCCACTTTCCAATATTTGAAGGGCTATTATAGGGAAGAAGGAGTTGACATTCTCCAAAACACCTGAGGGCAGGATAAGAAGCATTGGGTGGGAAAGAGATTCAATCTGGAACTAAGGAGAAATTTCCGGACAGTAAGAACAATCAATCAGTGGAACAGCTTACCTAGAGTTGTGAGAGCTCTTCAAGAAAAGATTGGAGAGCCATTTGACTGGGATGAATAAGGTCTTCTGCCTTGGGCAGGGGGTTGAATAGAAGACCTCCAAGATCCCTTCCAGTCTTATGAGTATATGATTCTAACACATAAACCCAGTCTTTAACCCTGAAGGCTCAGAGCCATCTTCTTTCCCTCTGCGCAGAGTGTATTTCCAGTGACTAGTTCAGCAACTCACCAAGAAAGCTTGGATTATGGGAAATCCCTCAGGATCATAGAGTATAACTGAACTATGCCACAGTGTCTCTCGTCAAGCAAGTTAAATACTGCTTCCTATGCGGTTTAAGATATCTTATGGATTTAGCAATACAAAAGGCACAAAAGCTTTCACATATAACTGCCTTTAGGCACCAAAATGGTAAGAAGTTTATCTGTAGGCTCCTGTGGCGATATATTCTGTATGATCTTAGGCTAAGTATCCATTTTCATCACTTCCCTAAATGTCACCCTCATCAGTGCCCTATTAAACTAGCTCAGCAGAGAATGCCATTATTTTTTAATGCATCCAATTATCCTGGTCCTGATCCTGGCACAACGTACCCATGCCAGTGGCCTTTCATTAAATTCAAAAGGTCTTTCTGATAAGTCATTCTATTCTATTCACATGAATACTGTGACCAAAGTATATTATTTTCATTTTCCTTCCGTCTGCTCAGAGAAACAACTCTTTTCACAGCTGCCATTCAACAAACATTTGCTCTGTGGTAGGTAAGCTTAGCTTGCAACTATTTTTAGCATTACAGTGATTACAGTTGATACCCTTAAGACTCACTAGAAAGTGTGGTTGTGTCTGATGGGAAGCTGCAGTTTACACAGACCTCCTTCTATATAAATGATAATGCACATTTGATGAAAAGAAGGACTAGGGGAGACATGATAGCAGTGTTCCAATATCTAAGGAGCTGCCATAAAGAAGAAGAGGTCAACCTCTTCTCCAAAGCACCTGAGGGCTGGGCAAGAAGCAATGGGTGGAAACTAATCAAGGAGAGAAGCAACTTAGAACTAAGGAGAAATTTCCTGACAGTTAGAACAATTAATCAGTGGAACAGCTTGCCTCCCGAAGTTGTGAATGCTCCAACACTGTTTTAAGAAGAGATTGGATAACCATTTGTCTGAAGTGGTGTAGGGTTTCCTGCCTAAGCAGGGGGTTGGATTAGAACAGGGGTCTCCAACCTTGGCCACTTTAAGTCTGGAGGACTTCAACTCCCAGAATTCCCCAGCCAGCTTTGGGGAACCCCTGAACTAGAAGACCTCCAAGGTCATTTCCAATTCTGTTATTCTGTATGTTCTAATCAACGTTGATCATTCAGTTTGTGAGATTTGACCATTTTCTATTTTAAATAGATTAATTTTCATTTCACTGAGAGGGGGAATCTTGGAAATGTTTTGGGGGAGCAACAGGTGGATTGATCCCTGCATGCACCATATTGCTGACTCCTCTTTAAAAATTTTGGCACCAGCTTTTGGAGGGGAGCCCCATTTGGTGGTTTTCTTCAGGCATCAAAAGACTGGCCTTCAGCAACATGATCTGCTGATTCTTAAGGGCCTAAGTTTGTTTCCTCCCCAGAGATAGACTAGATCCCAATTTCATTAACATATAGAAAACAAATGAGGAATGGGACAATTTGATATAATACTTGAAGATACAGTATTTCTCTGCAGAAATACTTCTTATTCCTTCGTGGCAATTTGATCTGATTTTTCCATGATGGTGACCATGCTTCATCCCAAACTATGGTTTATGTAGTCTTTCCTGCACTGCAAAATGCAGACAATCAAAAATGATAGCAAAGAGGGTCAGGATAATGGTTCGATTGACAGCTTTGTCTGTTTTAGATTAGATTAGATTAGATTAGATTATTGTTAGAGTTGGAAGGGACCTTGTAGGTCATCTAGTCCAACCCCTCGCTCAAGCAGGAGTCCCTACACCATTTCGGATAAATGGCAGTCTAATCTCCTTTTGAAAGTCTCAAGTGTTGGAGCTCTCACAACCTCCGTAGGCAAGCTGTTCCATTGGTTGATCGCTCTCACTGTCAGAAAGTTCCTCCTTATTTCCAGGTTGAATCTCTCTTTGGTCAGTTTCCATCCATTATTCCTTGTCTGGCCTTCTGGTGCTTTGGAAAACAGCCTAATCCCCTCCTCTCTGTGGCAGCCCCTCAAGTATTGGAACACTGTTATCATGTCATCCCTGGTCCTTCTCTTCGCCAGACTGGCCAAGCTCAGTTCCTGCAACCGCTCTTCGTATGTTTTAGTTTCCAGTTCCCTTATCATCTTTGTTGCTCTCCTCTGCACTTTCTCTAGAGCTTCAATGTCTTTTTTATAGTGTGGTGACCAGAACTGGATGCAGTACTCTAGTTGTGGTCTAACTAAGGTTTTATAGAGTGGTATTAGTACCTCCCTAGTTCTAGATTGTATCCCTCTGTTAATGCAACTCAGGATTGCATTGGCTTTTTTGGCTGCCACTGCACATTGCTGGCTCATATCTAGTTGGTTGTCCACCAAGACTCCTAGATCTCTCTCGCAGTTGCTGCTATTGAGTGTGGTTTCACCCAGTTTATATGCGTATCTTTGGTTTTTCTTACCTAGGTGTAGGATTTTACTTTTCTCTGCATTGAATTTCATTTTGTTTGATTGGGTCCAGTGTTCAAGTCATACTTCTTATTCAAGTCGTACTTCTTATTCCTTCGTGGCAATTTGATCTGATTTTTCCATGATGGTGACCATGCTTCATCCCAAACGATGGTTTATGTAGTCTTTCCTGCACTGCAAAATGCAGACAATCAAAAATGATAGCAAAGAGGGTCAGGATAATGGTTCAACTGAGAGCTTTGTCTGTCATGGTAGCAAGGACTTGGTTTCCTTAAGGATCATAGAATCATGAAATCATCTAAAAGCTCCAGTCCAATCTCTTGCTCAGTGCAGAAATTCATATTATAGCAACTCAGACGGATGGCTATCAGGGGAACTCACTACTTCCTTTGGAGTAGGTCCTTTGGTTACTTCAAAAGTCTGTCACATTCCCCATCGTCTTCTCTTAAGGTTAAACAAGACATAGTATCTTATTCACCTTACTTATTTTCCCTCCACCTGTGCTGTTTTTTATACTTGTAATAATCCTATATAGGTTATTAAATTAAAACAGAGGTGTCCTCAGGACATAATCAAAAAAGTCAGGTTGATGGTTGCAATGGTGTGATTGAAATGCCACCTGTTTTTATGTGTATCATAGCCACCATTTTAACTTTTTTTCGCTAGACCCTGTGGTCACTTCTCATAAAAAGCGCAAAGAGTGGATTTTTGTAGTGTTGCATCTCAGGGAGAAGTCTCTGGTATTTTGGAGATAGTATTTTTAAAGCCCACCAAAAATACTGTACATTATTTGCACTGTGGCATAACTGATGCAAATGAAATAATTTCTGCAAAGCTGAGCATATTGTCTGTACAATTGGCTTGTACTGGGTGTGTATGAGCAGATGGAAGTAAAAAGAAAAAATAAATTAAAATTTAAAAAAAAAATTCAAAAAAAAGATGGCGGCAGCCACGGACTGGCACCGACCAAACCGGTTCTGTGATGTCATCATGATGTCACCAGCAGGTCGCTACCAGTTCGGGTGAACCACTCCGAACTGGGAGGAACCCACCTCTGTACCTGATGCAACTGCCTGTTCTGACCCAGCTCCCCAAACACGACAAACCCTCTGAAGTTAACTCAAAGATTCCTTTATTAGGAGCGCCAGCAGCCCTGGCAAAAAGTTTCTCTCTCAATGCAGGCTAACAAGTCCGTCAAAGGGAAGATGAATAGTTGTCTGCCACGTCTATTTATCTCCACCCCCTGCCTTTTATCCCCAGAGTTAGGGTGGAGCTTCGCTAGCAGTGGCTCTTGCTTCCCAAGGATCAGCCAATGGATTTCCTCTGCTCTCCTCTTCTCTGCTTTCTGCGCATCTGCATGTCAGGCACTGAACCCAGCTGTTCCTCCTCTTCCTCATCAGCTACCTCCAGACCTGGGGGCTGTTGACTCTCCATCTGAGGACTGACGGATGGCCCAGGCTCCACCTCCCTCTCTCCCTCTCCCTCTCCCTCTCCCTCTCCCTCTCTCTCTCCCCCAGCTCCATTCCTTCTCTACCCTCGGAGCTCTCAGGTTGCCTTGATGCTGACCCTGACTCCCACGCCTCCTCCTCCTCTGATTCAACTGCTGGAGGCGCCAGTGGCCGACAGGCCACAACACTGCCGCTTTGTCTTTCAGGAGTGTCCGCAGTGTGTATGTGTCTGTGTATGTACAGGTAGTCCTCATTTAGCAATTGCCTCATTTAGTGACAATTACAACAGCAGTGAAAAAGTAACTTTGCAACAAATCCTCACATTTGTGACCTTTGCATGTCTGTAAAGCAAAGGATATCTGAAGTAAGACCATAAGCACAGCTGCAATTTGTCGTAGTGACCACTTTGCTTAACACCTCAATTCTTGGTCCCAAATATATTGTTATACCTCTGTATTTGTGTATGTGTGCGTGCTGAGTGCTGTGTGCTGTGTGTATATGTGTGGAAAGTATCAAGTTAGCAATTGCAACCACGCAATCAAATTCCTGACCCGCTTTTTTTTAAAAAAAGATTTTTCCATGTGGACAAATGTAGAAAGGGTTAGGCCTTTCTATGTCATCAACTTGACATTATTTTAGTCTTCTGTCACTCCATTCTATTAGGTATTTAAGGTTTTAATTGACTTTAGGTAGAGTCTACAGTGGACTCTACCTATATTCAACATGGATGCTAGGACCTTGACCATTTACAAGTTAAATAAAACAAGTTAGGAAGAAAAGGGCAGAGAGAAAAATGTAAAACTTCTTTTTTACATGCAGAGCTAAAATAATGTTTCAAAACAAATGTAGGCAGCAGTGTAAAATCCGCTTTCACATCTGGAGCCCACATTTCTTCTTTTCCAAAGTTTATTTTGGCAACATTACACTAGTAGAACAAAAATGGGTTCTGAAGTGTTATTTTAAGTTGCCAAGACTCTTTCCCTCTATTCTCAACTGAACAGCACTGTGGTAGTTATGTAATGTGCCCTTGTCTTTGGCCACCTCCATTCTAAAACTCTAAACACTTATCCAGTCTTTATAGCTGAAATGTCAGTTTCAAAAGAAATTACATTACACACGCTTTCTCGAGTCTATAGTCCTTTCGGGGATTTTATTCTTTTCATCTTTCTAAAATGGGATTTGCAATTTGATAATACAAATATCCTTAGGGAAGATCCAGACTGTATTTTACTCAATATCTTTAGTTAGATGTTTTTGAGGCAACAATGGTACAACTGTATTCTGAGCCATCAAAGAACAGAATGTTGAAGTTAAGGGGAAAAAATCTTACAGTAATAAAGGGTACAGGCACCACATCCAGACTTAATTTAAGCATTTTTAACAGACATTTTATGTCTAATAAGAGTGTTGAGCAAAAGTTAGTGAGTCAACCATGTGTTTTTTTAATAGAAAAGGTTGTTTTTAAATTACAGACACTCTCAAGCTATTGGATTTGATATTTTTGGCCAGCTCACTAAAGTCTACAGTTGGTGCTGGATGCAAAATTGTGGCTCAGGAAGATGGATGTATACCAAGAATGAAGGAACCTGTTGATGCCTCTGAGCACAGACTAAGCAATTTTATACCAAATCTGCATCTGGTTTCCCCCAGTATTATTCTTAGTAACCTAATTCCATGGTGATAGTAAGCTCCTTAATTATCCAATCTTACAGTCTTTTCAGCAGTCTATCAACAGTTCCCTAATTGGGTCATGACCACAATAAAGTTTAAAATCAACAGATTCCAGTCTATTTTTTTTTCAACCTGGATTTGAATTCAGTATAAGGACTGCTTCATGTACAAACACACACAAACTGCACAAGCTTCTGGTTTGCCATTTTTCCCATGATGCCTGCACTATATTCCATATTCAGGACTTTATTTGTCCCAGGTTGTATTGGGGAAACTGCCAATCAGGCAAGGAGGAGGGATCAAGTGGGGAATTAGCCTTGAGTCATTATGCACTGACAAAAGACCTAGGGCTGACCACCACTAAACCCATGGGACCTTATCTGTTTGTTCCCAAGAGAAGGCAAGCAGACTGAGGAGATTCTTATATTATAGTCAAAATACAATAAAGTAGCTAGCTTTACAGACTGGGTGTGAGAGCGTTTAGAGTTTTCCAATGCTACATCTCACTTGGTTTGGAATACATTCTCATTGATAATCCTAGCTAGTAGTCAAAGAATACTCAATCTATATTGTGCCGGCTATTAGATGTTAATACAATAAATATTATTCAAATATATTTTATTCTAGAAAGAGTGTGGCAAAATGTATGTGCCATTGGGCTAGAAAATGACAAGGAACATACATTTTCACAAGGTATTTGTGTTTCATAGGAAATTCAGTTTCATCCTCTGGCTAGAAACTTACAGTTTTGCTGAAAGTTCAATATTTCGATACCAGAATGTAGTTGTGCTATCACTATATTTTTGAACAGACACAATCCATTTACAGAGCTTATCCACATAAGCTGTTTAATTCTCCCATGCCCATTCTTAAACAGAAATCTATTAAAATATGATAGATAGGCACTAGGGAAGCAGAGTGCAAATACCATATTTTCAATATTCTGTCCTTTTGCTAACTGCACAGTATCCAAGTCACACAGAACTGAAAATTTGTATGTGGGGTGGGGGGAAGGATATATTTCTGTGCATTGAATTTCTGAGATAGCAATATAACTTGGAGTACTATAATATTTCCTTGGCAACTGACATGTTTTTTTAAGGCAAGCAGTATGTGAAAATTGTATTCAAGATGGATGGCAGATAGAGAGATGGAAACAGCTCAATTTAATACATTTAGTGCATGGTCAGTCACCCCTGTATCCTGTTTCTTCTCCTCCTCCTTCTCTTAACTAGACATGAGATATTAGTTAACATGGAACTCTTCTGATTAATTGCTCAATTTGTTGTTTTATCTCACAGCCGAGATGTGGGGATATCCGCCTTTGCTGCATCTGCAAAGCAAAAGCAAATAAACCTTTGTGGAAAGTTGGGACGGCCACATTTAGTAGTTTAATTTTCTCCCACAGTATTTTTAAATCTCAAATTCTTTCCATTCGGTTTATAAAGATCATTGGTATTTCCCCCCTCAAAACTAAGCCAAATAAATGTTCATCCATTTGTACCAGTCAAAATCTGTAGGAACTACTCATTCTTTTTACAAAAAGGACTGAGTTGTGTCTCTTGATGTGCATAAAAATTAACTTGTACAAGGAGAGAAGAGGTGGCAATATTGGTTTAGCACCATAAATATGGTTGAATGCAGGGGCATCCAATGGGGAGAGGCACAGCGGGTAAGAACCAAACACGTTAAAAAGAAGCAGGGCTTCAATCATGCCACTGCAGCCACCATATTGTCTTTTTACTTTCCCACAGGGGGAGCCCTGCATGAGCACATAGGGATCACCAAATGGAAGAATTGGACTGCTTTCATATTACCAGTGCTTAATTCAAAAGACTTTCTGAAACGTCCAGGGCTAATGATGATTTAGAAAAGAAGCATGGTTAATAAGTGCCTAATTGCAAATACATTTCATTTGCAGAATTTATGCAGCTTGCATAATCCAACTTTTCTTGCTAACTTGATTGGCTTAGACTCAGAGTGATATAGAATTCTGATTTATTTTTTGAAAGAAATATTTCAAGCTATTGCATCATCGGGCTCAATCAACCCAAACCTGACTTTCTAGCTTACAAAATAATCCGTGGAAAAAACGACCCTCAGTTGTAGATCAATGCCATCAACTGTGAATGTAATCCAACGGGATAAAGAAGTGGTCCCAAGCCCCCTGTCAGCCCTGTCCCACCTTGGGTGTTTAGGAAAGAAAGACTCTCGACTCCATTTGTAGCTAAAGGTATACTTTTACAAAAGCTAAGTTGTTACACGTAAACAAAGCCAGATCTGAATAATCCTGCATAAAGCCAACAGTTTTCCCTTCTCCCGGGCTCTCCCCACTTGGTCATTTTGCTAATGTCCAATTGGTTGCTTTGGTAACGGTCCTAAGTTTGGCGCATCTTTGATGGGCGTTCGCATTCGGTTCCCATGCCTATGTCCTTGGATCGTTCAACTGTAGTCTCTGGTTGGCACTTCTGGTTCCTGTCATCCCCCCTCCCCGAACCCTCCTTTTGCCCCCTCCCCATATTTATGGCAGATCTGATATTCCCTTTCAAATACAGTATACTGTTTTTCTGCTTTACTCATAGATATTGGGAAGAGGGAAGGAAAAAGAACCTGCAGTTTGTGTGGGTTTTCGTTCTTAGGGGAAATGACTATATTTCGGGGGGGAGGGGGAAGGAATTATTAAAATAAAAAGGTATTTTCTTTCTTTCTTTCTTTCTTTCTTTCTTTCTTTCTTTCTTTCTTTCTTTCTTCCTTTCTTCCTTTCTTCCTTTCTTCCTTTCTTTCTTCTTTTTTCTTTCTTCTTTCTTTCTTTCTTTCTTTCTTTCTTTCTTTCTTTCTTTCTTTCTTTCTTTCTTTCTTTCTTTCTTTCTTTCTTTCCTCTTTCTTTTTTCTTTGCTTTTGTACAAACCAGGTCTTACAATGCAAGGAAAAAGCGTAATTTTTCTATGATTCATCTGATTAATGGTGCCTCCTCCTGCCAGTTCTGAATGGTGCGTATTTAATTCTATTTAGCTCTCAGGACTTGGTGTGTCATTAGAGGACTAAAAGGCACGATGCGCCAACCAGATGGTGATTCAAAGAGATCATGTAGGAGGCAAACAAAAGCGCACTTGCCTTTTTCTCTGCTTAATGATTATTCCATTCCAAAGTGCGAGGGACTACTAGACCACCAGGAGCACCGACAAGGCCACCTTCCCACTGGGCCATCAAGTGAAAGCAACGAAGTTTCAAGGATGCCAGGGAGGGGGGTCTTAGGTGTTCTGATTGCAGTAGTTGGCCAAGAATGTTAATTGCATTGCCAATAAAAGCACACAGATAGATAAAAGTGTGTGCGTGTTTGTATATGGATTAGCCTTTAATACTCCTTCAAGCAGGAAAAGTGGAGGAGGATGACAAAAGAAGGAACTGTCGCATTAGGGTTTTTTTCCTTACTGGTATCTCTATCCATAAAGTACCTAGATTAAAAGCAAAAGAGCATGAATACACTGCTAGCTTTTGTAAATGTGAATCAAATGGAAGGTTGCAGAAAACACCCTATTCTTTCATATATCACAATGCCATTCTTCCTTCCCCAACTTTCCATTGCAAAACTATGCCATTGTCTGGGTTTAGAGCTTCCCCCACGCCTTGTTTTGTTAATTTACAATTCTTGGAACTTCTTCGAGATTGCTAATGCTGTCTCTTGTTCATGGTTTCTGCCATTCCAGCAACGTAAATTCCTAGTTGAAAAAAGAGTTCATTGTTATTAGAGAGAATTAGGTAATGATGACTTCTTCCACTTGTCTTCCTAGGAGTATTTGCCCAGACTGGATATGTTTTCCAAGTAAAAAAAGAAGATCAATAGGTGAAAGAGTAGCAGAGAATAGCATAGTGATAGGTACTGTGCCTGTTTCATGTACAGAAATGCAGTTATACCTATTCTTTCCTTGTTTTCTGATGAGACTTGAATCCAAAGACAGCTGAGTCCCAGAAGTTCTCCATGTCATCAGGATTCCATTTCATTACTATATCCTGGATCTCCTTAAATCATTCGTCCAACAGAGCAGACAGTTTATTTACACTAGCACAGAAACACTTATAGTGAGAGTATATATGTTTGAGATTACTAATTGAGGTTAAAATTAACTGACTTAAAAAAATACTCAATTTTGAGACTTTGACATTGTCAAGACAAATCATGGAGGGCCAAATCCAGACCCATAATTGCACAGGATTCTTTACTGTCTTGTAAGACGGATGTTGTTGCCTTTTGTTTTCAAGGAATAAAAGAATGTAATCAAAACAGAAAGGAGGAAGGGAAAAAGAAGATGGCTTATCATACGGAAGTGGCTGAATTGTATTTTAGGAATAGTATTCCTAAAGGTCCCATCGACCAAGCAATGCCGGTTGGCGGGGCCGAGGGGGAGAGCCTTCTCTGTGGGAGCTCCCTCCCTTTGGAACCAGCTTCCTCCAGAGATCAGGACCATCCCCACCCTGCTGGCCTTCCGTAAAGCAATAAAAACTTGGCTCTTCCGGCAGGCGGGGTGAAAGTGAGACCAACTAGACCAGATATGGGTCTCCCCCCTTGGTTATGAATGTTAGATGTTCTTTTTAATTTTTGTAGCTTTTAAATTGTTGTGTCTTTTTATATTGGAAAATGGATTGACATGTTGTGAGCTGCCCAGAGTCCCCTGGGAGTTGGGCGGCATATAAATCCATTTAAATAAATAAAATAAATAAATAAATAGTATTCATTTGCTTTAAAAAGGCTCCCTTGTCTTATCATTCACTTATAAACCTTAGTGAGCATTCCTTTATTTTATACTGTCTTTCAAAGAATGATCAGTGGAACAGCTTATCTATCATAGGAATGGCTCCAGAAGTTGGGGTGCTCCAACACTGGAGGATGTTAAGAAGAGATTGGACAACCATTTGTTTGAAATGGTGTAGGGTCTCCTGCTTGGGTTGGACTAGAAGACCTCCAAGGTTCCTTCCATTATTCTATTATCATTTGACCATGCATGGTCACCTGCCTATTGAATGATCATGTGATTTATTTTTTGCAAGGAAATAATAAATGCCATAAAGATCTGCAACGCTGTGAATCTTCATAGGACTTTCCTAACTAAAGAGATTATAATGACATGATGACGATCATGATGATGACTAGAATTACTACCGAGGGAAAATAAAGTGGGGGTTCTATTGTCTGTAATATTTTCTTGCAAATAGGGATCAAGTAGAATTAATGCTTTGAAATGAAGTATAAAATAAAGGACTTTTTGTTGACCATATTATGCGGTCTCCTGAATATTGTGGGGTCAGGACAATCAAGAATTCTCACATTAGTGCAGGTGAAATAAATGTTGCAGGACTATTTTAAATTTAAAATGGGAAGAAATAAAGTTAAAGAATGTAAAGCATGAATTATGGAAGGAATTTGGATACACATACACACACACACACACACACACCACATACTCCACTTTCTGTTTGCTCTTTTTAATGTATGATTGCCTTTCCCAACCTTTATAGTTGGGGTGAATTAAACAGAAGTCAACCATTTAGAACAGTACTAATCAAAACCCACATTATACACACTAATAACTTAGCAAGATGAAGTTACCATGCCAACTCACTACCTTTGTGGAGTAATTAAGTGTGTCTGTGTGTGAATATAGAGGCATAGGGGGTGGGAGAAGCAGCTTTCTCTCAAGGAAAAGGGTGAGAGGAAGCACCCATGTTAGTTTCCTTCATTCTTAAAGGGCCTTTTTGAGAGAGGACACAAAACCATGATCCCCTGCCTTCATCTTGTTTACAGCACCTAGCATTCTTCAGTTTTCAGAGAATAATATTGCATACAAAATTATCTTTTTCTGGATTACTGTATTTTTTGGAGTATAAGACGCACCTTTTTCCTCCCTAAAAGAGGCTGAAAATTTGGGTGCGTCTTATACTCTGAATGTAGCTTTTCCGAAGCTTTTTTCCCCAGCCTTAACGAGGTGCTAACGATCTTCCCGGCATCCTACCCCTCTTTGCAGGCTTGCTTTCATTCCTACTCCCTTTGAAAAAGGTTTTTTCAGCCCTAACGAGGTGCTAATGATCTTCCCGGCTTGCAGCATTTTTTTATTCCTATTCCCTCCAAAATTGTTTTTTCCTGCCCTAAGTCTTTGCAGGCTTGTTTTCATTCCTACTCCTCTGAAAAAGGTCTTGTCAGCCCTAATGAGGTGCTAACAATCTTACCGGTTTGCAACATTTTTTTATTCCTACTCCCTTGAAGTAGTTTTTTACCAGCCCTAAGTCTTTGCAGGCTTGTTTTCATTCCTACTCCCTCTGAAAAAGGTTTTTTCAGCCCTAACCAGGGGATAAAATAATGTGTTAAAGCTGAACAGACTAAGGACACTAGCCAGATGAATACCTGGTAGATAGATTTCCCCCCCTATTCCCCCCCCCAAAAAAACTAAGGTGCGTCTTATACTCCGGTGCGTCTTATACTCCGAAAAATACGGTAATTTATTTCCTATCTAGCGACATGTTGTCTATTCAACCAGTGGATAATCTATGCCATACGCCCCATATTTCTCTTGGGGAAAACTTCAGTGGGGTTGCTAGAAAATGCCCTCTTCCTCTGCCAAATTATCTAGCAAATTGCATTCCCCAAAGCATGAGAAGCAGGAGTACACATTATGTATGTATTTATTTAATAATCATACAAGCCAATCCACATTGGGAGGCTCACAGCTCTACTCAAGGCACCCACTCCTTCTGTGCAGCCCTATCTTATCTTTTGTATCCTTATCCTTTTCTAACCTCTTTTTGTCCCTATATCCTGGAACAATTGGTGGTTCTCAAGCTGAATGAGGTGCTTAGCCCAGATTCAAAAGTACAATTGTAAATGATTTAAGCGAAAAGTGTAGAGCAGAAGAAGCCAGAGTGGTTACACAAAGAGCTTAGCGAAGATGCATAGTGGTAGAGGTGTCAGTAACAAGCCATGATGATGGCAAATGCATCATCCCATCATCATGCAGAGGATGTGATTATTTGAAGATGTCTGATGCCACGATATATATTGTATCATTTGTGTGACATCATGACATACAGATCATTTGCTCATCCACTCCCATGTTCCTGCTAAAAAAGATCACTAACAAAGAGTACAAAACAAGTAGCTCAGAACAATACAGATAACGTCAGGAATGAGAAAGACGCAGAATGAAGTGAGATTAGATATCAATGCTAAGAACAGCACAAATTAAGATATATTTCAAATAAAAGGAAGAAAAAAGAATTCTGATTCACCGCTGCTCACAAATACCAGGTAACAAAGGAAAGATAGAAATACTCAGCTGTTATTTTGGTTCAGTCTTCACCAACGCATGGAAATACATGCCACAAAGCAATTGTAAACCATAGGATAAGAAGCTCAGATGGAAAGTAAGAATGAGTGAGAATGAAAGTGAGAGTGAAAGTGAGAGTGATAGATGTAGTCAAGACATACTTTTTTCTTTGAATGAGTTTAAAACTCCAGGGCTGCATGAATTGCGCCCTAGAATACTAAGCAAACTTTAGTCATCATAACTGATATGTTATGATGACTAAAGGACAAAAAAAGTCCTCAAAAAGAGAAAAGGGAAGTTATAAGAAAATTCAGACCATTTGTCAATCTGATATTGATACCCAGAAAAGTCTTAGAGATTTTCATAAATACCGTATTTTTTGGAGTATAAGACGCACCTTTTTCCTCCCTAAAAATGGCTGAAAATTTGGGTGCGTCTTATACTCTGAATGTAACTTTTTCAAAGCTTTTTTTTTCCAGCCCTAACCAGGTGCTAACGATCTTCCCAGCTCTTACCTTGCAGGCTTTTTCATTGTTACTCTCTCAGAAGAATGTTTTTCCAGCCCTAAGTCTTTGCAGGGTTTTTTTCATTGCTCTACTTGCTCCGAATAAGTTTTTTCCTAGCCCTAATCAGGTGCTAACGATCTTCCCAGCTCTTACTGGCTTGCATGCTCTTTCATTGTTACTCTCTCAGAAGAAGGTTTTTTTAAGTCCTAACCAGGGGATAAAATAATGTGCTGAAGCTGACCAGACTAAGGATGCTAGCCAGATGAATACCTGGTAGGCAGATTGTTTTCCCCTATTTTCCTCCCCAAAAACTAAGGTGCATCTTATACTCCGGTACGTCTTATACGCCGAAAAATACGGTAATTAGGTCTGCAAATCGGTATGTATTTGTCAAGACGTCTTGTCAGACTAATCGTATTTCACTTCTTTATAAGGTAACTTCCTCAGTAGATACCAGTAATGCTGTAGACATAATCCATCTTGATTTCAGGAAAGCATTTGGCAAAATATCCCATAAAATTCTTATCTGTAATCAAGTCAAATATGGAATGGCAATTTAATGAATGCACTATTGGCTCAAAAGTAACCGTCAAATAATGTTCATTCAGAATTGACCACTGAAGTATCAAGTAAAATGTTTGATATTGAGAAATTGAGAATAAAAAGAGGCTGAGAAAACATCAACATTCTTCACTGAAGAAACAAGAAATCAAGTTCATATGTGTAGTGTAGGGAATACATAGATTGACAATAGAACTTGTAAAAGAAATATTGGACCAGCAATTGATTAAAACTCAATATGGGACAGCAGTAGCATATAGCTATAGAAAATGTCAATTTATTTATTTATGAAATGTATTTGCTGTCCATGTCATCTCCAATGATTCTGGGTGGCTTACAACATAAAATCAATGAACGTGAGAATGTCAATACAATCTTAGATTGGATCAATGGATGTATAGTTTCCAAATCACTGTAAGTAATGGTCCCACTTTATTCTGCATTGATCAGGCTCAAACTCAATTATTATATTCAATTCTGGGTATTATACTTCAAGAAGCATTCAGACCAACCGAAACACAGGCAGAAAATTGCAACAGGAAAGATCATAAAAAGAAGCTTTGTAAAGGCATAGAAAAATAAGTTAATCCTTAAGAAGAGAGGATCTATGGGAATATGATAACAATTTGATTTCTTGTATTGTAAATGCATTCAACTGGATGCAGGACGAGTCTACCTTTTTGAGCTTTCTAGTGGCATGGCTTAGATAAATTCCCTCAAAAAAATAAGATAACCTACTACTTGATAAGATAGAAAAATGTGAGTTAGACAGCATCATCACCAGATGAATTTGTAATTGGCTGACCAACCACACTCAACATGTAGTCCTCAATGGAACTGCATCTACATGGTGGGAAGTATGCAGTGGGGTACCCCAAGGCTCTGTTTTAGGCCCAGTACTCTTCAACGTCTTCATCAATGATTTGGATAAGGGGATAGTTGGGGAACTCATCAAATTTGCAGATGACACTAACCTGGCAGGAATAGTCAACACTCCAGAAGATAGACTTAAGATACAGAAGGATCTTGACAGACTTGAACATTGGGCGCTATTTAACAAAATGAAATTCAATGATGAAAAAAGTAAGGTTCAATGTTTAGGCAAGAAAAACAAAATTCACAGTTACAGTATATGTGGTACCTCGCTTAATAGTAGTAACTCTGAGAGGAATTTAGATTTAGATTTAGATTTAGATTTATTATTAGAGTTGGAAGGGACCTTGTAGGTCATCTAGTCCAACCCCCTGCTCAAGCAGGAGTTCCTACACCATTTGAGACAGATGGCAGTCCAGTCTCCCCTTGAAGGTCGCAAATGTTGGGGCTCTCACAACCTCCGCTGGCAAGCTGTTCCACTGGTTGATCGCTCTCACTGTCAGAAAGTTTCTCCACACTTCCAGATTGAATCTCTCCTTGGTCAGCTTCCACCCATTATTTTTTGTTTGGCTTTCTGGTGCCATAGAGAACAGCCTGACCCCCTCCTCTCTGTGGCATCCTCTCAAGTATTGGAACATTGCTATCATGTCACCCCTGGTCCTTCTCTTCGCCAGACTGGCCAAGCTCAGTTCCTGCAACCGCTTTTTGTATGTTTTATTTTCCAGACCTTTTATCATCCTGGTTGCTCTCTTCTGCACTTTCTCTAGGGTTTCAATGTCTTTTTTGTAGTGTGGTGACCAAAACTGGATGCAGTACTCTAGGTGTGGTCTGACCAAGGCTTTATAGAGTGGTACTAGTACCTCTCTGGTCCTTGATTGTATCCCTCTATTTATGCAGCTCAGGACTGCGTTGGCCTTTTTGGCTGCTGCACACTGCTGGCTCATATTTAGTTGGCTGTCTACCAAGACTTTGAGATCCCTCTCGCAATCGCTGCTATTGAGTGTGGTTTCGCCCAGTTTGTATGTGTATTTTTGATTCTTCTTACCTAGGTGTAGAATTTTACTTTTCTCCGTGTTAAATTTCATTTTATTGGTTTGGGCCCAGTGTTCGAGTCTATCGAGGTTCCTCTGGATTTTGAGTCTGTCCTCTGGGGTGTTTGCTACTCCCGCCAGCTTGGTATCATCTGCAAATTTGGTTAGTTCTCCTGCTATTCCCTCATCTAGGTCATTTATGAAGATATTAAAGAGTACTGGGCCTAGGACGGAACCTTGTGGTACCCCACTGCTTACATCTCTCCATGTGGACTTAGAGCCATTGAGGACTACTCGCTGGGTACAGTTGGTCAGCCAGTTGTTAATCCATCTGGTTGTGTAGCTGTCTATCCCGCTTTTTTCTAGCTTATGAAGAAGTAGGTTGTGGTCTATTTTGTCGAATGTTTTGCTGAAGTCCACGTATATTATGTCTACTGCATTTCGCTGGTCTACTAATTTGGTCACAGTGTTGAAGAATGAAATGAGGTTGGTTTGGCATGACTTGTTCTTAACAAATCCGTGTTGGCTGTTGGTTATTACTTGGTTTGTTTCTAGATGATGGGAGATCTGCTTTTTAATTATTTTTTCCAGTATTTTCCCAGGTATTGGTGTTAGGCTGATTGGTCTGTAGTTTCCTGGGTCTATTTTTTTACCTTTTTTGTAGATGGGGACTACGTCAGCTCTTTTCCAGTCCTCAGGTAGTTCCCCTGTGTTCCAGGATTTGTGGAAGATGTGGTGCAGTGGTGTGGTGCAGATCTTGGAGTCCTAGTGGACAATCATTTAAATATGAGCCAGCAGTGTGCTGCAGCTGCCAAAAAAGCCAACACAGTTCTAGGCTGCATTAACAGAGGGATAGAACCAAGATATATTTTATATTTGTAATGGAATCTAACATGTTGTGAGCCGCCCAGAGTCCCCAGGGAGTTGGGCGGCATAGAAATCCATTAAATTAAATTAAATTAAATCACGTGAAGTGTTAATATCACTTTATAATGCCTTGGTAAGGCCACACTTGGAATACCGCATCCAGTTTTGATCACCATAATGTAAAAAAGATGTTGAGACTTTAGAAAGAGTCCAGAGAAGAACAACAAAGATGATTAGGGGACTGGAAACTAAAACATATAAAGAACGGTTGCTGGAATTGGGTATGTCTAATGAAAAGAAGGAGTTTAATGAAAAGTAGGATATAAGGGTGACACGATAGCAGTGTTCCAATATCTCAGGGGTTGCCACAAAAAAAGAGGGAATCAAGCTATTCTCCAAAGCATCTGAGAGCAAGACAAGAAGCAATGAATGGAAATTAATCAAGGAGAGAAGCAACCTAGAACTAAGAAGAAATTTCTTGACAATTGGAAGAATTAATCAGTGGAACAACTTGCCTCTAAAAGTTGTGAATGCTTCAACACTGGAAGTTTTTAAGAAGAGATTGGATAACCATTTGTCTGAAATGATATAGGGTTTCCTGCCTGAGCAGGGGGTTGGACTAGAAGACCTCCAAGGTGACTCCCAAGTCTGTTATTCTATTCTAAAAGTCTCTGATAGAAAAAAATGTTCATTATTCTAAGAGCTCAAGGTGGCACTCTTAACACCTCTTGCATTTTTTGCAGAAAAATATTGTGAGAAAGGTCTCTAAAGAAGCAGTGAGATACCAAGACTCCTAGTGAAACAATTGCTTACATCCTTTCCTCTATAACAGTGATGGCGAACCTTTTTTCCCTCGGGTGCCGAAAGTGCATGCGCGCGTGCTATCGCGCATGTGCGAGTGCCCACACCCATAATTCAATGCCTGGGGAGGGCAAAAACGGCCTCCCCCGCTCCCCCGGAGGGCCTCTGGAGGCCGGAAATGGCCTGTTTCCCAACTTTTGGTGGGCCTGGTAGGCTCATTTTTCATCCTCCCCAGGCTCCAGAGGCTTCCCTGGAGCCTAGGGAGGGCAAAAACACCCTTCCCAGTCCCCCCGGAGGCCCTCCGGAAGCCGAAGACGCCCTCCCAGAGCCTCTGTGCGAGCCAAAAATCAGCTGGCCGGCGCATACATGTGCGCTGGAGCTGAGCTAGGCAATGGCTCATGTGCCGGCAGATATGGCTCCACGTGCCACCTGTGGCACCCGTGCCATAGGTTCGCCATCACTGCTCTATAACCTTTCATCCCAATAATCTTAGAAGCTCCCCTCTAATTTCTGTGCTGGCTGAGGTGATGGAAACTGTAGCTCAATATCGATGTACCATATGAGCCGAGATGGTGCAGTGGTTAAATGCAGCACTGCAGGCTACTGCTAGTTCAGCAGTTCAGCTGTTCAAATCTCATCAGGCTGAAGAATTGACTCAGCCTTCCATCCTTCCGAGGTGGGTAAAATGAGGACCCAGATTGTTGGGGGCAATATGCTGAACTCTGTAAACCGCTTAGAGAGGGCTGTAAAGCACTATGAAGCGGTATATAAGTCTAAGTGCTATTGCTATATTGGGGAAGGCCATTCTACAGCATTTTTAGTTTTTAGATTTAGTTTTAGTTTTCTTCACGAGAATTAGCCACTATAAATAAGTTATGGTCTGGGGATGTTGGGGGGAAATCTTGGTCCATGGGTTGAGCACCCTCTCCCCTGTAACTTCCTGGTAACAGTATACAGAAGAGAAGGCCTCTTCGGGGAAATCCTGGCATGGACTCTGGTATGGGCACGACCCTGAAGGTCTTGGCAGTCCCTGGAGTCTGAATGTTGCAAAGCTAGCAGCTGCTTGTAAGTTAGACAGAAAATGCTGTCAATAATGCTGTTTATTTATAAATGAATACTTAAATGGAACAGCAAGTTCTGTTCTGCCATTCAGAAGTGAAAAAGAGGCTTTTATTAATTCACAGGAGGGAGCTGGGAGTTGACTGGAACAATTTGCCTTGCACTAGCAGTTGGGCCTTCTCTGCACAATCATTGGCAGCCTGTTCCATGTTTTGGAAAGAAAAACAGAAACAAAGGGTTGAGATTTGGTATTTCAGAAAAAATGGACAGCCAAAGAATCTCAGAAAAAAAGCAAGCTTCTAGTCCAGTGGTGGGATTAAAAAAAAAAATTACTACCAGTTCTGTGAGCATGGCTTGGTGGCAGAGGTGGGATTCAGCAGGTTCTGACCAGTTCCGGAGAACCGGTAGCGGAAATTTTGAGAACCAGTAAATGCTACCTCTGACTGGCCCCGCCCCCATTTATTATCTGCCTCCTGAGTCCCAGCTGAATTGGAGGGAATGGGGATTTTGCAGTATCCTTCCCCTGCTACGCCCACCAAGCCATGCCACGCCCACCAAGCCACACCCACAGAACCAGTAGTAAAAAAAATTGAATCCCACCACTGCATTGGTTTGGTGGGCATGGCAGGGGAAGGATACTGCAAATTCTCCATTCCCTCCCCACTCCAGGGGAAGGTTACTGCAAAAAACCCCATTTCCTCCTGATCAGCTGGGACTCGGGAGGCAGAGAATAGATGGGGCGGGGCCAGTCAGAGGTGGTATTTACCGGTTCTCCAAACTACTCAAAATTTCCGGTACCAGTTCTCCAGAACTGATCAGAACCTGCTGAAACCCACCTCTGTTCTAGTCCTTATGGCTGGGAAAGGCTTGGGAGAATGTAAGCGAAATTTTCCTGTGAAATTATCAAGATTATACCAACCAGAGGATGGAGCTGCACACTGCTCTGTGTACATAATGTGTGTGTTTGTATATATAAATTAGGCATGCAGAGCTACATTTGTTTAAAGATATTTTTAATGGTGAAAACTCACACAGTGAGAAAAGCATCAACACATACAAGCAATTTAAAGACAAAGAAACCAGATGATAAATATAATACTAAAGTCTTTATTTTGGCTCTGCTTTGATGGAAATAGCACCGCCTGCCAACTCTAAAATTACTAGATTACCCACATGTGAATCAGAAATGTCTTAGAAAGGATTTCCTCCTAGTAGGTGAATTTTGACTAAGGAGAAGCATGCGTGGTTCTGTCTGAGTCTGGGATTCAACCAGACTGAACAACCAGGGTCACATATTGTGTTAAATCATGGCTTGTTTAACCATAATATATTGAGTTGGCTATAATTTGTTGGACTTATATGTCTTATTGTGCCATAAACTAGAATTGGTCTTCCTGAACCCTTAAGTCAAGTCTTCCAAGCTCTCTAAAAATTTTCATTTTCATGTGACGAAGAAGAAAATTATTAAATTCATGAGTATGTGAGTTTTTTCTTGGCCTCATTCATACCATTCGTATAACAAGGACCACCTGCAGTTCAGAAAGAGATAGTCAGCCTGGATTATGAGGCACAACATGATCAGTCAAACCATACTAGCCACATTTTGACTCAAGGCAATGTGTGAACCAGTCACCAGAGGTTGCTTATTGGACTTCTGAACCTTCTGATGCACTTCTGATTACAAATTTAATTCTTGCATCTACTGAACCTGCAGAGTGCAGACCCTCCCAATAGAATTGCGAGCCGATTAAAAATTATTCATTTGTTCTAGGCGGCAACAACAACAACAACAACAGAGTTGGAAGGGACCTTGGAGGTCTTCTAGTCCAACCCACTGCTTAGACAGGAAACCCTACACTACTTCAGACAAATGGTTATCCCACATCTTCTTAAAAACTTCCATTGTTGGAGCATTCACAACTTCGGGAGGCAAGCTGTTCCACTAATTAATTGTTCTAACTGTCAGGAAATTTCTCCTTAGTTCTAAGTTGCTTCTCTCCTTGTTTAGTTTCCACCCATTGCTTCTTGTGCTGCCCTCAGGTGCTTTGGAGAATAGCTTGACTCCCTCTTCTTTGTGGCAGCCCCTGAGATATTGGAACACTGCTATCATGTCTCCCCTAGTCCTTCTTTTCATTAAACTAGACATACTCAGTTCCTGCAACCGTTCTTCATATGTTTTAGCCTCCAGTCCCCTAATAATCTTTGTTGCTCATCTCTGCACTCTTTGACTTGCACTATGGATAGAACAAGTTGGATTACCTATTCATTTTATACTGTTATAGGTTTTAATTTTTATAAGAAAAAGAAAACATCTCCAGGCTGTATATTTTTTTAAAGGGGGGGATAGATGAATGAAACATTCATTATAAATAGAAAGCAAGCAAATTGTTATCTTCCTTTCAGAAGTAGACTCCCATAAAGGATGGTGGATTTCTCAAGGTTAGGTTAAGTTTTGCAAGGGACTTGAGAATTTTATGGATGTTCAAGAAACATTCCTATTAGAATACTCATTTCATTTCTGCTCGTTTCTAACATGTTTGCGGGAAAGTTATTAAGTACGCTTCGGCAATCCTGTTCATATTAATGGCAATGATTCGCAAATTGTTTTCTAATAATGTTAAAATTTCACTGAGCTCCATCAAAGTGCATCAATACACAAAACATCTCCAATTCATTAATTATTATTGTGGAATAGCACAATTTTCAAGCATTGGGTGCCATTGTATGGTTTTGCATAATAATAATAAAGCGTATTATTGTTTCTTGAATCCAAATCTTGCAAGATTTTGGCAATTCTCTTTCAAAATTTCAGGAATTTTTGATATATTAAGTTGGTGGTTTTACAAGATTTCCACCATTTAATGATTATTTCTAAAATTTTGGCAATCTTCTAAAAGATTGCCAAAATTTGGCCATTTGAGGGTTATAACAATTGGCACGATATATACAGATATGGTATTGCTGACTCTTACATGATAACTGCATTTTACTTAAGGGTGAATAATTTTATTCTTTTTCTCTTTTCTTTCATTATTGAACAGTGAAAAATGCATGTGTGCCTTCATGTTCCTTGTGCTATTTCTTCTGATCACACAATTACCAAACCCCAAAGCTAGAAATACTTTGTGGCTAGTTTAACAGTCATGTTGCTATTTTGTCTTTTCAATGTTTTAATTCTTTCCTTGAGATAAATGTTGAACAATTGTTTACCCATGTATAATAACCAGCACCAGCATATGTGATTTCACATATTACTCCATGATGGGTTCAGAGAAGTGGCAGAAAAAAAACTTACATACTTACTATATGTTGAGGTAAGAAGAATTTTTAAAAAATCATTTCCTTCTTCTTTTCTTGCCATCAAAGGTGGCATCAACTTTTTAGCTGACATTTCTTGTTACCGCCAAGTAAAATACATCCCCCACCCCCAGGGAACAGGACCTGCAGTATATAAGCCATGCAGTAAATGGGCAGCTTTTCCCTGGTGGCAAGGGATTGAGGGAAGGGAAGCAGGAAACTGGCTCTTTAGCCAACAAGTCTCCAACTCCAAAGATCAATTTTGTGGAATCAGAGAATTGGCATCAAAAAAGCTGCTTGCCATCTGTACTTTTTTTTTTGTATCTTTCCAAGTCCTGACAGCCTGGGAAGCTGCTGCCATCTCTGGCAAAGGTGGTAGAAGAAATGAGGAGACACGAGAGAGGCTGGATTCAAAGAACTATTTCTGTTACCAAAAGCAGATTGGTCTGGAAAACAGAGTCCAGAGGGATGAGATGTATCCACATTAAGTTCAGTGGCCCCATAGTAGCTAGGTAGAATTGTTCCATCACGTACTGCCAACCTGTAATTGCCACCCACTGTTCAATTTGCAAGGCTTATGCCAAGAGAAGAGGGAAGATTCTTCTTCTAAATCAGGGGTATCCAACCATTCTAATTTTAAGACTTGTGGACTTCAACTCCCAGAATTTCCTGTCCTGGCTGGGGAATTCTGGGAGTTGAAGTCCACAAGTCTTAAAGTTGCCAAGGATGGACACCCCTGTTCTAAATTGTATAACTAAATTAAAATGTACCCTGCCTCTGCAATGGGTGGAGATAAAAATAAGTGAAGGACATTTTCATGCCACTGTAGAAAGAGGATTTTTTTTCTCCATAACATTCAATCAGAATCGTTCTTCCTATAGCTTATTCTATTTCCTGCATTCTGGAATACAAGAGAACAGGTCTCAACCTTCTTCTGTATGAAATCATTTCAATTAATTGAAGAGTGCTATTACATCCCACGCTCAGTCGTCTTTTTCAAGGCTGAAACACCACTTCCTTCAGCTGCTCTTCATAGGGTTTAGTTTCTAGTTCCCTGATGATCTCCCTTTCAGTTTGGTGCTCAGAAATGGACATGGGCTCACAACCAAATCAAAATAGAATTGAATCATTCTTTTTTTTCTGAGATTTGGAAACCATACGTCTTTTGATGCAGCCTAAAACTGAATTCATCTTCTTTGCAATCGCACCAGAAAACAGTTTCCAAGGACTACTCTCAAGTCCAATCTGTGCATTTGATGTTATCTTCCTAAGTGCACTCGCCTCTGTTAAATTTCATTTGGTTACTTTCAGCCTATTACTTTAAACTATCACTACTGCTTTGAACATCATCTCATCCTGCTACAGCATCCCACCCACTTAGCATTTATTGCAAATTTGAGAATTATTCCCTCAGCATTTCACCCAAAGCTTTAATGAAAATGTTAGAGTAGCAGACTATTCTTGTGGTGTCTCTCTTGAAACCTCTTTCGAATTCAATGAGGAACCACTAGTGAATATTTTCAGAGTGTTGTTATATTTATTTATTTACTTATTTTTTATTTTTAATCCTTTTATTATTTTTATAAATATCTCAAAGAGCTGAACATATCTAATCTGCCTCCTATTTTCTGCACAACTGTGAGGTGGGTTGGACTGAGAGAAAATGACTGGCCCAAAGTCATCCAGCTTTCAGGCTTAAGGTGGGACAGGAATTCAGAGGTGTTAAGGTGAGACTAAATCTCATAGAGGTGAAGTGGATCTTTTCTTGGAATTCAGACATTTAGAAATAAAGCCGAGATTAAAAGTCTAATAGAAAATATTTATTTCGGTACAAAAACAATAAATCATGAATAGTTACATCCTTGCTAATAAATCGTGACCACTCCGGTCAGAATCAAAGGCAGAAGTGTATAATGGAGAATCAGGAATGCACACATGCGCAGAAGATCACATCACGTGTCCTGCTTGTATTGGAATGTACCATAATATTAGGATAGGGATGCATCACCCTGCATATACATACAACTGGCAATATTCACACCGTGACAAGAGGCTTCTCATTTCTTGTCTGGTGCCTTAACCACTAGACCAGGGGTCTCCAACCTTGGCAACTTTAAGACTTGTGGACTTCAATTCCCAGAATTCCTCAGCCAGCAAAGCTGTCTGAGGAATTCTGGGAGTTGAAGTCCACAAGTCTTAAAGCTGCCAAGGTTGGAGACCCCTGCACTAGACCACACTGGCTCTGGCTCTTACTCTCTCCACATAAATGTTCATGCCGTCCAATTCATACTTATGGCTTATGGGTGTGCTAATCAGAATTTATTTTATTTATCTATTTATTCAATTTCTATAGCCCACCAGCTCAAGCCAGTTGACTCTGCCAAAAACATTTAATAAAGTAGCCCAGTGCTATCAGATCCTTTACCAAATGCTTTGCTGAAGTCAATGTACATCGGTCTACATCGGTCTCATAATCCTTTTTTTTTGTTTGTTTATTTAAAAGTTTGAAAGTGAGGATTGCCCAGAAAAAGAAAGATTGTTCAGATCCCTCCCCCTTGATGATATAGAACTAGTAACCAAATCATTCTAAGAAAGGGCCAGTCATGTAGGCCATTGAGCCTAAATCTGATAAATGCAGGAATCCCATTTAATATCACCCCCCACAAATGTCTTTTTCTTGAATATATCCAATGAAGAGGACAAAACTCACCATCTTCCTGGATAGCTCATTCCATTCTCCAACCGTTCTTTTCCATGAGGAAGATTTTTCTAATTTTCTGTCATCCTGTAATCTAAAGCCATTATTAAATGAAATGTATATAGCTGCATAACTTCTTTTTTACACTTGGTTATATAAATATGTACTTCTGTGAAAATAGAACAAAGTATAATAACCCAACTTTCTCTAGACATTGTTGTAAGGAATATCCTTCTGGGTTCAGTTCCAAGTGGGGAAAAAGACACTGCATTCATGAAAGTTGCTTGGAAAGAAGGTTTAATATGGTGGAGAGGAGCACATGGCATAGGCCCCGGTACAGAAAAGGTAGATTACATGCTTCCAGGTGTGGGTGAAGAGGAAAAAGGGAAGAGAGATGCTGAGTCCCTTGGTTTTATACTCTCTCTTGGGCCCCTCCCTAACTGTTTCCTGTTCCTATATAGAAATGTATTCCATTGGCATGCTGGGGCAATTCTTATGGGCTGTCCTAAGTCCCAGTCTGATGTAATCTTCCCAGGTCCCATGTGGTATAATGAAAACGCTTTGGGATTCCTATTATGGTTCTTTGTTATGCAGAAGACTTCCAGGCTAGGTGAGAGAAATGTGTGAGCTGGGCCCAGTCCTTAATGGCCCATTGGCAAAGGGTGGGGGCAGAGAACTGCAGGAAGCTGCTTTGTATTTAAACATTTCTCCTTTCCTCATTCAGGGAAACATATTCTTTCCTTTTTCAATATTTCCTAGGATATTTCATTTTTCTAGGAGGGTGTGGGTACTAGCTTCCTACAACATGATGTACAAGTCTCAAACCTCCCAGTTTTGGGACCCATAATTTACATCTGGAGGAGGGCACCATGTTGGGAATGGCAGCCATATCCTATGACTGCAGTGTTTTTGTTTTCAAGGAAAAACTGCAGAATTTTCTATCATTATCTTATATTAATTCTTCCACCATCAAAACTTTATTTTCCCCTAAGTGTTTTGGGCTCCTACTTTTAGAGTTGTAGGACCCTTGGCCCAAATAGTTTATCTGAACATTAACTGAAGTTTTAAGGATTAATTCCCATCACACACACACATACACACACACACACACACACACACACACACACACACACACACGGGAGGGGGGAGAGATATCACTTTTTATAATGTATTTCATCCAGAGCTCCCTTTGAAGAATTATTATGCTGCCATCATGTGGACTGACTAGCAGCAGGCTAGAAAAGTTGCCTTCAAACACTATCATTGCAAGTGAATAATTTGATCAATTCAATTCAATTCAATTCAAACCTTTATTGTCAGTGCACAATATGCGTACAATAAGATTGGTTGAGCCTCCCTTAGTGCACACACCCCCAAACACAATACAACTCACAGTGAAGACAGAAAATCGCTAACCCAATAAATCATATTAACAACCACACAGTCCTATTGCAGTGTGTATTGCTTAAATCATTAGGAAAATCATTGGACAGTATCTCCTGTCTCATTCATTGTAGAAAGTGCAGTGTTTATCTCCAAGTCAATGTCTTCAGTCCATGAATTTTCCCTGTTCTTGTACTTCAGTCTAACAATCATTTCCTGATTGCTTTTGAGGTGGGGAGTCTTAGTTTACACAGTTTAGCATGTTAAACTCTAAAGCTAGATTATCTTAAGATATTGTTGCGTAATATCTTTTGCTAAATAAATAAACTGTATTAAGTCTTAACATGAAGGTCTTGTGCACATACAACAATGACTGGGTTGTCCTGGATTCATCCAAGAAAATAACTAAGAAAATGTTTTAGCAAATATACTAAATCACAAACTTCTCCCCCATTTTATGTTGTTCAAATCTTCCCTTTCAATGCATATTTCTTAGGCTAGAGTCCAGATTTATAGTCATAAGTTGTGCCAATCATTAAGTGGGTCATCATGATTGTAAGCTGGCATGCCCCAGCATATAACTTTTATATACTGTTGTTGCTCTCTAGCCCCATCTAGTGGTCGGAAAGACAAATACCAAGCATATTGTTTGAAGCTGACCCAACCTCTTTACCCATCAGCCTGCACTCTCAAAACGCTGGAAAGCCAGACCATTTCCTTTAGCATTTGGAGAAGGCAGAAGCACAAAGAATCCATCTTAATCTGTGGCACATGGTCATCCAAGGACAAACCTACATCCCACACACAGAGCATCGCTGGTGAGATTTAAATTACTTGTATTTATTAATTGTTATGCTCAGCAATAACTCAGTATTGCCTATCTTGTATTTGGTTCTCATTGTATGTATTCCTGTTTTCCCCAGTTTCACCATATCCTGTTCTTTCAAAATAAAGCATTCAGATCTACGCACACGGTCTGTTTTATTGGAGGATAGATGGGTTTAGCTGCATGTCGAGCTGCACACAGACTAACGTGTAGTGAGGACAGAACAACACCCAATTTTATGACCTTTTTGTGGTGGTGGTTAAGTGAATGAAGTGGCCACTCAGCAAACACCATGGTTGTTAAGTGAATTCCGCAGTCATTAAATAAATCCATTGTTCATAATGGGCAGTTTTTGCCAGAAACCAGAAGTACCACTTTCAGGCAAAAACATCATAAATCATGATCAAAAGTGATATAAGAAGGCAAGAAGGACACCTATTATTTCAATTATACAAGAGATCTAAGAACTCTATTTTCTTTCCATATCTGAACAAGCACTTCACCATTAAAAGTTCCATTGCGGGTGGGGGCTATTTAGAAATTAGTGCAATTTACCAATACTGTAATATACTATATTTCTCATATTTTATCTTGATTACATGAATGGACTTAATTTAATTGTAATTAATCTTAATGTAACTGTATAATATGAGCTCAATATATATGAATTAATCGCTTTATTTAATATATATAATGTAAGTGGCTGATTGAGTAAAATAGTTGTTTAATGTTAATTTCCAAAGAATTAGCTGCCATTGAAACCCATCTATTTAACATTTTAATGAAGAGAACAACTCTAACAAATAGACAAAGCAATCTCTAGCACCAAAGTGAATTCAGTTCAGTTGAGCCAAGGCTCATTTCACTGTAACAGGCGCACCAGTTTTTTAGACTATGCACGTTTATATTGCTTGTAAAAATATCACAGGAATAATGTGATATACATTTTATGTAATCTGATCTTTGGCACTAGTTACAGCAGATGAGAAGGGAAAATGCAGTCTTGATTGCTTATTTCTGATAGAAAAGTCTTTTCAATCAGTTGTCATGTATGTTTTTTCAGAAGACACCAGTGGGACAGGCAAGATCCACCCATGTGTGGGAGATTCACTATATCTCTGTCATTGCATACAATCAAACTACATTCCAGCAACAGATATAGATGTAGTGGGACAATAGACCCAGTTATTGCTCCTATAATTAAAGATTTTAATAGGCCCTACACAGTAAAAAAAAATTAAAATAGAACTCTGTATATATTACATTTTGACTAAGAATTTAGAACATATACTATCCGTTTTTGAAAAGGCAAAAAATTCCAGGACAGTAATATGAATGCTATCCAAATTCAGAGTCAATAGCTGAATGATATCTCAAAAAAACAATATCCAGGGAGGGAAGAGGTGCTTGTGAGTGTTTTAATATGGAACTACTAGAACAATGAAGGGTTTTTTTCTTTTTAAATGAATTTTTGTTTGTGTGTGTGTGTGTGCGCGCGCGCAGGTACGTACATACATACATACATACATACATACATACATACATACATACATACATACATACATTTCCATCAAACCATCCCTTAACATATTTGCAGTTAAATGTTCCAAAAAGCAGGAAAACAATTACAAATGATGAAATCATGAATTTTCACTGTCAAACTCGTGGGCCGCAGGCCGGATGCGTCATGTGCTGACCATGCCCACGCCTGATTTACCAAAGGGGGGGGGAGTTGTGATACGTCACGTGATGACACCGTGACGACGCAAGTTTGACACCCCTAGTATAGATTGTTCTGTTTGTGGAGTCATACTGCTTTTTTTGTTTTGTTTAATGTGCCTTTCCCTTGATTTGGCATTGCATGGCTATCAACAGCACACCTTGATGGCTAATTAGCATGTTCTTTGCTCCAAAGGAACCTTGAAAGATAAACTTGAGTATCACAGCCAAGAATGAAAGACGGTTGCAACAGATTTGCCCAGTTCTGATGGAGTATTCATACAGAGGCCTGATATTATTATTATTATTATTATTATTATTATTATTATTATTATTATTATTATTATTATTATTATTATTATTATTATTATTATTATTATTATTATTATTATTATTATTATTATTATTATTATTATTATTATTATTATTATTTATTCATCAATATTATTATATGAACAGTGAGGCATCTGGGTATCATTCATTTAAATACAGATAATAATAGTAATATTAATAATATTTGTTACATTAATCATACTTATGTAATTGTGGTATTATTATACATATTTGTATTAGTGTGTGTTCCTTCATTGTTTAGTTGTTCAGTGTTTTTGTGTGCCATTCTAATAACAATCACAATATTATTTAAACGTACATAGTGATACCATATTTCAACATCTAATATTTACATGTAGCTATTACTCTTAGTATATTATATAAAATATGTATAATGATATTCCCCCTTGATCTTGTTTCTGCCTCTATTCTAGCTCTCAATAAAGCCAATCTTATATTAAGCAGCATTCCCTTTCTAACCATCATTTCAATTCTTAGTCATTTTTTTACTTGCCTCCCAAACTCCTCCCTTGGGTCTTTTTCTACAACTTTCCTATTTAACCCAAATATTTCATCCATCTCTACTATCCTTTGCTGCCATACCTCTGGAGGATCTGGCCAAGTGCCTATCTTCTCTTCAAAAATATATTTCTTTTTATCCAATCCCATTTTTTGATCTCTTAATATATATTGTCTCTTATTTGATTCATAAGTCTTTATTGTCTTCTCCTTCTTCTCTTCTTGTTTTATTTGTTGATTTATCTGTTCTGTCTTTTCCTCTGGTCTTTCTACTATCTCCTCTATTTCCTGTGTTTTGTGATCTTTATTCATTGTCCCTTGTTGAACATTTTCTGATTTCCCCACAATGTTATGCATTAAGTCTTTTATCTCCCTGTGGTTCTTTATCAACATATCATAAGTACTTTGGAGCATCAACACCATTTCTTTTTGAAATCCACTCATCTCCCCCTGATGCAACATCTTGTCTTATTTTGATAGGTCCAAATATTGCTCAATAGCCTGTCAATAGTCTGTCACCGCCCCAAAGTCTCAATTGTCTATGACTTCAGAAAGCCATCTTAGAAACCGTTTGCTCAATCCTAGTGTTGCTCCTCAGGGGAATGCAATAGTTATAGTTCTTTGTGTCCCACAATTAGTCAATTAGTTCCATTTAGGTAATCCAGGAAGATTTCCAAATGTCTCCTTAAGTCCACTCTGTAAGTTCAGTCATAGATCTTGGCATTTAAAAGTCGCTTTCTTTAGATGTCTTCCATAATCTCACACTTAAACCTCCAATAACCTCCAATGAAGTAGACAAATACAGAACAGTAGATAGCACAGCAGTCCTTCAGGTGTTATTTATTTCAACTTTTTTTCCCTTTGTCTTATCAGTAATCCCCAAGGTGGTAGGAGTTTAGTATATATTCCATTCACCAGTAGATCGTACCGTCAGCATAAATTTCAATGTTGCACAAAATCTGACAAATATTTATTTCAGTTTTTTGCAAATAGTCAATATTCAGACAAATAATTCCAGCATTTTAAAATGCCTTACCAAAATATTGCCAATAAAGTTTGAAAATCCAATCTTCCTATATTTTAAAGATTTTGCACTCTCCCTTTAGTTCCTTTTCTTTTAGGTCTATAATTTTTCTCTCTGTAATTGTTCACTGCTTTAACAAGCATTTCAAAGCTTCTCTTTTCCAGGGTTTATTTTCTTTGGGGTTAGGTTCTACGTAAAAAAAGAATCACCTCACCCAGTTCCAATCACTGTTCATCTCCAGCACTTTCTTTGTTTCTTCGGCTGCCCCAGATCCATGGCAGCCATAATGGCTGCCTCTCCTTTTCATCATTGTATGAAAGGGAATCCCTGGGTCCAGTTGGAGAGCCGCTGCTCTCCGCAACCTGCAGGGTGCCCCTCCTTTCTTCATCACCCCTACAGGGTGACTTTAGCGCATTGGGGGGCTCTCCAACGAGAAGGATTCAGCGCAAGTTCGCAGAGCCCCGCTCCTCATGTCTGATCTCGCCGCGATGTCAAACCAAAAGTCCAGAGGCCTGATCTTGTTATGAAACTAGCACTGTGTCAGGCCGAAGTCATTTTATTTGGGATCTTTGGCCTGCCACACTTTATACTATTCTACTATGCATTTTCTACTGTGGGAAATGGGAGGGGGGATTGTATGAGGTTGTTAGTATATAGCCATAACAAATTCTTTCTAGAAAGCCAAGGTCATCCTTTGTCTCTGCACCTCTGCACCTGCATGGAAGGAGATGGGTGGACTCTGCCAGCAAGGAAAATGAAGATTGGACAACGTGATGGATTTGTGGGTGTGGGGGCAAGGACTTGAACTTTCAACTGGGTGGTAAAACCTGGAGGACTTCAGATTCGGGTTTCACTCAGATGTACCAACATGGCTCTATTAATAAATTGGGACTTTGAGGGATTCTTTGACTCGGACTCGGATTTAATTTTGGATGCTATTTGGAACCCTGACACACTGTTGGTCTCTATGCTTATTTCTGTAAGTTCCAATGGCTTCAGCCAGATGTCTGTAAAACTGAGAACATTATGACAAACGGTAAACTTTGTACATTTCCAGAATGTTCTGAGTTTGCCACTGAGTTTGGACAAGAAAGTAATAAAGCCACAGTTTCAACATTAGTGGCTTTCATTATCAAACCAGAGGAAATTGCTTCAGCATGGAAAATTCTCCATCAAATTTCACAGCAATGAAAACTTGGTATATGTTGCATATAAAACTGCAACTGTGGTAGTTTTTATATTTTGCTTTTCCATCAAGAGTTAATTCTATTTTTAAGGAAAAAAAGGGAAGCAATTACATTCAGTATTGCACGAGAATAGATAGTGAATTGGGGCCAAATATTTTCCTTACCACTATGCAGAATGGCCAGTTTATTGTGACTCTCTGCAATAGTTAGCTGCCTTCCTGGCTCTCCACTAATAATAATTATAGTTCCTGTCATTGTGGCCATCACGCAATGTGTCACACTTAAGTTTCCCTCAAAGTTGCTGCTACAGAATGGTCAACTGGAGAGGAAGTGGTGTCCATACTGCTGACAGGGAAGTGGATACAGCAGTAGACCAACTAAAAGGAGAAGCAGCAATGCTGAGAAACTACAGCCAGATAGTAGCTGGCAAATAACTTTTCTTTCTCACCCCAGCCCAGATTGAGAAACTGCTAAGACAACACTTCAGCAGCAGTTTAAAACAGCAGTTTGACAGAGCAGAAGCCAACTTGAAGATGGCTACATGGTGGCTCATGATTTTGGTGTGAGCTCAAGCAGCAAAAGAGAACAGATTGTTATAGATCAGAGATATCAAACACAAGGCCCACGGGCCGGATTCGGGCCGCGATGTGGTCGGATCTGGCCCATGGGGCCATCCTGGAAAATGTAAGGGACCAGCCGGTGTTGCTTTGGCCTGGTCTACCCAATGCAAAGAGGAAACATCAGGCCAGCATGGCTTCGGCCCAGTCTACCCAATGTGAAGAGGAAACATCGGGCCAGCATGGCTTCAGCCTGGTCTACCCAGTGCGAAGAGGAAACATGCCAGCAGTTTGGGGAGTGGTGTCAATCTGGCCATGCCCACCCAGTTGGCCACGCCCATCCGGCCCCCGAGGTCAACCACAGCTCTGATGCGGCTCTCAATGAAATTGAGTTTGATACCCCTGTTATAGACTGTTTAGGAATAGGATACAGATATATATGTCAGTGTAAGTATAGGATAATATAGCATAACCTTAGTAATAAATATTAAAGTAGGAAATAGGTAAGTTTCATAATTTTTTTTAAAAAAGCCTCCCTGGAAACATGAAGAGTTTTGTAAGTTAGGATTGGAAGTTACTCAAAATAAACACTCGAAGACTCTATCACTTTTAGGAAAAAAGCTCTGAGAAAAGCAAAAATGTCACTGAAATTCACGATTTGGTCGTTTTATTTTAATGATATAGTCTTTAAAGACTTTGATAACTACAAAAATGGGACAGAGTTTGTGTGAAGTCAGCAAGCTGTGAGATATCCATTCCTACATTAAAAATTACAAAAAAAATCCTGCTGTCAATCCTAATTCAATCTTCCTCTTCATATACAGTAATAATACATACTCAAGTAGACTAATATGTGGAATATTTAAAATATAAGCAGATGATAACTAGATATGACTACAAATACACTATCCCATTGGAATTTCATTCAGATTTCCTTGCAGAAAATTTTGTTATCTTTAAGATGGCTCAAACTCAATACTAGAAATCTCCATGGTGAAATGCACAACAGAAGTTTAGCTTTGTTGCTGAAATTATTACTCAGTGCCGTTTAATTTAAATAAAAGGATGGGGGGAAAGTGCCATTTTGCTATCCATTTTTAAAGAATTACTGTCTTCCCACAGATTAAAAGATACCTGCTTGCTTCAAAGCCATTTACTGCCATCATTTTAGCAAATAACAAAAGATGAGATTTTTTTCGCACAAAAGACAACTTGTGTAGTGAACTCACTGAGTACAGTAGACATTCAGGAGCCTTTCTCTTTTAACAATAAACTCAGAAGTAGTGTACTGTATTTGTTTAAAGGTTTTGCTACTCAATGCACTCAATAGAAACTGTCAGGATGATGTTCAAATATAGGAAGGAAGATTAAAAAAAGATAAAAAAATTAATTAAAATGAAGAAATAGAAATATTTTTACCTGGTGTTGCAATTTGTAATGGCTGGAAAATCGATGATCTTATCAAAGCAATGTACATGTGAGGTGGCAGATTATCTTCATTTTATTTATGCAACAATAATCTATTGAATGACAATGATAAAATTGCCCAGCAAGTTTAAAGGTGAATTAGAACCTGGATCTTTTTCAGGCATAGCCCAACACCTAAGTAATATTTAAATAATCCTATTCTTGAAGCAACTGACAAGAATCAATGTGAAATAAAATATTCACAACCAAAAAACTGATATAAAGGCAAGCAGAAACAATAGTAAGAGCCACAGATATAGAACAGTGGTGGGTTGCTACTGGTTCACACCAGTTCGGGCAAACCGGTAGCAACAGGAGACTCCACCCACCCACCCGAACGTCATCACGGATGATTTGCGCCACGCGTGAGCGAAGTGAGCATGCATGCATGTGCGTTCACAGTTCCGAACCAATAGCGAAGGTAAGTAAAACCCACTACAGATATAGAACCATCTAAAGGTGTCTATGGACTGCTAAATTCTTGGACATTTCCAGAAGACCAAATTTCTATCAGTTGTAGGCACTAGGACCCAAATGAGAACAGAGAGACATTTTGAACCTTTTGGGGAAACTTGATCTTTTAGTGAAATCCGTGATGAATCAATGATAAACAGTGGACGGCACTGTTTTGCAGTGGTTCTCCTCCTTCCTCTCTGACAGGACGCAGTCGGTGTTGACAGGGGGACAGAGGTCGAGCCCTAGGCCCCTACTATGTGGGGTGCCGCAGGGCTCGGTCCTCTCGCCCATCCTGTTTAACATCTACATGAAGCCACTGGGTGAGATCATCCGACGACACGGGGTGAGGTATCAGCAATATGCTGATGATACCCAGTTGTACATCTCCACCCCATCTCAATTCGGGGAAGCCGTAGACGTAATGGGCCGCTGCCTGGACGATGTTAGGGTCTGGATGGGGAAGAACCGGCTAAAACTTAACCCTGACAAGACTGAGTGGCTGTGGATATTGCCTCCTAAGGACTTGACCAATTGTCCCTCCTTGGTTCTTGGGGGGGAGAAATTAGCTCCCTCAGAACGGGTTCGCAATTTGGGTGTCCTTCTAGACCCACAGCTAAAATTGGAGCAACATCTTTCAGCTGTGGCTAGGGGGACCTTTGCACAAGTACGTCTTGTGCACCAATTGCGACCCTACTTGGAGAAGGAAGCACTTCTCACAGTCACTCATGCCCTTATCACCTCACGGCTGGATTATTGCAATGCGCTCTACATGGGGCTACCCTTGAAGAGTGTCCGGCGACTGCAATTGGTGCAAAATGCAGCTGCGCGAGCTGTGGTGGGAGTACCCAGATGCACCCACGTAACACCGATCCTCCGCCAGCTGCATTGGCTGCCCATTAGTCTCCAGATCCAATTTAAGGTGTTGGTCGTTACCTTTAAAGCCCTACATGGCTCAGGGCCAGGTTACCTTCGGGACCGCATCCTGCCGCATACCTCCCTACGACCGGTTAGGTCCCACAGAGTTGGTCTCCTGCAGGTCCCATCGACCAAGCAATGCCGGTTGGCGGGGCCGAGGGGGAGAGCCTTCTCTGTGGGAGCCCCCTCCCTTTGGAACCAACTCCCTCCAGAGATCAGGACTATCCCCACCCTGCTGGCCTTCCGTAAAGCAATAAAAACTTGGCTCTTCCGGCAGGCGGGGTATGAGTGAAAGTTCTTTTTAAAATATTGACAGCATTTTAACATGTTTTTTTTTAAATTGCTTTTATTGATATGTTTCTATACCTGTTGTTAGCCGCCCAGAGTCCCCCAGGAGTTGGGCGGCATAGAAATTTTAATAAATAAATAATAAATAAAATAAATAAAATTAACTGGAAATTCCAATTACAAATTGATAATAACAAAGTAGAAAATGAATAGAGTTCTAAAACAAGGGAACTAGAATGCTGACTCTTCTGCAAACATGCAATTCTGCGATGATTTTATTGTGCTTTGAAGAAAAATTATAGAGTTTATTTCCAGATGAACACAAATACACTTTTAAGCATGTAAATAAAATCATTCATTGCACATCAAAAAAACAAATATTAGTTTTTGAAGGGCACAAAAAAGGATAGCAGTGAGTAGCTTTAGTTTACTCTGGAAAAGCTGCCTTGTTTGACAGTTTGATGAAAAGTGATGGAGAACAAGGAAAAGAAGAAGAAATAAAATGATGGAAATGCCAAGATTTTTAACATGTTCAGTCTTCTTAACATGTAAAATGTATATGTCTTAAGATTTGTTTCATCTTCCTGTCAAACATATGCAAAGTAACTTCCAGACTGGGTTGTAAAATGATAAATAGAAAGCGGCATAGAAATTTTAATAAATAAATAAATAAATAAAAGAATGTAAACCATTCCCTTTAAGTCATTGGAGAAGGTAATATTCCACAAAATAACAGCCATATGCCATTCATTTCTTTCAAAGTATAACCTGACAATTCATTTAATTCATAAAAAAGACATTTGCCTGGAATCGTTCATAATATGTTCTAAAGTCAGTTCACTGTGCAGCTTTACTGAACTGAAAAATCAGAAGAAAATGCTTTCCCGCCCCCCATAAGTTACTTTTATATTTTGTGGTTTCACTATTAAGCAATCTTGATTACTTGATATTATTAATAGTTTGCCATTGCAGTTACCAACTCCTACATGAAATATTTGAATTAACAGCCAGAAAGATCTTGGTCCAAATCTTACTTACATGAGACCTTCACTAGATACCAATAGGCCATTTGTCTCCTTTTAAAGCAAACACTGGAAAATTTAGATTAATAATGTTTATATCCCTGATGTTACTCTGTAGCTTTGATACTATGTAAGCAAGAAACATGGAGTGATGACTGGGCCATACATCCTGAACAAACAAAGGCCGTATCAAATTTTTTCCTAAGACTGCAACCCAGGGGTGGCTTCCAATGTTCCCTCTAATTTTTTTTCGGTGTGTGCGGAAAAGTATAGTCTCTGAGCGGCACAATTTCATGCCTGAGCACCTGAATTTTTTTCACAGATGTCACCCAAGACAACAACGAAATGTTATTTGAAACTCAAAGTTATGTTTATTCAATGTACCCGCTTAATTAAAAGTGTTATATATCAGTATCACTTATAATACTACAAGTCTCAATATTAAAATACTTGTATAGTGTTTATATCCAAGTGCTCAGTTTGCAGCCGATTGCGAGCTTTGGTCTTGATGGCATTCATCAGGCTGAAACCTCGCTTGCAATCGCCGCTTGATGCTTGGAATGTTGCGCAAATATCCAGCAGAGGTGACAGCAATCCAAACTGTTGCTCTCTTAGTACAAACTGAACTACATCGTCAAATGAGTGCATTAATCCAGACTTGAATTTCTCCGACATCAGAAATCTGAAGTCACTATATTGTGACTGTACAGCTGATGTGATGCTGACTTCATCCAAATTGTCAAAGAAATGCTGGTATTTTCCAACCAGAGTTGCAATCTCAGTTTCCCCAAAATTAAAAGAGATCACATTTTTAATCTTAAGTATTACTTGCTAGTTTTGCCAATGTGTCATACCAATGAAAACAAGTCCTGCTAACCAAGTGAAATAAATCATACATAAAGCAGACAAATGGGCTATTATTCATGATAATCTTTCTCTAGAAAGAGTTTGGGTGTCAGAAATCAGAATCTCATATACTTGACATATATGTTACTTATACATGCACAGGCAAGCCATACATGCATGCCCTCTCTCATATACATGTAAATGCTCCTTGTGATCATATAATAACTATCTAGAGAGGGTAATCTGTTTAAAGTGTACAGTCAAGGAAGAGCCAAGGTCAATAATTGCTAAGTAGGACATGTTTGTTTGCAACACGGTCTATATTGTGCTTTTCAATTATACATGGCTTATAACTGCATGCAGCTTCCTAGCCAGCATGCTGTCTCCACAACAAGAAAATAAGGCATGTGAAGCAATGTTACACATTTTTTTTCTCAAGGATACAAATAATTTTTAAAAATCCTTCTTAGTGGATCAACAAGAGTGGAACTTTTTTTTTTAATGTCTCTCTCTTGAAAGCACAAAACAATTTCCCGGCCTTAAACTTGATAAAAGGAGTCGGGTATTTGACATACAGTACTTGTACAGAATTTAGAGACTTTACTTCTTTACTCAGTGGCGAAACTTATTTTGATACTTAGACTCTGGAGGTGGGAAACCAATGCATTCCTTCCCCATCCTGTCCTAGCCAAACTCACTCCCTATTCTTGTTCTTCCTCCTGTTTGCCCACTCAAGTCATAAACTTCAAATTGCCTCTTTTTCTAAAAAGTGGTGACTGGGACTGAGATGTTGGCTGAGGAATATGACTCTACTCACAAGCTAGTCAGTGAGTTGCACAAATTGTGTACTGATTGTATGTTCCCAACTGTCTTTTATCTAACGAAATGTAACAGGACCTGTAAATATAAAAAAGATACTATTTTATATTATACTTATTAAAGACTTGTTGAGAATATGGTTTCTTGAAAAATCTGATTAATCTTATCTTTTTGATGTTGCCTGCAAAACACAAATATACTGTACTGTATCTCTGTCGCCATTATGGTACTAAATGGTCAAAAAAGCAAGCAAATTTTATATCCTTGTCATAGCAGTTTTAATGCAGTGGAAAAGGGTTACTTAGTACAGTTGACTTCTTGGACCAGTTAGCACATTAACCTCTATAAATAAATGTGTTAGATGCATGCAGGGTGCCTCAGTGTTAATTTGCCTGTCAACACCTAAGGAACAATGGAAGATGAAATCCTAAATCACTGATAAAAAAAAGTGTTAGATATTAGCCTTTATTGCATGCGTGCACATGAGAGATAATATTTTCCAGCTAAATTCACTTGTAGCGATCGAAACAGCTAGATGGAACCATAGTATTCAACAATCATATTGTGAAATTACAATATATTCTGGTAAGTAACTTTGATTGTAAGAAAAAATATTCATAATTTAGTATAAAAACAATTTACAGTTAGAAAATTGCAATACTCATCAGAAGAGGAAATGCCTCTTGAACTCCTGAAGGGCACCAGATTGGTGATGAGGCATACAATGTTTTGCACTGACAATTAGAAAGTGATACCCTCCAGTCAATATTACAAGAATAAAATAATATGTTAGGAGCTAGAATGGTATCGTAGTTGCTGTAATAGGGAGACTGGAGTGTCCCTGTTTCAAAATCATACTAACCAAGCTTCTTCAGTGGTCATGGTTCAGTCACTAAAGGTTGAAAGAGAACCATGCATATACATTCTTAGAGATACTCTGAGATATAACCAGGAGCCGAGGTGGTGCAGTGGTTAAAAGCAGCACTGCAACCTTCAGCTGATTGCTAGTTCAGCAGTTCAGCGGTTCAAATCTCACCAGGCTCAAGGTTGACTCAGCCTTCCATCCTTCCGAGGTGGGTAAAATGAGGACCCAGATTGTTGGGGGCAATATGCTGAACTCTGTAAACCGCTTAGAGAGGGCTGTAAAGCACTATGAAGCGGTATATAAATCTAAATGCTATTGCTATAACACAGTAAACCAATAAATGAAGACACATGATTGGGACTGGGACAGCTCCTCTTACAAAATTCTCATTTGATTTAAACTAGATTTTCTCAACTTTACACCTTTGAAATGTTCTGCACTATAGGTCTGATCATTCCAGTAAGGATGATCTATGGCTATTCTATCTGGCACCAAATAAAACTGAAGAGCAAAATTTGGAAGGACATGATTTAATGAAATATATCAATCTTTGCTTTTCCTTGTTCAGGCTTCCTATTTACTATAAAGGAGGAATAAACTGTTTGCAACTTCTCCTCAGAGTAGTGTAGTCCTCCTTTCTTTGATGGTTTTCATCAAAGTTTCTAGCAAAGGGGATGGGATACAGAGACCTGGGCCACTGGGTTTTGGCTGAAGTTGAAATGTAAGTACCCATAGGATTCTTTTTGAACTTTTTACTGATGGGTCCCCTTATCACACACATCAGATGGCTATCAAGTTTTAGGATATGCAGTCTACTTCCCATAAGTTTGCCTTGAACCAGCCCCACTGTCTCCTTCCAGCCCAGGTGACAGAATCAGTGGCCATCACTAAAGCTTATGAATTAGCAGCTGGCATCTCTGTCAACATGTATGCTAACCAAATATGGAAAAACAGAGCATAGTTAGCCAAATATGCAAAAAAAAGAGGATATGTCATATTAGCTGGCAGCCCATATCCACAGCCGCACATTTCTGCCCTTTTAGATGCCTTCCTTCTCTCATACATTTTGCCATCGTACGATTCAAAGGCCACTTAGACAATTGTGGAAACCATCTCAAAAATATGTCTAGAAAGCACAAAGCTCTCCTACTTCTCATCTCCCCAAATGTATTTCAGGGTTCCTTTCTCTGTCCCTCCTTCCACATGTAGGCAAGGGGATGGCTTCTTGGAGGACCTGGATAGGCTAGCCGCTCAAACAGCCCTTTAGGAGTGCTAGAGTCTGCAAAGTAATCACATAGTTGCCTCATCTGCCTTCCACTCTTTCCTTGCATGCATAGCCCATTCTGCAAGCAAAGTGGGGGTACTGGCCAAGATCAAGGAACATTGGTGGGGCCCCAGCACTAGCCCAGCTCTATAAACCACAGTAAAAATCTGCCCCAAATTCTTAGTTCATAACTTACCTGTGGCCAACACTATAGACCTTCTGAAATACTCTAGAGGACCTTTTTTTAAACCCACAAATTAATTTTACAGAACTGCCACAGAAAAGGACCTACTGCTTCATCCTGGTAATTGTAGATATGTTCAACAATTGTAGATATGAAGCATGCTGAACTTGGGAAATTAACAAAGGGCTGATGCCCCACTTTGATTTACCCTAATGTTGAGCTGAGTTGCACCTCACAAGAACTGATAAAAATTTGTTTGACCGAAAACATGGTAAGTTTGAACAGGAGCACTTTAAATTGAATCTTGTAGGGGCTAGAATCAAAAACTCTGAAGTAAGGACCTTCCTGAAATTAAAAACTTATGGTTTTAGAAAAAAAGTCAAAGTATTGATTTATGGGACTTCTTCATCCCTCAGTAAAATACTGAGAATAATATTGATTGCATTCAGTGAAGATCTAATGGGACGATTCCTATATTTGGAATACACTGAACAGAGAATATAGTCAGTTTAAAAAGGACAAAAGGAATCAAAATAACTGTTCTGTCCCCATGGGTATGCCCCCAAAATAAGATGCACAAGAAGGAATTGGAAACAATAATTGTTTTACTGCAAATAAATTCTTAGCCAGAGTTGAGTTTTTTGAAAAGAATATCATTCATTCACAAAGTCTTTCCAGTATTTGGCTAGAGTCTGAAAGAGCAATTAAGGAACCTTATCTCACCTCATGGAGGTTTTGGCGGAAATCCAAGCTCTCATTAATCACAGGAAAAATGTTAACTGTTGATAATCCGAGATGCAGATACAAAAACAAAATGCTGAAACCACAGAACGGGGTTGTTCTCTGCAACGAAGCCCCTCATGACAGACCCTTAAATACCCTCAGGGCGTGGTCAAGCCCTGCATTACTACTCACGAGGAAGCCTCCTCCTGATTAGCCACTCATGTCTCTTTGAGAACCTGCGTGCTCTGGCATCCAGAAGAGCCTCCTCCTCTTCTCCTGAGTCACTAATCTCAGGAGATGCATCAGGTTCTAATTGTTCACCAGCCTCTGACCCCACGTCCTCTTCACTCTCCGTCTCTGGTGCCAGGAACACCGGCCTTCTGTACTGCACCCTCACTACCTCCGAATCCTCGGGATCGGCTGCTAATTGCCCTAGACTTGACCTGGCCACAACAATAACAATTCAAGATATTATCAATTCAACTTTAGTTCAATTTCAGCAACTTTAAGTTACATGGACCAACTCCCAGAATTTGCCTGCCATCAGGCATTCTACTACCATGTACTGTATATTCCCCAGCCAACATGCTGGAGAATTCTGGGAATTAAAATCCACACAGCTTAAAACTGCTGAGTTGAGAAACATTGGCCTAGCTCATTACAGTCATTAGAATTAGGTTACTATTTTTTTCTTACCAGTTGTGTGGGAGTTCAATGTCTATATTCAGACTGTACATTTAAGATAGGTATGGTGTCTATGTTTTTCTTGTTCTCTGTTTCTAGTAATTATTTTTTATGGCTGTATTCTTTGTAAGATGGAATGTTAAAGGGTTGGAATTTACTTCTAAGTGTGGAAAAGTGTTATCTACCTATTTTAAAAAATGGGAACAGAAATTGCTTTTTGACAGATGACTCATTCTTCCAAATGGTTCTTACTGTTAAATTAAGTTCAAAGGGAAAAAATGAAAAGAAATAAAAAATAAAAGAATTGTTTTCTTTATACAATCCAATCCTGAGTGATTCATATATCTGGTTTCTACTTTATATGAAATTTACAAGTGCTGTTCTGCCAAAATTGTTTTAATTTTAATTGGTTTATGCCAGTCAATGATTCTGGCAAAGAAGAAAGAAATGTAGTAAGCATTTAGATTTTTTTTTAAATCAGCATCATCATACTGTATTTTTCATTCATGGGAAAGTATATGCAGAGTCTAAATTAATTAACCAAACTCTTTTTAAAAGTATTTAAATTTAAATTTCATAGTTCTAATTTCACATCAACATTGAGATAATCTTTACTACAGAGTGTAAGATTATCACAAGATTATATTACTAACTGTATTTTATCTTTTTCTCTTCAAGAAATGAAGCTCCTTCCTCAGATGGTTTTCAATTAATAGAAAATATATGTTTTGTCTCCTATTTTACTATAAGTATATCAAAGATGGTTTTTTTAAAAAAATAGATTCCTACATTGATTCAGTGAGACAAAAAGGCAACCTATAAAGAACTAATTAGTATAAGAAATGCTAAATCTCAGTTAGATTCCTGGGACATTATTTTTATACCATATGCCAGCGATGGTGAACCTTTTTTTCCTCGGGTGCCGAAATAGTGCATGCGCGCGCTATTGCGCGTGTGTGCGTGCCCACACCCATATTCAATGCCCCCCACGCGCCCCCGTTTCCTGACTTCTGGTGGGCCCAGTAGGCCCATTTTTTGCCCTCCCCAGGCTCCAGAGGCTTTCTTGGAGCTTGGGGAGGGCTAAAACGCCCTCCCCTGTCCCCCTGGAGGCCCTCTGGAGGCCGAAAACGCCCTCCCAGAGCCTCCATGCGAGCCAAAAATCAGCTGGCGGGCACCCACATGCACGATGGAGCTGAGCTAGGGCAACAGCTCGCGTGCCAGCAGATATGGCTTCGCGTGCCACCTGTGGCACGCGTGCCATAGGTTCGCCATCACGGCCATATGCAATATATTAGTCAGATCTATATATTCTGGCTTCTATAGATGTGTTCCCCTGACGTCAATCCTGCATTATTTATTTTTGTTCTCAGTTTTTTTGTTCCTAATGCTGCCTCTTTTGGAAGATAAAATATTACCCAAAAAATAAAATAAAATTAAAACACTGGATGCGTAAAAGTATCCAGTATACATTTAGATAAAATTTGTTTGAAAAGGACTACTTTTGATCTGGCTTTAAGAACAGTCTCTATGGAAACCATAGAAAACCATTTCTGCGAGGAAAAATGAAAGGAGGCTTAGAACACGAAAAATCCTGCAAAAGAAATACAAATGATAGAAGAAGTGCAGGTTAAGCCATTTCAGGAACAGAGAAATATGCACTATATCACAGCATCCCATTAAAAGTAGTTTTGGCTTTTTTTTTTCTGTGTCAGCTTCTTCTTACTTCTAAAAAAAGGAAAAGCAAAAAAAGATATACTAATGAATAAAAAGAATTCTTTTCCTTTGACAAGAGAGTTGCATTAGTCTATGGAACTGCAGCTCATGAAAATTTGTGTCTTTTAATAAAATAGATTTGTTGGAAAAGGTGCTACCAGACACCTTCTAATATATATATTTTCTTTTGACAGTTGTGGACACATCATGACTCATCACCTACATTATCCATAGTTCTGTTTCAATCAGCATCTGCATATGCCATACCATGGAATAAGATGGGGGTATTTTGCTCAACCCAAAAGTAATAATTAAGACCTTCAAAATTCTTTAAATTTGGTGAGAGAATTGTGTCTCATGACAGACACAATTCAAATAAGTGTACAGGGATGCATACTAAAACCAAAACACATTGATGGCTCTCAGCTGTATGTATATGTCATGTCCCAAACTAGCAATATACATAAAGTCACCCTTAAATAGGGTAGTTGAAAATAATGGAAACAACAAATCAACAACTCAACAAAGAGAAAGCAATTCGTTAATGCCATATACAAACATGTCTTCGTTTTTTGCTATCCACTTTCACTGAATGTGATGAAAAGGAGTTTGTTCTTAACATTCCTTTCAAAAGAGAACATTGGTGAAATGGTCATGTGGGAAGAGTATAGTGTTTGTGCCTTTATTTATTTAAGAGGCAGCCAAAGGTTTCATGTGACTCTCCCAGCATTCGTTCTGCCATCATTTCTTCAGAGTTCTGGCTTCCCACACTTCAGTTAAATTGCAAGAGAAGACATCTTAAGGGAACTCTCATTGGGCTTGTTCACCTGAAGAATGAAGTCAAGGAGGCTTCAGAGCAATGAAAAAGTATATAATTGAAAGCATCACCAACAGCTACATCTTCAACCACTTTCAACAATACTCAATACCACCCCAAGCTCTGAAAAAATTCTCAAGCACTCTGAGAATTTTGGAAAGGAAGGAATTGCAAGTGGATGTACAGAAACTCCAGAGCACATTGTATGCAAAGATATAGTTCTTTATTAGTAATCTCTAACTGGACTTTCCTCAGGAGGTTCTTCAAATTAATTCTCTGGCTCTTCGTGTTATTTAGAAAATAGGCTATAATTGCAAGAGATTTAGCTGAATTTTTAAGATTGGTACTGAAAGAAGCACATTTAATTTGTTTACATAGGATTAGCCCTATATATTCTGTAAGCAAATGTCTTAGTAAATAAGTTGGTCTTATCTGATATAAAAAATAAATATAAAAAATATTAAATGATAAAAATAATTATTAAATGAATGGTCAATTCAGTTGCATTGAAAGGTGATTACAATTCCAAGCAATAGAAATAATTTAGTGAGTTATTTTGCAGTTACTGAAGTATAATCTCAGTAATCTATACAGCAGGGCTGGGTTCCGGATTCTTCTACTGCTGGTTTGCTCAGGGATACGACGCGTGGGCATAAAGCCCACACGCCCATATACAGTACTTAAAAAAGCTTCTGCGCATGCGCAGAAGCAAAAAACAAGATGGCGCCGCCTATGGCGCCACCGAGAGAACCGCCTGGGGGTGTGGCAGGCCTGGGTCGCTGTCTGTTCCAGCGACCCAGGCCGCCAAGTTACTAACGGTTCTATAGAACCAATCCAAACCGGTAGGAACCCACCTCTGCTATAGAGCACTGCTGAATTATTCTAGATATAATTTATAACCATTCTTTGGAAGAATCTAAACCATTTTGCCTAATTTGACAACCTCCTAATAGATGCACTTCCAAAATACCCAGACAACAATCCCAGTCTTTACCCTGCTATCCAGAGAAATGTGGGAGTTTCAATCCCAACACATCAAGAAACTATCAGCTCACAAAAAAACTGGTCAAGTGTCTGTGTGTGTGTGTGTGTGTGTGTGTGTGTGTATACTTAACTTTTATTACAATTATAGACCAGCCTCTTGTAATATATAGCAAGTTTTCACATTCAAGCAATGCTCAAGGTGCCTCAAGATAGAATTAACATGAACCTGTTTTTATTATTTTATGATACATGGGATTTGTAACAAAAGATGGCATGCTTCTGTTCAGAAATTTAACTAGCTGACCTCTTCCAGGAGGGCACACATGTGTCCTCCTGATTTTTATTAAGAATTTTGATTATAATAGTAAAATCTAAGACTGTACAAACAAAGCTGAAAGAAAGAACAGTTAATAAAAAGGGCTAAAGAAAATAACACTATATTAAAGGAGGAGAAAATAAATATATAAAGAAGTTACTTCCATCCTTCATCACAATAAGTATAAACAAATTTAGTGACTTCTCGGGCTTTTGGCTAAGATCAAGTGATGTGACTCTTTATCTCCTCTAAAGTTATGACATTCCTCTTGTTATCCCATGTCACTTATCTATAAACAAATCCAAAAACAAAGCAAAAATCATTTTTTCAGTCTTGATATCAAAAGAAAGTCCATTAAGAGTTACTAGAAATAAAATGTTTTGTTTTAACCTTAATCAAACTTACAATTCTATATTACTTCTAACATTCTTAATCTTGAATTCATTCCAGTATTGTAATATTTTATTTCTTTTAATTTCTTCTTTGCCCCATCACATAGAGTTCTTCAAGACTTTAACAAGCCTCTTTTTTGTAGGAAAAAATTAATCCAAGTCATTCTCTTAGCTTTATTATTTGTATTTTCCTTTTAAATTTTAAAATCTCAGTCAGTTTCTTTTGTAGATTCAGTGAAACATCCTTTTATAAACGATAATGTTGGCTTGTCAGTTGTAAGTTCACTTTTTTACCATCTCTATCTTGTCAGGGGGGGGAAATGTTCTACATTTGTGATTTTTTTAATAACATAATTTGGACTGTCCATAGAAACAGATATTATTGACACTGTTAATATTGTGTCTATTTTTATGATTTCATTCTTCAAAAGTCTCCTTCAGTATTTTCATTGTTATAACATTTTGCAACATTTTACATGCTTATACATTTTTTCTCTCTAATTAAAAACTTTCATCCCCTCTACTATTCAGGTTTTGAAATAATGAATTTGCTTTTTTTTAATTTAAAAAAATCTATTTTTATAAGAAACTGTTTCTTCTTTATAATTAATTCCAACATAGCAATACCAATAGCACTTAGACTTATATACCATTCCATAATGGTTTACAGCACTCTCTGAGTGGTTTACAAAGTCAATATATTGCCCCCAACAATTTGGGTCATCATTTTACTGCCCTCAGAAGGATGGAAGGCCGAGACAACCTTGAACTGGTCAGGATCAAATTCTAGGCTCTGGGCAGAGAAAGCCTGCAATACTGCATTCCAACTACTGCGCCATCATGGCTCCTCTCTTATAGTAATAGTTTCAATATTCTAATTTTAATTGGACCATTGTTATATCTATAGTTTTCTTATCAATGTCTTATTTAACTTTTTGCTATTTATTTCAGATTCTTTACATCAGGGGTCCACAACCCCTGGGATGTAGCCCACTAGTGGGCTGTGGCTATCAGAATTGGATCATGTCTATCTCCAGAGAGACTGGCAAGGATGTTTAAAGACAGATCGGCAAAATGCTGGAAATGTCACCAACTACTGGGATTGTACTATCATATGTGGTGGACTTGTGCACAAGCTAAAATATATTGGACTAAAATCAAGGCGTGGTTAGAAGAGATGACACAGCAACATATTGAATTAAAACCAGAAATATTTTTGTTAGGAATATTGCCAGAAAATTATAGAAAAGCGGATAAGTATTTGATAATACATGTATTAACTGCAGCTAGAATTGTATATGCTCAATACTGGAAAAATGGAGTTACCTGAAGAAGAAAAAGTGATAAGGAAAATATTAGATTGTGCAGAAATGAATAGACTAACATTAGCAATTAGAGATAAAGAACAGACGGAATACTATGCGGTTTAGGAGATGTTTTACAAGTGGATAGAAGAAAAGAAAGGAGTGTGGAACTAAAGAAAGTAAATGAGTAAGAAATGTAATATATCAAGATAAAATGTGTAATATGTTAAAAAAGAATAAAATGGAATTTAACGAGAGAAAATTGTAAAAAGGTATAAGAAAAAGTTGTGTAACCGGATGACACACTGCTGATGGAAAAACAATGTTTTTAGATGTGTATAATGAAAAAAATAAAAAACTTTACCAAAAAAAGAAGAAGAATTGGACCATGTGAATAGTTGGCCAGAGCACATGTAGGCGCGCAAGCTCAACTTGCATGTGCACAGCAGGTCTGGCCCAGTTCCCGTCACCCAACCCTGCCAGGCTGCCAAGCCGCAATGGTTGGGGACCACTGCTTTACATTCTTAAACTTATGATTAAAATTTTCTTTATTCAGGATTGAAGGCAGACTTTGTCAGACAGAAGGTCTGTATAGCTTATGTAATTAATGAGCAATTTTGTGAAAGTGATTAGAAAGTAAGATGTCCTTTAAAAGTCTCTGCCATGGTTGTGAGCAAGTTGAACTAATCCAATTGTCTCCTGCACACCAACCTGCAGAAAACTATTGTCCTGCAGTCTTCTCGCAAGGAGAAAATATTCATATGACTCTCCATGGCTAATATTTAAGTAAGGTGCACAACATTACTTAAGGGCAGTTCCACAGTTTGGCATAATAGGGTTGTATTATAAAGGGAGCATAACATTTAACAAAAATATAATGTGGGTGGAAGTAAAAAGTAAATTAAAATTGTTACTTTTAATTCATTTAGAACTGATTAATTTTTAATAGATCCACTACATTTTAACTGAACCGCATTACTTGGCCTAAGTTAGCCGCAGTAAGATTTAGATGTAGTTGTTATCTTCAGCTTCTCATCTGAAATGAAGCCAAAGAAAACTGGCAGAATAGAACACATTCCCAGAAGGCAAATGTTTTTGCTTTTGTCTTTGTTTTTTTAGGAAAAAATTAGAAGACCATAATCATGATCCAACTGTAATTGAGAGCCACCTGTGACCTCTGTGGGATAGCAGAACAAAGGTGAATGGTCTGCTCAGGGCACCTAATGGTTCTTATTGATTTCCAGGTGACACCAGTGGTGGGTTCCTACCAGTGCGGTCCACTCTATAGCACCGGTAGCGGCCCACTGGTGACGTCACAGTACCGGTGTGGTCGGTTGCCGGTGCCTGGATGCCACCATTTTTTTAAAAAAAAAATTCTTCTGCGCATGCCCAGAAGCCAAGCTTCTGGCACTGCGCATGCGCTGCCTTCCTACCCCACAGTGAGTCCAAGCAGGGGAGGATGGCTGAGGGAGCGCATGAGACGCTGAAAGAACGGGTGGCAGGAGCTATCTCAGTTCCTCTCCCTTCAGCAGTCCAAGAAGCCACGAACGCACGGTGATGATCCTAGACATTTTTGCACGTTTGAGGCTTCTCGAGCTGCTGAGGGGAGGGGGAATGGGCGGCAGGACCTATCTCAATTCCCCTCCCTTCAGCAGTCCGAGAAGCCATGCCCACCCGGTCACATGGCTGGCAAGCCACACCCACAAAATAAGCCACGCCCACAGAGTGGTTGTAAAAAAATTAGGAACCCGCCCCTGGGTGACACCTAGGGAGTTTCCTAGCTTTCTGATAGGCAATGGGGTTCAGTGCCTGATAAAGTATTGGCTACAAGGCTCAGTCACCTCCATGTGACTTTTAGGATGTCATTCCAATTGGCCCTTTGGTCCATTAGGGCTCTCTACAAAATGAAGTACCAGAAACACATGGCACACCAGTGCAGAAGGATGAAAAGTGAATCTGACCAGGAATGTTCAAGCCTACACCATGGCAATAAGGGGGATGAAGTGGGCTCACTTCTCTTTTTGATTGCATCAGTGGGATGTCATTCCATGGCTTTGATTAATTCCCTTTTAAAAATCATAGTAGAGATTCTTAAAAGCATAGTATAGCCATTGTCATTAATTTATAGACTACATTCATCAAAGTCTTGACTTCTTAGGACAGAAGTAGTGACTAGGGCACCATTCTGCCATTCTATCTCCTTTCTAGCATATGAATTCTGAGGAATTACGGTAGATATCAGGCTGTCTAGCTGGTCCTAAACTGAGCTTCTGAGCAAGAATCCGACGAGTGAGACCCAACTTGCCAATCGACAAAGTCCTCCTTCTGCACGACAATGCTCGACCACATACAAGCATCAGGACAAGGGAGAAAATCGCCTCATTCGGGTGGACAACAATACCGCATCCTCCATACTCACGAGATTTAGCACCTTTAGACTATCATCTCTTCGGCCCCATGAAAGAGGGTTTAAGAGGCAAACATTATTCCAGTGACGAGGAAGTGAAAACTGCAGTGAAGAAGTGGCTCAAAGAACAGTCAACAGAATTTTACGAGACAGAGATACATGCTCTCATTCAAAGGTGGAACATTGCTATTGAGAGAAATGGTGACTATGTTGAGAAGTAGGGATGTGATCCACAGAGGACCAGCTTCATTTTGATGTATGCTACATGTTCCTGTGTTGGTAATTATACCTATCCTAAAGAAAATGGCATTACTTTTTGACCCACCCTCGGTATTCAGAAAGAGCATTATCACATATATTTTAGATTTATTATTAGAGTTGGAAGGGACCTTGTAGGTCATCTAGTCCAACCCCCTGCTCAAGCAGGAGTTCCTACATCATTCGAGACAGATGGCAGTCCAGTCTCCCCTTGAAGGTCGCAAGTGTTGGGACTCTCACAACCTCCGCTGGCAAGCTGTTCCACTGGTTGATCGCTCTCACCTTCAGAAAGTTTCTCCTCACTTCCAGGTTGAATCTCTCCTTGGTCAGCTTCCATCCATTATTCCTTGTTTGGCTTTCTGGTGCCATAGAGAACAGCCTGACCCCCTCCTCTCTGTGGCATCCCCTCAAGTATTGGAACACTGCTATCATGTCACCCCTGGTCCTTCTCTTCGCCAGACTGGCCAAGCTCAGTTCCTGCAACTGCTCTTTGTATGTTTTATTTTCCAGACCCTTTATCATCCTGGTTGCTCTCTTCTGCACTTTCTCTAGCCTTTTTTGTAGTGTATGAGTGAACTCTTAGCAGAACTGTAACAGCCAGGTTTTGGTTCATACCACTAGACAAAGAAAGCACATGCTTATTGTCAATTTATTATACCAAATGCTGGTAGATCTTTAAAAGTATGCCCTCTGGTTATTTTCTGCTTCTGTAGTATTTTTCATACTGTTAAACAAAAGACAGAAGGCATTCCAGGAATCATGGTGTGGTGAGTGCCATAAAATGCCACAGAAGAACACAATCACTTATGAAAACTGCTGTTACAAAACGTTGTGTCATCAAGTATTATACTGAATGAAAACAAATGTTTTAAATTTCAAGATCCGTAACTGGCTGACCAACCACACTCAACGTGTAGTCCTCAATGGAACTGCATCTACATGGAGGGAAGTATGCAGCGGGGTGCCCCAAGGCTCTGTTTTAGGCCCAGTACTCTTCAACATCTTCATCAATGATTAGGACAAGGGGATAGATGGAGAACTCATCACCTTTGCAGACAACACCAAGCTGGCAGGAATAGCCAACACTCTGCAAGATATGCTTAAGATACAGAAGGATCTTGATAGACTTGAACATTGGGCGCTATCTAACAAAATGAAATTCAATGGTGAAAAAAGTAAGGTTCTACATTTAGGTAAGAAAAACAAAATGCACAGGTACAGTATATGTTATACCTCGCTTAATAGTATAACTGTGAAAGGGATCTTGGAGTCCTAGTGGACAATCATTTAAATATGAGCCAGCAGTGTGCTGAAGCTGCCAAAAAAGCCAACACAGTTCTAGGCTGCATAAACAGAGGGATAGAATCAAGATCATGTGAAGTGTTGATACCACTTTATAATGCCTTGGTAGGGCCACGCTTGGAATACTACATCCAGTTTTGGTCGCCACGATGTAATAAAAAATGTTGAAACTCTAGAAAGAGTGCAGAGAAGAGCAACAAAGATGATTAGGGACTGGTGGCTAAAACATATAAAGAACATTTGCTGGAACTGGGTATGTCTAGTTTGATGAAAAGAAGGACTAGGGGTGACATGATAGCAATATTCCAGTATCTCAGGGGCTGACACAAAGAAGAGGGAGAAGCTATTCTCCAAAGCATCTGAGGGTAGGACAAGAAGCAATGGGTGGAAACTAATCAAGGAGAGAAGCAACCTAGAACTAAGGAGAAATTTCCTGACAGTTAGAACAATTAATCAGTGGAACAACTTGCCTCCAGAAGTTGTAAATGCTCCAATACTTGAAGTTTTTAAGAAGAGATTGGACACCATTGTCTGAAATGGTATAAAGTTTCCTGCCTAAGCAGGTGGTTGGACTAGAAGACCTCCAAGATCCTTTCCAACTCTGTTATTCTGTTCTGTTCTGTTCTGTTCTGTTCTGATTCTGTTCTGGTCCTGGTCCTGGTCCTGGTCCTGGTCCTGGTCCTGGTCCTGGTCCTGTTTCTGTTTCTGTTTCTGTTTCTGTTTCTATTCTATTCTATTCTATTCTATTCTATTCTATTCTATTCTATTCTAAAGAAATACAGTATTTGAAGAAATACAAAAGAAAAACATTAAACCAGACTAGGCTAAAGTAAAGGTAGTTAAAGATATACCAAAACTAACATACAAAAAAGAGTTTCTGAAGACCATGGAAATCATGAATCATATCTTAAAATTCATTTCAGTCCTGGGTGTGCCCAAACCACAAATCTGATCATATCACTCTGCAATGATGCCAACTGGCACTGGACTTCAACAAAGGACAAGAATATTCAGATGCTATTCTAGGAACAATTTGGCGTGACTGTGCCATCAGAAAGAGAATAATAAATTACATGTCTTGTAAAAAAGTTGTTTTGTTATGAAAGAGAAAAAGGGGAGGAACTTGCTAATTATTAAAATTTGAAATTATCAGCAATATGGTTATATTGTGTTGCTGCATTTAGAGAATTTTCTGTTAATTCTGCCTTAGGCAGTCCAGATATTTGCTCCTACTTCCTGTGTGAATAGTACCATAAGATGTCAAGCAATATTGACAGTTATGACCTAATTGGATATCTAGGAGTATCCTAACTTCTTTTCCCACAATGATGCCCTCTTTTTCTTTTTTTAAATACAAAATTATTACATATACTTATGCTTCAACATTATATGCACACTGGCCTTCAGATTAAGATTCTCATACCAAATTCTCATAATGATTCCTGGATTATGCTGTTTAAAATTGTTCTGTGGATATAGGGATGTTATGCTTGAAATTCCTTGTTCATATCAAAATAGCCTGTCAGAAAAAAGACTGGCCAAGAATGTTTCTCTTTGATCCTTCCCTTCCCTTCCAGTACTACAGGCCAATTCCTAATCTGCTAATCTGTGCACTGTTATCCTAGTGCACAAAAAGGAAATGATGTAAAGTCCTAAAGTGGGCTTTAAGTTTAAGATAATCTTTTTGCTGTAACAGATGGACTAAAGTAGAAAACCATGAATTATCTATTCTTTAAAAAAACAGTTCACTGGGCATTATCCAACTGGTGCCATCTCACTCTGAAATTAGAGCAAGGACTGGTTTATAAATTTATAAGCACCATTGCTTCTATTCCCTAAACCCTCAAAAGTTGTTTAAATTTAATCTGCAATTGTCTTTGCTTCTAACTAAAAACAAAGAACAGAAGTTACTGCCCTCCCTTGAGTTGCTACAGGTCAGAGAATAACACTCCTCCATACTCTTCACTTCTGCTCTATGCAAAATTGAAATAAAATGAATTACCTCCACCCCACCTTCCCCATAGTTGCTTCATGTTGCATGCATAAAATGAATGGCTCCTTTTGCCCAGTCAAGATGCAGAGGTGATCCTAAGGTATCACCAACAAAAGACACTGGAGGTCTGTCAATGGAGAGACCATTGCCTCACTCATAGAAAGAAAATTTATTGGTGCTTGCTTTCCCAACATAGATGGTACAGCTGAAAAAGTAGGGAAATTCATAAAAATACCAGACCATCCTCAAGATCAAACTGGAAGAAGGCATTGAAATCAGAAATAGAAGCTTTAATCTAGTTTCATTTCCAGGAGCTTTATACACAAGGAGAGGCTATCATGCAGAAAAATATATTGTGACAGGCCTAATAACTTCCCTAGGAAGATATTTTGGGTGAAAGCCAAACATCATGGTGGTCATCCCAGAAGTCTCAATATGTCTTCGAGTGCTACTGCAAGATGCTACACAGCGTCAATATAAACAATTAAAACTACTTATTAAAAAGCAATTACCACAGGGCGTGGAGGAGAAGCTCATGTTGTTCATTATCTTATAATAGCTTCCAGAAGGGCAGTTGTGCTAAGCTGTTATAACAACATCAACAAAGAGTCTTGTGACACCTGAAACATTCATCAGTTTTTGGAGACTACAATCTACTTCTGTCACTTTGTCTTTGACATAACAAAAGTGAATCTATCATATTGAACAACAGATATTGTGAAGCTCAGAAACTGCAATTGAAGAATGAACAAATACAGTTGCATATGTATATACATGCAAATAAATAAAAGCTAGATCTCCCATTATTGTATTATTTCAGAAGTTTTCTTTGTATTTAGATTACATTTGTGGGACTTTTAGTAAACCTTATCTAAGAGAAAGCAACGTTTCCTATATAGGAAAGCAGACAAGATGTCTCTTTTAAAGTAATATTCATGGTATTTATTTATGTTTAAATCCTTTAAAGTGATTTTTAAAAGCCTCCCCAATTATTGGGGCCATTAAAAGCAAAATAATGTTTAAACAATTAATTTAATTATTAACTAAATATGCAGGTATTTAGTGTAGGTAATAGAGCTTTGATTTTCTCTGTTACAAAGAATGGTGCTTTGAGCCATGACACATGTGATATCCATTCCTAAGTATTATTCCTGCATGTTCAGTATTCAGAAGGGATACAATCAGCTGTTGCTTTAGTTAAAACCTAAAACATGGCTGGGTATTAGTTGTCTGCCAATGTTTGGACATGGCATGCAAGGAACATACCACATTTTGAAAATACTCCATTCCTCTATCCTACAGCTACATGCCACATGCCACATTCCTCATATCTTCACTTATAGTCACTCCACACCTCTCTAGACTCCACATTCTCCCACCTCCTCAATCCCAGTAATTCTAAACCAGTTTAAGAAAAGAGGGAGTGGCAAAAGATTTCCCCTTCCCCCCAGGAATGGTTCTTCAAATGTTTGGGTTCCCTCTGCCCTGTTCTAAAAATACAATATAGGATAGGAATGTTCTCCAAGCATCCAGTAGTTTGTCTTCAAAAAATTTGCTTTCCTGAGGTAATGGAAGCTGACTATTAATGTATGCCACATTAATGAGTCTGACTGGAAACATTATTTTTTGTTTCATTATAGCCTCCATAAAATGTACAACTTACATTAACCTATGGGTTATTTTAAACATGTTTCACTGAATAAGACATGGTTGTAGCCTTGTCCTCATATAACCATAAAACAGAGTTTGCAAACCACATTTTTTTAATTAAATTTATATTATGCCATCTGACTATCGAGTGACTCTGGACAGCTTACAACATTATAAAAACAAGTATGTAAAAACATTAAACTTTAAACAATGCTATTCTAATGAAGTAATTTCATTCAATGATATTATTTTTATAATACAGACAATCCTTGAGTTATGGCCATTTATTCAGCACCTGTTTGGACAGTGCTAAAGGAAGGAATTCATGACTGTTCCTTGAAGTTTGATAAGACTTTCTGATATGTTGTTTGGGTAATGAAGGGAAAAAAGTTTGGAAAGCACTGATGTATAGTATTTCAGTTCTTGCTAAGTTGTTTTCCTTTAATTTCAAAATGAATATCATCTTATCATCACTTAGCATCTTAACATCATCACTAACGTGATGCTACCACTAGGTGGTATGCTACCCCTACAAGTATCAAAATACAAACAGAATACTGTAGGGGAAAAAACTACTGTACACCCTTTTTCCTGTGAAGAAATCCAAGCCGGCAACATTATTTAGTTAGTTTTCAATTTTAAAAGATCTGTTTTAAAGTTTAGTGCTGATAGTAAGCATGAGGAATGCATCTTTACCTTATTATTCCAGTTCACCTTTGAATATTTACACCTCCATTTTAGGATGCTTCACATTTGGGATTACAAGAGATTCTTTTCAGAACTTAGAATATAAATGGAATGCAATGGAGAAGAACTCACATTAGTATTTGTCTATAATGAAGTTACATATCTATGATACAAAAATCCAGATGGCTGTTAAATGGCAGGAAACCAGTACTAATCTAAATGTTTTGCACCCACATCAGGCAGTACTAATATTTTATCCATTGCTTAAGTAATTCAGCCAGACAATAAAAAAGAAACTGGAGCTTTAAATTACATTACTGTGCAATCATGCTAACACAGAAAAGGATGTAATGACCTCTAGTGGTTTGTTCCAATTACAGGAACCTTCATTTTGTGATCATTTGTTCAGCAACTGTTTGAAGCTACAATAACATTGAATGCATGGTGTTTATTCACCAGTTCTCAGAGTTCTAGTTGTCCCAGCCCCCCATCCATGATCACATGAATACAATTTGCAACCTTCCCTGCCAGTTTCCCAGAAAGGCAGTGGGGAAGCCAGCAGAAAAGGTCACAGGTCACTGGGGTAAGCCTCCCTTAACTGCACACCTTTCCTCAATCCTTCTGCACTTGTGCTGCACCAATCTCTTATGCGCCCCTCACACTTGTGCACATCCTCTCTAACCTTTGCCATTCATACACCCTCTCGTGCATCTTCCCCAGCTCTCCCCACATCTCCCTGAAACACAGTTGTACCCCTCATGTACTCTCTCCGACCCTTGCCATATTCCTCTTATAACCTCACACACCTTTGCACCCTTGCACACCCTTGCGCACCCTCCCCGACCCTCAACACACTTTCCTAGCTCACCCTTCCTCACATAGCAGGAGCCATTTAACTTCCCTGCCATCCTACCCACAAACCATCTGGGATTTGCAACTTTCTGCCAGCTTTCCCACTCATTTGGTTGTGGGAAGCCGACAGGAAGTTGCCTTGTGTAATCACTGTAGCATTCAGTTAGCAATGTCAACCAGGACTTACATTTGCAACTCAGGGTTGCAGGGAAATTGGGTGCAAGGCAGAAAAGGCTGTAAGCTAAATAGCTACAATGCAGGATGCTAAACAGGTACAGATTGGGGAGAGATAACAAATTCATTCCAGACTTGCTGACTCCAGGTTGTAGTTTAACTAAGTTCAACCATAAAAGTCAGGCAATGAGAGGGGGGATGGGATGGAGAAAAGGTAACTAATTGAGGAGAAACATAGAGAGCTAGCCGGGAAACATACAAAACTTCAACTTTTGGAATGACAAGGGAAAAGATGAGAGACAAGGAAGAGCATTTGACTCTACAATAGCAGAAGAGGGAGCCATCCTCCTTCCACTTCCCAAAATGCTACTTGTAAGCAAGAGATGAAAGAAAGAGGTCATGATGTACCAGAGTAATTCTTGGCAATTGACTCAATGTGCTGTGAAAAGCTAGAAGTTTCACGTGTAATGAGAAGCACTTTGGAGAGGACCAAGATCAGTGGTGGGTTCCTACCAGTGCGGTCCACTCTATAGCACCGGTAGCGGCCCACTGATGACATCACAGTACCGGTGCGGTCGGTTGCCGGTGCCTGGGTGCCGCCATTTTAAAAAAAAAATTTTAATTTTTTTTTAAAAATTCTTCTGCACATGCCCAGAAGCTGAGCTTCCAGCACTGCGCATGTGCTGCCTTCCTACCCCACAGTGTGTCCAAGCAGGGGAGGATGTCTGAGGGAGCGCGTGAGACACTGAAAGAACGGGCGGCAGGAGCTATCTCCATTCCCCTCCCTTCAACAGTCCGAGAAGCCACGAATGCGCAGTGATGATCCTAGGCATTTTCACACGTTTGAGGCTTCTCGAGCTGCTGAGGGGAGGGGGAATGGGCGGCAGGACCTATCTCAGTTCCCCTCCCTTCAGCAGTCCGAGAAGCCACGCCCACCCGGTCACATGGCTGGCAAGCCACACCCACACAATAAACCACACCCACAGAGTGGTAGTAAAAAAATTAGGAACCCGCCCCTGACCAAGATGCTGGGATGAGGGAAGCAAAGCAGATTGACCTCATAAAGAGAGCAACAAGCAGCCAGCTAAGGAAACTGGCAGAAACAGACTGAACCCACTTGGGGAACCCATTTGGGGGTGGAAGAAGAGAGTTGGGCTTTGTGCTTGAGGTGGGGAAAAATGAAACTTTGATTTTGGGTTTTATTGATTAGATTGATGTGTTGTTCTAGAAATGGCTAGTTTATATTATTATGGAAAAGTAAAAAGTTGAGGTTCAATCTTAATGCTTTATTCTACTGCAACAGAGGGAGTCGGGAGTCAACACCCTTTTTTTCTTTTCTCCCTCCCCTTCTCAACTTTCTTTCCCCTTCTCCTCCCTACTGTGTCCTACTATTTACTTTTGCATTTTTGTATGTTATTCTATAGCAGTGTTTCTCAACCTTGGCAGTTTGAAGATGTGTGGACTTCAACTCCCAGAATTCCCCAGCCAGCAATGCTGGCTGGGGAATTCTGGGAGTTGAAGTCCACACATCTTCAAACTGCCAAGGTTGAGAAACACTGTTCTATAGTGTAACAAAATTGTTTTTTTAAAGAACCCTTTGCGTCTTACATTTGCCACAGCTTATTGACCTTCTCTTCTATTTCACTAAGCTTCCCTTATTTACATTTATATTTGTTTTTGCTTCTATAATACCATTGCCAGCTGGTGAAAAAGGTTTCTATTTGGAGAGAGAGAGAAAAAATGGGGATTCGAAGAATTCAGAATACAGGAAGGTACTTTTCTAGGCATACAAATCTCTTCGTTAAGCAAGCATAAACTTGTAAATGCATGCATGAATAGAGATTTGTACTATTGCCTTGGTATCTGTCTTTGGAGATTATCAATCATCCAAGTCATGGTTGTCCCAAAGGTGCTTTTTTTTTCTTCTCCCAAAAAGCTTCTCGGATGAGAAGCGAAATGTTTTCAAGGAAAAAAACCAACCACCATTACCAGCTGGTGACAAAGGTTTCTATTTGTATAGAGGGGGAAAAATTGGGGATTCGAAGTGTTGGAAGAAATGTCCATCTGGGTTCAGTTCCAAGTGGGAAGAAAGACACTGGAAACATGTTTGGAAAGATGGCTTAATGATGGTCAGGACCACATGGTTTGAGGTCCTGGGCAATTGAGCACATGGGTGAGAGAGAGAAAGAGAGAGATTTATACCCTCTCTTGAGCTTTGAATTTGAGCTTTCTGTTCCTGTGGCAAGCTATTGGCTGCTTTAGGGGTCATAGCTAACCTTGTAGCAGGGTAGGTTCTAAAAATTTTTTACTACCAGTTCTGTGGGCATGGCTTATTTTGTGGGTGTGGCTTGGAGGTCAGGTGGGTGTGGCTTCAGGTGGGTGTGGTTTGGAGGTCAGGTGACCGGGTGGGCGTGGCCAACTTGTAAAATGTGGTACAACTCACTTAACAACGCTCTTGCTTAGCAACCAAAACTTTGGGCTCAATTGTGGTCATAAGTTTTTCTTTCTTTCTTTCTTTCTTTCTTTCTTTCTTTCTTTCTTTCTTTCTTTCTTTCTTTCTTTCTTTTTCTTTTTATTTCCTTCTTTCTTTCTTTTTTTTCTTTCTTCCTTTCCTTTCCTTCTTTCCTTTCCTTTCCTTTCCTTTTTTCCTCCTTTCCTTTCCTTTCCTTCTTTCCTCCTTTCCTTTTTCCTCATTCTTTCCTTTCCTTTCCTTTCCTTTCTATCTTTCTTTCTTGTCTCTCTCTCCCTTCCTCTTTCTTTCTTTCTTTCTCTTTCTCTCTTCTCAGCGACAGGAGAAGGAAGAAAGTGCTCTGGGACTGTGAGGGCGGGCGGCCCGGCCCGGCAGCAGCGTGTCCCCTGTCATGTGCCATCCTGGAGCTCAGTTGCCGGCCGGGAGGAGGGAAGAGAGCCGCCTGGAGCTCGCTTTTCACACACACACACACACCGCCGCCCAAACACATGCAGGGAAACTTCCCAGGAGTTCCAGGACGCCCCACTGCCACCCCTCTCGGCCCTAGCGCAGCAGCTGCATCTCCCGTCAATGCGAGGGCTGCTAGCTCCCTTTACCCGCGGCTGGGCAGCCCCGACATGCTTGCCTGCCTTTGATCCTGATGGGAGCTCCAGCTGCAGCGGTGGCGGAAGGAAAGTTCCAGAGCTGCGGCAGCGGTGCTCCAGGAGGGCGGCCCTTGGACCCCTGGGAAAGTGCACAGTAAGGAGTTGTCGCTTTAGTCCTCCCAGTCTGGAAAATGCTGCGGGAGAAACTACCGAGAGCACCAGCGGGCTCCTTTGTCTATGCGAGCCCAGGGAGTGGTGGCAAGGAAGTGCCAGAAACTAAGCTTCTGTGCATGCACAGAAAACCCTGGGGGGGTGAATTCCCCCCCCCTCAAAATTCAAAATTTTTTAAAAAGAATGAAAAAGAATCTTAAGGAAGAAGGAGAATTCTTAAGACAGTGTTTCTCAATCTTAGCCAGTTTAAGATGTGTGAACTTCAACTCCCAGAATTCTTCAACCAGTCATTCCACACATCTTAAAGTTGCCAAGGTTGAGAAACATTATATTAAGATGACAGAATTTAAAATGCTCATACAGAGCCAAGAGGATTATTGGAGCAAATTTACTAATTGTTACTGAAATATTATACAGTGATAGAAAGAAACTAAAAATTGCATGATAAAGCGGATGCAACTTTTCAAATAAGTAATCTCAGTAGAACAATGTGAATCACTATGGGAAAAAAATGGTATGAAATGTTTTATAGATGATACGTAATTCCACCAATGATTGAAAACTGGACAAATAATATAATCAATGTTGGAAATTCCATAATAAAGAAATTGTACTTAATCACATGTAGCAACAGAGGTGGGTTCCTGCCGGAGTTGCCCGGTGCGCAACTCCGGTAGGGGGCAGCAGATTGCACAACCGCTCCGGAGCCCTCTCTGCCGGTCCACCGCGCGCGTCGCCATTTTTTTCAGTGATTTTGGGTTGATTTTGCTTCTGCGCATGCGCAGAAGCAAAATCGTGCAAGGGGGCGCGCGCGCGTAGCGAGAGAACACGCCCCCGAAATTTGGAGATGCGCACGCAACGCACGGGCACTGGTAACACGGCAACCCGCCACTGACATGTAGCAATCATGAAAAACATAAAACCTTAAAAGTATTGAAAGGAAATACATCAAAATATTTAGAAATGTTTTAAAATAAAATTTGAACTGAAACCACAATGTTATTAGATTGAGAAATGAAAATAGATGAATATGCAGCAATGGTGAAACTAATTGTATAGATAGTGAGGCAGACAGAAACATTTTGTATATAGCTTCCAAGAAAAGAATAAAGAGTTTACTCAAACAACAGATGGAATTATTTACGCACATATAAGAAAAAAATCTCTAATGGTAAATATTACAAATGTAGGATAAATAATTTAGTAGTAGTTATGGTTGGAAGAAAATTATGGAAGGGAAGGGAAAATGTATCATGAAAATTCCTCTTCACAATGTTTTTATTTATCTTTACTCTTTTGTTCTTTTTAAGCTTATGCTCTCTCTCTCTCTCACAGAGAGAGAGAGAGAGAGAGAGAGAGAGAGAGAGAGAGAGAGAGAGAGAGAGAGAGAGAGAGAGAAACACACACATACAGATAAAACCAGGCAAAGCTTCAAACACAACATTGGACACCTATGGATTAAATAATTCTGAGAAAGGGAAATGATTTCATATACCTATTATATTCATTTTTTTCATGTAAAAAAATCTCCAGAGGTTGCTTATCAAATCATACTTTTTCAATATACTGTCCGTATCTGAACTTCCTTTCTACGCATTTTCTCAAACTTTGTTTATTGTGGGTTTTTCTTGGTTATTCCAACAGAAAGAGGAAGAAATCATGGGTGTGGTTAAATATAATAGTTTCATTTGTTGCATATGACAGGGTCAGCAAGTGACTTGGAGGGAAGAAGGGTTATCATGTGATCAGGGACTAAGATTAAATTGAAGAAAACAAATAAGATGGCTATTGCAGTACAAAAATATAAACTGTTGGATAACAAAAGAATGATGTACCACATCAGAAACAATGAAAAAAATATTACCAATCATTTTAGTTATAGTATCTTAAAAACAAAAATGATGTTGAAATATATATGAATGCATCAATGTTATTAATATGTTACTCACATTAGAACAGAGTTCCCTAAACTTTCCAGCTTTGCAGACTGGCGAGAAGTGGGGGGAGAGGGGATGGTTTCGCTTGAGCGGTCCACAAGTGCACAAATGCACACAGATCCATTTGCACAAGCAGCGTGCATGCACACTTGCCATTACGCAAATGGAGCACACATGTAGACGCTTGCCCGTTGCTCGCACAAGTGAGGATGCGCATGCACGTGCGCACGCTCGCCCACCATTTTTGAGGCCTGGTTGCAAACAGCTCGTGGTCCACTAAGTGGGCTGCGGCCCAGAGGTTGGAGGGCCCTGCATTAGGAGCCATGCAGATTATTGAAAAACATGATGAATGCATGACAATGGAATATCTATATACTAATTTTGCAAATTGGTTAAAAAATTGTAAAATAATCATGAAAATTCTATTTACAGTATTTATTTATTTGTCAAATTTATACACCACCCATTTCACTGTCCAAGTGATTCTGGGTAGTTTACAAATAAGAAAACCATAAACTATATAAAAGAAATACATTTTTAAAACAAGGTTAGATACAAAGTTAAAAGTAGAAGTAGAAATATGAGTTTTAAATGGCAGAGGAAGCAAACTCAAGTCACCAACCACTCCCAGGGATGCACGCCACTCTTTGAACCCCAATCCACTTGGCAAAGCCAGGTCTTCTCGCTCTTCTGGAAGACCAGAAAAGTGGAGGTCAGCCTCATATTATTATTATTATTATTATTATTATTATTATTATTATTATTATTATTATTATTATTATTATTATTATTATTATTATTATTATTATTATTATTATTATTATTATATTTGTCAAGTGTATATGATAACAAGCAAAGTATACACAAAGTATAAACATGATTGTATAGCTGGATCCAGGCAGTGATCAACGCTTCTTTTAGAGAGGGATCCGTACCCCAGCCCTTAAAAGCTGCGGTGGTGAGACCCCTCCTTAAGAAGCACTCCCTGGACCCAGCGGACTTGAAGAACTTTCGTCCGGTCTCCGGTTGTTGTTGTTGTTGTTGTTGTTGTTGTAGTTGTTATATTAAAATTTGTTTGCCGCCCATCTCGCCACAAGGTGACTCTGAATTGCATGCATTTCATGTTCTTCTTTAGAGAAAGAGTTTTAACAGAAATTTTAACTACAGCACAGCTATAGAAATACTGATCACAGGCAATCAATATTTATGTATGATAAAGAAGGAATCTTATAGTTGAGAATTAAATAAGAATTAAATGCCAATCATAGCAAACTTTGCTAATTTGAAAATTAATTTGCTATTAAATTACCATTTACCATTACAGTAGAAAACAACAGCCGCTGACAATCTGCCACATTGAACCTGAAAGTTCCGGTAGATCCCAGTTTCCCCTTGGGAATTATCAAGTTTATACATCAGCAGATATGCAGAAGTTTCTTATTGGACAAAAATTGAAGAAATTTTCATGTGAAAGCTTTGCATTTGGACACTAGTGTTTTGAGTTAACCCAAAATCAATCCATATTTGGAAATTTACCATGATTGGTCAATTCCGGCATATCATTTTATCCAATCACCTACTGTAGACTGAGTTTCATCTCTCACTCCAAGCACTAAAGTAATCAGAAGCTAAATGGGAAATCAGACCTTTTCAGTTATTTTCAAACAATGACATAGAGAAATTATCAAGCAAATCTGTTTTATACATTACATATTATACAATGGAAGGAGGGCACTTCCTTCCATTATATAATAGGTAAAATATAGAACAGGATTCTTTCTCCAGGTATTTTCCTCAAAACAAAAATACTAGCAAAGAAGCTTTCATTAGAATGGCCATATGTTTTAATTTTAATTTGAAAGCCAGCTTGCTTAGTGGTAAGGCATCTGACCAGAAACTGGAAGTCCAGGAGTTCTAGTCTCTTCTTAGGCTGGATGACCTTGGACCAGTCATGGTCTCTCAGTCCTAGGAAGGAAGCAATGGCAAACCATTTCCAAAACTTTGTGAAGAAAACTGCAGGCATTTGTCCAGACACTCTGCCAGAAGTCAAGACTGACTCAAAGACATCAAGGAAAAAAGTGTTAATTTTACAGAGAATAGTCCTTTATTTAAAGAACCCTCCAATCCAAATCCACTTTAAACTGGAGGCGCAGAGTTGCCCATCAAGTTTGCATCTGCACAAAAATATTCAATATTCCTCAGTATGCCATGATCTGCTGTATCTCAAATTATTTCTACAGTATATTTAGTAGTGTGTGCCATTTCTATGCAAAACTGCTCTTATTTTTTCCTCTTTCTATTAGAATAGAATAACAGAGTTGGAAGGGACCTTGGATGTCTTCTAATCCAACTCCCTGCTTAGGCAGGAAACTCTACACCATTTCAGACAAATGGTTATCTTCTTAAAAACTTCCAGTGTTGGAGCATTCACAACTTCTGGAGGCAAGTTGTTCCACTGATTAATTGTTCTAACTGTCAGGAAATGTCTCCTTAGTTCTAAGTTGGTTCTCTCCTTGATTAGTTTCCATCCATTGCTTCTTGTCCTACCATCAGGTGCTTTGGAGAATAGCTTCACTCCCTCTTGTTTGTGGTGGCCCCTGAGATTGACACATCTCTCTTTTGGCCATGAAAAGGGCCACACTAATCCTGAGCACTAAACATGCCAATAGAGAAGTCACAGTCACACCTCCCATTAAACTATGACCTGACTTGTTTGGTTGGTTTTTGTTAGATTGTGGGCAAGGATCACAGAAGACAGACTTCATAACAGCTCTTTTACTCAGCTCACTCAAGTAACCAGCAGAACATGGTCTGACAGCTAGCTCTTTTATAAAGGGCTGTCAGACACAACAACCAATACCGTATGAGCATTCAAGCACATGACCTGGGTGGCAACAACAGTTCAGGTAGAGTTCAACTAAAAACATAACAACTTACAGTTCAGTCAGAGGTCGTCTAGTCACAACAAGTTTAGAGTTCAGTTAGAAGTCAGTCAGAACACAACAGTTCTGTATTCGATGTAAATCCAACCAAATGTGACTTGTAAACCTTGGTTGATGGCTTGGTGTTAAATGTGAACCCAGTCCTTGTGGCTTATTCATTAACACACAATGGTTCAAACAAGCCATAGTTTAGAAGGATACATACAGTATATCAAATTCCCCTCCCTTTTTTCATTTAGTAGTTCAAGGCTCTGCAACAGTAGAACAAACCAGGAAATAAAGTAAATAAATAAAGTAAGTAAACAACAAAAATGATTAGGGGACTGGAGGCTAAAACATATGAAGAACGGTTGCAGGAACTGGGTATGTCCAGTTTAATGAAAAGAAGGACTAGGGGAAACATGATAGGAGTGTTCCAATATCTCAGGGGTTGCCACGAAGAAGAGAGAGTCAAACTATTCTCCAAAGCACCTGAGGGTAGAACTACAGTTAGCTGCTTTTCTATCAGGAAATAATTTAGTACAGAACAATGTTTCCATTATGCTAAAACTTTTGTGCCTTAGTGTTAAAAAAAGAAGTATAACCTTCTGGTTGACATCTTACATTCTTCCTTCTTTGTGCCTGCGCAAGTCGTGGTGATTTCCAAATGTGATTCAATGAGTTATGCAAGGTCAGAGAAAGAAAGAAAAAACTGTTTGTTAGAGGATTCCTTTAGTTCTTTAACAAACAATTGAGAAAATATACAGTAACGCCGGAGGCCTCTCTATTGAGTGGTCAGAATTTCCTAGCATTTTGTAAGGAAATCATCTGGATCAGGCCACTGCAGCAAGTGAATGTATTGGTAGGAAGGGAGAGGTCTTAGTGCTTTTGCCAGATAAATTTTTTCCTTTGTATTGTGTTATTATAAATCTTGATATATAGTTATTTCAATACAATGATATTAATATAGTGTAATTCAAGTATTGATATTCTGTTATTTACATTTAGTTATTTTAGTTGCTAAAGAGCAACTTCTGCAGTTGGCCAGCAGAAGCAATGGGCTGGGGTGTATGTGTGTGTGTGTGCGTGTGTGTGTGGCCAGCTTCCTCACTGACTTTACTTGTGAGAAGCTGACAGGAAAAGTTGCAAATAACTATCATGTGGCTGCAGGACGTAAGTATGATCCAGTTGCCAAGCACCCAAATTGCAGTCATGTGAGGTACAGAGGTGGGTTCCTCCCGGTTCAGACCAGTTCACCCAAACTGGTAGCGACCCGCTGGTGATGTCACAATGACGTCACGGAACCAGTTTGGTTGGTGCCAGTCCGTGGGTGCCGCCATTTTTTTGAATTTATTTTTTAAAATTTATTTATTTTTTCTTCTGAGCATGTGCAGAAGCTGAGTTTCCGGCACTGTGCATCTTGTTTTCAGCTTTTTTTCCGATTTTTTTAATTTTAATTTTATTTTTATTTTTTTATTTTTTAAAAAAAATTCCTTCTGAGCATGCGCAGAAGCCGAGTTCTTGGCAGTGTGCATGTGGTCACCATCTTGTTTTCGGTGGTGTTTTTTTTTCAGATTTTTTTGGCACTGCGCCCTAACCCTAACCCTAACATTGGAAAGGAAGAGATGGAAAAGGCACACTGTACATCAATTTATTTATTGTACATCAATTTATTTATTACATAATAAATAACTCAAGTTAATTACATAATATTGAGCCAAGGAAAACCAAGCAACAGTGGTTCAGCTTTTCTCACCCCTTCCATGGCAAGATGCAGCCATATACATTTAAGAGTATTTTGTTTTGTTCCAGAAATTACTCTGTGAAGAAAAAGCAAGCTACATGACAGGTGCTGCCCATATTTTGTGCTCAGAATGAAAAAAGCCGGATTCCATTAGCAAGCTTGATTCTAGATCTGGTCACATAGCAAAGGTGAGAGAAATATGTTGTGATTCCTGTACTTGATTGTTCCTACATACCCCCTAACAAACAATTGAACTAACTTTCCTTTTGTCATATTAAACCAGAGCTGCTACTGTACAGCAAAAATCTACAGAAATGCCAGGCATTGTGATCTGACATTTTCTCATTCCTGAATCACCTTTTGCCACATTTTTCTGATTCTGATTTTCAAGAGCACTTGTTGTATTTTATACTGAGCCCACATTTACTTTTCAAGGATGGTGATTACTAAAAAGACATCTGGTTGGGACATCTGGACATCCTGAATGTGGTAGCATATGTAATAATGAATTAATTATGTAAAACACTGTAGTTCCAGAAAAGTTCATCTGAAGTAAATGCTCGTTCTGCAAGCAGATAAAAGCTGCATGACAGCAGTATATCATCTGAATTTCTGCTTTCTGCTGTCACTCTGGCCTGGATGTTCATATTATTAATTAATTACTTTATTATTGTCATTGTACATATATACACAGTATACCCATTCAACGAAATTCACATAACAGCCAAAGACCAGGCCCAACACACATAACAATCCCAAAAACACGTCCCCCCACCCGCCACAAATTCCCCACCCTGAACCACCCAAACATCCACACAACAGATAATAATACTGTTATTAATAGTAATAATAGTAATACTGTCTAAAAGCTCACTGATGGTGACCCTTTAGTTCATTGTTAAGTGCAATTATAGCTCTGGGATTAAAACTATTCAGAAAACGTGTGGTCCGAGTTTTGATTGTTCTGTATCTTCTGCCAGAAGGCAACAGTCCAAAAAGATTGTAAGCAGGATGAGAAGAGTCATATATTATGAGTATAGGTGCATTAGAAAAAGGTAAAAGTTTCCTCTGTCCAGTTGTGTGCAAATCTAAGGGGCATTGCTCATCTCCATTTCCTAGCTGAGGGAGACAGCATTGTCCAAAGATTTATCCACGGTCATGTGGCCAGCATGACTATACCCCGAGGCCCACAGAATGCTGTTACCTTCCCACCGAAGTGGTACCTATTTATCTACTCACATTTCCATGCTTTCAAACTTCTAGGTTGGCAGGAGCTAAGGCAAGAATGGGAACTCACCCTATCATGTGATGCTTGGGTCTCAAATTGCCAACCTTCCAGTCCACAAGCCCAGCGTCTTAACCACTAAGCCACTGCACATACATACCAATAAAACTCAGAGAGAAGTGGAATTGAGACACAAAGTGTAACTATCTTCCTAGAGGGTATCGTGAAGATGTTTTCCAATATCTGACAATCTGCCTGCTATATCTGAAATAGTACAATATTAAAAGGATTTATATAACATAATTCAGATGTTTTAAAATACAGCGTTGAAATTCAATATACATAATGAACACAGGATTATTTTACTATTTTGCTTGCTTGTTTTTAGGACGGATTATTATTTGTGTTTGCTGTGTTAGCTAGCTGAATTAACACTTGGTGGAAAGGCAGCATACAATTTTAGCAATTAATAAAAGTTGATACTTTATTTCAGGTAATTAAATAGTTCCTATACTAAATTAATTTTATATCATCAAGGATGAAATATAAGGAGAAAAATCTGGTAAAAGCACATTGTACAGAAGTTAACCTCACTTGAAAATAATTTTCAATAGAATAAACCAAAATATATTATTTAGTCAGAAGAGCTTCTGATTTGACAAATTCCTGACAAAGCCAAAATTGATAAAGTAGCAATTCTAAGTGGCAGCCAACATACAAAAATACAATCCAAAGTAACCTCAAAGCAGCATAAGAAACCAATACAGACAACTAAAATAAAAATTAATCTACAATAAATTCAGAACTGCAGCCATATGATTTTCCAAGAAACTGCCTAACCCCATTGCTCAGGAATATAGTTACATAAAAGTTATACAGTCCTTGCCACAAGTAGGTAGAGTTTAGTTTTCCAGAGCTGTTAAAGGCATGATCAGATTCTCAATGTGATCCCCTTCAAATGCCCTCTGACTTGAACTACTGGAGTGTAAATATTTATGAAGTTGATTACGTGCATTATAAACTTAATGAAATTAGACTTCTGGACATCCTGTTCTTATTAGGAGCTTCCTTCTGATGCTTGTAATAAAGTTAGCATAGGATGAATTTACTTTTGTCAGAATTGGTAATGCAATTACCACCTATGAGGAAGAGGCAGATCAAGGGACATTTGTCTTAACACAAGAACAGAGAAGAATACAGCCCCTGCACTCTCTTGCCACCTTTCCTGTTCACATGCTAGGATGAAGGTGACTTCCTCCCTATTGTTGCTAGCATCTGTTTTGCCAGTTTTGATCATTATTTGATTAACAATATGCATTCTCCATGGGGTAGTTATTTCAAGTTATTTTTTTGTACAGGACAACTGGAGAAATAATTAAACCTTTCTTTTTCATTCTAGCTAAATGCCTGAATTAAGGATGTTATGATTCAGTGGAATTTCTGCCTTACTTGTTCCCATTGCTAGTTTGCCAGCTAATCCCTTCCAAGAAGCTGAAGTGCTGTTGTTGCTACAGTCAAACCAGTTGCTAGAATGTCAAGGTCTTAACTTGTTTTCTTGTTAGACCCCATAGTACTGGATAAGATAAAAGGAACAAGAACTACCGGTACATAGGTTTTTAGTAAGGTATTTGTATTGCTAGACTAGGGTAAGTACAGAGTATGTAAAAGGAATTTCCCACCTTCTGCTATAATGAAGTCATTAAGACAACATCTATTCCCCTTCTACTCCTTTCCCAGCTTCCACAATCTCTCACAACTCTCCCATCTCTCAAGCTGGTATGGTGTAGTAAGCTTAGTCAAATGTTACTTAGGTCAAATGTTCACTTTTAGAGGAAAAAATGTATACTGCATTCTATTTAGAAATACGTACTAAAAATAATAACCTCCCCACCAGCATGCATTCAGTCTCTCAAATTGTAAATTAATAGCTACAGAAATACTGAAAGCCAGTGTGGTTATTTTCAATTTATTAAAATATGTGTTTTCTCTTTCTTTGGTTATCAAGGTCAAAGACTCTCTGCTTTCACTTTCTCCAGGCTTCCTCCAGATACAGTATAGATATAAATTGAGGCATGAGCCCACAGTAAACCACGCTGTCTATAATTTCTTTCTCCTGAAGAGACTGTTGTCTATTTGTCTGTATTAATTGGGCTAAAGATTGACTCCTAAAAGTCTGCTTGAGCTAGTATTTCAACCAGAGATACAAGTGGACACAGCATAAATGCATCTGAGAAAGGCAGAGAAATGCATTAACAATGGAGTGAGAAATTTCTCAGAGTGGAGAAATTTAGATGGGACCCCTTTTAATAAATAGGTATCCTTGTAAGTGCAGCACACGCACTGTACAATAAAAGTCATGACATTATGGCTTCAAAAATGTAGAAGTATGGTATAGCTCAGTGATGGCGAACCTTTTTTGGTTCGCGTGCCAAAAAGGGGGGGGATGCGTGGGATCACGTGTGTGCGTGCCCACACCCATAATTCCATGCACCCCCGCGCATGCGCATATGACCCCCCCACTCCCAGCATGCAATGGCACGCCCATTTTTTGCTCTCTCCAGGCTTCTAGGAGCCTGGGGAGGGCGAAAACGGCCTTCCCCACCCCCTCTGGAGGCTGGAAACAGCCTGTTTCCCGACTCCCAGTGGGCCCAGAAGGCCCGAAAATCAACTGGCCGGTGCACACATGTGCGCCGGACCTGAGCTCGCGTGCCCACTGATATGGCTCCGCGTGCCACTTGTGGCACCCGTGCCATAGGTTCGCCATCACGGGTATAGCTGTTAAGGTACTAGACTGGCCTTAGAAGATGCAGATTTAAGTCCATCCTCAGTCACAGCAGCTCACTGAGTGACATTGGGCTACAGTAGTCACTTTCTCTCAGGCCACCTATTTCATAATAATGTTATTGTGGAAAATTGTGAAAGAAGGGCGTTGTTATCTTGCCTTGTGCTCCTGAAGAAAATGCAAGTTGCAAATTTAATAAACAAACAACAGGAAGCAAAAGTTGTTAATAACTGGATTGGAGCAATGGTTGGTGCTGAGGAAGCAATCTTCTCCTAAGGCCAAATCTGAAAGTACCACCTGTCCATCACTATCTGGGGATGAAGTAACATTTGGCACTTAGAATCGTTATATAATTATATATATATTGAATGAATAAATTCCTCCCTTCCTTATATAAAATAATATTACAAACCAGACAGGGGTGGGTTCTACTTATCTTCGGTTCGGGGTCATGCCGGAAGTACGCATTTTGCACGCGCGCTTCACTCACACACATGCCCCCGTCGCTCCCGGGTTAAACTTTTCTGTGGATGTGCAGGAGGCTTTGTGCATGCGCAGAGAGTTATTTTATCATAAATTTGGTTCCGGTGGACGGATTTCAAGCCAGAGGACCGGTTCGGGGGCGTATCCAGACGGCCATCGCTGCTGGTTCAGCGAGCGGGGGGAAATTCCTGCTACCAGTTCTAGAGAACCGGTCCGAACCGGCAGGAACCCACCTCTGAAATCAGATAGTTCTGCCATTCAATTTGAATTAAATAATTGTAGGGAGTCATGGAATTGACATTGGTGAAACTATTCAGATACTTATGAAAACAACATTATCTTGAACCCAGAAAAAAACAAAAAAAAAGATTAGGAAGAAATTCAGACTCCCTTATTTCCAAATCCCTAGGATATGAGGAAGGGAAGGGAAAACAGTCAGTCTTCCAACATACTATTACTATAGCCTAATCAAAAATATATAGATTTAATCTTTTTATGGAGTCTGCTTCCTGATCTGGATACCCTCAAAAGGCTAATAGTTATGCCACCAGATTTAGGATGAAGAAGTATCCCATTTTATTATTTCAATTAAAAATAATGATAATAGCATTTAGGTTGGTTAAGCCATGGCCGCACTGTGGTTAGAATGTACTACTGCAGGTTCATTCTGCTGACTGCCAGGAGTTCGATTCTGACTGGCTCAAGGTTGATTCAGCTTTCCATCCTTCCGAGGTCGGTAAAATGAGGACCCAGATTGTTGGGGGTAATATTGAGCCAATCAATATTGAATCTGCAGCTGAATCAAACTGCAGCTGAATCAAACTGCAGAACTGCTGGCAGCTGGCAGTCAGCAGAATTAGCCTGCAATACGGCATTCTCAAAATTCAAGCATTGATTGAATGCAGTGCAATCTGTCATAATTAAAAATATGAATAATGAAAAGTTTTTACTAGCTTCCATTAATTATTGCTGAATTCCATGCAGTCCAATAGAATGAGTGTTTGGACAGATGTTGCATAATGACCATGCAAGGGAGTTTAAGGAAATAACAGTCATGGAGATTAATGTCAGGTTTGAACTAAACTGGCAACTTTTGTGAATGTTCTGTAAATTCCAAAAGATAAAATTGAAAGGAAACATCAGTATGTTGTAATTTCTACTTTTGTGGCACACTGCAAAACATTAACTAACCTTCAAATAGGAATTTACACAGACTGAAAGACTTTTTCTATTTTTCAAAGGAGGAAGTTCAACGAGCATGAGAGAAATAGGTAAGAAAATCAAAGATTTTCGCCAAGGTTCCTCCAAAGGTCAATGATTGTATATTCCTATTATTTCCTCTGTAATTGATTGATACATTTTGTGGTAGCTTCGAGTTCCTAAAACCTAAAAAGAATGGGACTCTGCCCTGGGGACCGCCAACTGAATATTGCTGTTGGTGGAGATATAGGGAAAGAAGAACCAAAGTCATGGGGACTAATGAGTCCCATGACTTTGATCTGTGTTGTTACTGTTAACAGTAGTTTATGTGCAGAAAATAGTTAAAGTCAAAGAAAAGAAGTCAAAGTTTATTGGTTACTCATTTGAAATGAATTTTTTACTTTTTGTTTCAACATTTAGCGTATTTTTCAGAGTATAAGATGCACCGGAGTATAAGACGCACCTTAGTTTTAGGGGAGGAAAACAAGGAAAAAAGGCCTCTGCCTCCAAGCAATTTGCCAAACAGCAAACAGCACAGATGATATACACTGTTTGCTGTGTATTTCTGTGCATGTGTGCCTGACCCATAGAAATAGCAAAGAATTGGAGAAATGTACATTATGCCAGAAAGTTTTCTTAAATGTAGTCACACTAACTCCTCCCAATTATTTAAATAGATCTACTCCAAGGTAAGTCAGGATTCTAGTAACTCTAATACTAAACAGGACACTGTTACATTTCAGACTATACTTGTACAGAGCTGTTAAAATTAATTAAAATTTCTGGAAGTATACATTATTCTCTATTATTTAAAAGAAGATACAATAGCACTGGGCCTCTTCAGACTAAGCATTTATTTTAAAAAGCTTCTTTATTTTGTTAAGTTGTCTAGATTTACAGGGGTCTCCAACTTTGGCAACTTTAAGACTTGTGGACTTCAACTCCCAGAATTCCACAGCCAGCAAAGCTAACAAAGCTGACTGTGGAATTCTGGGAGTTGAAGTCCACAAGTCTTAAAATTGCCAAGGTTGGAGACCCCTGGCTCTAGAACAATAATAAAGCAGTCTTTAAAAATAAGTCTAATAATTTGAACATTTTACAGACATTTATAGTTATTTACTTACTCCCTTGCATCCAGTTCAGCAGAAAATAAAAATCTGCGTGTCTCTCCCAGCTATTTGCCTCTTTGCAGTTTCAGTTTCATTTTAGCACGTGGCAAATCAGCTGGGGATCGGGAAGCTGCTAAGGACTTGCTTGTCTTAACAGGCTCTTCCCTGTTTGCTGCAAACAGGTAAATTGCTGGAAGACAGGGCCAAAGGGTGGGGGTGGCTGGGTGGCTGGGACTACATTCAGTGTATAAGACGCACCCAAGTTTTTACCCTCTTTTTGGGGGTAAAAAGGTGCATCTTATACTCCGAAAAATATGGTAAATAATCATTAAGTGAAATGTTGTATATATTAACAATATATTGCCATTTACTTTTATATGCAAAAGGGGCAGACCTTCATTTGAATGGTTGTGACTGCCATCTTGCTTTTTTTTTACACCCCCTTTAGGTAAACACTCTTGCTGACCACCAGAGATCCGGACTATCCCCACTCTACTGGCCTTCCGTAAAGCCGTAAAAACATGGCTCTTCGGGCAGGCGGGGTGAACAAGAAGATCAGATTCCCCCATGAATGAATGTTTTTTAGTATAACGTTTTTATCTTTTTTAATTGTCATTACTGTTTTTAGTGTATGTTTCTTATCTATGCTGTACGCCGCCCTGAGTCCTACGGGATTGGGCAGCCTATAAGAACGTTTATTAAATTAAATTAAATTAAATTAAATTAAATTAAATTAAATTAAATTAAATTAAATTAAATTTTATTAAAAACCTTCCATTTAATGTACGTGATAATCCTCCTGCTTTTTACTTCAGTGCAGTTCAATACAACAGGGGTCCCCAACTCCCGGTCCCTAGACCGGTCTGCGGCATGCCAACAACTGAGCTGCGCAAACAAGTGAAGCCCCATCCATGGGATGCAGGCAACACGCAAAACCATGTCTGCAGAAAAACCTATCTCCACAGTTCCTGGTTCCTGGTGCCCAAAAGGTTGGGAACTACCACTCTACAAGACAGATAATTTGTTTTAAAATGACAAGCAAATGAATTTCAAGTCATAAATACAGTTGCAGTATGAATAAACATTGAAAAATTCCACTGACTTTTGAAAAGTCAGTTCTTTTTCAAGAAACAACTAAGGAGAGAAGAGGCATTTAAAATCTTTAACACTACAACCTAAAGGAAGATCTAATCTCAGTTATGAACAGGCCAAAATAGCCATGTATTTGGAGGCTATTCAAAAGCAATCAACAAGAAAGGCTAGTATAACTTTCTATAGCACCAAATAGACTGATGGGGCTATTCAGGGTCATTCCCACTTTTTTGGGCCAGCACACAAACAGCAGAAAATAGTTCTTTCTATTGTTATGGATTTGGTAAGTGGCACGTCTAGTCATTTTCTTCCACTATATCAATGAGGTGACATTGTTGCAATGAAAACCATCATCCTTCAATTGCCAATTTGTTTCTCTTTTTCAATCCAGTCAGGATACTATAGTGCAGTGATGGCGAACCTATGGCACGGGTACCACAGGTGGCACGCGGAGCCATATCTGCCGGCACGCGAGCCGTTGCCCTAGCTCAGCTCCAGCGCGCATGTGCGTGCGCACCAGCTGATTTTTGGCTCGCGCAGAGGCTCTGGGACGATGATTTTGGCCTCTGGAGGGCCTCCGGGGTGGCAGGGGGGAGCATTTTCACCCTCCCCAAGTTCCAAGAAAGCCCCTGGAGCCTGGGGAGGGCAAAAAACGGGCTTACTGGGCCCACTGGAAGTCGGGAAATGGGGGAGTGGGGGGGGTCATGCACTCATGCACAGGGGGGTGGGGCAAGTGGGGGGCTTTGAATTATGGGTGTGGGCACGCACGAGCGTGCGATAGTGCGTGCGCGCACTATTTTGGCACCCGAGGAAAAAAAGGTTCGCCATCACTGCTATAGTGCCTTGATGGCGAACCTATGGCACACTAGCTTCAACACAAACGTTCATTCTTGGCTTTGTGATTCTTAGCTACAATGGGAGCAAAGCTAGATTTGTCCCCCTGTGCTGATCCGGCAGACAAAATAGGAAAAGGGGGCGGAGAGAAACAGTCCCGTTGCCAAGCTGCACAAGGGTCGGAGAAATTCCAACTTCAGCCTCCTGGTGCGGCGTGGGGCTTTGGGAGAAGGCTGGAAGGAAGCACCACTGGCTCGCTCACGTTCTCAGTCCCCAGTCTAGCTTGACGCAGGCGGCAACACAGTTCACATTGCCCTTACCAAGCCCACTGTCAATGAAGCTGAGTGCCGGTGAGGACTGGCTTTTTGCCTAGCTTTGTCCAGGTCTCGAGGGGAACGGATGGGAGCCTGGGGCAAACTAGACTGGGAAAGCTGGCTGTGAGAGGACGAGAAGCCGGGTGAGCCGGACCCAGATGCTTCCCAAGTCCCCGAATCCCAGAAGCAGCAACCTGAGGGAGAAGTGGGCGGCGTTCCTGTATGCTGCCGTTTCTGTGTGCTAACGCTGCTGTTCCCTTCTTTGCATGGAATCCCCCAGCAGGGAACAGCAGTGTTAGCACACAGAAACAGCAGCACGAAGGAACGCCACCCCCTTCTCCCTTTCCATTCCCGTTGCTGTGGGATCCCGTTCGAAGAAGGGAACAGCAGCATTAGCACACAGAAACGGCAGCATGCAGGAATGCCACCCCCTTCTTCCTCAGGTTGTTGCTTTGGGGACTCAGGAAGTATCTGGGTTCAGCTCACCCGGCTTCCCGGCTTCTCACAGCCAGCTTTCCCAGTCTAGTTTGCCCCAAGCCCCCATCCATTCCCCCCGACAGCTGGACAAAACTAGGCAAAAAGCCAGTCCAGCTTCACCAACAGCGGGCTTGCAAAGGGCAATTTGAGCTGTGTTGCCGTCTGCGCCAAGCTAGACTGGGGAGGGATAATGTGAGCGAGCACCGAGGAGACCACGGAGGGGGGAAGCCAGGCAAAGGATCGAGCAAGGGGCATTTGCAGCATGCCGGGCCTGGCAGACTTTCTAAGACAGCCTAAAGCAGGGACAGAAGGGGGAGAGAGAGAGAGATCCAATCTAACGTGTGTGTGGTGTGTGTGTGGGTGTGTGTGGGTGTGTGTGGTGTGTGTGTGTGTGTGTGTGTGTGTGTGTGTGTGAGAGAGAGAGAGAGAGAGAGAGAGAGAGAGAGAGAGAGAGAGAGATCTCGGAGAGTTATATCAGGGCTGGAGGTGGTGTGCTCTCTCTCTCTCTGTCTCTCTCTCTCTCTCTCTCTCTCTCTCTCTCTCTCTCTCTCTCTCTCTCACACACACACACACACACACACACACACACAGGTTGGATCTTAATTTCCTCCCACCCACTCTTCTGCCAGAGACCCCAGGATTCCCTCCCCAACCCTGCCTGTCTCATACAGGTACCACCCACATGACTGATGTAGAGTTGGCCACGCCCACTCAGTCACATGACCACCACCCCAGCCACGCCCACCAGGTCATTAGGAAGAACAGGTTGGCACTTTGTAATAAATAAGTGGGTTTTGGATTGCAGTTTGGGCACTTTGTCCCACCATCACTGCTATAGTGGTATAGTCCCTTTAGTTGCTTTCATAAGTCAGTCTTGCCTTTCATGCCTGTAAAGCAGTGGTTCCCAACCTTCCTAATGCCGCAACCCACGCCCCGCCCCCGCACCCCCACCGTGACCCACCCCACCGCCGCCATTTGGATTCTTTTACTCGCTGCGCATGCGCAGATGGTAAAATAACCCAAATGGCGGCAGCGGGGTGGAGCGTGGTGGGGGCACGGGTTGTGGGGCGCGATATGGCCAGGCTTGTGGCAGTGGGGGGGGAGCTGAGGATGCTGGGGCAACCCCTGGGAAATGGTCATTCGACCCCCAAAGGGGTCCCGACCCCCAGGTTGGGAACCGCTGCTGTAAAGGAAAAGAACAGTCAATACGTAGAGTCAATGTGATGAGAACTGCTTTCTCCTGCAGACACCAGACAGACAGCTCTCACTGACAATGACCACCCCTGGGATGTGGGTGCAACAGAGGTGGGATTCAGCAGGTTCTGACCAGTTCTGGAGAACCGGTAGCGGAAATTTTGAGTAGTTCGGAGAACCAGTAATACCACCTCTGACTGGCCCCGCCCCCATCTATTCTCTGCCTCCCGAGTCTCAGCTGATCTTGAGGAAATGGGGATTTTGCAGTATCCTTCCCCTGGAGTAGGGAGGGGATGGAGTTTTTACAGTATCCTTCCCCTGCCATGCCCACCAAGCCATGATCACCAAGCCACGCCACGACCACCAAGCCACCCTTACAGAACCGGTAGTAAAAAAAAATTGAATCCCACCACTGGGGTGCAAGATATCTCTGGAGCCCTGGTGGCCCACTGGTTTGAATGCAGCATTGCAGGGTAACTTTGCCCACAGCCTGGAGTTAGATCGTGACAGACTCAAGGTTGACTCAGTCTCCCATCCATCCAGTAAAATGAGGACACAGATTGTTGGGGGCAATATGCTGACTCTGTAAACCACTTAGAGAGGGCTGTAAAGCACTGTAAAGTGGTATATAAGTCAAAGTGCTATTGCTATTGCTATCTCCATCCTCAAACCAGCCGTATCCATTGAATCTCAACCGCATGAAAGCCCTTTGCACATATTTGGATCTAGCCAGTCATAACTTTACTAGTGAATTTAAAACCTGCTCAGTGTTACAGCATTTATAGCCTATTTCTTGGTCTGTTAAACCTTACTGCTGCTTAATAATTAAGCACAAGTTAGCTTTGCAACGTCATAGATGAGCCTATGAAGTATCATGCAGAAATAGGAAGGTAGCAATGCTGCAGAAATAATGTTTGGAGGAGGGCTTGTGCTTGAAGGTGAGTTAAGTATGAGTAAGGCCAGAGACAGGACAGGATGTTGGAAATTTCCTGACAGCCTTTTATCACACCCCTGGAATTTACATGATGGGAAACAGACTGTGTTTATTTTTTATGGATATTCAGACACTTCTGAGAAATCTGTGCTTTTGTTTATGGGTTCTGCTGTGACAAGGGCTTCTCTAAGACAGAATGGTTTTCCTGTTTTTAGTTGAAACAACTTTCATTCATAGACTGCTTAGAATTTAGCTTTCTTCAGAGATATTTTATTAAAATATTTTATCCATAATATTGATCCGAGTTTGTTTCAATGAATATCAAATGAGGAAATGTACCACATATAGTTGTGGACAAGCCCCATTGAAACAATGTGGCTTACTTCTAAATAAATATGCACCATTTTTCCAGTCACTGGAGGTAGGAGTGCTTCGGTCCCAACTCCCTGGTTAGAATTAATATAATTAGAGTCTTTAATTTGAATTCTTGCTAGAATGTAATATGAATAATAATGTCAAAACATACGTGTCTTTTTAATTATCATGAAAAGATGGACTTGCTGCATTTTCACTGTATCTGTTTTGGTGTAGTATGTTAATAGAAATCTATGAATTGGAAATATATGGGAGTTTCTTTTGTTAATTTCATATCCTTGGCTTCCTTGTTCCCTTTATAATCCAACTTCCCTTTCCGTCTGGTTCCATATTTAATGTATTTATTAGTGTTTTATTGTTCCTTTCCTTTAGGACTCCAAGGCAGCACTCCCTCTTGTTGTGAGGAAAACCTCTTCTAGTTTTCCTCACAACAACTATTGTGAGATATGTTGGGCTAAGGTACAATGATTAGCTAAAGTTACCCAGGGAAATTCCATGATTGAGAATAAACCTGAACCTGGGTGTCTCAAATCTTAGTTTACTACCTTAACTATCATTCCACACTGGTGCTTTATTGACGACCATTTTCCTCCTGTCTCCTTCAATTAGCTATCATATATATTTCTTGGGTTCCGCCCTGTCCTTATTCTGGCCTGCCTCCAAATTACACTCCAGTCTCCTAACTGGCAATCTAGCTTTCTTAGATTATCAGCTATCTATGATCAGTTTGTGGCTTTTAGGTGATTGTGCCTCAAATCTCCCTCTAAGTCAGGGGTGTCGAACTCGCGTCGTCACGGCGGCGTCACGTGATGTATCACAACTTTTTTCCCCTTTGCTAAATCAGGCGTGGGCGTGGCCAGCGCATGATGTATCCAGCCCACGGGCCACGGGTTTGACAGCCCTGCTCTAAGTAAACCACAATTTCTCCATCTAGAGTTTGAACAAGCTTAGGTGGCCAGCTGCCTAGGCTAAGACAGTACGTCTTTTCATTATCTTGGTGTCTGTAGATTTTCATACAACAAGCTTTATTTCTACGTTCATTGTATTTAGCACTATGAGAATATTGACCCAGGATTCTGCAAATATATGTTTTGAATCCAAAATCCAAGTAACATTTTCTCTGAAGAAGCAAACAAGAGGAAAACATTGCTTTTGTAATTTTATTGTTATATTCATTTTTTTCAGTCAATGTCTTTCAAATACTTTTGAACACAGTACTACTGATCCAAGAAAGACTGCATGCACTTTAGTTTTTTAGATATTACAAATCTAGTAGGTAATAGCAAATTAAAAACAATTTCTTATAGCAGAATTCATTGTGAAAGATATGTAATTTTACTAATTTCTACAGAAACCTTCACCAAAAAGAATAACGCTGTTAGGGTTTTATATGTTCCAATTCCTTCCTAAGGAAATTGCTTATCTTCAATAACTGCTCTTAATAACTTCTCATGATCTCTCCCTCTCACAAGTATGTAGCTGCACAAATATCCCCATACCTATTTTTTTCTTGTTGTAATTTTAAGATGGTTAACAAGCAATTACTTCTCTGCTAGGGACATTAGCATGGATTTGATAGAATTCAATAAGAATTCAATAGTCCTTATGTAACCCAAATAAGATTCAGTGACCTTTCTGAATCAGCAGTTGATTTTTCCAGTTCTAAATTTAGTTATACACAACACTCCTTAGAATGCAAGTCAAGCCTGAGAGGTTGTATAAACTATCTGAGAAAAAGTGTTTACATGTGGGTATTCAAAAACAAGTTGGAAGTTACTAAGGAAGGAAAAATGTCACAATTTTAAAATGATGATAGAATATTTCATATTTAAATTTCTCTCCAGGAAAACATGTGGTTTATTTTGACATTTATGGTGGAAAATACCATAGCCATACAATTGAAAGGTAATAGTGATCATAAAACAATTACTTCATTTAAATATAATAACAAAATGCCTAGCTTTTGGAAATGTAGGGTGCCCATATCATATATTGCCAATGTACTTTTCTTGGTCTTCTAAGATACTCCGATATTATTAGAACCTGGAGTATAAAAATACATTTGCCAAAAGTATCTACACAGGCATACAGCTGGAATATTTTCAAATGTGTAGATATTTTCTATCTACACATAAACAAAGAAATATTCAGTTTCTAAGAATATTTGAAAAGTAATAAAAATACAAACATTTGTAGAACTTATGTTAGGAATCTGTCCAATCCGTTGGGCTGGCAATACATAAACCAACAATGTATGTCTGTAGGTTTAACTGTGTTGATGTATGTAGCTTTAACTGTATGCTATTTCTGATTGGTTGATTATGTTGCAGGTTGCCATAAGAGGGAGCTAGAGATCATAGCCTCTCTCTCTGACATGTGTTCTTTGACATTCTGTTCTCTGTTGTAACTAAGCTGTGTTTATACCTTGACATCTTTGTTTACTGTGCATGACAAAGGCAATTGGTAAGAAGGCTTAGAAATTGGATATTCTTTGTACTGTTATTTTGACTATTACATGTATGACCTGGACTGTTTATTGGATTGTTCTATTTCTTAAAGTAAACTTTAACTCAAGTTAGTGTATCTGTGTGTGGCTGAATAATTATTCATAACTACTCTCATAAACGTTTCCATGTGCATATCCTTGTTATTCAAGGGTTACTTTGCACATACCCTAACAACTTTAATAATTCTATGCAGTGGTGCGCTTCAAGTAATTTAACAACCAGTTCACCTAGTGACTGGGTGGGTGGGCGTGGCTTTGGGGGGGTCATGCAACTGAGTGGGTATGGCCAACTCAATGTCATTCACGGCACTCACTACATACCATTCCGAGCCCCTACCCCCCCCTCTTGGGCTGACAAAGTAAAAGCCCATTTAAAGAGTCCTCAGGGAGTAGGGCGGCATAAAAGAACACTAAATAAAAAAATAAAATAAAATAAAATAAAATAAAATAAAATAAAATAAAATAAAATAAAATAATAAAATAATAAAATAAAATAAAATAATAAAATAAAATAAAATAAAATAAAATAAAATAAAATAAAATAAAATAAAATAAAATAAAATAAAATAAAATAAAATAAAATAAAATAAAGATCGTGACTGCCAGATCCTTTCTCACAGCGGCGATCCACGTTCATCCGAAGTGCGCAGGCTGGCGGGCGAGGGAGAGGCAGTGGCTGGCAGAGGGACAATGTGGGCTGCATAGCCTTGTGCTCCCTGGTCGCCCCCGCCCTCAGGCAGGCGAGGCCCAGCAGCTGCAGAGAACAAGATGTGGGCTGGGGGGGAGCCGAGCGGTGATGGCTCAGCCCTGGCTCACCTTCCCTTCTGCCACCAGCTGCACGAGGAAGGTAAAGTTGCGGGATGAAGAAAGAGGCGGTCATGGGGGAAGAAGCGGAGAGATCACGGGGCCTCTGAAGGAGGGGAAACAGCTGGGGCAAAGGTAAGCAAGCTGATTTGGTGGGGCAGTGGCAGGGGGAGGTGTGTCCCTTTAGAAAGTCAGGAACTGGAGTGTCCCCCGACACGAGGCGAAGGGCGAGTGGACCAGTGGTGGGTTGTAAATTATTTTGCTACCGGTTCGCATGTGTGCGTGCAACACTTCTGCACATGCACAGAACCGTCCCGGGCGGGTGGAGCCTCCCACCGCCAGCGCTACTGGCTATGTTCCCTCTAAGCTGCGCGGCCACGCACGTGATAAGAAAATGCCGCGCAGCAGTTTCCAACTGCCGGCCGTTTTTTTCTTATGTCAGAGGGAACATTGATCACCAGCCGATCGGGGTGGGTGGGGGAAGGGAGCCTTCAATGAAGAGAGGCGGAGGCTTTAACTCTTGCCACCCCAGGCGGGCTCTGCTGCTAGGGAGAGGAGAGCGAGATCAAAGGCTGCTGCCCACCAGCTTACTCTTCATCCAGGGAGGCCGGTTCAGTCCCTCCAGAAAAGAAAACGCTGCGCAGCAGTTTCCAACTGCAGCGCAGTGATTTTCAATGTTAGAGGGAACATTGGCTACTGGTTCTAAGAACTGGTCCGAACTGGGAGCAACCAACTATTGGAGCGGACAGCCTCCACCTGTAGGCCCCGGGGAAGGCCAGAGGCGGGAATTGGCACATCCCCCAACCCAAGGCGAAGGGCAAGCAGGAGGCATCTGCCCATAGGCCCTGGGGAAGGCCAGAGGCAGGAACTGGCACCTTACCTTCGCAGGCAGCCACAGTGAGCAGAGCGGGCGAGATCAGCTGGGCAAGTGAGTGAGCGAAGGAGCCAGACTGTAGCTGGGTGCGGGTGTGACTCTAGTCACTGCCCAAGGTGGGTGAGGCAAGATAAGGGGCGGGGCGGGGGGCAGCCAGTGGTGGGATTTGCCAGTTCGCCGAACTGTGCAGAATCGTAACAACCGGTAGCAGCCCACCTCTGGTTCTATGATAGCAAAACAAGAATAAACAATTCCCTTAAATCATTCTCTCTCTCTCTCTCTCTCTCTCTCTCTCTCTCTCTCTCTCTCTCTCTCCCTCCCTCCCTCCCTCCCTCCCTCCCTCCCTCCCTCTCACCCCCCCTCCCTCCTGGAAACCTTGTTTATTGTTTTGAAGCAAAAAATAAATATGACAATAACATAAGCCATAAAATAGATTTTATTTAAAAGAAGATACTCCTGCAACCTCAGGAAAAATGATAAAATCTAAGCCCTCTCCATGTGCACAATAGAGCTATATATTGTTATTACATCACTCATCATATCATGTCTCAGTCTGGAGAGAAGAAGTATAGCTATGGACTATCAAAAGATGTCTGAGCCCTGAGAAAGAAATAGGTAACTCTCCTTACCAGCCAACTGTCTATCACATTCTTCAAAATTGAGTAGAAGGGCTTTGACTTGTTTTGGTGATGACTGAAATGTCATCAAAATATTGAAGCATATGCAAATGTTTGAAACCCTCTGATTCTCAAGGAGTTGATTATTTCCACTGACTCCTCCAACAACCAAGATTCAACCAGCTGCTCAAACCTTCCTCTAGTTTACCATGCTAATTCCCACAATGGCCAGATAATTTCAACTATCTACATTAATAGTCAGTCAGATGGCAGTAAGTCCCCTGCTATGCTTGATTACCCCCTCCAAAAGGGAAACAGAGTAAGACCAGAAGAGTAATTGCACAAAAAAAACCCTATTGGGAAATCCCAACAATAGTCTGAAAGCGTAAACATTTCACAAAGCACTGACAAACCACTCCTGTGTCATTACCAAGAAAACATGCCAGTTGTATCCAGGAATTGAAGCAATCTTTACCTTTTTAAAGATCCCCACACCTTCAGATTTCAAATTCCATTGTTTAATAATGTGCTAAATACTTTTATTTAACCTGAATCTTAAAATATTCATCCTCCTTGGATAATCTCAATTTATTCAATAGGTTAACATATGAAGATGATTTGGGATGGATAATTTGGGACAGAAATGTATGTCCCACTACCTAATTGCTTTGCATAATACTATATCCACATTTTATCCTTTTATTCTTTTTTTTTCTAAGCTAATATTACATGGATAGAGCAAGTAACCATGTCACATGCATAAGGTTACAGAACACAGCTCAAGTGTGAAAATATGCACACTTACGGTAGGCCCATTGGGCAGTTTTTCATCCTCCCCAGGCTTCAGAAAAGCCTCCTGAAGCCTGGGGAAAGCCTCCTGAAGCCTGGGGAAGGCAAAAACGGCCTCCCACACGCCCTATGGAAGGCCAAAAAATCAGCTGGCCAGTGCGCTGAAGCTAACATAGGGCAACGCCTCACATGCCCTCAGATACGCGTGCCATAGGTTCGCCATCACGGGCCTATACAAATGCAATCGTAATTACCATCATCTGATAGAACAAGAAGAGGAGGAGGAGGAGGAGGAGGAGGAGGAGGAGGAGGAGGAGGAGGAGGAGGAGGAGGAGGAGGAGGAGGAGGAGGAGGAGGAGAAGAAGAAGAAGAAGAAGAAGAAGAAGAAGAAGAAGAAGAAGAAGAAGAAGAAGAAGAAGAAGAAGAAGAAGAAGAAGAAGAAGAAGAAGAAGAAGAAGAAGAACAACAACAACAACAACAACAACAACAACAACAACAACAACAACTCCCACACCCTTAAAGCCAAAAATGGAGCGGGGATGTCTCATTGGGTAATCCTTTCATTATCTGATGTATTGGGGTCCATAATTTGAAAAACCTGCTCTAATTCTTTGGGAATCAGGCAAAGGGAAGTTAGATGACTGAGTCATCATGCATTTAACTGTTTAAATTTGCAGGCATCAGTTCATGAGGATTTCAGAGGAGAGTCATTTCTAATCCTGCCAAACACGTCCTTTGTCACGGAGTCCTTATCCTTTCCTCTTGGCAGTTGGTGTCACACCCTCTGCAAACAGTGTAGTATTCAATGGATAAAGGATTCATAATTGAGGCATAGTTGTACACCGCTGAGACATTTTGTTTATTTATTTTTATTTATTTATCAGATTTATATAGCTGCCTGAGTCACCAATGGTGACTCATTAATATTTGTGAACTGCATGAAAGTTGTATTATTTCATTTTATTTATTAAATTTATTGGATGCTCGTCTTACCACAAGATATGGATAATGTATGCCAAAACTTTATTATAAAGCAATTACAGAAACTGCCATCAAAAGGTAAGCAAAGGAAAGAATTTTATAAATCTAGAGTGGATATAAAAGACACAACCTTGAAAAGAAATATGGTTGATGTTAGGAAAAAAAATAACAATTTAGTACTAGAAGCAAATTCAATATTTTAGAGGTTTGTCATCCTTTGGGCATTTGCATTATATTTGTATTTCTGTTAAAAATTGTACAACTTTGATCTTCTTAAGCCATATAATTTCTACTGAGACATTAACTTTGTGTTTCAGCCTCTTGAATAATGTATTTTTTTAGTTCTTTATCAAATAGTACTACTGGTTCTTCATCTTTTTTAGGAAGCAACCAATGTAGAAATAAATATATGAGGGGTCTTTCATTATCCAACCTAGGTAACATCATCAGGACTAGCACTAATGATGTTACCTAGTTTGGGTAATGAAACGTCTGCAAGAAAACAACCAAGCTCAGAGAGCACCAAGGATCTCTCATTTCAACTCTGAGCTACAATTATTATCCTTTATTTGTAAATAAAGCTTAATTTTACATCATTTTTAATTTACTCATGGAATTTCCCAAGTAGGAAGGAGTAATCCTTTGGAAAGTTTAATCTTTTTCTTTTAAGTACACAATCACTCCACTAGATAATCAAACATCATAAATTAACCTCAGGTCTGAAGGAAATTCATTCAGATTTCTTAATTGATTTGGGTGCCCTTTGTAAAAAGAAAAAAAAAGAGAGAAGTCATAAGAAACAAACAGCTCAGGAACTGAAACTATAAAACACAATAAACTTTCTGTAACAGTTAAAAATCTACTTCTTAGCAAATGTGGAAAGTGGAAGTTTTAAAAGAACAATACCAAAATTATAATTATCTTTGGAGATGTCACCTACTAAAAGAAGAAGAGGAAATGCAGTTGTGTAATGTTAAATAACAATTTAAGCCTTCTTCATTTCATTTTGCAGTGTTCCTGCTTTTCACAATAGACAGTCAGGTCCACCCGACTGCCTTGCAACAGAGACTCTAAGAAAGCATGTGCACCCCTCCCTCTTTTCCAGTTTTTTTTTAACCAACCCATTGCTACATCCACATTTGGAACTGATCAGAAACGAAGAATTTATACTGTAATTCTATTAGAGAAAAGTTCAAGAAACCTGACCAAAGATCATGGCTTCAGGGTGCGATGCAAAATCCAGTTTCACTAAATGGCATGTTCAAACCCTCTCCTTTGATACAGTTTTGTTTCATAAATATTTCATAATTTAATGCAGGATCTGATTCCATGTGCTGAGGAACTCTAGCTGATCCACCAAGTAGAAACAGATGGGATCACTGTGCAGGATTTGGCTTTTTCTACAGAAGTGAAATAATAACACTGTTGTGCAAGACAATAAACATTTACTGTAGCTGCGACAGTCATGACAACAATTTCTTTTCCAGGATTAGCTACATAGCAATAGCACTTAGACTAATATACCACTTTACAGTGCTTTACAGCCCTCTCTAAGCGGTTTACAGAGTCAGCATATTGCCCCCAACAATTTGGGTCCTCATTTTACCAACCTCAGAAGGATGGAAGGCTGAGTCAACCCTGAGCCTGGTGAGATTTAAACTGGCAAATTGCAGGCAGACGGCAGACAGCAGAAGTAGCCTGCAGTACTGTACTCTAACTACTGCACCACCGTGGCTCATAAGGACCAAAACAGCCTCTCCTAAGCCTGTTATTGTGCAGTTGTGCTGGACCACAGTTCTTATCATCTAGAGCAGTGTTTCCCAACCTTGGCAACTTGAAGATGTCTGGACTTCAACTCCCAGAATTCCCCAGCCAGTGAATGCTGAAGTCCAGACATCTTCAAGTTGCCAAGGTTGGGAAACACTGATCTAGAGCTATTGAGGACACATGAATCATGGAGTCAGTCATCCAAACTATCTTGAGAAGTCCATGGCTGGAGATAGCTGAACAAGATTACTGCAACTTCTATCGATTTGCTAAATTCCAATAACTTTCTCCATAAGAAGGATCTGAAAATTCACAAAAATAGGCTGCCAGATCCTTTTGACAGAAAATAATTATGCATATTATTTTATTAAGAGCCAAGGTGGTGCAGCAGTTAGAGTGCAGTACTGCAGGCTACTTTAGCTGACTGTGATCAGCAGTTCAGCTGTTCAAATCTCACCGGCTCAGGGTTGACTCAGCCTTTCATCTGAGGTAGGTAAAATGAGGACCCAGATTGTTGGGGGCAATATAAATATTTTTCGGAGTATAAGATGCACCTTTTTGCCCCCAAAGAGGGTGGAAATGTCGGTGCGTCTTATACACCAAATACAGCAATTTTTAGCCTCCCAAAGCCCCGCCCCCGCATCCAATTTTTGCAAAAAACGGACCCTTTTTTGCAAAAATGGGGGGTTGCCTTCCCCCACCCCCTAGGAGTGCTCTGCAGGCTTCCCAGAACCTTTGCATGCCCTGTTTTTTCAAAAAAAACCGAGCAAAAAACGGGCCATTTTTTTGCAAAAATTGGGGCGTTTTTGCCTTCTAATTACTCCATCTAGCATGATTGGAGGAGGAATTCTGGGAGTTGAAGTCCACTAGTCTTAAAGCTGTCAAGTTTGAAATTTGTAAAAAGTATACATGGTTGTAAAAAGTATACATGATTGTAAAAAGTATTCTGCTACACTGGTATTTTATTAAATAATATATTACTGCACCATTTGGTTCAGAATACTTTTTCCTTGTTTTCCTCCTCTAAAATCTAGGTGCGTCTTATACTCTGGTGCGTCTTATACTCCGAAAAATACGGTACATTGTTTACTGGTGTAAACCGCTTAGAGAGTGCTTGCACTGTGAGGCGGTATATAAATCTCACTAAATAAATAAATAAATAAATAAATAAATAAATAAATAAATAAATAAATAAATAAATAAATAAATAAATAAATAAATAAATAAATAAATAAATAAATAAATAAATAAATAAATAAATAAATAAATAAATAAATAAATAAATAAATAAATAAATATTTAAGGTAAGGATCTTCAAAGACAGCCACATAAATACACACCAAACAGATGGATGGCACTGTCAGTTCTGTCATTGCTGAAATAGACAATTCAGGAATAAATTTTAGGTTTATGGAGAAGAGGACATTAATTCTTTTATTCTTGCCACATATGTCATGTGATTCCTCCCTTCTTTCCATCCCCACCTCCCATTCATATGGTAACTGCTATCAGCCCCAGAGGCAAAGCTCCTCTTGGCATTATGGGACGTTTATACTTAAGAGTAAATATAAGGTTGGCATACAGTTTTGATTACATTTATACTAGGCAAGCAGCTTAAAGAATGACTCTTTACAATGGCTCAGTGAACCTGTAAATATAAAGACCAATATACTGAAGAAAAACCAATCCATGCTGGGATGCAATTAGCTGATGCAGGGTATTTGTTTTTGCTTTGAGTCTACTATACAAAAGCAACTTTAAATATCCATCCCAGACTGACCTAAATGTGTGGAAGTCGTGGCCAGGTGATTGCAGCTTCTTGAAGGTTAACAGCAGACAAAAAAACTGGTTACTGAAAATTTTGTAAGTCAAGGACTAGCAATAGCACTTAGACTTATATACCACTTCACAGTGCTTCACAGCCCTCTCTAAGCGGTTTAGAGAGTCAGCATATTGCCCCCAACAATGTGGGTCCTCATTGGACTCACCTCAGAAGGATGGAAGGCTGAGTCAATTCTTGAGCCTGATGAGATTTGAACTGCCAAATTGCACGCAGCCAGCAGTCAGCAGAGGTAGCCTGCAGTACTGCATTCTAACCACTGCGCCACCACGGCTCATGCCTGTATGCTTTCATACCATACATTCTCCTCTTGACTACACAAAGGAGTTCCAAAAGAATAATCTGTGTCCTATACCATCTAGGTCAGGGTTTTCTAACTGGTGGCCCGCAGGCCGGATGTGTCATGCGCACCCCCACCCCAGTTCCGCAAAGGGGAAAAACATCACAAAACGTCACGTGACAGCAATGTGACGCCGCGAGTTTGACACCCGTGATCCAGGTCTTTATATCCTTGACCTTAAATATTCTCTCACATGATTGATAAAAATATATTTATTAGATATTAATAAATAATAAGCCACTGTTCCTACAGTGTAGGAGAGTATATGAGGCATCCCACAATTATCTCTAATTGAATCAACTGAAATAGCTACGCAGGTGTTCAAATTTTGTGGGAATTTCCATCACCATCCCCTAATTCATACAACAGTGTATTAAGTAAGTTAGAGTGCATGATATGATTCATAAGGATTTCTAATAATGTTGTGGGTGCCACAGATGAACAGAGCTTCAGCCTGTGAGTAAAAGAGAAAGGCAGAGTCAGAGGGAAAGGCAGCTGTCCTATTCATAACCTTCATCGTCTGCCAGTAAATGCCTCACAATTAGGAGGAGTAAAATAGCAAGGTGTCTCACCTCCAACTTCCTCCACCACTCTAATACTAGCCAGAAAATATGGAAGACACAAATTGGTTTTTAGGGCATAAATAAATCTGGACTTATTTTCTCATCTGAACTATACCCACCCTTTTCTAAAAACACCATGTAACTTACCCTTCTTCAACCTGCTGGCTTCTATTGTCTTGGCTATAGTTCCCATTATCCCCAACTGGCATGGTAACAGGAAATAATACACCCTGGAATGCAACCCATCTAGAGAGAGAATCAGGGCAGAATAGAATAGAATTCTTTATTGGCCAAGTGTGATTGGACACACAAGGAATTTGTCTTTGGTGCATATGCTCTCAGTGTACATAAAAGAAAAGATATATTTGTCAAGAATCTTGAGGTACAACACCTAATGATTGTCATAGGGTACAAATAAGCAATCAGGAAACAATCAATATTAATATAAATCATAAAGATACAAGCAACAACTTACAGTCATACAGTCATAAGCGGGAGAAGATGGGTGATAGGAACGATGAGAAAAACTAATAGTAATAGTAATGCAACCTAGTGAATAGTTTGTCAGTGGTGGGGGAATTATTTGTTTAGCAGAGTGATGGCGTTCGGGAAAAAACTGTTCTTTTGTCTAGTTGTCTTGACGTGCAGTGCTCTATAGTGTCAGTTTTAAGGGTAGGAGTTGAAACAATTTATGTCCAGGATGCGAGGGGTCAGTAAATATTTTCACGGCCCTCTTTTTGACTCGTGTAGTATACAGGTCCTCAGTGGAAGGCAGGTTGGCAGTAATTGTTTTTTCTGCCGTTCTGATTATCCTCTGAAGTCTGTCTGTCTTGTTGGGTTGCAGAACCGAACCAGACAGTTATAGAAGTGCAGATGACAGACTCAATAATTCCTCTGTAGAACTTTAGAACTATACCCACCCTTTTCTAAAAACACCATGTAACTTATCATTCTTCAACCTGCTGACTTCTATTGTCTTGGCTATGGTTCCCATTATCCCCAACTGGCATGGTAACAGGAAATAATACACCCTGGAATGCAACCCATCTAGAGAATCAGGGCAGGGAAAGCCAATGAGAGGCCTGTGGTTTTAAAGTCAGCACAGAGTTCTGGTTGCAGAGAATTTTGGCCTCCCATCCTGTTGATCACCTGCTGGTGGGTTTTTAGAGCCATACAGTAATCCCTCGCTATATTGCGGTTCACCTTTCACGGTCTCGCTGCTTCACGGATTTGCGTGGGCGGCCAGGCAGTCAGCGGCAAAGTGTGCGGCTCTGGGACTCGCAAACCTCTCCAATGAGTTCTGCGCCTGCGTGGTGGTCTCCTGCTTCAGTCTGGCAGCGGCAGGCGAGTAAAGCAGTCCGATGAGCTCTGCGCATGCGCAGAAGGACTGCCGCTCATCAGCTGTAGGGCGGGCCGCGCTGTCAGCTTTCCCTGAGGGAAAATGGCCGTTCGCGCCAAATCGACGAGGGAACGGCCTACAAGCTCACTCAGGAGATCAGTGCCAAGCAGCCACAGCAGACGTCAAGAGAGGGAGAGGTTGGAGGATTTTTCAGGCTTTTTTTGGGCGCCAAAAACGCAGAAGCCGGGTAGGAGGAGTTAAAAAAAATAAAGGTTCCTACTTCATGGATTTCGCCTATCACGGGTTCTTTTTGGAACGAAACCCCCACGAAAAACGAGGGATCACTGTATATCCTTCCACAGCTATATTGCCCAAGAAAGGAGAACAAAGAATACTAAGGTTATTAGACGGCAGAATCTAGTATTTATTAATAAAGGAGAATATTTGTAGCTCAGGGTTGAAATGAGGGGTCCTGGGTGCTCTCCGAGTTGGGTTGTTTTCTTGCAGACGTTTCATTACACAAACTAGGTAACATCATCAGTGCTTACTGATGAGCTGAAGTGGTGCAGTGGTTAAATGCAGCCATTGCAGGCTGACTGCTAGCTAGTTCAACAGTTCAGCTGTTCAAATCTCACTAGGCTCAAGGTTGACTCAGCCTTCCATCCTTCCGAGGTCGGTAAAATGGGGACCCAGATTGTTGGGGGCAATATGCTGAACTCTGTAAACCGCTTAGAGAGTGCTGTAAAGCACTATGAAGCGGTATATAAGAAAAGTGCTATTGCTATGATGTTGCCTAGTTTGTGTAATGAAACGTTTGCAGGAAAACCACCCAACTCAGAGAGCACCAAGGTGCCCGGTAGTATTTACTGGATGCCTGCTGCAGAAAGAAACACTGGGGGTTGAATAGAGTCTGTAGCTTTTATCTGAAAGGTTTGGTTTTCTGCAGAGGAAAATAACTGATCTTTCGATGACCAAGTACATCTCCAAGAGAAAACCACTCTTGGATAGACACGTAATGGTCTTCCCCAAATGTGACCACTGTCACTTAAAAAAAAAACCAGTCAACCTACGCTCCAAAACAGTTGGAGGTGCAAGCCTGCTATTCCTGCTCGAGGAGAGGTGAGTAAGCAAGCGTGAGTAGAAAAGCGGCTATTCCTGTAGTCGCACGCTTTTTTGGGGGGGGGGGGGGCTTTCCTTCTTCGGCGGACAAACGGTTTGGCAACGGATGGCAGCGGTCCTTGCCTTGCCTGCCCTCTCCATGTTTGGGGCGGTGAAGGGGGGACGGAGTGGCGGGGTGGTGGTGTCCAAGCCTTACTGTTGAAGCGTCGGAATGGAGGAACCAAAGAAAGGCGCCCGCCCGGAGTAACGTCTGCCTCCTCGCTTTCACACTCTTCTGCGGGCCCTCAAAAACGTGCGGATACTAATTTGCTTTGATACTAATTTTTTTCTAGGCTCCCCGGAGATGTAATTTCCCTCGAATGACCGCCGCTCGACTTGTCCCCGGGGTGAAGAGAAGCCAGGGCTGATGACTGGAAATTCCACGCTTTCCGGGAAATTCTCCCAGAGCCTCTTGGCTCATTTTGGGCCAGGCGGAGTTTCCAAGCCATTTACCCCCACCCCACCCCCCAGGGCTGCGTGGGCCTCGCCTCCCCGCCTCCTCCCTGTGTATATAGGCCTGAGCTTTGGCAACTGCTGCCAAAAGTAGAGCGCGTCGCGTGTATCATCAGCCCGCCGGTGGAGAAAGACGGTTCGCCTGCCAGCTCCGATTTCCAGACACCGTAAGTTGCCTTCGACGCGCTTCTTTTCGCCGCCTTATCCCTCGCACTGGCTCACCCAATTCTGTTAAAAAGATCTAGCCCTTGGATTATGTTTGCGCCACCGATTCTAATCTTGGTTACTTTTCACCTTGGTTATTTTTATTATTATTATTATTTGTGTAACTTCAGCCCGTTGGTTAGTTTATGATTTAGGGGCAAGTCCAAAAATGAGTGTAATGTATGAACGCAATGGAAGTGGCGGATCTTGCGAAAGTTGCCCCCCCCCCAAAAAAAAGTCTAATTATTTTCGCCTTTTCCTTTCTGTATCTGCTGCCCTTTTCCTTCTTGTTGGCATTGCTCAAGAGAGGGCAAAGTGAAAATCGTACATGGGTTTGTGCAACTGCAAATTCTTAAAAGTACAGTAATAGACTTTCCGGGAAGATTCGCCTAGCCTCGTCCCTGTCTTCTGTCTGGGTCCAGTTTCTCTTTCGAAAAACTACAAGCCGGGGGAATTGACTTCCAAGGGCTTCTGGATTGACTTCAATTAAAAATAAGACCTCCCCGGTTTAGGGGAGCTCCTGGTAATCTATTAACTGCATTATGGCAACTATGGCCAAGAAATTCCCATGGCCTGGAATTTGCAGAATTGGAAACCACATGCTAAAAAAAACTATACAATTTAGGCTTTTGTGCAAATCCAGCTATTGGTGGCTTGTAAACTATGACTTCTGGGTCGCCTTTTCTGATCTGATGATTTCCAGATGTGTTGCACTGGCAATTTCCAATGTTATAATTTTATTATTAATACCCACACCTTCAGTGGAAAGACTTGCTTAATATAACATATGAATTCTGTCATGTATAGCTTATTCAGTCTTAACGGTTAACAAACCATGGCTTAAAAGGTTTGAACAAAATTGCAGTATTTCAGTAAAGATTAAAAAGTGAGTTCATTAAGGGGCAAGTCAGTATTGGTGGGTTTTTAAATATTTGACTCAACCAACAGGTGTACAATATGCTAAATCACAGGTACACAGTGTATTCAGATCTTATATTACATCTTTTATTTATACATGACAAGAAAACCTAAATTTGTGGTGTGTTTAGGACCTTAACCAAACCAGGCTGACTAATTGAATTGTCTCATAATAAACCAGGATCTGAAAACAAGATTTGGCTTGTAAGAATAATCTGTCAGAGATCATGGTTTGATTAAAATCATAATCATAAACCAATCATAAAATCATAATCATAAACCAATCCATTACGCTCCACTTAGAAACTAACAACCTACTCTCCAACAAACAATTTGGTTTCAGAAAAAAATTATCCTGTAATCTGCAACTCTTGCACTGCAAAAACATATGGACCACTCAACTTGATCAGGATAAAACAATAGATGCAATTTACATAGACTTTTGTAAAGCCTTTGATTCAGTTGTACACGACAAACTACTTCTGAAACTAAAATCCTATGGCATTTCTGGACCCCTACATAATTGGATAACTGCGTTCCTGTCTAACAGACAACAAGTGTCAAAATAGGAAGTGCCATATCAAATCCTGCTCCTGTCAACAGTGGTGTCCCTCAAGGCAGTGTTCTAGGACCAACACTCTTCATACTCTACATAAACGATCTTTGTGATCATATTATAAGCAACTGCTTTCTCTTTGCTGATGATGTTAAACTATTTAACACCACCGACAATGTTGCTACCCTTCAAAAAGACCTTGACCATGTAGCAGAATGGTCAAACAACTGGCAACTTCAAATCTCAACCAACAAATGCTCTGTCTTACACATTGGCAAAAAAAAATCAGAATACAAAATACAAACTTGGAGGAAACGAACTTGTAGATGACCCTCACTCTGTCAAAGACCTTGGAGTACTCATATCCAACGACCTAAGTGCTAGAGCCCATTGTAACAACATTGCCAAAAAGGCACTAAGAGTTGTTAATCTAATCTTGCGTAGCTTCTTCTCTGGCAACATTACATTACTAACCAGAGCATACAAAACATTTGTTAGACCAATTCTGGAATACAGCTCACCTGTCTGGAACCCGCACTGCATATCAGACATAAATACAATCGAGAGAGTCCAGAAATATTTCACAAGAAGAGTCCTTCACTCCTCCGCTCACAACAAAATACCTTATTCCACCAGACTTGAAATACTGGGATTAGACAATTTACAACTACGTCGCCTCCGATCTGATCTAAATGTAGTTCATAAAATCATATACCAAAATGTCCTTCCTGTTAATGACTACTTCAGCTTCAACCGTAACAATACACGAGCACGTAATAGATTCAAACTAAATGTAAAGCGCTCCAAACTCGACTGCAGAAAATACGACTTCAGCAACAGAGTGATCAATGCCTGGAATGCACTACCTGACTCTGTGGTTTCTTCCCCAAACCCCAAAAACTTTAACCTTAGACTGTCTACAGTCGACCTCTCCTCGTTTCTAAGAGGTCTGTAAGGGGCGTGCATAAGCGCACCAGCGTGCCTACCGTCCCTGTCCTACGGTCCAATTGTCCTCTTTTATCGTTACTTTTTACTTATGTTTATACAAATTACTACTATACATGTTTGACAAATAAATAAATAAAATAAAATAAAACACTAGAGGCAAACCATAGATGGAAGCAAATTTTTCTTCTACTACCGGTAGTAGAGGTTAGGGAAGGATGGGGCAGCTGTTGGGGCGTAGAAAGAAATCTGCTAATCACAGAATTTCATCTGTCTCCAAATATCCTCTCACATCAGCAGTCCAAAAAAACCACAGAATTCCAACTTCCATGGGCAGTGATCCAATCAAGCAAGTGAGCCAAGCCATAGAACACAGATGGGGCGGAAGATAAAAGGTCATCTTTAGGACTGGAGGTTTTTTTAGATTCTTTCAGGAGGCTTGAAATGCCAGGTTTATTTCTTTTCATTTTAAAAGTGTACATTTTCTTCTGAAATAGGGGGAAATAAAACTTTCATTTGTGTCTAGAATTACTTCATATTCATAACCCAAAGTGCAGAGAGTCAGCTTTATGCAGTCTTCCTTAACTGATGATGTTTCAAGCAATTCCATTTATATTGTTTGATGAAAGACATTCAAACCACAGAACAATACTGTATTTTAGTTGAAATTAGTGAAATTTAGGAAAGTACTTATTTATTTGATTGGAATGTGTTCAAGTAAAGACTTTGTTCTAATGTCAAATGCTTTTTCATTTTCTTGAATACCCCTCCCTTTCTTTTTGCAAGCAATATGCTAAATCTGGATTTTAAAACAGCAATAGAATGGAATAAGAATAGAATAGAATAGAATAGAATAGAACAGAATAGAATAGAGAATTGAATTGAATTGAATTGAATTGAATTGAATTCTTTATTGGCCAAGTGTGATTGGACACACAAGGTATTCATCTTTGGTACATATGCTCAGTGTACATAAAGAAAAATAAAATACATTCATCAAGAATCATAAGATACAACACTTAGTGATAGTCATAGGTTACTAATAAGCAACAAATCATACCAGGAAACAAATAAAACAATATAAATTGTAAAGATAGAGGCAACATGGTTATAGTCATAAGTGGAAAGAGATAGGTACTAGGAAGGATGAGAAGAATAATAGTAATACAGTCTTAGTAAATAATTTGACAGTGTTGTGGGATTATTTGTTTAGCAGAGTGATGGCATTTGGGAAAAAACTGTCCTTGTGTCTAGTTGTTCTGGTGTGCAGTGCCCTAGCGTGGTTTTGAGGGTAGGAGTTGAAACAATTTATGTCCAGGATGTGAGGGGTCTGTAGATATTTTCACAGCCCTCTTTTTGACTCGTGCAGTATACTAAATAAAACTCTTTTGATGCATTTCCATTGCTTATATTTTGAACAGATTTTTATTTACACTTAATGTTTTTCACTTATGACCAATTTGCTTAATGACAGTTCATACCGTATTAACAATGGTCTCATAAAGGCTGCACCAAAGGCTGCACTGTGATGGTTTTGTGACCATCACAAAACATTGCACCAAACGCTCCCAGTCACATGATCAGAATGCTAGGCAACCTGTTCACATTTATTTGCCAAGTTCCCTATGAACATGTGATTGCCATTTGCACCCCTTCCTTAGAAAGTTGGTGGAGAAGACATCAGAGAAAGTTGTAGAGTTGTTGTTGGCAGCTAAGAGTATATCCTGTCTGGGGCTAGTTGGTTGTGCTTGAGGCTGAAGAATTTCAGCTCTGTCCCTGCTTGCACGGAGCTGAAATTCTTCAACAGAGAATCAGCTTCGGCTAGTGGTTTAGGCACCAGGCTAGAAACTGCTAGCACACTGGGAATTGTAGTCCATGCATGAAAGCCAGTTGAGTCATAGCCACTCTGTCACTATCTCTCCATTCAACCCACCTCGGGGTGATTATTGAGGGAAAATAGGAGGAAGGAATGTTAGGTATGTTCGCAACTTTGAGTTATTTATAAAAAATAATAAAAACTAGGATGAAAAATAAATTTGTAGTCTTTTCAAACTAATTGAATTGAGCGACTTTTGAAAGCATATATTCTTTTGGAACAGCATTCCCCAACCTTTCCGGCTTTGCGGACTGGCATGGGGCCGAAGGAATGGGTGTGCATGAGCTGCGTGCACACACTCCATGGCCCCAGGGTTGGGGACCCCTGTCTTAGAATGTATAGATGGGATGTGGGAGGAAATGCAATTCATTATGATGGATTGACAATCCAGTGTTTAATCGTAATGGTTTTTAATATAAACTATGATGTTATCTAGATATTTTAGACTTCAGTTTCAATCAGTTCCAGGTAGCATAATAGATGGCAAGGAATAGTTCACGCTATAATGCAAAGAAGGCACCATTGTTTGGGCACTTTGCTCTGAAGGACTTTTTTTTTAAAAAAAAAGTCTGCATTTATAGACATTCTGGAGTGTAGTTTGGGAAAGGAAACATTTCACATCATGTGTACTTTCCCCATAATACTTAGGTAGCATTTTAAACTTGGAAAATTATAGAGCCATTGTTTCTAAGATGCAATTAGACTTAGATTATGGTTGTATTCCTCCCTTGAGAGACCTGCTGTCAATATTTCCCTTTTTCCTTCAGAAGAAAAATAAACAATAGATTAAAAATAATAAGTGTTGCTCTGTGGTGGCTACTGCTCATGTATTTTTCAGTCATTATTTTGCTTTAGGTCACTATACATTTTCTCTGCCTTTCAGGGAAATTTTGTCTTGCAAGTCTCATCAGTTGTGCATGGATTTAGCAAGGGAAAATATAAACCTTTTGCAAAGATAATTGAGAATACACGGACATTCTCCTTGTGTTCTTTGTAGTGGAGGTGGATCAAAGTCAGCATTATTTGCCAGAATTGGCTATAGTCACCTGCAAAAGTCTTTCATCAGCAGAACATATTCTTGATAGGATCATCTGCTTTCATTGCATATATTTAGGGTTAACCCAAGATACATGGCTGAGATGGAGCAAACATTGCAATGTATCCTGAACTGCCACATTGCTTACAGTCACAGTCACTTACTGGTCTCATTTAATTACGGCCTTCGTTTAACAACCACAACTGGGATTGCTGGAATTATTATCACTAAGCAACATTCCAGCCCCAGTTGCTGTTGTAACCTGAGGACTGTCTGCACAATATTGAAACCTTTTAACTCATAATATAATGCATAATATAAAAGATATTTTATAAACCTACAGTATTTTATCCATTTTTTTTCATTTATATTGTAGAATCCAAATACTGTAACATAAGGTTAAACATTATTCTTTAAAGCCTTAGAATATTTTGCTTTCTTAACTAATGGGAATACATTGGCATAATATATTGGGAATGTTTTATCTCTGTTTTTCCTATAGTACCGGTATTACTTGTCTTTTTATTTACTGAATGAAAATTATGGAGTCTGATAATTTCTTAATATAATTTGCAGGGTCTTCCATAGAAGAAGATGTTAAAATCAATGCCCCTTTTCTATAGCAGTCCTCCAAAACCTGCTAAACAGACTGAAAACAAGAAGATGGCCAAAGCTTCGACATCTTCTGAATCAGAACCTGATTCATTGTCAATTGAATCATCCTCTGAAGAAGCCCATCCAAAAAACCACACGAGAACTGAGAACCACAAGCAGATTCCTCCCTTTGAAGATTTTCCTCAATCACCTTCGGAACTCACTGAAACAGACCATGATAAGGACAAGCAGAAAACAGGAGTAGGGAAAAAAATAGTTCGTTATTTCTTTGACAGAGGTGGGAAAAGAAAAGAAAAGACACCTCAAAAGGAAAAATGTGAGCCGATTACAGGTACAGAATAATGATCATATGGAAGGACAGCCTGTCACTGTATATATTAGGGGTCTCCAAACTTGGCACTTTTAAGACTTGTGGACTTCAACTCTCAGAATTCCTCAGCCAGCCAGGTTTGGAAGCCCCTGCTATATGTTATAGTCCAGGTTGTAGATTTACAGAAGAGTTGGCAAGGTAGGCATGAAACACTCAAAAGTATTCTAAGTGTCATCCACAGAATCTCAAAACTGAAAATGTTTTAAATTGAATGGTGAAATACAAACTTTCAAAGGTGAATTGGCTGAAATGTCACTAGAATTAGCCATCTTGAAAATTTCACTCTTGTTTTATAAAATTATATCTGCTACCATGCAAGAAAATGACATCTGAAGTAGTTAGTGGGCTTTGTGTAGACAAGAAGGGTCATGTAGAATATCATGTCCAATTTTATGCTTAATGCATGATATATGAACCTTTTTCATCCCTAAGTAATGACATGATCTACAAAAGAGAAGGGGCTTTCTTTTAATTAAGTGTCCCTACGTCAAACTCTTACTAACTTTCATAAATGTGTTTTTAGTATCTACCACAATTCTTCCACTGGGATCAATTAAAAGCAGACTTCAGATAGGCTCATGCCCTCTCGAATATCAACGTACCCCTCTTGAATATTCATTATCTACCCACTCACCCACTGTCCTTTCGCAAGGCATTAAATCTGATTTTACCATCTGGCCCGAGGCCTTGATAATATGAGTGAGCCCACTTCATGGCTAATTGGAATGTAGGACTGTTCTCAGTTGCTATTTTATGCTGTTGATGTTATTTAATTTTGGCTTTTTAAAATTTTGTTACTAATTGTTAAAGAGGAAGGGAGAGCAGGGTGGGGAGGGAGGGTTTCATCCATGATTCTCCAACTACAGAGTTACTAGGTGGCTGCTAGATAGATGTGCTTGGTTAAGACTTACTTTTTGAATTCCTTGCCAAAGAGATTTTCCTGACATCATTACTATCAATCTGCCTTTGATTGATTATGTGCCATCAAGTCTGTGTCAACTCTTATGACCACATAGATTCCCTCCATGATGATCTGTAACTAACTCTTTCAACAGTGCACTCATTGCTACTGGTTGTCCTTGTGTTTTTTTTTCTTCTAGCCTTCTCAGCATTGGAGCCTTCAGTAGAGAGCTAGAGTTACTAGGTGTGTCCAATAATGTGTCCTAGGTGTGTCATATAATGTGTCCAAAATAGAATAATTTAGCCTGGTCATTTGTGCCTCAAGTGAGAACTCTGGGTTGATTTGTTCAGTGGTCCATTTGTTCATTTTCTTGACTATCCATTGCAATTCTGAGGAGTCTTTTTCCAACATCAGCCTTCAAAAGAGTCAATATTTGAATATCTTTTCCAAGGCATTCATGGCTGCTCTACCAGGTGCTAGTCTGTAGCATATTTCATGGCTTCTTGTTCCTTTACTGTTGATTGTCAATTCTAAAAGGCAGAAACTATTTATCACTTCAATATCCTAATATCCTCATTATCAGCTCTAAGGCTGGTAGTAACACCTGCTGGCACTCTTTTGGTCTTCTTTATATTCAATTTTAGTCCGATTTTTTCATTCTGTTCCTTGACCTGTATTATTAGAGCTTGCAGATCCTTTGTATTTTCAACTATCAGATATCAGCACAATGCAGTATTGATGTTTCTTCCTCAAATTTTAAAACCATGCTCAGCTTCTTCCACTCCAGCTTCCCTTAATGTATGTTCAGCATACAGGTTGAAAGACTAAGTATCTGTGCTTCACAGCTCTTCTGATGTGCTGCATCACAGATTTATGATAAAATTGTGCTGATGTACAATTACTTATCATTGTTCAGAGAAATGACACAGGGCAACTGCTACTCATTGACACTTGAAAGAAGAACATTATTCTTCTGCCAGTGAGCTGATTTATTTTGATTACTATTAATCATTAAGGAGTTCTGTAAAAACCCAAATGGATTTTGGGGTGTCAGAAACATAACTTTCTACCTGACTGAGACACAGTCAAACCACAATTTGATAGAAGTATATTGCAGTCAACTTTGCAGTGGTCAAAATGTTGAACCAGGTATCACTCCCAAATAACAGACAATACTTTTGTATCAGTGGAATATAAATTCTTTGTAGCCAGACAGAGCAATTAAATGCATGTAAATTACATATTGATATAATTCTGCAAATGATCTTAATTGATTAAAATATTTTTATTAGATTTCTAACATGCCTTTCATTCAAGAGCTATTGGCACTATTTGTACAATAATGCCCTAATGCAAATGATATAAATCTCTACAAATGAGATATTTTGGATTCAGTAGACATCCAGAATAACAGATACTTCCTGAATGGTGCGTTACATTTATTTTCAAAATGGACTGATCAGTTCAACAAAATAAGGTAACAGAAATGTTTAGACTAACAATGAGAAATAAAGAACTAGCAAGATAGAAGGCTCCTAGACCAGGGGCGGGTTCCTAATTTTTTTACTACCACTCTGTGGGCGTGGCTTATTTTGTGGGTGTGGCTTGCCAGCCATGTGACTATGTGGGCGTGGCTTGCCAGCCATGTGACCGGGTGGGCGTGGCTTCTCGGACTGCTGAAGGGAGGGGAACTGAGATAGGTTCTGCCGCCCATTCCCCCTCCCCTCAGCAGCTCGAGAAGATTTGAACGTGCAAAAATGCCTAGGATCATCACCGCGGTTCATGGCTGCTCGGATTGCTGAAGGGAGGGGAATGGAGATAGCTCCTGCCGCCCGTTCTTTCAGCGTCTCACGCGCTCCCTCAGCCATCCTCCCCTGCTTGGACTCACTGTGAGGTAGGAAGGCAGCGCATGCGCAGTGCCGGAAGCTCGGCTTCTGGGCATGTGCAGAAGAAATTTTTTTTAAAAAAAATTTTTTAAAAAAAATGGCGGTACCCAGGCACCGGCAACCGACCGCACCGGTACTGGACATCACCAGCGGGCCGCTACCGGTGCTATACAGTGGACCGCGGTAGGAACCCACCATTACCTAGACCAGTCTTTTGTCTGCTTATTTCAGTTTTTACTTGGAGAGAATTTGCATCCTTGAGAAAAGCTTACTAAAGAAGAAACCCTAACCCTTCTTTTTCTTAGTTGAGATTCCATCAAGGTGAGCTCACACATGGTTTTCAATGGTTGAAGTAGTATAAGTTGGGGATGATCCCTCAACCGTTCAACTGGGAAGTGCAAGACTCATCCCAACACAGCATACTGAGAAAGTATTTTTCCTCCTTTTCAAAATGAAAAATTGAAGTCATGGAGAACAAATTTAGTGTTGCTACAGAAACCAATCTCAATTTGTTATCTCCTTGAAAAAAACCACTACATGCACTTTTAGACTATGAATTGCTCTGAATAGACTTAACTTGAAATTGGGGAAATATAACTTGAATGAATTAGTAACCTATCAATCACGTGACATTGATTACCATGGTGTTTCTACTTTGTTTTGCCAGTTGACCAAATCAAGCAGCTGATTAAGAGCCAACATTTTTACGAAGCCAGTCAACATCTCATCACGCAAAAAAAATCCAACAGCAATCTGGACAGCAGAAATGATGAAGAAACATTGGGCAATCAGACTGAAATTGAGGATTTATTAGAACTTTTATATCAAGAGGTTCTCAACACCATACAGTCATCTATCAGCATAGCATCAGCAAAACCAGAATTGCTGAATAATGCAGTGAGAGCAGTTGTTATGTGGGTGAAGGAGGAGGAGGAGGAGAGATCTATTAATTTCCAGCTCAAAACATGGAAAGAGGAATGGAGGAACACTATCCAGAAATCTGTAGAATACCGAATGAACTCACCTCCTTTGGTTGATAACAAGGACCTCTCTACCACTGGTAACACTTTCTTGCATATGGGTAAGACTATGAAGAATGACATGATCACAGTGGTGAAGCATATTAAACGCCATTACCCTAAGAATTTTCAGGTGTGCAACACTTATGCCAAGTTCTACCACCATTACTTTTCATCTCAGCTGGAGTTATTTGCTGAGTTTGAATTGAGCAAAGATGACAATTACCTCCTTCTCAACTGGGCGCAAAATTTATATCCAAAGTAAGTAATAATTTATACTGTATCTGGGTTTTTCTGCAAGTCTTGCAATTTAGACACCGATCAATTCCAGGCAAGGTACAATAAAACTGGCATGCAATAGCAATAGCACTTAGACTTACATACTGCTTCACAGTGCTTCACAGCCCTCTCTAAGTGGTTTACAGTGTCAGCATATTGCCCCTGTGATGATCCAGGACCAGGCACGAAGGCCACACAGCCAGCTGAGAATTCAAACTCCCCTTTAATGCTCCAAATTTCCCCTAAACGCTCCCACATTCTTGGCAAGTCCCAGAGCAAAGTGCACACACACACACACAGAAGCCTCTGGCTGCGCGCAGTCTAGCAAAGGAAACAAACCGGGAAATGAGTCCATGAAGCAAGGAAGAAACAAGCAGTCCTGCAAACTCCAGACGTCTGCAATGGCACACAAAACTTTACAAACACCCCTCCCCACAGCGTCTCCTTAAATCTCAGTCCCCAGGTGTGCCTTATGAAGAGGGGCAGGGTGCTCCCGAGTTATCAGGGCGTCCTGCACTGTTCCCACCTTCTCTCCACTCTCAGTACTCTGGGATCAGGAGGGGGCTGTCTTGTTCATCGCCTGAGCTCCGTCGCTCCTCATTTCCACTTCTTGCCCTCTGTCGGTCATCCTGCCCCCATTCCTCCCTGCTAACAAGCCGTCCCAATCCTGAGGGGCTCTGGGCTACCTTGTCCTACTCCTCCACATTCCTATAAAGCCACCCCCTCAATCTCCGTCAGCTCCAGCTCTGGCTCGTCCTCCGCATATTCGGCTCCGACGGTATGACAGCCCCCAACAATCTGGGTCCTCATTTTACCAACCTCAGAAGGATGAAAGGCTAAGTCAACCTTGAGCCGTTGAGAATGGAATTGCCGGAACTCAGCAGAATTAGCTTGCAATACTGTATTCTAACCACTGTGCCACCACAGTTTTTAATAATAAAAATATAATAATAAAACAAAAACAATATAATTATAAAAAATAAAAGAGGAAACAAAAGCTGATGGTGGGTCTGATTATAATTACACATAATTTAGCAGTGGCCCAACCAATGTAACCATAAAGCCTAGGGGAACAATTAGGATATTAAGGCTTTCCAGAATGCCAGCAGGATGGAGACCACACAAATATCACAGGGAATCTCATTCCAGATTCAGGCATCACTCCAGAGGAGATAGACTTCTGTGGTCTTGTTAGACAACATTGTTACTGAAGCGACTTGGAGTCCACCAAAGTTTATTGGATTGAACTAGTTAGTATGATATCATGGAATCTGAGTAGTCAAGTAATCAGTAATATAGAGCTTCATAGGTCATAATCAACACATTGAATCACTCCAGAAACATACAAGTAATCTATCCAATAATCCCTTGATGTGAAAAGTAATTGGCCTTCAATTTTGAGATTCCTATTAAAAATGCATACAAAAATGGAAGCATGAAGAGAAAATTCCATCAGAATGTGTTAAAAATAGGCCTTAGGGGAAATTGTTTGCCAAAATGCACATTAGCAGGGAAATATGAAAATACGCTCTTCTGAAAATATTCACCATTTTTCATGCAAATTTTAAGGTATGTACAAACCAATACGAAAACAAACTATAATAGGGATAATGCCATCCCTAGAAGATAGTGCTGAGGTAGATAAATAGTTTAAGCTGGTGTAAAGCAGCCCTATGTTGATCAGAATAGGATTAAGAATGCATCTTTCATTGTTACCTGTTAGGCTGTTATACAGTTGAACGTGTTCAATAATGAAGACTGTTGTTATATCTATTTAGATTCTAATGGGGATTATCAAGACATTTGGCTGTAACATAAAAGGCAGTCTTGAAAATATCTAAATGTAAGCTGCTCTCAATTACCGTTTGAGGAAATAGAACAATGACCTGGTACGGATATTCGAAAGCAGTGTCTGTTTTCAATGAACTTTGAACAGTTATCCTCAGTTCTCCCCACTAATTCAACTCCAGTGCTTTTTAGATTTGTTGCCTGTTGCAAGGTGGGTTCATCTAGCCGCCTTTTAAAATTTTTGTTTTAAATGCATTTCCCACTCCTGTTTCAGTAGCTTGGATTGTCACTATAAAGGTTGCCAGTATCAATTATTTTTTGAAGATTAGGAGTCTTCAAAAGTCAAATGTGAAATGTTGGTCATACAATATGGGTGGTTTTCACATTGGAGCCCAAGCATTCTGTAGCAAATAGCCTACTTTCACATCTGCTTTATATTGAGAATTTTTGGGAAATTGAATCAAACAATGAGGAAAGTATATGTTACCAGCTGATGAAATACTTTTTGGCTATTTCAGGGACATTAAAAACAGCAGTGTTTTAGTTGAAGAGTTGGATGAAGCTAGTCTTGGAAACTTGTTGCCGTTGGGAAAGATCAAACAGCTTGAACAAACTTATTTGACTCATGAAGTGGTAAGAATTCTGCTTATCTTTTACTCCATAGCTTTTCAAGTTAGTTATGTTCATGTAAGAATTTGTGCAATGTGTCACATTCAACTTGTCACTTTTCACAGTGGTTGAGTTCTCACATTTTACCCATTTGAGGGTCAAAAAAAAAAATCAAGGTAGCGGGTGCAACCACATGATCAAAGCCCTGCTTTTTTTCTGACACATAAGGACTAAGCTTAGATACTGTGTTCACACCTACCACGTTGGCTTTCTGGATTTTCCCACCCCCAGGCCCATGTACTGCAGCATCATTTTGTCTCTTTAGCTTTGATTTAATGTGGTATGTAAACAAAACCACTGTGGTTTGTAAAATACTTCTAATTTAACATTACATTTGAAACTAGACTACTGTCAGCTTCCCAAGTGGACCAGACAAGAAATGCAACAGGGTGAGCTAATCCTACTTTATTACAAGGAGACGTTAATGGAATCTTGCAAGTCTGAAAGTACAAATCTCCCACTGTCTCTTTTTACCATCTGATTAATTAGAGCAGATCCTTTCTAAGTTTATTTCTCTGCCCATTGCTCAGTTGTGGACTACTGCCCTTTTTATCTAATTGTTCCCTAAGCAGCATCTCTTCCCCTCTCCCATCTTTCAGGGTAATTCCCACATTCCATTACAGCTATTGCAGGTTATTCAATACTGCACTGCTGATACAATGGGAAAAAAGAGGAACTATGTAATTCCTGTTTTGATACAATTATCAGGTTTTTTTCTCATTGTTCTTGGGTAGTTTACAATTTGGAATGTAGATGCAAAGATGTTTCTGCTCCTTGCAGTCCCACGTTCAACACCTGGCGTCCAATATATAGTAGATGCCAGAGCCCAGAATTGGGTAATGTCTCCCTGGTGCTGATGTCTGTCCTTCTTCCACTCACATAATCCCAGAAGAACCTCATTAGGAAGCCAAGGGCTATTGCAGGAAAGTTAATATGTATTCCTAAATATTATAGGTGCTGCTATTACCAGAGAGGGTAACCACTCTTGTATGCGGGACTTTCCAGAAGACACTTTGTTGTGGATGGACCATTTTGGCTCTTTATTAGCTTTCATTCCATAGCCCCTACATAGCTCAGATGGATAGGCAAAGACCTATTAAACTGAAGCCCAGCATTCAAAATCCTTGTTCGTGAGCTACTTTTTCACTTAGTGGAGGAATTTATTTATTTATTTATTTATTTATTTATTTATTTATTTATTTATTTATTTATTTATTTATTTATTTATTTATTTGTCAAACATGTACAAGATAGCAGGTATAGGTATAAACATAAACAAAGTAAATACAGATAAATGAGGACAATAGGACAGGAATGGTAGGCACGCTGGTGCGGTTATGCACGCCGCATTTTATAGATATAGATATACATACATACATACATACATACATACATACATACATACATACATACATATATATGAGAGAGAGAGAGAGAGAGAGAGAGAGAGAGAGAGAGAGAGAGAGAGAGAGAGAGAGAGATGATAACATACATATAGATATAGATATAGATTTATATCATGCAGCAGAGTTACTATTCAGTCATTTTAAGAGCGCTTTAGATTTAAATATATGTGCATTTCTAGAGAGTGAACGGCTAATTGTATATTTTGGTCTTTTCTTCTTTTCTCACAAAGGATTTTGTTAGATGCTGTCTGGACAATTGTTTGAAAATAGAAGTCAAGAACTGGATGAAAGGGGCAGCACCAGAGATATTGGATGATTATTATCATAGTGAATTATCAATAGATGCTATAAAGGTAAGTAACAGATATTTTATGTTTATGTAAGTATTCAACTCCTGAAAAATTGTTCCAGGACCGCAGCATTCCTGTGGAAAGATCCATAATTATAGATCTACCCTGATAGTGGAAGAGCCTCAAGAAAGCATTCCTGGACATTCAGAATAATCTTAGTTCCACTGGATCTTTTTTTCTTTTTTTTCCCATCATTCCATTCCCAGTTCTAGCACACTATTATAGTTGAATCTGACAGAGTAATTTTCAACTAATTTCAGTGGGAGAATTAAAAGGAAAATATATGCCAAGACAAAAAATGGAAAGCAAAACTATTTTTGTTTCTACCCTGACTACAGCAAGTCAATAAAACTTTGAAATAATGGATGGCCTGATGTGGAACTTTCTAATCACTATTAAGGTCACTGGTACACTCCTACATTCAACCATTTCATTCCAGATCTTTGGACTGGCTAATAAACTCTTAGGTTGGTTTATTATTGAGAATTGTGCGGATTCCAGATGTTCTTATCCATGGGTTTGACTAAGACCATTTTAAATCCATTTTTTTCTATGATTTGAACCCTGTTCTTCTGACACACACGTTCTCCTATTCTCACACCATTACTACTACTACTCCCCAAAATAACACTACATAGACCTACAGACCCTGGGAAGTCCCCTATCTATAGCTTTTCCCATTTTATTTCAGAATGAAAATTAAAGATAGAAAACTAAAATAGATTTGGTCTGTTTTACTAGAGACAAGCAAGCAAGTTTCACTAATACAGTGAAGGTTTATTGACAAGTAATAGTTCTCCCCCCCTCTATATAGAGTTTTCTTTTAACAAGTGTTCAAGCAAATTACCAGTAACTGAAATGTATATTCCAGTTAAGGGACCAATCCTAACTAGACTCCCAATGAGCTTAGTTGTAAATGCAGATACAGAAGGTAGAGAACCCTGGCGGAGATCAGAGGGTGGGGATATGCATCTGATGCCCAGCAGTGATGACATGCCCACTGGATTCTTGTCCATAATAGTCTTCTTTTTACCCATTCATGTCTAGCTTCCCAATCCCATCCTTTTTGATTTGTTCTTTACTTTGGCTGCTTTTTGCCTTTTTTTTTTCTTCCTAAAATGGTTATCTTGCAGCCCTACCTCAAGAGTGCTCAGGTTTTGTGCTTACTCCAGGCAACCAAGAAATGTTTCAATAGCACTGCAAGCTTCCTCCTCCTAAGCTGTGATCTTCACACCTGCTTCCTGCTTTACCTCAATCTACAGATCCTGTAGAACTTCAACCAATTGGGATTTCTCCATTTTGCATCACCTGACAGAGGAACAAACCACATCCTATTGCAACTTTTAACTTGGCAGGTTTAAAGAAACAAAGTTGCAGCTCCAAAATATGCTTTAAATGTTAGACAATATGCATTAAAACATAGCAAACCAGTGCAAATTCCAAAAATTCAATTCCAGTTTTGTTCTGGTCCAAGCACAGGATTGCTTTTCTCAGACAGATCAAACTCCACGCTAACGGGAAATCATGCAGATTACGTTTATTGTCTGGTATCCTCCTCATAGATTCACATTTCAAGATGAGGTTCTTCAGGATATTCATAATCTGTCCCATTACACGTAGGTGAAAAGAGATTCATTTCTCCCCATCTTCCGGCTGTTGCATGGTCCTTTGTTAAGACTTTAAAATGACCGCTGGTCTGCATGGCACAATTACCCAGCAGCAGAAGTATAGCTCGATGGCCGATAAGAACACACAGATGTGGTCACATGTCATGGACTACATTACCCAGAGTGAAATCCCCGACTACATTCCCCATAATGCAATCTTTTAAAGAGACACCTCTTAATCCAAACTAAATATCCTTCTAGTCTAATCTATCAGCACAAGTTTCAAAGTTTTCCCAACATCATAACTATTAAGGTTACTCTATTTTTCATTTGAAAGTGTGCTGACACACACCCTCAACATTCCTGATTATTGGAGTGGAGTCACACAGTTCAGCTTATAACATAAGCAGGAAGTACTTAATTACAGAACTGGGAAACCTTGTCATTCTGGAATAGAAATGTGGAAACAGTCACAAAAAATCCATTGTCATTTTAACATCCTTAGGAATTTCCTGGTTTCAGTCAGCCTGGAAAAGGAAGCTTGCAGTACTAATCAAATGGGATTGGGCTGTGGAGGAGTGGGTTGAAAAACATGGACAAAAAGTAACATTTGAAGGTCAAAAACAGAAGTTGTAGTCTCTTTGTTTCTGGAACTTTTTTATTATTTAATTTTCAAATGGTATGCATTTCTTTCTGTTCTTTGAGATTATCCCATTTTGCTTACTAATAAATCATCTTGGTATCCTGTTGGAGGGAATGTTTATATTTATATTTATGATTATGCTTGTAGAATGGGAGAGTTATGTATTAAAAAGTTAAAAGTACTAATTCTTTGATTTTGTGGGGGGATGGATGTTTTAGGCTATCTATGGAGCACAAGTGCGCGCTGAGGTTATCGCTCCAGAGGTGGGCCACCAAATGTCAGCTCTACTTTTGACAGAACTCTTGACTTTTCTGCGATGGTAAGATAGCAAATCGCTGATAAAGTGATATCATGGCATGCTTGGCTACCAGTGTAAAGTTACTAATTATTGTTTTCATTTTTATGATCTCTCTAGCTATAAGAAAGAACTGGAGACATTCATTGAAGAAAATAAACAGAATAAATATTATGAAGCGATAATAATTGCAAACATTAACAATTTTGAGAATTTCCGGTAAGAACAGAATCCTAGTACTACAAATTTCTTACATAGTAGAGTTGTGCAAAATGTTTGAACCTTTTTGTTTTTTTTCTTATCCATAATCTCTTTCACTGCATTATTACCCCCAAGCATTCTTCTTCATATTTCTCATTAGCATATAACTACATATTTCCATAGAAGTTCATAATGTAATTCTTTCATTCCCTTCCAAGCCACTTCATCATTCCTACCCTTTTCTTACATCCATTTTCCATCCATTTTCTTAGGAGATTCATCTTATACTCTTTCCAAACAGGATTTACAATCATTGTACTTTCTCTCTAGTTTCTTTCATTTTCCCTCCTTTTTCATCCATGTCCATTTCCCCCCAAAACATACCTTGTTATTTTCAGAAAATTGTCTATCAAACCATCTGGTCTCATCCATGTATCCTTTACTAATTCTTTTAGTCATTCATCATAAACAATCAAATCCGGATTTATGATCCATTTTTCCAGGTGTACATATGAATACACTTAAACCATTTATTCAGAACAAAAAGATCTGTTTCTAAGCAGATATTATTATTATTCATTTTTGTGTCTCCAAAAGGCCAAATGTTTTTTTCTAAATGCTCTCATTTGATTTCCACTATGCATTCATGTTGTCCATCAGAATAATTATTTCCTCCTGGATCACATCTGTACAGACTGTTGCATAATGTTTAATTCTTCCACGACCTCATTCAGTGAAGAGTAACATGAAATATCACCAACAGATATATCTACTTTTATACATACTCATAATAACATAAATGAAAGTATGTAATGCTTTCTGATATTATAGCCCTTTATAATAATTTTTATTTATTTATCAAATATATTTGTTGCCCATCTCTAAGTCCAGGAGACACTTACATCAAGATAAAACAAACATGCAATGATTATAAATAAAAATGGATTCAAATTACAGAAGCTAAGATGAGCTAAAAAACAAGAGTTTGAAGGGGAGAGGTGGGGTGCTGTCTCTGTTAGTGTGTTAACCATCTCCAGCCAGCAGCTTCTCCTTCAGGACCTCACACCTGTGAGCATGGCCAGATTTTAAGACTTTTCCTGAGGGGACTGATCTGAGGTATAATGTTCTAAAGCAGGGGTGTCAAACTCACGTCGTCATGGCGGCATCACATGATGTGGTGACCTTTGTACCCTTCACTAAATCAGGCTTCGGCGTGGCAAGCGCATAATGCACCCAGCCTACGGGCCGGGAGTTTGACAGCCCTGTTCTAAAAGGTTGGAGTTTGGCCAAAAAAAGGCTCTTCTCCTGGATCCCACTAGCCAAAATTCCTTGGCTTATGGGATCCATATTAGGTCCCTTTTGCCAGCACGAGTGGGGTCAATCCCATTGGGGATAGACAGTCCTGCAAATATCCTGGACCCATGCCATAAAGGACTTTAAAGGTAATAACCAACATCTTGAATTATACCTGCAAGCAAATTGGCAGTCAGTGCAAGTTTTGTAACACTGGTGTTACATGTGCCACCCTAGAAGGCTTCCAAAACTGTCCACGCCGCTGCCTCCTGGATCAATTGTAGCTTCTGAATGTTCTTCAAGGGTAGCCCCAATTAGACCTACAGTTTCAGTTCTCCGCATATATTCATCAACTCCACTCCGCATGCTGTGTCTGCTTTCATTCAGGCTATTATATTCTTCCCATTTCTTTTCACATACAATTTACCTGTATTTTTTTGTCTTTTGTTAATACATGCTTTTTCATATTTAATCCTTTTATATTCCAAGTTGCAATCTTCTGTGTACCATAGTCATCACCAAATGGATATATAGATGCTATAGATGTAGGTAGGTAGGTAGGTAGGTAGGTAGATATAGATATATAAATTTATGCTGCCCATTACAGAGTTGGTCAATTCAATCTTTCATATGACATTTTTAGTAAGACAGGAGAAGGTATAATAGCAATAGCAATAGCACTTAGACTTATATACCACTTCATAGTGCTTTACAGCCCTCTCTAAGCGGTTTACAGAGTCAGCCCCCAAAATTTAGGTCCTCATTTTACCCACCTCGGAAGGATGGAAGGCTGAGTCAACCTTGAGCCTGGTGATATTTGAACTGCCAAATTGCAGGCAGTCGGCAGAAGTAGCCTGCAGTACTGCAGTCTAACCACTTCGCCTCCCAGTATCTCTTTGCTGCTGATGAATTGTGGTCTTGATTTTGCAGCTCAGTTCTTATAGCCAAAAGACAGAATTCGGAAAGCTTCAAATACCCACTCGTTATGAACGTCTTCATTTCATGCTAAAAGGAAGGTATCCTTCAAGCTGAGCGTCAATTGCAATTACTTCATGGTCTCATCTGTGTTTTACAGCAATATGGAAGTGGTTTCCATTGTTCTATTCTGGATTTTATTTTAATTTGCCAGTCAACTTGCCTTGCAGTCCTGATATTTCCTAGAGGTCTGCTCTCAAAGTGCTAACTTGACCCAGTTCTGCTTAGCTTCCAAGCACAGACATTAGCTAGGTGCTGCTTCCTTTTGAGACTGAATGCTAAACAGGTGCAATTTATGCAGACTTTTATCCAGAGTTGCCTGGAGTTGGGTGGCATCTAAATTGAATAAATTACATTAGTATTAGCAACCATTATAATTATTGCTGCTGTTATTATTCTGATTTGTTATGTATTGTATACTTTTTTGGTTAAGAATTACATAGCATTGTATTCAATGGATTTTGTAAGCTGCTGTAAGCAAAAAGAACAGATGTTTTAAAATAGCTGAAGAACAAGGTCTTTAATTGGTTGTTAATTGGATTTTCAGGATCTATACGGAGAAAAGCACAGATTCAACTGAGAGTGATGTTAAAAGGAACATCTTTTCCATACTTGATGACCTTCAGACGACTGGGTTTAATGTGTTCCTTGAACCCATGTTTCCAGAGATACAGGTATTCTTACAGATATATACTACAAAGCTACTTACCCAGCTCATTCAAGATCCTTTGCTGCCTGAGGCAAAGCATAAGATGAAACTTAAACCTTCTCCATTCAGTGAAGGTGAATGGATGACTTTCTCTGGAGTTCTAAGGATGGGAAAGCACCTTCATCCTACTATACTGCAAAAAGAAAAATACGTTTTATGATATTTTTCTCTTCCACTGGAAGACAACAGCGGGGTGGGGGGGGGGTTGGATGGGCATGGATTAATAAGAATAGCCACAGCTATTCTAGTGTCAGCCTCCCTGATGGAATAATTATCCTTGCTCTTTAATCTTCAGTGGAAAAATAGTGTCTCCCAGGAAAACATTTTTAGAAAGTGAACAAAGTTAAACAAGTCCATAACCAGCTTAATGTCAGGGAAAAGTTGCATAAAAATGCTTATAATAAAATTAATTATAATGAACATTAAGGGAGCAATGGAGCCCACTGTGTGATAGCCTGAGCTATGAAGGAGAAAGGACAGTGAAAGTGTCTTCGTTTGTAATTTTTTTCCAGTCACATTTAAACTAGCAGAATTAGTTGCTGCTTGAAAAATACCTGATCAAGTTTTTCCTCAAAGAAAGGGGATTTATGGGAATTTCTTTTCAAAAAAACTGAACAATTTTTAAAATTTGTTCCTTAGACGCTTTTGAAAAAGTTTAATGAGAAGAAATGGGATTCCTGCAGTGGCCTTATGGATGAAATAATTACAGTCATAGATGCCCGTATCCGTGTGTTCAAGATGCTTAAAAACCCTCATCGTCAGGTGAGCTGATGCAAGGAACTGTTGCAAAGCTGGCTGAGGAATTCTGGGAGTTGAAGTCCACAAGTCTTAAAAGTTGCCAAGGTTGGAGACCCCTGCTCTAAAGCACCTCTCCCCAGGCCATAGAAACTATTTTGGTCTTAAGTGAAACCAATTGTGTACATGTTGATGGCATTTTTATAACTCTGACAGTAGAATTTGTTTTCTCCCTTGTAACTGATCTAAGAAAATTAACCTCTGCTTCTTCTGTTATAGGTTATCATGGAAAGAATTCACCTCCATCTAGTCCAAAAATACATTCAAAGGCTTATGTGGAGAAACACCACACTCAAATCTCCTGAGAGGCAAAATCAATTGTCTGAACTTATCCGAAGTCATGCCTCTATTTTGTACACATTTTGCACAGATAATGTAAGTCTGCATCTCCAGTCCTGTAATACCAGTCTGGATGCCTTGTTGACCTTGCGGCATCCAGTAATGTTCATTTTAGAGTGAAAAGGCTGTTGTTGATTAACAAATAGATGATTTGGAGAAACAGATAACAGGCTTAAACTCAGGTAGCCAACTGGTACCTATGCTGCGAAGTCATATTTTGGCAGTAAAGGGGGATAGGCAGACTTGAATCTTCGGTAAGCCTACTCTCATCACTTTCCAACCTAAATCCCACGATCTTCTGAAAAGTTCCTGCTAGATTAAGAACTGTACACCAGTTCAGTTCAGAGTACATGCTTTGCATACAGACATTCTCTACTTCTGAGGAGGGCATGAAAAGATTCCTGTATGAAAGCTACCAGTCAGTGTAGATAGATACCCTTGAAGAGTATCCGGAGACTTCAGTTGGTGCAAAATGCGGCTGCACGTGCTGTGGTGGGTGTGCCAAGGTACACCCACGTGACACCTATACTCCGCCAGCTGCATTGGTTGCCCATCGGTCTCCGGGTCCAATTCAAGGTGTTGATCACCATCTTTAAAGCCCTTCATGGCTTAGGACCAGGTTATCTTCGGGACCGCATTCTGCCTCATACTTCCCTCCGACCGGTTAGGGCCCACAGAGTTGGCCTCCTCCAGGTCCCGTCGGCCAAGCAATGCCGGCTGGCGGGCCCTAGGGGGAGAGCCTTCTCTGTGGCCGGCCCCGCGCTCTGGAACCAACTTCCCCCAGAGACCCGAACTATCCCCACTCTGCTGGCCTTCCGAAAAGCCGTTAAGACATGGCTTTTCCTGCAGGCTAGGGGTAGAGCTTAATCCACTCGAGCTCACCCCCAAGTATGTATGGTTGTTGAATGGTTGTTCGATGTCTTTTATACTGTGTTTTTAAATTTTTTATATTTGTTTTTAATTAATATTTAATATTTGGTTTATTCTTGTATTTTTCTCTGTTGTACGCCGCCCTGAGTCCTTCGGGAGTTGGGCGGCATATAAGAATACCAAAATAAATAAATAAATAAATAAATAAATAAATAAATAAATAAATAAATAAATAAATAAATAAATAAATAAATAAATAAATAGATTGTTTTAATTGCATGTTTCAAGTCCAATACGCTTGACTGTTCTAGAGCTGTTCTAAAGAATAAAGAAATAAAGAAATACATAGAAGCATCAGGGAAACTATGTACAAAGTACTGCTGTCCACCCCCCTAAGTTAGGGGAGGTTCTACCACTTTGTATCCAATGATTATTTTTGGAACAGGAGAAAAAATTAGGGAAATACACCTTTTGTTGTTGCTGCTGCTGCTGTTGTTATTATCTCTCTTATTCATTAAACATGAAACTCAGTCAACTGAACATTTTAAAATGTATCACAAATATTGACACATGTGATGGTTGATACGGGTTACTGCCAGCATCTTAGGTATCAACCAAGTATCTTCTTAAAATGTACGATGTTCCGAGTAGCACAGTTTTTGCAGTTCCGCTGGTGTTATTGCAGGAAGCTTTAATTTCTTGATGTATTTTGTAAAATTCTTGGATATACGGTAGTACCATGACAATGGGTATCACTGTTACATGTTTCATGCATAATCACATAGTTTCGATGGCCAGGTCGCAATATTTCTATAATAATAATAATAATAATAATAATAATAATAATAATAATAATAATAATAATAATAATAATAATAATAATAATAATAATAATAATAATAATAATAATAATAATAATAATAATAATAATAATAATAATAATAATAATATCATACTATCATACTATCATACTATCATACTATCATACTATCATAGTCAAGTTACATCATTGGAGAAATTGCTGCTGAAATTTTCAATACCACCTACTCCAATTTCAGGAATTTGGTTGTTTATTGAAGCAAAATGTATGTGCTTCACCTATTCAATGTTCGATATATATGTCCTTGTCACGCAATGATTTTATGTTGCCTGTTACATGTATATGCAGGGAGATGCATCCCTATCAAATATAGTGGTTTATTCCTGAGCACGTGATTAATATGTTCCTAGTACGCATGTGTACATTCCTTTCTTTTGATTCTTCCCTTTTGTTCTCTGCTTCTCCACGAAGCAACACCTATGTTATAGCCAGAATGTGATTTTTTTATTTTTGAAAGAAATAAATATCTTATTCATTAGAATTATAATGCGGTTTATTTTGACAATGTCAGAGTTCCAGGAAAAGATTCATTTCGCCTCTGATAAGAGTAATTCTTATCTCAACAGTCCTTGCTTTTACAGATAATCCTTGACTTGCCACAATTCATTTAGTGACTTTTAAAACTATAGCAGCACTGAAAAAGTGACTTATGACTGATTTTAACACTTACGATCATTGTAGCATCCCCATGGTCACATGATCAATGTTTGGGCGCTTGACAACTGGCATGTACTTATGACAGATGCAGTGTCCCGGGGTCATCTGATCCTCATTTGTAACCTTCCCAGCTGGCTTCTGACAAGCAAAGTCAATGGGTAGATTCACAAGTAGATTCACTTAACAACTATATGCTTCACAGCAACTGCAGTGATTTGCTTAATAACCATGACAAAATGTCATAAAATTGGATGTGACTCATTTAACAACTGTCTTGCTTAGCACTGGAATTTGGGGACTCAATTGTGATCCTAAGTCGAGGACTACCTGTACTTCTAGAAGAAAAAGTGTACTTCTGTTTTTTTTAAATATAAATTTTATTGAAAGTTTTAAAAAGAATATAACAATTAACACAAACTAATAAAGAATTAACAAACAGACAGAAAAGAACAAAGACAAAGGTACAGAAAGAAAAGATAAAAAGAAATAGAAAGAAGCAGCTTCCAACTTTCTTTGCAGCAAATTAAAAAAAGCATGATTACAAAATTATCTCTTACTATATAAAAAGTGTATTTTATTTTTCAGTGAGGCTGCTAAGATGGTCTTCAGAGGTTGCATATATGTGTGTGTGTGTATGTGTGTGTGTGTATAGATAGATAGATAGATAGATAGATAGATAGATAGATAGATAGATAGATAGATAGATAGATAGATAGATAGATAGATAGATATAGATATAGATATAGATATAGATATAGATATAGATATAGATATATAGTTGGGGGCATGCAGGCTTTAGGTTGCCCATCTCTTATTTTGGGCGTTATTTCAAAGTATATGGGTGAGAGAATTTATAATTGGTAGGAATTTGCAGAGTGAAATATTTAAACAGCCTATTTTATTTTGTTAGGGGTCTAAGGCCACATGGCTGGAGTCTGCTATCCCAAGCTTGGCTGAAATAATCAGACTTCAAGATCCAGATGCTATTAAGATTGAAGTCAGTGCACTTGCCAGTAGATATCCTGATATCAGGTAAGGAGGAAAAGTCTTATGAATTTGCTTCTAAGGACTAACCCAATAACAATCGATTCCTCTGATTTTGTGCCACTAACACCTCCATCTACACTAGAATAGGCAATGTGTGCATTTTCCACCATCCCATTTGAAACCACAGAATCCCAATTGTTGTCTATGGAGATTCTCAACCACCCAGGTCATGGTGGTCCCAAAGGTGCTTTTTTCCAACAGGCAACTGAACTTTCTTGTTTAAAAAAAAAACCATTTTGCTTCTCATCCAGAACTGAAGAAGCTTCTTGGATGAAAAGCGAAACGTTTTCAAAGGGGGAAAAAAACTCCAGGAGCTTTGGGGGGGCAACCCCCTTTGGAATCCCTCAGAATTCCCACTAAACACAATTTCCAAAAGCCAGGCAGCATTGTTTCTTGAAATCTCAAAAAGTTTTGAGAACTAGTTGCATATTGCATCTAAATCTATTTAAATTTAAATGAAAAATGAACATTTCCACTGCACTGATTTGAGCCACGCCTGTTGTATCTTTGGTGGCTCCTAGGCAGGACAGAAGCAGAAAGAAAAGATTCTCCTTCAATTATCCTATGAAATATACATCAAAATTTGCTGCAGTTAGATGGCATACAGGTAGCTCTTGATTTAGGATTGGTTGCTTAGCAACCGTTTGAAGTTACAACCTACCTAAAAAAGAGGACTTACAATCCAGATTTGAGGTTCCAATTGTCATCCCCTCACTCACAGTCATGTTCACATTTATGGCCATTTGCAGCCTCTAACAATCAGATGACCATATTTTACAGCGGTTTTGCTGAAAACCACCACTTCTGGCTTTTGACAAAACCTTACCACAGTGAAACAGTAGATTTCTTTAAGACCCGCAGCTTTCGCCTTATGATTGTCACATTCACTTCACCACCACCACAAATAACAAATGTAAAGTCAGATCTGTCACTGAGCTGTTTTACAACCATTAGGACTTACAACAACCCTAATGGTGAATCATACTCTCAATGAAGGCATCAATACTTCTCAGTTAAGAAACTGATTTCTATTAGTTCCCATGTATAATGAATAACAATAGAATGAGAAATGCAGCTTCTATCCTGAAAAAAACAAGCAGCACTCCACGGGAAATATGTGTTGCTGAGCTTCTTCCTTTTTCATTTTTTTCCCGTGCTATTTTTGTGGCTGAAAGGGGCACGTTGAAGCATGTTTCCATTTGCTTTGAATATAAATGTTTTTTTCCCCCTTCCATTCAGTTATGTCTACTTCTCAGAGTTTTCTTGGCAGGGTTTTTCAGAAGTAGTTTGCCATTACCTCCTTCCTACAGCTGACAGAAAAAAACACCTGACCCAACCTAGATAGTTTTGTGCCTAAAGTGGGACTAGAACTCTCAGTCTCCCAGTTTCTAACTTACTGCCTTAACCACTACACCACATCAGTCTGGCTCCTTATAACTGTACACGAAAGCTGAAATTGACTGCTTCTCATCTGATCTCACCATTTTTCTCGCCACATTGCTCTGTCATGCCTCATGCTTTGTTTTTGTTTTTCTCTTTCTAATACAGACGGAGACAGCTGTCTGCCATCTTGCACATTAAGCCCTTATCCAGTAGCAACTTTAACAGCATTTTGAGTGTGCTAAACATTCATGGAAATGCCACACTGCCATCATCGTCGCTGTTTTCAGGCATTAGGGTGCTATTTCCACTGCATTGATTTGAACTCCGCATACTGTACCTTTAGTAACTTCTAGGCAGGATAGAAGCAGATAGAAAAGCTGGATTCTTCTTGAACTATCCTATGCAATATATATATAGGTCAAAATTTGCCAGGTCAAAATTTGCTGCCGTTGGCTGGTATACAGGTAGCCCTTGACTTATGACCGGTTTTTCAGAAGTAATTTGCGTTGCCTCCTTCCTACAGCTGACAGAAAAAGACTGACCCAAGATCATCTAGATAGTTTTGCGCCTATGTTGGGACTAGAACTCACTGTTTCCCGGTTTCTAGCCTGATGCCTTAACCACTACACCAGTCTGGCTCCTTATAACTGCATACAAAGCTAACATTTCTGTTTCTCATCTCATCTCACCATTTTTCTTGCTACTTTACTCTGTCATTTCTCATCCTGTTTTTTTCTCTTTTTGCGATACAGAAAGAAACATCTCTGTGCCATCTTGAACATTAAGCCCTTATCCAATGCCAAGGTTAAAAGCATTATGAGCGTGCTCAAGAGTCATGGAGATGCCACGCTGCCATAATTATCACTCTTTTCAGGCGTCAAGCGTACCATTTAAATAACTGGGATAGTTTCCATTTATGATAAAAATTGTATTGTATTTAATAAAGTCCTACTGCTGGCATAATTTTATAACTCAATACTCAACCCTGGGAAAAACAGTGAAGTTTAGATGGAATGTAACACCCAATTACAGTTAGTCCTCGTTTTTTGACCATAAGTGGGACCAGGCTTTCTGTTGCTAAACAAGGCAGTTGTTAAGTGAGTCACATCGGAGTTTATGACTTTTTTGCCACGATTATCAAGTAAATCCCTTCAGTTGTTAATTTGGCTTCCCCCATTGACTTTGCTTGTGGGAAATTGTCTAGAAAGGTTGAAACTGACGATCAGGTAACCATGGGATGCTGCAACCGTTATAAATACATGCTGGTTGCCAAGTGCCTGAATTTTGATCATGTGACCATGGAGATGTAGCGACAGTCATTTTCAGTGCCATTGTAGCTTCAAATAGTCACTAAACAAATGGTTATAAGTTGAGGACTACCTGTATATAAATCATCTTGCAGGATGCATCCAGTACCTTCATGCTGGCTCATTTTCCCCTATAAAAACTAGGGGCTACATCTCCTCCAAGCTACCTCATACAGGGGGTACAGATAGGACGTTCAGAGGTTGTTTCATTTTTCTGCTATTTATTAAAGCATTTGATTTCTCTGGGACAGATTAAGAGAACAAAGACCTTTGTGAAATTACAGAGGATACAGAATGAGAAGAGCACTTTAGACACAGCCTTAGTTAAGAAACAAAATCCAGCTAAAGTTCTCTCAAATTAAACAAATGACTATATGAAAATCAAATGAGTCGAGGTGGCGCAGCGGTTAGAGGCAGTACTGCAGGCCACTTTAGCTGACCATGATCCGCAGGTCAGCGGTTCAAATCTCACTGGCTCAAGGTTGACTCAGCCTTCCATCCTTCCGAGGTAGGTAAAATGAGGACCCAGATTGTTGGGGGCAATATAAATATACATTGCTTACTGGTGTAAGCAGTACACCAGAGAGTGTACTGTACACTTAGAGAGTGCTTGCACTGTGAGGCGGTATATAAATCTCACAAATAAATAAAAATGTAAACCGAGCTTTGTCTATTAGCCTATCGTTATCAAAAGCCAGTTTTAACTCAGCATTTTGTTTATAGCTCCTGAGATAAGAGCTAGTGTGGTGCAGCATCACAGAACTGACAAGAGCAGGGGTGTCAAACTCAAGGCCTGAGGGCCAGATTCAGCCCGTAGGATGCTTGGATCTGGCCCACTGGACTGCTCTGGAAACAGCGAAGGACCAGCAGCGAAAACAGGCTCCCGATCTCCGTTTTTGGGTGGGACGGCCTCCTGCAACCCTCTGCCAGAGAAAACGGAGCTCGGGAGGGCTACATGCGGAGATTGGGAGCCCGTTTTCGCTGGCAGAGCGCTCGAGCCACTATGGGTGCCCCCGACATGAGTAACATCAAGCTGGCCACACCCACCCTGGCCATGTCCACCCGGTCCCCCAAGGAGAAACACAACCCTGATGCAGCCCTCAATGAAATCGAGTTTGAGACCTCTGGACTAGAGGCTGCATTCAGATTCTTACTCGCTATATAATACGCAGTCGGTGATTTGGAGCTACTCATTCTCTTCCTGTTTCACTTACTTCACAAGGTTGTTGTGATGAAATAAATGAATGAACACTGTGCCTCGAACGGCAGAAAGACATTATTAATAGTCCTCAACTTATGACCACAATTGAACCCAAACTTTATGTTGCTAAGTGAGAAATTTGTTAAAGTGTGTCTTGTTCCATTTTACAACTTTTCTTGCCACATTTGTTAAGTGAATCACTGCAGTTGTTAAATTAATAGCACAGTTATTACGTGAATCTGGTTTCCCCATTGACTTTGTTTGTCAGAATGTTGCAAAAGGCGATCACATGACCTGAGGACAGTGCAACCATCATAAATGTGAGTCAGTTGTCAAGCATCCAAATGTAAATCATGTGCCCATGAGCATGCTACAACAATCATAAGTGTGGAAAATGGTCATAAGTCACTTTTTTCAGTGCTGTTGTAACTTTGATTACTATGCGAACTGATGTAAGTTAAGGACTACCTGTATACCTGTATATACATATTAATAATATCTGTACACAATAGTTGTAAATACAAGCCTGTTGCTGTGTATAGTGTGCTTTATTTTTAATTATGACATTGTTTTTCTAATTAAGATATATTTCTATGAAAGTATTTTTTCAAATACACATTAAAATGTAATTATTATCTGATAGCTTGTGTTCATCCCATCTCCAGGACATAGGCACATACAAGTGTAGTCAAAAGAGCAGGTTTAAAAGCAAGGGGATAGATGCTGGTGCTCCATAAGAAAGAACATCCATGGCAGCGGTTCTCAACCTGGGGGTTGCGACCCCTTTGGGGGTCAAACAACCCTTTCACAGGGGTCGGGAGATTTTACCCGGATGCCGCCATTTGAGTTCTTTTACCCTTTGCGCATTCGCACAACGCTTTGCGCATGCGTAGAGGGTAAAAGAGCCCAAATGGCGGGGGGCGCGGCGGAGGGGCAGGTCGCAAGTCGCGGCATTAGGTAGGTTGAGAACCACTGATCCATGGGAATACATTTTTATTAAGTTATAAAGTATTATAAAATACAAAAGCAAATAAGAGGACAGTGAGGGGGAAGGGGAAAGGGGAAAGAAAAGTGAGGAAGGATAGGGAAAGAAAAAGAAACATTGACTTCCGACTCTCTCTGTAACAGTAGAATAAGGCATTAACAACAGATCACAGCTTTTTGTTTTACCATAATAGTATGAACCAGTCATTTCTATAAAGAACTATCGATCTAATTTGTAAAACCCCAAATCAAAGTTTCATTCTAAGAACATCCATGTAGCTATTGAAGATTCTACCAGCGGTCTCATCATGGATACTTCATATTCTGGAATCGGGATGGTAGGAGAAAAAAACTGAAACCGATAGAGTGAGAATAGAAGTATGGTCTTAAAGAACAGGGCTTAGATTTCTCAAACAATTTTAATATTTTATATTTTTATACTATAGGAAATAGACTGTAGACTGCACTTTCTTTCCAAGGACATAGCAGATCACAGAACACGTTTGAAGCATTTGTGCTTTCCTTTTTACCAAGTAAAACACGTTCCTCTGTTTATCATCACAAATCAAAGTTTTAAGTCAGTATTTTTCTCAAAACATCCCAAATTAAGGTCTTACCATGGATTTTTTTTATTACAATCCACACAGGTTTTAGCATGCTGCATTGATCTCTGTTGGCTTAATTTTGCCCTTCTCAGGGCAATAGTATGAATTGCAATCAAAGTTTTCTCCAAACAGGAGACAAAAATAAAATCAATGTGCGAATATGTTTATAATCCATGCACAATTTTGTATTTGCTTGTATTTGTTGAAAATGGATGACTATCAAGGAAGGTTAGATGCAGTTATTAAAGGAAAAAATAATTGTTCTGAATTGTATTCGATGTAATCTGAAAATTCTAGGTGGTCATTCTTATTTTAATAAAAAAAATATCTTCACAGTTAATGATTTGATTCAGGTTCATTGCTTGATGGATTCTAAAAACACATATATTCACTTTAGAAACAATCAATCAATTTATTACAGTCTTAGACCAGAAACCAGAACAAATTAAAATGCTCAGTAAACATACAATTAAAAATTCTAGTATAAAATAATAAATAACTAAAATCTCTAATAAAATCCAGTCTGTCAATTATACATGTTCTAACTATACTACATTTACAATCCATAAACTATGTGGCCCGTTGTAGGTTCAACGCTAAAAGGGAAAGGACTAAGCCAGTGCAAAGGGTTTGCCACATTTGTTATATAACGTAACTATGGTGGAGAAGACTGTGACGAATCCCCAGTGCTGCTGCGCAGAATCTGGCCACCTGCGCTGCAGTTATGGACTATTCATCCTTAAGCAGCTACTGAAGATAGGTAGTGTCGGAACGGCCAGGATACCTAGCAGTTATTGGCAGAATATGTTTTTTCCTAATCTCTGTGTAAAAGGAACATCTAAGGAGCACAGTCTCCACCTCTTCTGAGCCGCAGGAACCGAGTCTTTCCATCAATGGTATCCTTGTATACTTGCCATACAGGATGGCCGATGAAAGCGCATGGCACTGTGTAAGCAAAAATGCTTTCCGGTGGTTTGCTGACTCCAACTGACTAAGATAGCTGGCAGGAGCAACAACACATCTAATGGCATCTGGAGCAGACACAGCGGAGCTTTCCCTAAGTCCGCCTGCCTCTCAGTGTCCTCCACCCTTTGTCGCAAGATTTGTCTTCCTAGGTCGTAGTCCATCTTGAGTATTGAAGCTGGGGAGAAGCCTAGTTTGGCAAGGTTGGACTCGACAGCCTTGATCCATGACGAGGAAAATTTGTCTTCCTAAAATCTTGGATCCCGCACTGCATAACAGACATTAATACAATCGAGTGAGTCCAGAAATATTTCACAAGAAGAGTCCTCCACTCCTCTGCTCGCAACAAAATACCTTATACCACCAGACTTGAAATTTTAGGCATAGACAACTTAGAACTCTGCCGTCTACGATACGACCTAAGTGTAGCACATAAAATTATCTGCTACAATGTTCTACCAGTCAATGAATACTTCAGCTTCAACCACAACAATACACGAGCACACAATAGATACAAACTTATGGTAAACCGCTCCAAACTTGATTGCAGAAAATTGTTCAGTAACAATTGTCAATGCCTGGAATGCACTACCTGACACTGGTTTCTTCCCCAAACCCCCAAAACCTTAACCTTAGACTGTCTACTGTTGACCTCACCCCATTCCTAAATAAATAACTAATAAATAACTAATAAATAAATAATAAATAAATAATAATAAATACATACATACATAAATATATAAATATAAATAAATAAATAAATAAATAAATAATAAATGATAAATAAATAATAAATAAATAAATAAATAAATAATAAATAAAAAATAAATAAAAATAAATAAATAAAAAATAAATAAATAAATAAATAAATAAATAAATAAATAAATAAATAAATAAATAAATAAATAATGGAGCAAGCCCTTGCAGACAGAAGTTAAGCTTTAGCCAGAGATTTAAGGACGCTTATACAGATTCTTGCTTCGACTTTTGTCAATCCTGTCTCCAGGTGCAGAAGTGCATTTGAGACACAACGCAGCATCTGGAGAATTGATCTAATGAATTTGGATTGAACTATTTCTAATGGTGTAAAACACGAAGCTGACGGTCCAAGCAAGGTCCCATAAAGAAGCTGTGCTAGCGACTTGCCCAGAAAAAGCTTAATTGCGGCAGGGACATAATATCCTCCCTTTGTGCGGAAACTCTAGAAACTAATAATTTCCCCAAAATTACTCCAGCCTTCCGCAACCTAGCATTTTATTAACATGTTGGGACAGCACGTAGTAATCCATGGATAATATCAGTTATAATCCCAGCATGTTAGGACAGCAGCAAATTGATGAAACTCAATTAGAGCTCTCTCATTATAATTTTGTAAGATGTATAACTAAATGGTTCAGAAATTGTGAAATCCTAGGCTCCAACCTTGCTTAGCTGCTGAGCCAGGTCAAGATATAAAATGGGATTTGGATACAGAAGTTAGTTTTGCCAAATATTTCCACCTTTTACATTTTTAAATGGCATAAAAATTAACATTTTCTTTAAAACTACTTTGAAATTCATTGCTGTAGTTTAAAATAACCCAGAGTACAGAAAACTATAGGAAGACAAGGGTTGAAAGTAATAGAGGATGTAGAACCAGCCCTGTGATGGGCCAGGATGAAGCAACTTGCTTCAAAGAAGAGTTCTTTGGCTCTGTTTTTGAATCTGAAATGCCTTAGGTCAGTGATGGCGAACCTATGGCACGCGTGCCACAGGTGGCATGCGGAGCCATATCGGAGGGCAGACTTTCGGCCTTGGGGAAGGCCATTCCGCCCTCCGGAGGCTTCAGAGAAGCTTCCTGAAGCCCCGGAGTGCGAGAAACAGCACAACGGGCAAACTGGAAGTCCATTTTTCCGAACTTCCGGTTTGCCCGTTGGGCCGTTTTTTCACCGTCCCAGACTTCAGTGAGGCCTGTGCACATGCACAGAGTTGTGCACATGTGCAGAGTTGTGCACATGTGCAGGGGGCAGCGTGGGGGTGCACATGTATGGGGGGGAGGGAATGGGTGTGGGCACGCAAACCAAAAAATGTTCACCATCACTGCTTTAGGTAGAACATACGAAGGTAGTTCATATATTTGGTCCAATACATTAATGTTTGAACCAGGCCTTTAAATATACTTTCAATGTAATTAATTCTTTTAAAAAATTATTTCCTGATATTTTAGAACCTATGTAGCTGCTGAAGTAACAATGAAATCCAGTACAAAATTAACTTCTTTGAAAAGAAGAGTCAGTCAGTCAGTCAAATATTTATTACAGTCAAAGACCAATACAATTAAAAATGCTCAGAGTATCTAGTCTGAAAATCTAGAATAAAACAACAACAAACAACAAATAAAATCTATGTTGAAGTCATCATTGGCAGACTATCAGTTGAATATAAGAGCACAGACTAAGCTGTAATGTAATATTAGTCCTTAAATTATTAGTCCTTAAATTGTGAAGGCCTATGGTTCTTAGTTACTAAAGTATAATAGTGATAATATCAAAAGATTTACTGCATTAGTTGTTTAAAATGGTTATAATGGATTATTCATTGGGTTCCAGCGAATCTTTAGTGCTGCTGCACAGAATCCTGTGTTGTAACTACAATCTGTTCATCTTTAAACAGCCATTGAAGTGTCACAATGGCCAAGATATCTATTAATTATCGGGAAAATAAATTTTGTTCAAATGGCACTATAAAAAATAGCAATGAAGAAGCATTATTGTCTCAATCAGAGGATTTCACCTCTCCAGAATCACAGGGATTTGAAAAGAAAAGAAAAATCTGGGGGGGAAAGTTAATAAAATTAGGAGGAAATGACAAATAAAATATATACAGGTGATGGAATGAACATCTACCTAAACTAAAGGCTTTAATCATCACACAAGACATCACCAAAGAGGGAGTGTTACTCTGAATCTTTGAGATTTTCACCATTGGATGCAGTGGTGGGTTCCTACCGGTGCGATGCGGAGCACAGCTCCGGTAGGAGCCCGGCGATGATGTCATTTTTTGGCGCGTCTCCGTATCCTGAGTGTCGGGAAAAAGCCCTCTCACCTGCCCTTGTGTGAATACTGACCTTTATTCTTCCTCCGAAGCACAACTGAGAAGCTCCTCAGCTGTGTTTCGGCTTATAATGTCGTCCTGCGCATACACGGAAATGAAATCGCACGGTGGGACGCGATTTCACTTCCGCGCATGCTCGCAATGCGCACCGGTAGCGAACATAACCAGAACCCTCCCCTGATTGGATGTAGCCATTGAGAAGGCCATTTCCCTCCACCAATCATTTCCCTGCAGAAGTTGGGGGTCCCCCACTGAAGGAAGTTGGCAAGGGATGATAATGGATGACAAAATAATGCTGGCACAAAAAAAATATGCCTCGACAAGATATCCTAAGCAAGAAAATACTCTTCCCATTAGTCACCTCCTTGCCTTTTTCCCTTGAAGCAAGATCAATGCAGAACCTGGAGACATAAATCAGTTGCAAATGCAGTTCATTGTCTCCTTGCTTCTCTACAAAATCACATTCTTAGCATACCCAAATAAACTGTCAGTCACAAGAAGGAAGAAAGTAACAGCAGCATTACCAGAACTGAAGAGCCGAGTTGGTGCAGTGGTTAAATGCAGCACTGCAGGCTACTGCTAGTTCAGCAGTTCAGCTGTTCAAATCTCACTGGCTCAAGGTTGACTCAGCTTTCCATCCTTCCGAGGTCGGTAAAATGAGGACCCAGATTGTTGGGGGCAATATGCTGAACTCTGTAAACCGCTTAGAGAGGGCTGTAAAGCACTATGAAGTGGTATATAAGTAAAGTGCTATTGCTAAAGTGCTATAGAATTAGTTGTGATGATAACTTCAGCAGTTATGCTAAATCCCAGTTAAGGTAATATACCGCATGTTTTGGAGGAAATGTTTGGGGGCATGCGCAGAGGGCAAAAGAACGCAATTGGCGGCATCCATGCGGGCGGGAAAAGTGCCCGGGGAAAGCTCCCGCTCCGCGAACGGGAGCAGGCTCGAGCAGCGTCTTTGGCTCTGCGGCGCACTCAGCGATTAACCGCACCGGCAATCAGAGGTAGGATCCCACCTCTGCTCTAGACATGCTGAAAAAGTAAAGTATTTTGGCAAGACAATTGTTTCCAATCTGGCATCCTGTAGTTGTCTCAAAATGGCAATTTCCAGAATTCCCTACCACTGTAACCTTTGGAATTGTAGTTGCAAGATTTCTGAAAGAAGGTTAGTTCAAAGATACCATAAGACCCACTCACTCTATTCCATTAATACTCTACAAATCTGGTAAAAACCATTAGAATAGCTTGAGATTGTTTGTTTGTTTTTGCCCATCACACTATTCAAAGTCATAGCTTTACTGCAACCCCACAAAACAAGCTAAATCAATTATTACGCTAACAATAGCTGTTATAGTATAGTGATTAGAATTTTGGATGGCAGGCCCAAGTTCAAGTCCATTCTCAGCTATGGAAGTTTACTGCTGATTTTGGCCATTTGCTTTTTCAGCCCAATCTATTCCATGGGGATTTTGTTGTAGGGGAAAAATAGAATACTATGTATGCTAATTTGAGTTCTTGAAGAAAAGATTGATTGTAAAGCTAACAAATTTTAATCAACACCCATGCAAGTAAATTTCAAGTCTTCCAGATTGTCACTTTAGATTACCATTCATTCAGAATATTTTTTTCTGGACTGAAAGAGTATGCTAGATCATGGGCAGCATTCTCAAGTGACTCTGCGTTGTCATACCTATCATAAAATGGGAAGGATTCTTGTAGGCTATCCATCCCAACATTCTGCTCAATGAAGAAAGCCTAAATTAAGTTGTATATACATCTGCATACAGCTATATATCTGACCCTGTTAGCTAGGATGACTGGAATTGTAATTCAAGTCATCTGTAGGACTGTGATTTATAATGATGAGCTGCAGTTCATAGACATACATCCTAAATCAGAAACAGACAATCTGTTGCTCTATTGTTTGGCAGTTTAATTCCCAATAGCTTCTACCAGCTTGGCCAATTACTCTCCAAAAATAGCTGGGAGGCACTATTAATATTTACAATGCACGAAAATGTTTTATAGGGCTTGTTGCAACAAATGAAAATGCCACCCCCCTGGAAGCAATAGACATCCTTTGTCACGCCTAACATTGCTTATTAATCATTTGGGGTTTTTTTTTAAAAAAAGCAAGCACTACTGTACACCTTAGCAATAGAAAAAAAGTAGGCAAGCTATTTTCAAGGGAGACAAGTCCAAAAGACCAAAATGTACTGCTTCCACTTGCCAAATCATTGTCAACTCCTTTCTGACACTCTTACATCTTTATCTAGGAAATGATTTCCTAATGTAAAACCATGAAGCATTTTGGCTACAGAAAAAATATGTGCAAATAAAAGTACTTGCAAACTAGATGGGTTGAGCTAAAATAATGCTTTCCTGTCAAAAACAGCAACTAAGAAACTTTGAAGAATGGTATTTCAACAATAGATCCACTGCTCGTGAGGGAAGAGATTATACACTGCAAATCCAAACTTTCCTTTGCTTTTTCATTCTTGGATTGACCCTATTATTCCTTGGATATGTGTTTGGGGAAATGAGGAAAAGAAAAAAAAAAGAATGTCTTTATATTTTTTTTAAATAATATTTTTGATTGATTCCATTCCAACAAGTTTTCATCATAACTTAACATGAGCCTTGGGGCAAATCTTGTTGAATCAATATGCTTCCTTCACACATTTCCCATTACCTGGTGTCATTTGGCACGTACTCAAAAAGTTTTTTACTTTTCATGCAAAAATTACGCTTAAAGTGGATTTCCACTTTGTAACGATAGTCCTCTTATGTAGAGCATTTGGACAAAATATAATTGGGACAGGAAAAGATTCATTTTTATAGTTTTATTTCAGTGTATTGCAATAAATGAAAAATATTCTTGTACTGCGATATTACTGGAGGAACATTTATAAAGTAGGTAAATAAAAGCAACCTGCTAGATTAAGCAAAAGAGCACCTAGTACAACATAGTATTTCGTGTAATGGCCAATCTGATAAATCGGACTATAAGACACACTTCCCCCCCCCCAAAAAAAAGTGGGTGGAAATGTCTGTGTGTTTTATATAGCAAATGTTGCCAAAACCCCGCCTACCCACTGGCCCCCATCCTTCGGCCTCTGCCTCCCAGCAATTTGCCTCCTTGCAGCAAACAGCAAACAGTCTGGTCAGCTTCAGCACAGCCTGATTTAGCACGAGCAGCTGATTGGTAATTGGATCGTTCTCCCGGAATACCACCGATCAGCTGTTACAGGCTGTGGGGATTGCTGCCGCCCATCGCCACCATTGGTGCCCATCGCCGTTGCCACCTATCGCCGCCTTTGCGTGCCCCATTTTTTGCCTCCGCGCATCCCGTTTTCGGCCTCCGCACAATTCATTTTCGGCCCATTCCAGGCGGCGGGGATAGACAGCGGTGATCCTCACCTCCTGGAATGGCCCCAAAATGGGACATGCAGAGGCTGAAAATGGGGCGTGCGGAGGCCAAAAATAGGATGCGTGGAGCAGGCGTGGGTTCCTACCGGTGCGGTGGCACCAGTAGCGGCCGGCGGATTGCGAAACGGCTCCGGTGCTGTCCTCGCCGGTCTGTCGCCTGGCGCCATCTTTTTTCAGGAATTTTTGGGCTTTTTTTGCTTCCTGCGCATGCCCGGAAGCAAAATCACACGAGGGGCGCACGCACGTAGTGGGCGCTTCCACATGAAATGTGGCGATGCATGCGCAGCGCACCGGTAGCAAGGCAAGAGCAACCCGCCCCTGCGCGTGGAGGCAGAAAATGGTGTACACAGAGGCAGCGATAGGTGTCAGCGGCGATGGGTGTCAGCGATCTCCGCAGTCTGGAACAGTTGATCAGTGGTATTCTGGGAGGTCGATCCAACCACCAATCAGCTGCTCGTGCTAAATCAAGCTGTGCTGAAGCTGACCAGGCTGTTTGCTGTTTGCTGCAAGGAGGCAAATTGCTGGGAGGCAGAGGCAGATTTTTTTTCTTGTTTTCCTCCCTTCTTATACTTTGGAGCGTCTTATAGTCTGAAAAATATGGTACCCTATATACCATCTAGAACTAATCCTTGAGTGAACTTGGTGGGGGAAACTGACAGCTAAACAGCAGCAGATATTTCTGCAGCCCAGATAGTGTTACCTAATAAAAATGTATCTGAACTGAGAGTAAGATAGACCTTTGCAAAAGTAACCTAGGCCAATTTTAAGAAATGACGTTTTCAACTGAGAGTGAATAAGGGATATAATCTGAAGCCTTTAAAATGTATTTATTTATTTATTAAATTCATATGCCACCCATCTTACTATCCAAAGCAACTCTGTATATCAAAATATATGTGCAAGAGAGCTGTCTAAGCAGATGGAAATTCCATTCTTTTTCCTCACTTTTCCTCACACAACCAGAGAAACCAGTCCCTGCTTCCTTTTGTCCTTGGATGCCTTGGAGATTATTTACTATAACATTACACATTGTCAGGAAGCAGAGACAATGATGGGTACACCCATCATGCTCATCTATTGTAAAAGGTTATTTGGCTTAGTTATGAATTCTATGAAATCATCCACTGCAAACTTGTTTTATGGCTTAGCATTCTGGCTAAATCAAAACTGAAGAATCACAGCAATGAATAATTGTAATATATAGAATAAAATAGGATAGGATAGGATAGGATAGGATAGGATAGGATAGGATAGGATAGGATAGGATAGGATAGGATAGGATAGGATAGGATAGGATAGGATAGGTGTCAGGTGTGCTTCCATTCAAAATCCAGGAAAGAAAAACCCCAACTCCATAGTGATAGAGAAGAGTACTTTTACTAGATAAGAACTTCTTCTTCTTCTTCTTCTTCTTCTTCTTCTTCTTCTTCTTCTTCTTCTTCTTCTTCTTCTTCTTCTTCTTCTTCTTCTTCTTCTTCTTCCTCTTCTTCTTCTTCTTCTTCTTCATCATCATCATCACCATCATCATCATCATCATCGTTATTGTTAAGAAAAATTATTAGAAAGATAGCAGCAGAAACACTGATAATCTACCGTGTTCCCCCGAAAATAAGAAGCTGTCTTATATTTTTTTGAACCTCGAAATAAGTGCTTGACCTTATTTTCAGGGAGGTCTTATTATTTTGGGGCGCGTGGAGCAAGACAGGGCTCCTCTTGCCATTTTACCTGATTTCCAGCTCTTGTCTCCCTAACCCTAACCAGAGGAAATGGTAGGGACCGGCTGCACATGGGTTTAAATATTTTTGGGCAGAGCTTATTTTTGGGGGAGGGCTTATTTTTGGGGAAGGGTTTATTTTCTGAGGGGGCTTATTTTCTGAGGGGGCTTATTTTCGGGGAAACACAGTATCACAGCAATATACAGTAGTTGAAAAATAAATATATATAGAAAATTGTATAAATATTGCCTGTTCAGCAAGTCGTCTCTAAAAAGCAAGCTGTTGCTCTGGAATCCATGATAATATGGAGTCCATATATTATGAAGATTAATGGGGACCCTGTCCCAATAAAAGAGTCCAATTTACCTTCTACAATTAACCCATGAAATTTGCTGCATTAGGCAGGGGTGGGTCCCAACTTACCTCGCTTCCTCCCGCATCGCATAGGTGCGTGCACATGCTTCACATGCGCATGCATGCACAGTGCAAAAAAAGTCAAAAAAAAGTCAAAAACAAAATGGTGACGCATGCGCAGTGCCGGAAACTCGGCTTCTGCGCATGCACAGAAGAAGAAAAAAATTAAAAAATTAGGGGGGGAATTAAAAAAAAAGATGGCAGCGCCCACGGAACTGCACCAACCAATCCGGTTCGGTGATGTCATCATGATGTCACCAGCGGGTCGCTATCAGTTCGGGCGAACCAGTCCGAACCGGGAGGAACCCATCCCTGGCATTAGGTATGAAATGATCACAACTTCAGTGGACTTAAAAAAGGATTGGATAAATTCATGAGGTTTAAGTTATCAACAGTTAGGAATTTTAATGTATTACTGCCTGCAAAACCCCTGGAGGCAGACCTTTAATATCAGTTCTAGGGATAAACAGTGGAAATGGATATCACCCTCCTACTCATGTTTGTGAGCTTCCAAATGAACCTAGTTGGGTATTATATGAGACAAATGTTGAATCCAGCAGGTTGTTTTCTATGTTCTTATGTTGTTGTTTTATTGAGTTGGAGTTCTTAATTTATTTTTCTACAGGAGCAATTATCCAAACATTCTCCATCTCTTTACTCCAATAGATCTGCCATGAACTTCCAGTGTGTTGCAGCTTCTAGTCTAATGGCCACCAAGAGAAAATTTATTACCCCTTATGACTGTTTTTTTTTAATGCTGGTCTTTTACAACAGAGGAAAGAAATAAGTCATCACAACAAATAGCTTTCTTCTTTTATGCCTCATGTGAAAAACATGGGGCCAAAACATCACAGCAAAAAAGAGATTCAAGCCAAATTTCATAATCTTTTCAGTTTTTTTCAATTTCGTATCTTTTCAAATTTTTCCCCAGCATCACAGAGCAGCATTTTCTGTATTTATGTGAAAAGGGGCCATGATCTTGCTGACAGGGTTAATATCAGCCTGACATTGTTAAATTCCTCCTTTTCCTCCAGCCAGCTCATCACAGTGTTGAAATTCAGCCACAGTAGAAAAGCCTGAGAAACAAGATAGGCTGCAATAGGAAACCAAAAACTGTCTAGGGAAAAACCCATCCTCTCTAAGGTAAAAGGGCATAACTCATCCTTGAAATGTGAATCATAGATAAAGAGAAAGAAAGTAATTTTAAGGAAATTACGTGACTTTTTCTGAATATTTTCTAAATATGATGTGTTTCAAATTCTTTGCACATTACTTTCGGTTAGCCCCCAGATAATCTTCCCTCCTTTCTCCCTGAATATAGAAGTATTCTCCTTATGAAAACAAGAGATGGTGAAGATCTGTATTTGATTAATGATACGCTTGAGTTGAGAATAAAGACAAATGTTTTGTGATGGCTTTCCCATCCATTCTCTGTGGTAGGTTCCAGTTGATGTTGGGGAGGGAGGAAAGGCAGCTTAAGCCTGAGGTGTAGGGTGCCGCCTTGCTCAGATCTTTCATTGTTCCTCTTCAATATCTACATCAGACTACTGGGAAAGGCAGCATGGAATGCGGACTCTTCAATATGCTGATGATAACCAGTTATACATATCCCATGCTATAGTAACGTTATCCAGTATTGGCAGAATGCATGGGACCATAAGGTCTGGATAGGGAAGAACCAGCTTTGATTCAAACTGAACTTTTGGCTCTGGGTGATTGGCCTCTTGCGTCTGCTGAGGTGTCATCTTTGTTTCTTGCTGGAGTAGCATTCCCATTGAAAAGAGCTATTGTGCAACTTAGGGGTCCTCCTGGACTATTCACTCTTGCTTGAGGAGAGGTGGCAGCCATAGCTAGGGGCAGTGGTGGGTTCCTACCGGTGCGGTCAATTCTGCCGCACCGGTAGCGGCTGGCAGATAACGCAATTTGCGCGTGACGGCTCCGGTGCCGTCTTCACCGGTCCGTCGCGCGTCACCATCTTTTTTTCAGAATTTTTGGGCTTTTTTTGCTTCCTGCGCATGCACAGAAGCAAAATCTTGTGAGGGGACGCACGCACGTGCGAGATTTCGGTGATTTTTTGCTTCCTGCGCATGCGTGGAAGCAAAATCGCCTGAGGGGGCATGCACGCATAGCATGCACGCACACGCATGAAACATGGTGATGCACGTGCAGCACACCGGTAGCGAGGTAAGAGAGCAACCCACCCCTGGCTAGGGGGACCTTTACACATATTCATTTTGTGCAGATATTGCAGCCTTTTCCAGACCATGAAGCCTTACAGTTACTCCACACCCTACTCCTTTCTATTGGATTACTGCAACTCACTCTGAATGGAGCTGCCCTTGAAAACCATGAGCTTGTTATTGTGGTCGTTGCTTTGATTACATGCTTGTGGCCATCATCTTGACTTTTCTCCATGTGGTCATATCTGAAGGTTTGCAGCTGACCTTTCTTTCTTCAATACTGCATCCAAAAATACCACACATTGATCTGCTATAATGCCCTTCCATCTTCTGAGTGGTTGAGGAGACAGGTTTTTCAACTTGCCTAAGGACAGAGATTCCTAAAGAGAAAAATCTCTACCCATGTGGTGATGAGGACATCAAAATTCTGGGTCATGTCCTACTGAGTTACCTTTTTAATAGAAATATTTGGATTATATATTTTTCCCCAACCACAACCCAACATTTAGGCAAGACTGAGGGTGGCCGCCTCATTTCCCTACTAGCTGACCAGAAAGTGGAGATCTCAGATAGTGCAGCTTTGTTCTGTACACTGGCTATAGTGGAACATATACTGTAGGATTGCATCAAGTGGGGTAAGTCTAAATATTGTTTATACTAGCAAATTTTACATGTGCTTTGATATTGTTTTAATTATGTTTTGATTTTGAGTTTGTTATTTTTATTTTTGAGTTATGTGTCTTCATTATTCTCTTTGTAATAATTTAAAGAATTATTCTACTAGCAACCATTTTGTAAGGTTAAGAATGCAAGCTGTCAATAATGAAAGCAGATGTCCTATCCAGAGTTTTGTGTGCATCAAAATACCACCATCTAGTGGAAAGATTTTAATCTTGGCTGATTATGTAGTCCACATAGAAGAAGTAATCGCCTTAAACCCAGGCACTAAAAAAAGTTTTTTCAAGGTAGGTAGAAAAAGTAGTTCATTGCCTTTGGAGAAAATAAGTCTGCCAGGCTTAAATATTGCTAGTCTCTTTTTACCCTGCCACATGATTCTTTGCCTGGAGTTAGATATTATAGAAAAGCCAAGATGGAACTAAAATTTGGATATGGTCTGCAAAGTCCAAGGTTCAAGTCCACTTTTAATCCTTCTCCTATTCTCTCCCATCTCCAGTGCAGTGATATCAACAATAGGCAGAGGTGGGTTCCTACCGGTTCGGACCAATTCTATAGAACCGTTAGTAACTTGGCGGCCTGGGTCGCTAGAACCAGCAGCGATCCAGGCCTGCCACACCCCCGAGCCGGTTCTCTTGCTTTTTGTTTCTGCGCATGCACAGAAGCTTTTTTTAAAGTACTGTGCATGCGCAGAGGGTCATTTCCGGGAAGGGACGCACACGCGCAAAACATACACTTCTATCGCAATGCGAACCGGTGGGGAAGGTAAGTAGAACCCACCCCTGACAGTAGGACATGATTGTGAAGAACACATCAACCCAGTGACTTGGGGAATTTAGTGGCAGAACCCTGGAGTTCCCCTTGGTCAAAAACTTGAATGAGCAAAAACAATATTCCACAAAATGTTGGTTATCTCTCACTAGAGTAAAATTCAGTGAGATTATAGGGTGGGGGACAATGTTTGCTTTGCTTCTGCTCTTTCATGTTTAGGCCATCCCATGAGATTGTGTGGCAACACAAAGTTTGACAACCCCTTTTGACTTTGAATTTTAGATCAATCTAGAATTAACTCCAGCCTGCAGTAGTCATGTAATTAACTTCTTTTTGCTTTTATGCTACTGTCCAGTTTACTTGGACCTGATGTATACAGAAGTGTCCAAAGTGAGTACGTAGAGAAAGCTGCACTTGTTTTTTTTTCAAAGTTTTTATTTTTTTATCCACTTTAAACATCAAGAAAAATATATATAACAACATACAGTATATACCTTCAATAAAAAACAAAAATGCATCCATTCATTTATATATTAACCTTAGGTATATATCATTTTAACCTCCTTTTCTAATTTCGTCATCTGGATTACACAACTAGTCTTTTTCAATTAATGTAATCACTATTATCTATTTTATTTACTCATTTTTTAATTATCTTATTTCTTTATCCTTAAAGCCAAGCCGTAATGCTTTCATCCATCCTTATTTTCATTACTCATCTCTTTTTTTTACTTACTCTCTAATTTTCAAAAACTAAAAACCCATACCTAAAAATTCCAGATTTATTTATTTTGATGATAAAAATTACAAATTATAAATTCTTTATAGATTATTTCAAATTTTATACTATAGAATGAATAAGGAGATTTCCACATTTACCAATTTTCACAATAGAACATCAAGTCATAAATTTTCTATATATTAATACAAAACAATAATTTTAAATTAACATGGGTAATACATTTCAAAAACCATCCTAATACTTCATCTCAATTTTACATCTCTCTAATAATGATCCTTCTCTAATCCTTCTCTCTAATAATGATCAGTTCTTTAATTGTAAAATCTCTTCATTTTCAATATTATACAGTGGTACCTCGAGATACGAGTGCCCTAACATACGAGATATTTGAGATACGAGCTGTCGAGCAAGCAAAGTTTTGCTTTGAAATACGAGCAACATTTGAGATACGAGGAACAGCCGGCTGCACATGACCCACTCATTTCTGCAACATTCTGAAAGGGAGGAAACCTTCAGCCAGATTTGAATATCAAAGAGAATTTTCCCCCTTTAGCTTAGCCATCCTGGCGTCCGTAGGGCTCTTGGGGGGGGGGGAGGCAGAGAGAAAGGAAAGGACTGCCGATCTGCCTTCCCTCCCCACAGCCTAGCCGAGAGCACGCTTGGACTTGCCTGGGTTTCCTAGAGTGAGTGGGAGGAAAACACTCTCTCTCTCTCTCTCTCTCTCTCTCTCTCTCTCTCTCTCACACACACACACACACACACACACACACACACACACACACACAGAGAGAGAGAGAGAGAGAGAGAGAGAGAGAGACCCCTAGCAGCCAGCCCAGCCAGCGCAGCCAGCCAGCCTGGGGGCTGGAACGGATTAATGGCATTTCAATTAATTTCAATGGGGAAAATTGCTTTGAGATACGAGCAAATTGACATACGAGCAAGTTTACAGAACGAATTAAACTCGTATCTCGAGGTACCACTGTATTCATTAGCTAATATTGAAAGCTGCACTTGTTGCCAGGTGTAATTCAAACAATCAAATGCACAATACTAGGATATCTTTTACTGCTGAAACCTGCCCATTTTCAGACCTTCCTTACTAATCATAGCAATAGCAATAGCACTTAGACTTATATACCGCTTCATAGTGCTTTACAGCCCTCTCTAAGCAGTTTACAGAGTTCAGCATATTCCCCCAACTCGGCTCATATAATGGTCCCACAACTGGGATTATATTGTGTACTTTATATTATATGTACTTTTTATCGCAGATTTTTATTTTCATTTACCTTCATCAGAGGCACAAATCTGAATCTGAAGTCCTGGAGCACAAGGAACATCTTGGGGCCTTCAGTTGTTTTCAGTCCCAACCAGGGGCGGGTTCCTAATTTTTTTACTACCACTCTGTGGGCGTGGCTTATTTTATGGGTGTGGCTTGCCAGCCATGTGATCGAGTGGGCATGGCTTCTCAGACTGCTGAAGGGAGGGGAACTGAGATAGGTCCTGCCGCCCATTCCCCCTCCCCTCAGCAGCTCGAGAAGCCTTGAACGTGCGAAAATGCCTAGGATCATCACCGCGCATTCGTGGCTTCTCGGACTGCTGAAAGGAGGAGAATGGAGATAGCTCCTGCCGCTTGTTCTTTCAGCACCTCACGTGCTCCCTCAGCCATCCTCTCCTGCTTGGACTCACTGTGGGGTAGGAAGGCAGCACATGCACAGTGCCGGAAGTTCGGCTTCTGGGCATGCGCAAAAGAAATTTTTTTTTTAATGTAAAAATTTTTTTTTAAAAAAATGGTGGCGCCCAGGCACTGGCAACTGACCGCACCGGTACTGTGACGTCACCAGCGGGCCGCTACCGGTGCTATAGAGTGGACCGTACTGGTAGGAACCCACCACTGGTCCCAACCACTATGGGCAATCACAGGAATTGCATGCCAATGATTTCTAAATCTTGTGATTTATGTGGATGGTGTTGTTCCCATTAAAAAAATCTAACATTTATTTGTTTTCTCTGCGTTGCAATAAACCATGGATGGGCAAACCTGCAGATCTGGAGGCATATGCAACTCCAGCATCCCTTTTTTCCCCCAGAGCCTGGAACCTGGTCTCAGTACATCAGTGAATTCTTGTGGCAGAATTATTCAAAGCTGTCAGGACAGGCTTCTATCATTTTGAGATCAGTAACACAGTGTCATGCAGTGATTTTATTGCCTGTTATATGTATATGCAGGGAGATGCATCCCTATTCATTATAATGGTTTATTCCTGAGCACGTGATTGATATGTTCTTGTACGCATGTGCGCATTCCATTCTCTCCTTCTGTTCCTGGCTTCCATTGAAGCAAGACCTACTTTTTATATCAGACATGTAGATAATGAGGATTTATTGTTTTTGTACCGAAATAAACATTTTTACTTAGACCTTAAACTATGGTTTCTTTTCTAATGTCTGATGTCCGGGAAAAGATCAAACTTCTCCTTTGTGAGATTAATTATCACCTCTGTCACACAGAAACATAGCATACATCTTAAAGTAGGCTTAACACTATCTATAAATAAATATCCCCATCCTCCTGCCCAGAAAAAAAAGGGGAGGGGGAATCCTATTCTGCCATCTAGTTTATATCATTGCTCTGCCCAGTGTGGTTCTTGTTGTAAGGACTGATCATTTCTGCATGCATTGTATGCTTCTTCAAACATTTAGCAAAATGGCTTATTCAAAGATATTATATGTACATAGGAGCAAATATCAAGGAATGGGATTTGCCACTCCAATATGTCACAGCAGGGAAGACTCCACCAAAATCCTCCATTCCATTTCGTCCAAGAAACATTATAGAGCCACTGACTCTACTCCATCATTACTGGGTTGTACTTTTAAAATAGGTTGAGGGGTCCTTGGTGCTCTCTGAGCTTGCTTGTTTTCTTGCAGACATTTCATTACCCAAACTAGGTAACATTATCAGTGCTGGAGAACATAGGAGAACAAACCCATCAGGACTAGATTCAGCAGTCCATCTGCATTTAAAAGATAAAGCAAAGGTAAAATGCTCCCGGTTCGGTCGGGCCGGTCGGTCGTCATAGAGCCGATAGAGCCAATAGCGATCGCAGCGCAAAGCTTCCCCAACCCGCTTCCCCCACCCACCTGGACGCTGCCATTTGGGTTCTTTTACCCTCTGTGCATGCACAGAACGCTTTGTGAATGCGCAGAGGGTAAACGAACCCAAATGGTGTTCAGGTAGGTGGGGGCAGCGGGTGGGGGAAGCCTCGCGCTGTGATCGCCATCGGGTCTATCAGCTCTACGACAACCGACCAGCCCGCCCGAACTGGGAGCATTTCACCCCTGAGACAAAGGCCACTCTTTTGAAGACAGCAAAGTCCACATTTTGGACAGAGAGGACTGTTGGTTTGAAAGTGCGGTCAAAGAGGCCATCTATGTCAAAATTGAATAGCCCTCTCTCAACAGAGGGAGAGGGATACAACATCATCTATCTCCAATCTACAACACAGTCCTTTCAACAGTTCCAAGAAGGCTCCACGGCCAATTTGCACCACTCAGGTGACTCTGATGACACAGATAAACCTCCAAGTGACCTTAACGACCCACTAAAAGAATGCAAATGTCCAGCTGTCTGCAAGGAGTATAAATCCTTCCATACCTCACCATCCCATCAGAGCTGAAGAAGCTTCTTGGATGAGAAGCGAAACGTCTTCAAAGAAAAACCAGAAAGTCCAGTTGCCTTTTGAAAAAGCACCTTTGGGACGATCATCAGTGCTGATGATGTTACCTAGTTTGGGTAATGAAACGTCTGCAAGAAAATAACCATGCTCAGAGACTACCAAGAACCCATCACGTCAACCCTGAGCTACAAATATTCTTTATTAGTAAAATAGATTGGCTCTGTAAAATCTGGGGTTCCTCTGTGCTTGCCAGTTCTCCTGTTTGTATATGGAGGGTCCCATATTGGCTTTGGAGGAGCCAATATGCCATCTGTGTTGTTGCTATCAATGTATTATCTGTCCTAGGAGCCCAGGGAATTTTCCAAGTTTTTTAAATAATATCCAACTGTTTGCCTCCTTCTCGTATTCAGCATCATTTCAGGGAATCAAAACTGAAACCATTGGCTATGACATGCTCTGACATTCTTATACCCTAATTTGGAGGAAAGCTTGCAGAGCTTTTACTGTACATGAGGTCACTCTTTCCATGCTTGCTGAAAAAACATCTATTGTGGACCAATGACAGATAAAAGAAAGCTGTAAATCTCAAGTACAGAAACAATCCTCCCTTTTTGCAAGTTCACTGCTCTGTTTTAAACCATGAGAGACACAGGTCTGATTTAGGGCAAGGGAGTGAAAACTAAGCCAAATGACATCATGCTTTTATTTCTGGTATCAGCAACTAAAGACCAAATGTGAAATGTGGGGTTTTTGGAGAGGAGTTATTAACAAACTTGGCCAAGTTCTTTCCTCGCTTTTGATTTCAAATATGCTTGCACTGCGATAAATGTCAGCAACATTTAAGCAACACGGTTTTACAGATGGCAGCCCCCCAGCTAAGCTTGACTTATGTTGAAAAGTAGGATCAGGCCAGAGAGAGCCGAGGTGGCGTAGTGGTTAGAGTGCAGTACTGCAAGCTACTTCAGCTGACTGCTAGCTGCAGTTTGGCAGTTCAAATCTCACCGGCTCAAGGTTGACTCAGCCTTCCATCCTTCCGAGGTGGGTAAAATGAGGACCCAGATTGTTGGGGGCAATATGTTGACTCTGTAAACCACTTAGAGAGGGCTGTAAAAGCACTATGAAGCGGTATATAAATCTAAGTGCTATTGCTATTGCTATTGCTATCAGATTGGTTAACACCAGGATGGGAGACCACCATAAAATCACTATAATTGTTGGCTAGAGTGGAAACTTGAAAAACCCTGGAAGACATTTTGATATCATTGCCAAAAGAACATCATGGGCACCCGTGTAATCACTAGAGGCTGAGCTTGGCTAAAAGTAGACTTTATTTTGCAAGGGTCAGATGTGCTAAGACTAGGAAGACAAAAACAATTTTTTTTTTGCTCAATCATTAGAATACAATCAGGGAAAGCAGATATTCAGATATTCAAGAATTCTACACGAGTTCTTTGCAGAATTCAAAACCAGTTCAAGGCCTGCCCCACCTCAGTGTTGACTTAGCTGGAAACTGAAGAACTATCTTGCCCAATGGGACCAGCCCAACCCACACATTCTGGCAGAATTGGCCTTCTGTGGATCTCATCAGCCAAGGAATTTCGGCTGGTAGGGTCTAGGAGAAGAGTTTTTTGTACCATGGCTTGGGGCATCCTGCCACCAGAGGTAAGGTCCACTCCCAAATTCTGGTCTTCCAAAAGGACCTAAAGACCTGGTTCTGCCAGTTAGCCTGGGGCCCCAATGGAGATGCTTTAGGCTGGAGGTGAAGGCACCACTCTGACTCCATGCAAAACCTTGCTTTTTAGATTATTTAATTCTTGTCATTTTAACCATTCCTGTATTTATCATTGTTTTATACTGCTATTTTTATAGTCACTCTGGCTAGTAAGATGGGCAGCATGTAAATTTAATAAATACGTAAACAAACCATTAATGTATTATTAGCTTCATTGCAATGTGTATGAAATGACATCCAAAAAAACATTATCTGTGCTCATGAAGCACTTCAACTCCAGTTTGTGGAAAGGTTGTTCCCCATTGATGGCCTTTTAGCTCTGTTCTCCTCCCCAATCAACCCTCTATATCAGGGGTGTCAAACTCAAGGCCCAGGGGCCAGATCCAGCCCACTGGGTGCTTAGATCTGGCCCGCGGGGCCGCCCTGGAAACAGCAAAGGACCGGCCTGTGGTGCCTCTGCCAGCAAAAATGGAGCTCGGGAGGGCCGCGGGTGGCTCTCCTGAGCTCCATTTTCACTGGCAGAGGGTTGCAGGAAGCTGTCGCAGCCAAAAATGGAGCTCGGGAGCCCATTTTCGCTGGCAGAGCGCTTGACCCACCACAGGCACCCCCGACACGAGTGATGTCGATCTGGCCATGCCCATCCTGGCCACGCCCACCCTGGGTCCCCAAAGTCAAACACAACTCTGATGAGGCCCTCAATGAAATTGAGTTTGACACCCCTGCTCTATATTGCCTCTCTGGTAGACATGAATTCTATCCAAATGGGGAAGATGGTGGTTCCCAAATGCTTCTGAGGAACTGAAAAGCAGGCAGAAAAGATGGTAATAAAGAAGTGTTGCCCATATTTTCTCCCAAATTTTATCACTATCTGAACCATGTTTATTTTTCTAATTGCATAAATTAAAAATATAACCAGTACTTTTATATTTTTGTTTCCAATCTCAGTGTAAATATACAAAAGGAAGTTATTTTATATGAAATCATAATTGATACCTGTTGTGTTCTGACTCACCTATAACTGAACCTTAAACTTGTTTTGACTAGACGACCTCTGACTGAACTGTTGTTGTTATGTTTATAGTTGAACTCTACCTGAACTGTTGTTGCCACCCTGGTCATGTGTTTGAATGCTCATACGCTATTGGTTGTTGTGTATGACAGTTCCCTATAAAAGGGCTATCTGTCAGACTGCAAGTTGCTGGTTGTTTTGAGTGAGCTAATAAAAGAGCTGTTCTGAAGTCTGTCTCCTGCGATCTTTGCCCACAATTTAACAATACCAGTTTTCTCCAATCTGATACCTTTCTGAGATGCTGGACTTCGGTTCCATTTCTCTAATCAGCACATACTGGAGTTAAAATCCGACAGATTTTGGAGTGTACAGTAGTAAATGGAGGAAACCCTATGCATAAAAGTCACTGAAAGATCACAGGGAAGGCAGAAGAGATACAGCAATGCAAATATTTTAAGTGAAAGGTAGAGTCACATAAAGATTTTCAGACTAGAGATGCCCAACCTTGGCAACTTTAAGATTTGTGGACTTTAATTCCCAGAATTCCACAGGTTTTAAAGTTGCCAGTGTTGGACACCCTTGCACTAGAGCACGGGTGTTAAACTCGCAGCGTCACATTGCCGTCACATGACGTATCATGACATTTTCCCACTTCGCGGAGCTGGGTGGGGTGTGGCCTTCACGTGACGCATCTAGCCCGTGGGCCGCCAGTTTGACACGCCTGGACTAGAGCATGTAAGGGGAGGGAGTTCATATTATCATGTCTTTGAATTACAAAGCACAGACAATAGAAGACTGATCAAGTCTTTATAATCAAGTCTTTATAATACCACTTTATAATGCCTTGGTAAGGCCACACTTGGAATACTGCATTCAGTTTTGGTTGCCACGATGTAAAAAGGATGTTGAGACTCTAGAAAGAGTGCAGAGAAGAGCAACAAAGATGATTAGGGGACTGGAGGCTAAAACATATGAAGAACGGTTGCAGGAACTGGGTATGTCTAGTTTAATGAAAAGAAGGACCAGGGGAGACAGGATAGCAGTGTTCCAATATCTCAGGGGTTGCCACAAAGAAGAGGGAGTCAAACTGTTCTCCAAAGCACCTGAGGGTAGGACAAGAAGCAATGGGTGAAAACTAAACAAGGAGAGAAGCAACTTAGAACTAAGGAGAAATTTTCTGACAGTTAGAACAATTAATCAGTGGAACAGCTTGCCTCCAGAAGTTGTGGATGCTCCAACACTGGAAGTTTTTAAGAAGATGTTGGATAACCATTTGTTTGAAGTGGTGTAGGGTTTCCTGCCTAAGCAGGGGGTTGGACTAGAAGACCTCCAAGGTCCCTTCCAACTCTGTTATTCTATTCTATTCTATTCTATTCTATTCTATTCTATTCTATTCTATTCTATTCTATTCTATTCTATTCTATTCTATTCTATTCTATTCTATTCAAGTCACTCTTTGAAATCAATAAAAAACCAATGAACTGATCACAAACAAATACAACATTTAAAAATGGACTATGTAACAAATGGAAATAGTAAAAGAACAATGAATTTAGAAAGCATCAGTTCTTTTCTCTTTGCACTCCCTTTTCTCTCTCTACATATATATATAAATATACTTCATCCTAGCTTCTGAAGATGTACTACACACGCACTGTAATGTTCAGCAGGTTCAAATGTGGTCTATGATCATTATACCACCCCATAGGCAGGAAAGAACCATGATTCTACAGCAGAAGATATACCTTCCATGCAAAAATTACAGGCACTGTTGTGTCTACTTGTAGCTGCCCCTGTGTGGTATATCACTGAATTGAAGATGGCAACTATGGACTGACTCCACTCATACAGTGGATACTGCTCCTCCTGAAAAGGAATATAAAACATTGCTTAATCAAGATCTTCCATATCTTCTTCAGATCCAGGTCTTCAAGTATCCTTGATTCCTCTGTACTGGTCCCTTTTTCTTGCTCCTTGGCCGTTTCCAAAGCAGTGGAGCAACAGGATGGACTAGAAGACCTCCGAGGTCCCTTCTAACTGTATTATTCTATGTTCTATGTCTGCCTCGAGAATTCTGACACTGGTTTCAATTATTAAACTGATCCAGTATTTTCTTGGCTCACCTTAACTATCATAGCCCAGCTCTAATACAGTATCTGGCAAAACATATCAAAATAATTGGGGATTTTTCTCTTCCTAAATGTGATGCACAACACTTAACTGCACAACACTTCATATATGATATTCCTAACTTTTCTGGCAATGCAGTACAAACATTGGGCATAAATTAGCAGGATTTTCTCCATGCTTAATTGATATAAACAGTACTGTTTTCACAAACAGTACTCTTTGTGGCAAAATAGTATCCAAGCACCCTGCGTTTAAGTATGCTTTGCTTAAGGCAGAGGTCAGTTACTTTTACAGATGCCAGATACCGCTGTGTGATTTAATGCAATGTTGCAGGCCTCAAAAAGTAGTTTTAAAAAACAATGTAAAAATGCCTTAAATGGGATTGTGATGTCTCCTTTGGACGACTCCTCTGACTCTTCCTCGGAGGCCGGCTGGAGGGGGAATGAGCGCATTCCTGGCACATCAGGAATGGGGTTAATTAATGACTCTGAACTGCTGGGCGAAAGAGGTTTACAGGCTTCAGCTGGGGACAGCTTGCAGGTCAGTGAAGAGGAGGGGAAGGAGCTGCCTTCCATGATGGATCTCAGAGAACGCAGGGCAGAAATAAGACAACAGCAATGGAGATCTGCCAGTGAGAAAGCCCCATCCGTCTTGATGGGCTGCACCGGAAAGCTATTTATCATGGCAGGCAGAGGGAGGCATTGCTGGGAACAACATGTTTGGTTTATGACTGTGTACGTTTGTTCTGTGTGCTTCCTGCCTTGGAGACCCTGAACTTCTCTTGCCAAGTGAGTTCTCATGGATGTACTTTCGGTTTTGCTTTTTAAGTTTTTAAGTTTTTTTAATGAACTTATTTGTTGGAGCAGCTTTCCATTTGTTTTGTGGACTATTGGCCATTGCCTTGTGGACTAATCTTGGTCTGGTTGTGGCTGCCTTTATTCTTCAGAGACATTTATTCACCAAGACCAATATCCTCACTATATTAATAAAATACATATTGTCTATACATACATTAGTATTTCCAAGGAAGTCTAAATGTCCTTCCCTTCCAAGGGAGGACAAACCAATAAAAATATGAATGTAACTCATGATCTAATCCCTGAGGAAACAAAAAGCAAACAAAAAAACCCCCATTCTGTTGCTGGATTTCTCTATTCAAGTCTGTAAAACTTTCCTAAACCTTTAAAGAGACCTGGCCTTAAAACAGCTCAGACAGGGATTGGAAGCAGTGGTGGGTTCCTACTGGTGCGGTCCACTCTATAGCACCGGTAGCGGCCCGCTGGTGACGTCATAGTACCGGTGCGGTCGGTTGCCGGTGTCTGGGTGCCGCCATTAAAAAAAATTGTTTTTAATTTTTTTAAAAAAATTCTTCTGTGCATGCCCAGAAGCCAAGCTTCCGGCACTGCGCATGCGCTGCCTTCCTACCCCACAGTGAGTCCAAGCAGGGGAGGATGGCTGAGGGAGCACGTGAGACGCTGAAAGAACGGGAGACAGGAGCTACCTCCATTCCCCTCCCTTCAGCAATCCGAGAAGCCACGAACGCGCTGTGATGATCCCAGGCATTTTCGCACGTTCGAGGCTTCTCGAGCTGCTGAGGGGAGGGGGAACGGGTGGCAGGAGCCTAGGATCATCGAATGGGGAGAAGCATTCAGGCTGGACGGAGCCTCCAGAAGAACCTCTGCTGCCGTCTTGTTGCTCCCGCTGCGGGGGGGCTGCATTGCGGGTGGGCAATGCCCCCCGCTTCTCCGGCCGCTGCCAAGCTCCCGAGGCCCATGCCCACCCAGTCACATGGCTGGCAAGCCACACCCACAAAATAAGCCACGCCCACAGAGTGGTAGTAAAAAAATTAGGAACCCGCCCCTGATTGGAAGCATTTCCATCCAACAGGAATGCCAGGTGAAAGCAAACAAATTAGCTACTCTAAAGGAACATATCTGCAGCTGCAAAAGTCTCCATTCCAGGTTCAGATGTTGAAGAGAGAAATTGTAAAAGAAGAGGTTTTCTTCTGCCTTTCTTTCATTGTTTATTCACTTTTTTAGCCGTTAGTTTATTTATTTTATTTATTTATTTTGTCAAGTACATATTGGTAATATACATAGATATAGCATTTTTAATATACATAAGATGGGTACTGATAAGAGGGAACATTAGGACAGGGACGGTAGGCACGCTGGTGCACTTATGCACGCCCCTTACTGACCTCTTAGGAATCGGGTGAGGTCAACAGTGGACAGTCTAAGGGTAAAGTTTTGGGGGGTTTGGTGACGAAATCACAGTCAGGTAGTGAGTTCCAGGCATTAACCACTCTGCTGCTAAAGTCATATTTTCTACAGTAAAGTTTGGAGCGGTTCACTTTGAGTTTGTATCTGTTGTGTACTCGTGTATTGTTGTGGTTGAAGCTGAAGTAGTCGTTGACAGGAAGGACGTTGTAGCAGATAATTTTATGAGCTATGCTTAGGTTGTGCCGAAGGCTACGTAGTTCTAAGCTTTCTAAGCCCAGGATTTCAAGTCTGGTTGCGTAAGGTATTCTGTTGCGAGTAGAGGAGTGGAGGGCTCTTCTCGTAAAGTATCTCTGGACACTTTCTAATGTATTTATGTCCGATATGTGGTGTGGGTTCCAGACAGATGAGCTGTATTCAAGGATTGGTCTGGCGAATGTTTTGTATGCTCTGGTTAGTAGTGTGATATTACCGGAGAAGAAGCTACGTAAGATTAGGTTAACAACTCTTGAAGCCTTTTTGGCGATGTTGTTGCAGTGGGCTTTGGCACTTAGATCATTTAATATGAGTATTCCAAGATCTTTGACAAACTGAGGGCTACAGGGGAGACTGTACAATATTTGATTTAAAACCCTGTCCCTGAGAGTTTAAAAGAGAAGATGTGAATAAATTAATTCGGTTTTCCTATTCGTTTGTCCAGCAATGGTCTTCTGACACTTGCAACTGCTTGTCTGCTCCCCACCTCTCTGCATAAAAGGCTTTAATACAGTAGAAAGGGAGTTCTCTTCAGCATCTTTTAGATTCCACTAGATGGCGCTTGTGTGTTTTCCCTAGATGGTCCTTCAATATACGGGTATGGCTAGAATCTCTGCAAAGCTCTTGTGACTGCAGCCTTAATTCTCTGTGTATTTGCTACCAGAAGAGATTCAAGAAGCCTGTAAAGAAGGTTATTATAGGTCTGTCTGCTTTCAGTCGCTCTCTGTGTGTATGTGCATGAAGGTATTCACAGCTAATTTGTCCATAATCTAAAAGTACATAAGAATCTGACTTGTGTACATCTAAGGCAAGGCTCTCAGCTGCAACCTTATTCTTTCCATCCCTAGACTGCAACACACTCGGTTGCACAAAGAGATAATGAACAGCCATTTCAATACTATGGTGTCTGGAAATGGGAGTCCAAGTAGCCATCTTTTTTGCAGGTGCCTGACATGGTTTGGTCTCTGCTAGAGGCCAACAGACACTTCCATATGCTATGTACACCATCTTGGACTGCATGTTCCATCACAGAGAAAGATTGGCACTGATGTGTCCAAGAGTTGAAGAAAGCAAAATCAATGGAATTGGTAAATCAACACTTTTAAGTTTTGAACTTCTAATGTGGTTGTGACTCTAAAACTACTGGCTATAGATGCTTGCTATAAGCTGCACGTTTAATCAATACAAATCACTTTTCAAAACGGTAATAACATTGTTATAAAAATATTAAATGTTGCTGATGGTTTCCCCTCTGAATGGAAATTTAGGCTTAGGCAGGCAACATCTAAGATAAGTCCTCAAATTGGAAAATTACCAATTTTGGGTGGCAAGGTTTTCTGTTTAATTTACATTTTCAGGGCTTGGTGTGGAAGTTTGTGCTAAAAAGAAACCTTTTTTTAAAAAAAAAGCTGAAATGTTTCCGATTCAGCTCCATACTGCACTGATGGGCATACCTCGTACAGCAGTGATGGCGAACCTTTTTTTTCCTCAGGTGCCAAAAGCGTGTGTGTGCGCGCTGTCACACACATGCGAGTGCCCACACCCATAATTAAATGTCTGGGGAGGGTGAAAACAGCTTCCTCGCCTCCCCCCTGGAGGCCCCCTGGAGGCCAGAAATGGCCTGTTTCCTGACTTCCAGTAGGCCCAGTAGGCCGTTTTTCGCCCTCCCCAGGCTCCAGAGACTTCCCTAGAGCCTGGGGAGAGTGAAAATGCCCTCCCCTGCACCCCCGGAGGCCCTCTGGAAGCCGAAAACACCCTCCCAGAGCCTACGTGTGAGCCGAAAATCAGCTGGCTGGCACGCACATGCGTGCTGGAACTAAGCCAGGGCAACAACTCACGTGCCAGCAGATATGGCTCCGTGTGCCACCTGTGGCACGCGTGCCATAGGTTCGCCATCACTGTCATACAGTCTTTCAAGGTCAGAATAAGAGAGATAAAATTTCCTGGGGCATAAAAAAAGTTCAGCCCTGAATTAAGGGCTGCCCAAGACTTTCTACTGTCTGGAAAAATAAGTTGTAGGCAAAAGAATATCGTATTCAACAACCAGCAGTAGATATCAAACCCCCTTTGAATTAGGGCTTCCTTGCTAGAGCCCCAATGTATAGATTATACAGGTAGACAGCATTTGGGGGAGATTAATAGTTTGTGACAAAGCAACTGATATCAAACAATACGTTGGTAAAACTGTTAGGGCAATGTTTATCTACAAGAGCTCCCATGTTTTAGCACACTGGAAGACAACCATTATCATTAGGAATTAAGTTTTTTATTGCCCCAATGAACTTCTCAGGACTACCGGATGGAAAATCCCATCCATTCTGTGTTCCTCCTTACATCTCTTTTCTCAAGTTCCCTTCTCCTGTTGGATTTGAGTCTTCATTGCCCCTGATAGTAGAGTGCCGGGTAAGAAAACAAATGAAAGGAATTAATGGATTGAGAAACAATTCAGAACTTCGTAGCTTGAACATTTTGGAGAAAGAGGCATTTCTTAAAATCAGAGGACTATCCCAACTTTATAATTGGAACAAACTCTTATTTTCAAAGATAGGTCAACTGGAATTTATGATTAGAGTCTATTTCAATGGTGAAGAAGGAAAGAGATTCACCCATCAAGAAACTGAAGCTTTTGATTTGTGGGGCACCAACATGCTCCCTGTGGTGCCTTAAGGATAGGATTTTGAAGTTAAACTAGGCTCCACCCAGATGAATGGGCAAGAGGGTAGTAAACCCCAGTTAGACTGGCTTATGTTTTAAAGTAACTGAACTAATGTACATTAACATCTAAAGCAGGAATCAATCTAACATTTGATAGATGAGAGCCACAGTGAATAGAACAATGATGCTACATAGCTACATGCTATAAAATTCATACTACGTACTTTGGCGAGTTTCCTATCTCAAAACGATGGAAGTTATGCCATCAGTTTTCAGCATTGATGGCAAAAGCAAATCCAAAACTTACAAAAAACAAAAGGGACCAGGGCCTACATTGGGCCTGGGATCATTGACTGCTCACAAGGGCTTAAAAGCAGAAATTATAGTATGAGCTTGATAGATTCATAAATTTAAAAAAAAAACTATTCCAAAATAGTTAACAGCTCTTCTTTTCACAATCTATAAATTCCTAACAATCCAGGATTGCTATGATTTGGAAGCTGGATATGTAGCAAGGCCTTGTTTCCAGGGGTGGGTTCTAATTACCTTCCCCACCGGTTCGCATCGCGACAGAAGTGCACGTTTTGCGCGCATGCGCATCACTTCCGGAAAATGACCCTCTGCGCATGCGCAGAAGCCTTTGCGCATGTGCAGAGAGGGTTCTTTGCAATCCGCGGTGACCGGAGGACTGGTTTGGGGGCGTGGACTGCCGGTCATCGCTGCCAGTTCAGCAAGCGGCGCCAAATTTCCGCTAAAGAACCGGTCCAGTAACCCACCTCTGCTCGTTTCCCAAAAGCTACACAAAGGGGGCAGTTAAAATAACGGCAGACTTTTCCATATGCTTATCAGGAAATGGAGCAAGTGGGCACGACAATCCAACAATCTCTTTACTAATCAAATCAGTTTCGGGGGGAAAAACTTACATATGTATTACTGTGTGGCAGAGGTCGTGTGAACTGGTCTTTATAACTGCTTTTCCATGAAATCAAAGACATTCACTATTTAATATGCAGTCCATCAAAGCCACTGTGTGAAAAGCACACGGCCTTTCAATATGCAAAAGCACTCTCTGAATCCAGGTTCTTCTATAGCTTGGCGTCCGATTATGGAGAATAAGATTCTGAATAATGAATAGCCTTGAAAAACGTTGGGTACTTATTAAGACACTGGAATTGTCACATCCTACCCCCTGGGTGTTGTGGGGAGTTGAGGATAACAATTTGTACTTGCTGTATAATTACTCACAAAAAAGAATGACAATTGAGAGTGGCGGAGAAAAGTCTCAAAGATGTGCCAATATAGCAAGCTGAGGGACAAAATTTTGCCGTGTCAGCTGGACTCTTGAGGAGAAGGAGGCAGTTGCCTCAGGCAGTAGATACTGTAACAGAGGGCAGAGATAGAAGTCTCCTATTTATTCTGAGGTTCTTATTTCTTCTGTTGAAAGCCAGCACTATGAATACCACACATCTCCTGGGCTCCCTAAACACTCTTCTGCCTCTGGTGTGATGGAGGCCACAATTTTATGGCCAGGATTGGAGAAGGTTCAATCAGCTTCAAGATACGGACTGAGGAGGAGCCGCCTTCTTGTCTTTTGACCCATAGATGAAAATGTTGTTGTAGCTTTGAGACAACTGATGGTGCATTAAGAACAAGTGAGGCTTGCTTGACATGCATTTATGTATCTATATAAGTCAAGTGTCATCATATATTACAGATTCAGTATTGCAACTCCTCACCAAGGGATGGACTTTACTAGTAAAAAAAAAAAAAGTACTTTGTACCGTCTAACCATTTGGATCCATATGAAGTAGAAGCCCTACTAAATTTGTAAACCTAATTTTGGCTGACACAATGCTTTGATTATTAACTAAGTTTAATACTTTTTTGTAAAAAGTGTTTAGCTAACAAAAGGAGGTGGGGGCTGTGACCATTGAAAACGTTCGAAATCCTGTCTCTAAAATGCCAGAGAGCTTCATTTGTTTGTTTATGCTTTGCCCATTCATTTGCTAGACTGGATCACAAAGCATTCTTTGTAGTGGAGGGCAGAGAAAGGGAATTACCAATTCAGGACTGATTTTCCCTACCAATCCCCAGAGAGAACAAAAGACTCTTTTCAGCATTAGCTGTTCTTTCCAAATATCCACCCAAAGGACAAGCTCTTTTATGTCTAAAAGGGAATTCACAAAGCAAAGGAGAAAAGAATAGCAAAGAACTGGGACTTTGAAGTTCATATGGGTTTCCCTTCCTATGAGCAATGTTTTTAAAACATGGTTTTATCATTGTAGCCTTTTATAGTTACATATTTACCAGCCAAACATGCTTGTACACATTTACAACTCAAATAATCCTGTAAATTGGGGATAAATGTTACTGACATATAGCTGTTAGGACTGGGCAAGGATAGATAATGTCATATCTGGAAAGAAACAGAGGCCTGTGACTTCAGTCTAACAAAATATCTTAATGTTTCCTGTGACATGTTCTCTTTCTGTATCGGGGTGAAATGTGAAATTTTCCCCTACCAGTTATGTGGGTGTGGCTTATTTTGTGGGCATGGCTTGGAGGTCAGGTGGGTGTGGCTTCAGGTGGGCATGGCCATGTGGTCATGTGACTGGGTGGGCGTGGCCAGGTTGTCATGTGACTGGGTGGGTGCAGCCAATTTAGCAGTCCATTTTGCCAGGGAGCAGGAGGTTGGACTAGATGACCTCTGAGGTCCCTTCCAGCCTTTGCTGTTCTGTTTCAAAGCATCCTTTGAAGCTGTGTCTAGTGCCAGCCAGGTTTGTGGTCCTCCCTCCCTCCCTCCCTCCTTCCTTCCTTCCTTCCTTCCTTCCTTCCTTCCTTCCTTCCTTCCTTCCTTCCTTCCTTCCTTCCTTCCTTCCTTCCTTTCTTTTGTAGGAAGCAACCCCCCCCAAATAAAATATTACTCATAATAAAAGGCTCACAGAAAAACAAGGAAAAATCAAGCTGCTAACAAAGAACCTGCCTGAAGCTCATTCCACATTCCTGCCCAATAGAGATAATGAGATAATGGCCGTATAGAAAGTGGAAGCCTGACGTTTGGCTCCATTTACACAAGCAGGCAAACAGATCCCTAGAAAACCCATTCAAGACGGGATATTTTGAAATTTCCCCATGGCAAGATTTGGCAGCTAACAAAACACAGTAGTAGAATCAGAATAAGCAGCCCCACACTCGAGGCCCGACACAGGACAAAAGTCACTTAGCCACAATGGGAATCACCCAAACCCTTTTAGAAACATAAAGCCCATATTGCACAAACCCCAAAACTTCAAAAACATAGAACCATATAAGAATCCTTCCTTTTATCCACTGCTGAATGTCACTTCACTTCTCCAATTAAAAACCCCCTTCCGAGCAGCTTCCAAAGGCTTTTCAATTTAAAGCAGGAGTCTCCAAAGTTTGCAACATTAAGACTTGTGGACTTCAACTCCCAGAATTCCTCAGCCAGCCATGTGGCTAAGTTTGGAGACTCCTGATTTAAAGTGACAGCATTTGTTTTTCTTCTTTGCCAAGCGATCTCCCGGCTGGAAAGTGAGTCCTGATTTTTTCCTTCTAACACCTCTCTCTCTCTCTCTCTCTCTCTCTCTCTCTCTCTCTCTCTCTCTCTCTCTCTCTCTCTCTCTCTCTCTCTCTCTCTCTCTCTCTCTCTCTCTCTCTCTCTCTCTCTCTCTCTCTCTCTTTCTCTCTCTCTCTCTCTCTCTCTCTCTCTCTCTCTTTCTTTCTCCCTTCCCTTCCCTTTCCTTCCCTTTCCCCCTCCCCCCTCTCTCTTTCTTTCTTTCAGGGGAACCGGCAGGGAGAAAAGGCTTTAAAAAGTTTTTTTTTAAACCAAGAAGTGATTATGTCGGGGTGGGTGGGCGGAGCCTCACGCTGCCATCCCGGTTCTCCGAATCAGCTGCCGAAACCGCTATCTACTTGCCCGAACCAGGCCGAACCGGGAAGATTTCACCCCTGTTCTGTATGTATCACTCCCTCTAATAACTCTAAATAAATCAGTACTATAGTGAGCATTGATAGGGCTGTAAACAAAATGGAGGCACAATAAAAAACAAAAGAGATATCAGGGAGGCAATATTCATGGATAAAAAATGTAAGAAAAATAAAGACAATACCTAAGAATAGAAATGTCTTCTGAAAAAAAATGTACTATGCCATGTTGTACCTCTTTATACTGTTGCATGCAAATAAAATGGAATTTTAATATGCTAGGAGCTGAGATAGCGCAGTGGTTAAAAGCAGCATTGCGACCTTCAGCTGATTGCTAGTTCAGCAGTCCAGCTGTTCGAATCTCACTAGGCTCAAGGTTGACTCAGCCTTCCATCCTTCCGAGGTGGGTAAAATGAGGACCCAGATTGTTGGGGGCAATATGCTGAACTCTGTAAACCGCTTAGAGAGGGCTGGAAAGCACTATGAAGCGGTATATAAGTCTAAGTGCTATTACTATTGCTATGCTGCAGTTTCACCAGGTTGAAATGGATGGGATCACAAAATGGAGAAAATCCTATACAGGTATGAAGAGTTGCTTGTGTTTGGCAGTGCAAACTCAGTCTAGGAATGGGGTTTTCAGATGTGGCTGGAATAATTTTCTTTGTCCCCGACTGCTAGGTGACATTTTGAGTCAGTTAGACAAATCTGGAAATTCAGTACTGAGACAGCCTTTAACCGCATACCCTATGGCTATAAACCTATTCCAATTTCTCTTTCTTCATCCCATTCTTTCCTGAATAAATTCTGCAGAATTTACACATTCACAGTTTTTTGTTTTGTTTTTTGGACACAAAAATGTCTTTTAACTTTTTTTCTGAAAGAAAATATGTTATTTAAAACCTTGTTGAAAACATATTCCATAAAAGCAACCACCCAGGTAGGATATATTTCTAACAGTTCAGCTTAGTCCCAGGATATTCTACAAAATTTAAACAAACAGATAATCTATATTGGGTTTTCCTATGCCTTACTTTATGAATGAAATATTATTTTGTCCACTGCTATATATAAAGTATCCTTTTGGAGAATGACTGCACTGATTTTCTGCTTGTGTAGAAACCTATCATTACTATACAAATAATAGGAAAAAATACAAATCTAATCTAATTGTTTACTTTTATTTGTGCAGAGGTGGGATTCTACCGGTTCTAACAGGTTCTCTAGAACCGATTGTTAACTTTCTAAGCAGTTCAGAGAACAGGTTGTTAGAAGAAATCTCCTTTTGTTATTTTTCCACTTTACAGGGTTAATCCTGTAAGGAATTACAACATTCTGGTGTTGTTTCTATAGCCTATTTTTTATTGCCCTGCTTACAGAAACTGCCTCTCCTTAACCCTTATTACATTCTTGGCAGTGCGCTTAGACTTACTGTCTCGGGAGGTTTTTCTTTCTTTGCTGGTACTTTTTTTTTCTTTGCTTGACTTTCTTAGAGGGGAAGGGTTGTTTTAAGCTTTTTACACTGCTGTTGGGAGGAAATACTCCCCTGTTGGAGTTCTTCCAGCACAGAGCTGCCGGAAAGAAGCTTTTAATGACAAGGAACCAAGATGAGTGACATTCAGCAAGGCTTCTTGGCTAGCTAGAAAGATTGACATTCGAACGTGAGGTTAAATACCCTTTCTGACTTTTGGTCTAAAACTGGTTTTTGGTGAAGTTTAATTCTGTGCTTGGTGATGTTTAATCCTCTGTTTATTGATGGGATAATTTTCCCTATTCAGCTTTATTTGGAAGGAAAAATGTTAATCTCTGTTCCTGAAAAGAAGCAGCTTCAGAAATCTGGCTAGTTCCTATGTCTATTTGTTCTGGTAACTGGTTTAAAAAGCAACAGCTACTGTGTTTGCTCCTTTGCTTCATTCTAGTTAAGCTTATCTCAAGTGCTTTTTCTATCTGGGGAGGGGGTCTTCCTTCACTGCTTTAGTGGTTCTTGGCACTGTTCTTTTGGGGTGTACTTCCAAGAAGCAGGATGCAAGCTTGGCACTGATTTTTTTTACTGCCTTTCTGGGGGGCATGTGATCTTTCCTTAAATCGGGATGATTTCCTTAGAATATCTTATGAGGTGAGTGAGACCAGCTGGTATCTTTAAGTGATGCAAATGGATCTAAGCAGGGGTGGGTTTCACTTACCTTCGCCATCGGTTCGCATCGCGATGTTTTGCATGCGTCCCCTTGTGCAATTTGCCTTCCATGCATGCTCAGAAGCAGGAATCAGCCCGAAAAACAGCTGAGTTTTTGGGCGGTCCTCGCACTTACGACTGTCCTCACATTTTACATTTTGCACCCTATCTTGTCACCGTGGTAAAGAAAAGCACCGCAGTTGTGAAATGAGTGATATAGTTGTTAAGAATGCTGCAACGGGCATAAATGTGAGGACCAGTCATAAGTGTGAGGACTGGTTGTAAGTGCAAGGAGTGGTCATAATTCATGTTTTTCAGCCCTCTGGGTAGTCCCTATGCACGTAGCCAGCCAACCCAGTCACATGACCAGCTAGCCACACCCACCCAGTCTCATGACCACCAAGCCATGCCCCCAAATAAGCCACACCCACAGAACTGGTTGTTAAAAAATTTAAATCCCACCACTGTATTTTTGTAACTATCACATATCAAGAAGTAATGAATTCCAAAATTTAACACTCTGCCATGTAAAAAACTATTTCATTTTTTTCTGATGGGAAACCACCCCATGCAGCTTTATCAAGACTCTGGATTCTAATTTATGTGATGGGGAACTCCTTATTTTTGCTCATGTCCTTCCTCTTATTTGCCTTCTTTATAAATTAATAAAGACCAAATCCATACTGGCTTGTTCAAAAATAGCTGTTATATAAAAATGGCAGTCAATTAAAAATTGTAAAATATCCTTCCTAATTTTTCTTGAAATCATTGGAGTTTATAATACGCCAATTTCTATTGCTGTACTTATTTGGATTTACACTGTTATGATTCCTTTTATTACAAAGCAAAGGGGGGGGAACTATGTTGAGGGTCAACACAAGAAACTCAAGAACATTGTAAATAATTAATTACACTATAAATTGGCACAGCTTCCCTACAGAAAAGTTCTTTCATCCCCGTTATGTCCACTGGTTTTCCTAAAAACATTTGGTAACATACTGCAAAGTAGGGCATGGAGCTTTTTATTTTTAGATGCTATTTTAATGCTCTAGATTATTTATATGTGTTAAACTGTGCTGAATATTATATAGTCTTCACTCCTCAACATCCTCCAAGCTTATCACTTAGAGCAGGCATTTTTAAATGAAAATTAAATTAAATCAAACTTGTTTTCAGAAGCCTAGGATCATCTTTCACCACCATAGCAAAAGAGGCAGTGATATAATAGATAATATTCTACAACAGGGCTGTCAAACTCCCAGCCCGTGGGTCGGATGCGTCATGTGCTGGCCACGCCCACGCCATTTAGCGAAGAGGGAAAAAGTCCTGATACGTCACATGACACCACCGTGACAATGTGGGTTTGACACCGTCAGCCTCCACACTGCCTGCTTGCTTCGGCTGCCATAGAAACGGGGGGTGGGGGTGGAGGGAAGGTTAGGTATTTGGGTGGGGCGGGAGAAGATGCGCTGGAGATGTCTCTGCTTGTGTTTCATTAGGGGCCTAGGGAGGAAAGTTCTCATCACATACTGCCAGGCTACATGGACAGGTTTACAGCCTGCTTCGACGGACCAGATGTGGAAGCCCAAACGGCTGGTGTACCCACCTGACATCTTGGGACATTGGGATTGGATGATTTGCCCAGGGGAGTTATGAGGGGAGGGTTTTGGGATTCTTTGTATATGCATTTACGTGCCTTTTGCCTCAGATCTTGCTTTCATTTTTGTCACTATCAGTTCTTGTCTAGTAAAAGTACTCATCTCTATCAACATGGAGTTGGGGTCTTTCTTTCCTGGACTTTGAATGGAAGCACACCTGACACCCTTGTTCTACAAAAACCTTGACAGGCAGGAACACCAAGACAGGAAAGAATGAGGTGAAGGAACAAGAACCAATAGACCTCAACAGATGTCTTACTGGAGAATCCAACCTGGATGGGAGCATTCACCACCCATCACAGCAACAGTAGGGAGAAGAGAGTGATTAAAAGGGGAAATTTATTTATTATTTAGTGAGATTTATATACCGCCGCACAGTGCAAGCACTCTCTAAGCGGTTTACACCAGTAAGCAATGTATATTTACATTGCCCCCAACAATCTGGGTCCTCATTTTACCTACCTCAGAAGGATGGAAGGCTGAGTCAACTGTGAAATAAAATACATTGGTGGGATTATTAATCAATTAATCAATCAAAACATTGGTAAGCTCTGGCAAATCACACTGAAAAAAGAAAAGCAAGCATTTTTGCTTTTTCCAGGTGCCAATCTTTGGAAAGTCCTGTGATTTTTAAAGCACCTGAAACAATCCTCTCTGTAATAAGCTTGATGTAGATGCCCTTGGAGATTGCTTCTTACGCTGCTTTCTTTTCTTTTTTAATTCCAATGTTTTCAGCAACAATGCTGCAACTACAAAGTTATAGAGGTAGATCAGGGGTGTCAAACTCGTGGCCTGTGGGCCGGATGCGTCACGCGCTGGCCACGGCGACCCCCATTTTAGCGAAGCGGGGAAAGTTGCAATACGTCACAGGACGATGTGACACCACAAGTTTGAAACCCCTGAGGTAGATAGTTTGACCATGAGAATTGGATCAGAACAAAATCCAGATTTCAGGAGTGTATAGTATAATAGGAAAAGCAGGGGTAGTCCAAAACACTTTGCTACCTACTGCATCTCTGCTACCTATAATAGGGTAAGGTGGCAGCCACTTATGCTCTATATCCATTCTATAGTATTTAGGGAAGCCAATCGGACTTCAATACAGATAGTCTTCAACTTACAACCACAGCTGGGGCCAGAATTTCATGGGGTAAGCAAGGCAGTTAAGTGAATCATTTTCAATTTTACGACCTATTTTGCCACACTTGTTAAGTGAGGCATGCAATGGTTAAGCAAATCCGGTTTCCCCCATTGGCTTGCTTGTTGGAAGCTGATTGGGAAACTCACAAATGGCGATCACATGACGCAGGGATGGTGCACCATCATAAAAACATAGTGGTTGCCAAGCACCCAAAATCTGATCACATGACCATGAGGATGCTGTGATGGTTGTAAATGTGAGGACAAGTTGTGTGTGCATTGGATAAAAAATGTGCAAAATAAGACAAAAATATGTGTATATTAGAGTTCATACATTCAGGATTGATTACTATGTAAAGGTTGTAGTCCACATTTCTTAATGGGACTCTATTTTTAGATCTCTCTGCAATAGTAAAACTATATCGGCTATCACTAAAGCTACTCACAAAGTTCAGTTTCTCTTATCCATTTTCCACTGACTTCCTGAGAGCAACAAAGTAGTTACTATGGTAAATGGCACCCTGTTTGCATAGAGCAAGAAACAGAACAGATGAAATGAATAGCACATGAACAGATACCACTGTGACTGAAACAACACACAAACCTTTTGAAAGCATTTTGCATTTTTTTCCCCTAGAACAAAAATTAATCCTTCATCACATTATATACTATTCATTACCTTTAGCAACCTACATGGAGAGCCAATATGATGTAATGAATTTGGACTTTGGAAGCATTTCTGAAGCGGAGTAAAATCTGCAGGGACTCCCTTACCTTTACTTTACAAATATATATATATATATAAAACCCTCACTCCATGTACAGTATATGAAATTCTGAACTTTATGTTAGTGATGACTTTAGGCTTCTGAACTTTTTAACATGGTCAACTATCTTGAGTTTTTTTGTGAATGTAAAATCTGGAGGTCACTGAACACAGCTCAAATGCCAAGTTTAATTTAAAAAAAAACTTAAAAGAAGATACACAGAAGCTGGTTTGACATAACACACTCAACTTGAATTTAACATTGACCCATATACTATACTAAAATAGATTGAGTTCCCCCCAAATTCAAACTAACCAAGTTTAGCATTTTTTTCCCTGCAAATGTAGCTGTTAAATCTTTAACTGATCTGGTTGAGTGCAGAGTGGCAGGCTCTGCTAAAAGCAAACTTACTGGATCTGAGCTACACAAAAACATGTGACCACTAATTGGCAGCAAAAAGTTAGACTTCTCTTGTCTCCACTCTAACACCCAGCAGCAGTAAGTACCGTAGTATAGATCTGGTATACATTCTACATTCTTAGAACCACAGATGGTGGCCATGGCCAGGCCCACCTTTGCACAGCTTCATGTTGTGTGCCAGTTGCACCCATTCCTATTTCACGGAAAACTACTCACAGTCATTCAAGCCTTAGTCACCTCCCGTTTGAACCATTGCAATATGCTCTACATGGGGATGTCCTTGAAGAGCATTTGGAAGCTTCAGCTGAGCAAATGCCGTGCTATGCAGGCAGTTATGGGTGCTAAAGTCCTCTTGCTTCACAAGCTGCATTAAGAGCGGTGGTGGCGCAGTGGTTAGAATGCAGAATTGCAGGCTAACTCTGCGCACAGCCAGAAGTTTGATCCTGATCGGCTCAAGGTTGACTTAACCTTTCATTCTTCCGGTGTCAGTAAAATGAAGACCCAGATTGTTGGGAACAATATATTGACACTATAAACTGATCAAAGACTGCTGTAAAGCATTATGGAGCAGTATGTAAGTCAATAAGTGCTATTGCTAATTATTAGTATGTTCTCAGACACAATTCAAGGTGCTGGTGGACACCTTTAAAGCCCTTCATCGCTTGAAAGCAGGTTAATAATGGGACCATCTCTCCCCATTGGTATCTACCCCTCCTATTGGATCCAGCAGGAGAGGCATGCTCAGGCAGTGCCATCTGGCAGGACCCAAGAAGACAACCTTTTTTGCTTTGGCACCTGTTTTTTGGTTCTTGCCTCAACCCTACTGGATTTTTGTGAGGCATTAAAAAGTTGGCTCTGCCATCAAACCTGGGGTCTTAATACTGTGGTGAGCCTGTTTCTTGGCTGCAACTCTGAGAGTTTATTACTTTTTGTGTAGATTGGGTTTAGAATCTAAACTCCAGTTTTGCTCCTATGATTTTCAACCATCTCAGTCCTCTCCATCATCTTGTCACTCATTTGCTATATGTATCCTCCTTCCAGCTCTTGAGATTAACTTATACCAGTGATGGCGAACCTATGGCACGTGTGCCACAGGTGGCAAGCAGAGCCATATCTGAGGGCACACGATGCGTTGCCCTATGTCAGCTCCAGCGCACATGTCCGTGCTGGCCAGCTGATTTTTGGCCTTTTCGACTGTTTTTCGCCCTCCCCAGGGTTCCTGAAGCCTGGGCACTATGAAAATCGGCCCAACGGCCCAACCGGAAGTTCATTTCCAAACTTCAATTTGGCCCGTTTGGCCATTTTTCACTCTCCCCAGGCTTCAGAAGGCTTTCCTGAACCCTGAGGAGAGCGAAGAACAGCCCAATGGGCCTACCAGAAGTCCAGAGGCTTCAGTGAGGCCTGAGCGCATGTGCAGTGGGGAACGCGGGGGGATTGTGCGCATGCAGGGGGCAGCACACATGCACAGGGGGGAGGGCATTGCATTATGGGTGTGGGCACACACGCACATACTATCTTGCACGCGCGCACCCTTTTGGCATCCGAGCAAAAAAAGGTTCGCCATCACTGACTTATACTATATGGATAATTCATAGAAGAAACGCACCAACGTTTTTTTGAGAAGGATATCATCAACAAAATGCTTTGCAAAAAAAAAATCCCTTAATTTAAGAGGGGAAAACATTTGCAGCAGTCAGTAACAGTGAATTGCTAGTCCATGTATGATATACCATACATTAAATATATAAATAAATATATAAGTGAATAACAAGAGTCAGTGAAAGAAAAGCAGCTTAGAATATACATACTGGTAACAGATGTGGCCATTACTAGAGCATCTCACAATTCGCAAGTGACTTTACCTTATCATAGTAGTAGTCTGTTTGGCATTCAGACCCTGATTAGCTGCACAACTATACAGCTATAGAATAATGGAATGTGAATGAAACTGCATTCGTTTGCTCCTTATTCATGGTTTAAGGTCTTCCTGTGTTCATCTAGTTCAAGAAATTATAAAAGATACTAGGAGCAATGAAAGCAATTTGCTGTCTGGCCAATTTCTTATCAGAGTAACTTTATTTTTCCTTTCTAAGGAAAATCAAGTAGCAGGTATATGCACCCAGGTTTTCACATTTTAGTTCTTCCCCTGCTGCTTTTAAATTATGAGCTCAGAAAGAATTCCGTAACTATGTAAGGATGGGAAAACAAATATTTTATTCAAGAGAGAAGAGAGGGACAAGAGAAGTGGGTAGATAAAATACCTTATTCATTCTGGGCATCAGCTAATAGATATTCACTCATTGAACTAGCTCTATTTTATTCTAATTAGCTGTATTTGCTGGAGCTTTTTATGAGCCACATTTTAAGAGCAAAACATCTTACAAAATCTTCTAGATTCAAGATATTAGAGCATGAAATTTATCAAGAGTTTGTATCATAAGCAGACCATATTACTGCTTTCATGACCCTGATAAGCTATCAATTGCATGCAGACAGAGGTCATAAGGAAAACACTATTGGTTAAAACCAAAGGTCTATCTATCTTGTTACTGCAGATGTAAGCAACGCCTGACCCTTGGCTTATACACAACTTCTATTTCTGTAGTCCTAGGATCAGAATCCCAGGGTAGTGCCTAGGGACAGCCGTGTGCCTATAAACATTTTTCTTATCAATTTTGTTAGCCCATCTAACTTTTTATTACAAAATATTTTAATGGGAAGCTGGTATACTGAAAAGCAGAAGCACCTCTAAGGGTCCCTTAAGCTTTCTTGGAAAGTAAAACTAACAGGTCAATTCACCCCAGTATGTTGTTTGGCAGTGTGCTTACCTGACCAGAAAATTACACAAATATACAGAAGTGTTACAAATTGTCGTGCAGATGAGTTATATAGATGGCAGATGATGTTCTGACAGAGGTGTGTTTTATAAGCACTTATGTTTCTCCTGTCCAAGTATTATCAGCAACCAGAGAATCCACTTGTTCTCAGAAATGCCTGCCTAAATCTAATATGCTTCCCTAACTCAGAAACCGTCCCAGAAGTTCTACCCACCTTTCTGAAACATCAATTTGATGAGTTAAGAGCAGTGAGGGCATAATGATTTGGATTAAGAAATTATTTATTTATTTATTTAATTTATATTGCCGCCTATTCGCCCATGGCGACTCAGGTCTGGTTTATTAAGAATTTATTAAGAATTAATAAATAATTTATTAAGAAATAAATTTATTCCACCCCTCTCCCATATCAATAGTGCTTTGGATTACTGTTCCCTTATATATTATGTAGGCCATCCAGAGTCTGGTTGGTTTCAGGTGACAGACAAATCTCATAAATAGAACAACTCCAGTAGAAAAGCAACAATTTGAAGCATGGTTGCTGGGTAGAAGTAGAGGTAAAGACAAGGATTATCCCCATCCCAGTGACCAGCATAGAAAAAGTAGGGTGCATAAATTAATGGGTCTGGTATGGCTTTGCCATTTTGGATAGCTCTAGATTAATTCTGTGTGAATATTGTCCCTAATCCTAAAGGCTTCCCACCAAATGTGTTAGCGACTCTACCCTTCTTTTCTTGCAGTGCTGAGACAAACGGTTGCAAAAATCTCAAATAGGACATGAAAAGAAAAATTGGTACTTGTGCTCAAGGAGATACTATAGGGAAAAATGAAATCTCCATTAATCTATCCTGATTAGTAATCCTTATTGAAAATCACTATCGTTATTTGACAAACCCTAATCCTTTTAAATTTTCCTATACTGATACCCATCAATACATATCACACCAACAGTGTTTCAAGGGTTATGTAATGTACATCAAAATATGTTATCTGTCGGGCCTTTTTTAGATTATGGAGCCTCCAAAATACTTTTACTCTGTAACTACAGCCCTATTGTTCTTATTTCCAAGTGGTCCATATGCTGCTAGAAATATATACCAAATGTGTTTTTTCAAGAGGCAACTGGACTTTCTTGTTTTTCTTTGAAGACGTTTTGCTTCTCATGCAAGAAGCTTCTAGATTCTTGGGTCACGATCAAAACACAGGAATTGGAAGTGTTCATCAAACACATCAATTTATTTTATTTTATTTATTTTATTTATTTTGTCAACACGTGTACGAGATAACAGGTATGATATAAACATAAACAAAAGCAAAGTATGTATAGGTAAAAATTAGACAATAGGACAGAAGGACAGGGACGGTAGGCACGATGGTGCACTTATGCACGCCCCTTACAGACCTCTTAGGAATGGGGTGAGGTCAACTGTAGACAGTCTAACGTTAAAGTTTTTGGGGTTTAGGGAAGAAACCACAGAGTCAGGTAGTGCATTCCAGGCACTGATTACTCTGTTGCTGAAGTCGTATTTTCTGCAGTCGAGTTTCGAGCGGTTTACATTGAGTTTGAATCTGTTATGTGCTCTTGTATTGTTGCGGTTGAAGCTGAAGTATTCATTAGCAGGTAGGACATTGTGGCAGATGATTTTATGAACTACATTTAGATCAGATCGAAGGCGACGTAGCTCTAAGTTGTCTAAGCCTAAAATTTCAAGTCTGGTGGAATAAGGTAATCTGTTGTGAGTAGAAGTGTGGACAGATACATCAAATTCACACAGGAAGATGTTAAGGAAAATAGTCTAGCCTTTCTGGACTGTGCAGTACACATTAAGGAAGACAGAAGCCTTAACACTAAAGTTTACATTTTACAAAATGTACATTTTTACATTTTGTAAGTTTACAAAACTTACATTTTGATTCTCACCACCCACTGGAGCACAAAATGGGAGTAATCAGAACCCTACACCATCAAGCTGAAGGCTTGCCTACCAGCAAAGATGGTAAAGAAAAAGAACTAAAACACATAAAGGAAGCTCTCTGAACATGTGGCTATCCCAAGTGGGCCTTCATCAAATCCCAAAATAGACCCAGCAGGAGCTCCTCCATAACAGACAAAGAAGAAAACAATAAACGAAGCAACATTGTCATGCCATATGTTGCAGGAATATTGGAAAAGCTCAGGAGGATCTTCAGCCAACACAATATACATGCACATTTCAAACTCAGGCATACACTAAGGTAGAAGCTGGTCCACCCCAAGGATAAAACACTCAGACACAAACTGAGCAACGTGGTATATGCAATACAATGTAGTGAGCCATGTGCAGATCTGTTCATTGGGGAAACAACACAACCACTTCATAAACGCATGGCACAACATAGGAGAACAAACCCATTAGGACAAGATTCAGCAGTCCATCTGCATTTAAAAGACAAGGGCCACTCTTTTGAAGACAGCAAAGTCCAAATTTTGGACAGAGGACTGCTGGTTTGAAAGAGGGGTCAAAGAAGCCATCTATGTCAAAATTGAACAGCCGTCTCTCAACAGAGGGGGAGGGATATGACATCATCTATCTCCAGTCTACAACACAGTCTTTTCAACAGTTCCAAGAAGGCTCCACACCCATTTGCACTACTCAGGTGACTCCGACAACACAGATAAACCTCAAGGTGACCTCAATGATTCTCTAAAAGAATACAAATGACCAGCTGTCTGCAAGGAGTATAAATCCTTCTATTCCCCTCCACCCAGTCAGAGCTGAAGAAGCTTCTTGGATAAGAAGCGAAATGTCTTCAAAGAAAAACAAAGTCCAGTTGCTTCTTGAAAAAACATATTTGGGACAACTATGACCCGGGTGACTGACAATCTCCATAGACTCTGCTAGAAATACTAACTTTCATATGGATATAAGGTAGAAATTGCCTTAGAGTGAGAGTAAACATTCATTTTGCTTAAGCAAAATCAGACGTTCTCATGATACTCAAAACAAAATGAGACTAAGAGTCTCATAAATTTTATTTTAATCTCTCCCTTATTAACCAATTGTGGGAAGAAAAATCCACCTGGTTCAGTTCCAAGCTTGGAGAAAGACACTGGAAACATGGAGGCTGATTGGAAAGATGGTTTATTGATGAAGCAGAACCACATGTAGCTCTGGGCAGCTGACAAAATGGAGTTGAGAGTGAGGGTTTTTTATATCTTCTTTGGGCTTTGCACTTGAACTTCCTGTTCCTGTGCAAGAACATGTATCCTATTGGCTGTTGTAGGGGTTATGTAGGGGTCATAGCTGAGCTCCCAGGTTTGGTTGAAGTTTGCTGGGGGTGGTGCAACTGAAAGGGTGTGGAGCAATTCCTATTGTGGCTGAGGGCTAATCCTACCTTTGTTCAGACCTTGCTGCAGGGAATTTCAAAATATCCTGTCTTGAATGGATTTCGGCCTGCAGTATTTGCTTTGCCTATGAATAGAGTTACCTAGATACTTGGATTCTTTCAATAAGCTTTTTATCTCTTAAGTGCTGACGTCTGCTGAGGGCTATTAAGAAAGGTGGGGGCTGCTTTCTGTATCCAAGAGCATGTTTCTCCATTTCTCCCTTTAGAGCAGGGGTTCTCAACCTGGGGGTCGAACGACCCTTTCACAGGGGTCGGGAGACTTCGCCCAGACGCCGCCATTTGGGTTCTTTTATCCTCTGCGCATGCACAGAATGCTTTGCGCATGCACAGAGGGTAAAAGAACCCAAATGGCGGCGGCGGGGCGCGGGATGCGGCGGTGGCATGGGTCGCGGGGCGGGGGGCGAGTCACGGCATTAGGAAGGTTGAGAACCACTGCTTTGGAGAAATATAATATTCTGCCTTTTTAAATATTTTTTAAAATATTTCATTCTTCTAGGAGGGGTGGGTGCTAACTTTCTACACATTAAAAGACATACCCTCCATACCAGGGGCGGGTTCCTAATTTTTTTACTACCACTCTGTGGGCGTGGTTTATTTTGTGGGTGTGGCTTGCCAGTCATGTGACCGGGTGGGTGTGGGCCTTGAGAGCTTGGCAGCGGCCGGAGAAGCAGAGGGGCATTGCCCACCTGCAACGCAGCCCCCCGCAGCAGGAGCAGCAAGACCGTGGCAGCGGTTCTTCTAGGAGGCTCCGTCCGACCTGAATGCTTCTCCCCATTCGATGATTCTAGGCTCCTGCTGCCCGTTCCCCTCCCCTCAGCAGCTCGAGAAGCCTCGAACGTGCAAAAATGCCTGGGATCATCACCGCGCGTTCGTTGCTTCTCGGAGTGCTGAAGGGAGGTGAATGGAGATAGCTCCTGCCACCCATTCTTTCAGCATCTCACACGCTCCCTCAGCCATCCTCCCCTGCTTGGACTCACTGTGGGGTAGGAAGGCAGCGCATGCGCAGTGCCGGAAGCTCGGCTTCTGGGCATGCGCAGAAGAAACATTTTAAAAAATTTAAAAAAATTTTTTTTTAAAAAAATGGCGGTGCCCAGGCACCGGCAACTGACCGCACCGGTACTGTGACATCACCAGTGGGCTGCTACCGGTGCTATAGAGTGGACCGCACCAGTAGGAACCCACCACTGCTCCATACCCTTAATTTGTTGAGTCTTCTAAAACATTAGACTAGTAATATATTTTACAGCATGTCCACTGAACAGATAAAAAAACTAAAATCCAAATCTCAGTATTTATTGCAGAACTCCCACTCTGAGGCCTAGGTGTCTTGGGCCTACAATCTGCAAAGTTCCCAAACTGTCAGAATTTTAGTTTTAGATTTAGCTTTTCCAGGAGTTTTAGTTCCAATATATCCGAAGGATTATAAGTCTGGAGAAAGCTTATTTATTGGAACTAAACCTTGGAAAATAATTCCCTAGAGCCAGAGAAAAATATTTGAGTAACAAACTGTTAAAGCATCCAAAGAATTTGAAAGATATTGTTCCAATCACATGACTTAGGGTTATTATGAAAGAGTCCTGCATTTCCACTCTGCCCTGCAGTAGCCAAATTCAGCAAACCTTTCTTGCTCAAAGCCTCACAGATCTCAACAAAAGGAGATTATGAAGTAGAATATGAAGTGGTTTTCTTCTTATGCAAAGAAAACAATATTTTTAGGAAAAATAAACTGCAAAAACTAAAATGGACAGAGAAGTATGTCATACTGAGAAGAATGATTTAAGGAGACCACATAACTGAGTTAAAGCATCTTGCATATCTTGGGAACTAACTGGAAAACATTCTTCCCAATTTATTTCTTAAAGATTATCTTCCATCTTTCATCTTCACATGATTATTTTTTCAACTAGACTTTTGTCTTTAAAGTAGTTATTCCATCTGTGAATAGCAATATAAATATTTGGCATTCTTGTTTAAAGCACCAATAAGCATTTCCCAGTGACTAGCAAAATGTCATTCATTGTGATACATAGAGAGGAAGGGCATGCACATTAAAAAGCTCAGGCTGGAGGAAGAAGAATGCAGCACTCATGCTGCAAACCACTGGGATTCTCTCAGAGGCGGCTTGATTATTCAGCAACAAGGATAAGAACAATATTTTAGATTTACAACCACACTATGATCATATCCTTCAAAACACCCCAGATGAAATCAAGAACATGCTTAATGTCTTAACCATATCTGTTTGTCTCTGATACACTTATATACAGAAGCACACACATACTGTTACTGCTGCAGAGTCCTTTGCCTGCTATTTCAGTTAATATTCTCTTGAAGAAAATAGGGTTATAAATTTCATTGTATTAAGGCACCCTCCCTCTTTAAGCGCAACTTACCGTAAATGCTGACATCAATATTACCTCATCTTTGTCTGTACATAGGGAAACCTCTTTCAGATATTTCCCTTCCATTTCAAAGTCCAACTGTTAAATGCATTGATTTAATTATTGACTGAGATTTATCAATCTTTCCCAACATAGAAGTGCTTTTCAATTCTGCCAGGCTTGTTATCCCTACCCCAACAGTACTCGAGTGATGTGCAGAATCCAATCCTACAAATGCAGTCACTGAAAAAGCAATCAAGATACAAAAATTGTGATAGTATATAATACATCACATTAACAAATATACATTGGTGCATCAGTGGCAAGCAGTTCACTCCACTGAGACCCCAGCATGTGTAGAAATTAACTTTTTCTTCTCCAACAGCCCTCTCCTGCCTCCCACTTTGCCCCAGAGGTTTCCATAAGTTCAGCTATAAAAGTAATATGCTCTTAACAGTATTTTAATCTCAAATTATGAACTGTGCTCACAATCTCATAATACTCTTGTCAGTGGAAACATGTTGTTTTAATGGAAAAAATTGTAGTGAAGAAAAAATATGCAATGTTCAGTGTGCCTAGCTTCTGAGCAAGTAACATTGACAGAACAATCTTGAAGTAGTCCTGCTTCCCAAGCCTATATATGCAGTCCAGAAAAACAGGGGGTGAAGCCATGGGTCCATATATATCCACCTGAGGATCTTGTAGGAAAAGCAGAATACACATAAATAATGTAAGCTTTTAAAAACTGGCATTACATTTTGAGATATATTCTATAATGGTTGTATTTTTAACACAATCCTTTACAAAAAGCTAGTGCCTCAAAACAGGAATCACATAATTTGTCTATTTTTCAGATAACTGACAAGAAAGAATTGGCCAGCAGATTTATTTCTTATGGATTGAATGTTCTAGTATGAGCAAGTTAAATATAAAATAAACATTTTAGAAGGAGTCTTTTTTCGTTAATAGCAGTTTATTAGTTGTTAATGAAAGCTGTTTATGTCACAACATTGTTAAATCCTATAATCATTTTTTCATGCACCATTCAAATCAGAGTAGAATTCTCCTCTGGCACCATACAGTTCTACTGTGCTGAGACAATAACTTGGTCCTTAACACAAATAAGACCAAGGAGCTTATAGTGGACTATAGAAGAAATAGATCAGACATCCAGCCCTTGGTTATCAATGGAGACCGAGTGGAGCAAGTGGCGAGTTTTAAGTTTCTGGGTGTTATCATAAAAGAGGACCTGACCTGGGGCACTCACATTGCAGCACTGGTCAAAAGGGCCCAGAAGAGATTATACTACCTGAGACTTCTCAGGAAACAACAACTGAATGAAAAACTGCTGGTGGCCTTCTACCACTGCACCATAGAGAGTATTTTAACTTACTGCATCTGTGTATGATTTGCCAATTGCACAGTGGCAGATAGGACAGCACTCCAGAGGGTAAACATCATTGCCCAGAGGATCTTTGGTTGCCCTCTCCCCTCTTTGGAAGAGATTTATAGCTCCCGCTGCCTTAAGAAAGTTCAAAACATTCTTAAAGATCCATCTCATCCTGGGCACTCTTTTTTTGAACTATTACCATCTGGCAGACTGTACAGGATAATAAAAACAAGGACAAATAGGCTGAAAAACAGCTTCTATCTCAGGGCAATAACCATATTGAATTCTACAGTACAGTGCAATATTGGGTTTTCAATTTCAATTATACAGAACGTAAAGGATGCATGTTTGTGTTTTTATTTTTATAGTTATAATGTACACTGAAGACGGCATTTAATTTCGTTGTACCATGTGCAATGACAATAAAGTACACTAAACTAATTCAGTAAACAGAAGAGTTGCAATAGGAAGTGAAAGAGTAAATGCTATGCTCTGGCAGCTTTCTAAGCAAACCGGTTTTCCTGTTTCTCCTTGGAGTAGATATATTACTGATACAATACTGTTCTTATTTTTGGAAGGCAGTTAAGAAATTGTTTTAAGACTCCATCTAGTCACATGAAATCTTTTGCCACATTTTAACTATATGTGAAGTCCTGTTAAATATTTTTAATTTAATGTTTTAACCTCTCCTGTTTCAAACAGCATCATATACATATTTGATTAACTACAGTTAACTGTCTTTAAAAACTTGCTGCTTAGCAGACTGAAAGAAGAAACCTATCTAGGGCAGTAGCCATCAACTCCTTATCAGTCAGCTGCACTGAAAGAGAAAACACATACTCGTTCTTTAGCAATCACAAAGGCTGGTTCAGCTTTTTCACCAGTCCTGTTTCATGTGACATCGAGAATGGCCACATCAGTAGTATTTTTCTTTTTGTTCTCAAGACAAAAAGGAACATGCCTCTATTGTAATAATGTATTTTTATATTTTCTCCATTCTTCCATACAAAACTGCATGAGATCAATAATTCTTTGTCTCAAATGTTTGGGTTCGGGGACAAGAAACACCTGACTTAGGCCAGAAAATTTGTTGCTTTTATATATATATATTAAATAAATAAATAAATAAATAAATTGTATACACACATACACACATATACATAAGGTTGTCCAAAAGCACTGTGGTGTCTAAAACGTGCATTCCACACAAAGCTGCCTACCACTACTGCAAGATTTTTTCTTTTCTTTTTCTTCATACGCCAAGATTAAAACAATCCAGAGCAATTCAGAATCCAGCAGAAGAATCTGGCTTAATCATATTCTACAGTTAAATCAAGTTAAAATACAAGTTGGAACACCTTCAGAACAAACTAGTGTTTATGCAAAAGAATCAGTGAGCACAATTGCTATATCAGGAACCAATCGATCAATAACCAGTAGGAATAACTTATCTGTTCAAGTTACTTTACTTGATTGCATGATTTATCACATAAACCACAATGGCTGAGGGCCCACAACAGCATAAGCTCAAACTAAGGAAATGACATGACTTAGCCTTAATAGCTGACATGAAGGTATCCATTCTTAAAAATTTAGAAGTTCTTCTCCTAATCTGAGCAGAAACAAAAAGACTTTAAAAAATTCAGGCAGCATTATTCAGTTCTTCAACACCAGTATGTGCTTATCAACTCTGTGAATGATTTTCTTCAATGATAGTTATCACTATTTTTTCTCTATTTCATTATTTATAAATCCCTCTCAAATATTAGTAGCTCAATATTTCATGCTCTTAATGAAATGGGATAAAGACCATAAATTTTATTTTATACTAAGTTTAGCTTCAAAATCCTTTTATTGTTTACATTAGAACTGTTTTACAAATATTAAAAGAGAGTACAGTATTGCAATGAAATAGTGTTGGCCATTATGTAGCATCATTTTATTTGCATGCTGATTGTTTTGAGTATTAATGTAAACCACCTTGAGTCTTTGCAATTTGGCAGCTATAGAAGTCTAATGAATAAATAAAATGTTATAACGTATTATGTTAAACCTTCTGAAAGGTAATTATTTGGTTTGCTAAAATTCCAGAATTTATCCATGGGATATTTCTGAATATCAGGAAATATCACCTTCAGAAAGGCAGCAATCCATTTTTACTAGAAGCAATAAAAATACAGGAAAACACATCAAGGTAACATGAAATTACAACTAAAATAATTGTTAAGTAGTGGCCTTGGAAAATTCAACATAAAGTTTCCTTGAACAATATGAGTTAACCTATTAGTGCATGTTACAAACAGAACCATAAGACAAAAACATACTCTTTAACTTATAATCTGAATAAATAACACAACTCTCCATGTCAGATACAACCCACAGGGAAAGTTAGTATTTAGTATTGTTTTTTGTTATTCCACCCTCAAAAAAAAATCCCTATTTTTAAGGCCTGTTACAATTTTGGATTTTGCAGTGTGTGTGTGTAGTTGGCAAACTTGGGAGGGGCATTTTAAAATTATTAGCAAATGCTAATAGAAACAAATAGAGCTCTTTTCTTGGCTTAGGGCCTAGGCCAGTGATGGCGAACCTATGGCACGCGTGCCACAGGTGGCACACGGAGCCATATCTGCCGGCACGCGAGCCGTTGCCCTAGCTCAGCTCCAGTGTGCATGTGCACTCCAGCCATCTGATTTTCGGCTCGCACAGAGGCTCTGGGAGGGTGTTTTCGGCTTCCGGAGGACTCCGGCGGGCGGGGGAGGGCGTTTTCACCCTCCCCAAGCTCCAGGGAAGCCTCTGGAGCCTGGGGAGGATGAAAAACGGGCCTACTAGGCCCACCAGAAGTTGGGAAACGGGCCGTTTCTGGCCTCCAGAGGGCCTCCAGGGTGGTGGGGGAGGCCATTTTTGCCCTCCCCAGGGATTGATTTATGGGTGTGGGCACTCGCGCATGCACGATAGCACGTGCGCACGCGCTTTCGGCACCCGAGGAAAAAAAGGTTCGCCATCACTGGCCTAGGCTCTATATTAGCAACAGAGATAATAGTATAATGGTAAAGAGATGGGGGAGTTGTAATTGAAAACCATTGATGATAAGTAGGTAAGATATTTTCATTCACTTTAGAAAAGCTGAATGTAGTTATCAAATGTATTTAGAAAGCAGGCTCAAGAATTCAATTCTCTAATCAATTTGTCCTTAATTATTTTCCTTGTGCTTCCAAACACCTTGTTCTTCCACTACATTTCACCAAATGCAATGCAAGTGCATACCCAGCATTTGCATCATTACACTGATTCTTTAAAGGGCCCTGACACAATTTATTTTTATTTTTAAAAGTCTATACATACCGTACATGTCTACTTGATAATGAAAGCGAAGCGTGGCAATGTTTTCGTCTGACTGGGTCTGACTGACTGGGGTCAGATCAAGGTTATGATGGCATAGACTCCTAGAGGCCAAGCACCTATATACCCCATCCTGGATACCCAAAGTCTCAAAGTACTTCACATACAAGAATGCTAAATACTTTTAACTATGCACCTTAATAGAAATAAATCTTCTGTATTTTCCTGCACACCGAAGATTAACACGAAAAGCTAAACTGAACCAAATGAACCGCATCCAACTTTGCAGCACGTAGCTACAGGAAACACATGAGAACGGGTGACAAGGCTTAACTAAATCACAATATTCTACACCGGAAAAAGGGCCCCAAATACTGCAGCACTTTTCTCAGATGAGCACTCAAGGCAAGCAGCCCCTTTCTAAAAGGATGCAGTAATTAAAGCATTGAGCAAGATCCAGGAGACCAGGGCTCAAGTCCGTCCTTTACCACAGAGACCCAGGGATTAAGTCTGGTCCAGTCACTTTATGCCCGACTAAGGGGTTTTGGGTGAAAAAAACAGGGATGAAACTATCTCTTGACGAAAACCGAGATATAGTAAATATATTTACTTCCCGCCAAAAAAAAATGCAACCGTTTCTTTAATGCAACAGTAGCATTCAGTAGTAGAGAAGACGAAATGTTATTCAGAGTATAAAATGCATTTCTTTACATGCAGTCTCTGCACGCGAACGTGTAAGAAGTCTCCCCCTCCCCCCAACAGAGAACACTGACTCATTCTTCCCCTTCGGCATAACTCTCGCGACATTTTGGCTCGCGTTGTTAAACGTGATGTCCTTTTGGGCGCTGGTATTTCTTCGGTCGGCGACAGGGTGGGAAGAAAGCGAACATAAGGAGAGGTCGCCTAACATCATGACTGACAAGCACCTGAAACCAATGAAAAAGAAGAACGGCTCACGATGAGCCAATACGACGAAGAGGGAGGCGTGGACTCTCCGGCGGCTGATTGATCCCAGCCTTCGCGACGGTGTTGTTCAGTCGGCGCGAGAACATTCTAGAGGTAGGTACTTGGCGGCCATTACAGCTGTGCCCCTCCCCCTCTCCTTTTAAAAAAAACCACCCTAATGCTGCCGCTATGGCAGATTTGAACTCGGATTGAATTTAGGTGCGGGCGCTCCGCCGTCCGACTAACAATGCTGCCTCCGCTGATGGTCTTTCCCTTTTGGCAGAGTAACCGGCAAGGCTGATCCCGCTGATCCCGCCCGCCTCAGGACGCTTGGACCCCCCCTCCCCTCTCCTGGCGGTTGCGGCGTCCGCCTCCTCCGCATCTGTATCTCTTTAGAAAAGCGCCCGGGTGCTCGGTGACACCCTCAGCTCCGCCATCGTTCTCCTCGTACTAATTCGGCTTCGTCACAGCCCGGGGCGAGCAGCGTTGGGTTTATGTCTGTATTGGACGAAAACGGTAAGTAAAAAAGAAGGGGGACGGATGGGAGAGGTTAGCATATGGAGGGGGGGTAATGGGAGACGGCTTCTCTTTGCTGGGGTGGGGGCTGGGTGACGGTGGTGAGGAAGACGGGCGGCGGCCTTAAAAAGCGCTTGCGGGGGTCGTCCGCATACACGCACACCTCACTTGTGGAAGGTGTTAATACTGGCCCGTAATGCCTGGTCCCGAATAACTTCCTGTCGGACAGCAAGGGCAGAATGGCGAGGTCAAGTCTGTTGGGGACGAGCGGGCAAGACACCGCGACCGCTCCCTTCTCGAAATTGCCCTCCGAGGGGTCGTTACAAAAACTGAGCTCGTTCTCGATAAGGAGCGGGGGGGGGGGGGCAAAAAGGACTCGTAGTCCAGACTTAGGCCTTGGGCCGCATTGCCCTAAACAGGATGCGAGATGGGCCGTGTAGTCCAACGACTCTAGAAAAGAAGCCTGCAAATATGGAGGCGGCGTCTCCTTCCCTTAACCGCCGCTGGCGGTCACTTTCCCCCTCCCCCCGCTTCGCCTTCTTGAACGAACGCGCGGCTCCACAAGATGGCGGCCGCCAGGTCTTCCGCGCCTCAGTCCTCGTGATCGGGGGGGGGGGGAGAGGCGGGCGGAGTGCGCGCTCTGTGGCGCAGTTCCTAAACCCGCAGTGTGCGAAGGGGGAGGGCAGCGGGCGGCTCCGCTTGGGCGCTTTCGAGGGTTCGGGAAAAGGGGCGGCGGGGAGGACTGAGCGGCGACTGCGCCGCCGCTTTGTATTTAGGGCTGACTCAGTGCTTAATTGCTGCATTTCTGAGTCATTCCGACGCTGGGGTGAAGAGAGGGAGGAGTTCAGTTTTTTGTGAGGGGGGGAAGTGGTTTATGCGCGATAGCTTTTTTATCTCTTAAGATAAAATAATTTGAGTTCCTTTCTCTCCCCCCCCTTAGGATAGTTTTTTCCTTACAGCTTCATTTGTATTTCATAACTATTACAGGCACGTGTGTAGATCACGTGGAGAAAGAAATTTGGTGGTTTTTAAATTCATCTGCTTAAGTAAAAGAATAAAAGCCTTGATTTATTTTAAATTCTTTCAGCAGTGGTTGTGTTTATTATGAGGCATAGTGTCACTGGGATACTTTTTAGAATATTTTACTTGTTTTTAAGAATTAAATATTGTTTCTCTCAACTCCATAGTTCCTCTATTTCTTAATAGAGATACCACTGAAGTAACTATTGGCTGGCAAACTGTAATATATGTCTCCTGCCAAAATTAAGGACTGTTTAACAAATAACCAAGAAAACTTCAATGAAAACATTTCCTCATTGCTGGTCATAGAACAATATAATGTAATAAGCTATAACTGTTACCAAGTCCAGAAACATAGTCTACAACATAACTGATTTATCATACCAAGTTTGTAATGTTCTGACATTCAGCATTCATAATTCAGTACTTTTTGCTGAAGGTTTTATGTTGAGTATTGTATAAAAATTATAGACCAGTTATTGAATTCAAACAAAACAAATCCGGCCGTGTGATTGAAGTATAAAAGCTTTCTATATTAATATTGCAGAGCTGTTGCGCAGCCATTGGTACCTGTATTGGGGAAATATAGCATACAAGCAAGAACCTCACAGCCTCAGTGGCGAAAATTTTTTCATGTCAGAGACCGAGAACTCTTGCAGTCGTTTATGTCATCACGTCTTCTCCAGACAGAAGATACCAAAAAGTTGCAATCAAAGATCTCTCCATCTTATTGATAAAGCTACTAATAAGCCAAAATGTCTGTCAACGTCAACCGCAGTGTTTCAGATCAGTTCTATCGCTACAAAATGCCCCGTTTGATTGCCAAGGTAGATATTTCACTATTTCTTTAAATGTGGGTTAAAATTGCCGGTTAATGGTGTGGTATCATATATACTTGAGTTTTCTTTTCAGGTTGAGGGCAAAGGAAATGGGATAAAGACAGTTATCGTCAATATGGTTGACGTTGCAAAGGCGCTTAATCGGCCTCCTACGTGTAAGTTCTATATAATTTTCCATTGAGCTTCATTTTATTAGTAAAACATTTTTTAAGTATCTATTTTAGCAAATGTAATAGTACTACAGTGTGTGTATGTGTGTATATATGTGTATATGTATATGTGTGTGTGTGTGTATATACACACACACACACATACTTTTCTCATTTTCATTCCCCCCCCTTTCAGTTGCCTCATGGAAGTGTGAGATAACTGTCAATAACAGTGCTATTGTCACTATGTCAGCCTAAATAGACAGTTTTGTCTTCTGCCTCATGGTGTCAGCAATTTTTAAGACAGAAAGGAAAAGAGCTGACTTGAATAGCTTTTATAGTAATGATAGCTATTGTGCATAGTACTCTGAAGCAATGCATAATTATTGTTTTGAGGCATTCCGTATTAACTAAGGAATGTTGATTCTGTGCAGAAACTGAATTCTAAAGGTGGTCTTAAAATTGTAGTAAGATAATATAATAATTATTGCTTTTTTCATGAGCAGATGGGGGAAGAAATCGGAAGTACTACTACTGGAAGTAGTTTGGAGTTTGGTGCTAAAAATAAATAAAATGAAATAAATTTGCAGAGGGTTAGTCAGAAGGGAGTTGATAGAAAACTTCATGGATAATTTTTCTTCTTTCTTGAAAGATCCCACCAAATTTTTTGGTTGTGAGCTGGGAGCGCAGACCCAGTTTGATGTTAAGAATGACCGTTACATTGTCAATGGATCTCATGAGGCGAATAAGCTACAAGACATGTTGGATGGGTTCATTAAAAAATTTGTTCTCTGTCCTGAGTGTGAAAATCCTGAAACTGATCTGGTAGGTGATGCTTCTAGAATGCTAAGAATTTATAAAGAAAATTTTATATAAAGTTTTTTTTTAATCTAATCCAATTTCAGCAATCTCACTGAAAGTTTTGTATTTGGTCAACCATGAGATTTTCTGTGATGTGTCAAGTTAAATGCTAAGCTCCCAAAGTAGGTAGCTATAGCCATTTTAACATTGCAGTAATTTAAAATAGAGATTTCCAGGCTGCTTTATAACGAAGCAAAATTATTAAAACAAGCTAGTCTAGAATTTTCTACACAAGCCAGTTAGAGCATATATTGCTTGCTTTCCGCGGTTTTATTTTCTTTAGAAAAGGGTTATAAAATAGAAGGGGTAGCATATATAGATATAAATGAAATAATTGGTAGTGAAACTATTGCTCTCTTTGGCAGCATGTCAACCCTAAGAAACAAACTATTGGTAACTCTTGCAAAGCCTGTGGCTATCGAGGCATGCTTGACACAAACCATAAACTCTGCACGTTCATCCTTAAAAACCCACCTGGTGAGTGTTTGTTCTTGATTTTGATATTTACCTATAAAGTATCATTTGTTTCCTACTTAATGGAGGAAGTTTTCTATGTGTGTTGGAACTGGTCTGGAAAACTGCTGTATGAAGACCGCAGGGCAAGCAACACTCTGTGGTAGATAACTTAGTTGTCTATCTCAATTTAAGCTTGCAATACTAAACATAGCCTGACCTATTCCAGTGGTCTTTAAAAATGAGGCCATCTGTTATACAGACTGTAACAATATATTAATGGTCTTCTCTATAAGCAAATATATTCTGGAGTGTATTTGGATATATTCATTTTCAACTTTGTAGTATTGGCATTGAAAGGTACCGGTGACTGAGCAAATACAGGTAGTACTTGACTTAACAACAATCATTCATTTAATGATTGTTCAGAATTACAATGGCAATGAAAAAAATGATTTACAACCATTTTTCATTTATGACCATTGCAGCATCCCCATGGTCACATGATCAAAATTCACAAATTTGGCAACTGACTCATTTATGTCCTGAGATCATGTGATCCCCTTTTGTTACCTTCTGACAGGCAAAGTTGATGAGAAAGCAGATTCACTTAATAACCCTGTTACTAACTTTAACTGCAGTGATTCACTTAACAGCTGTGGCAGGAAAGGTAAAATGGGGAAAAACTCACTTAACAAATGTCTCACTTAGCAACAAAAATTTCGGTCTCGTTTGTGGTCATGAAATGAGGACAGACCACCTGTACTAGTGCATTCCATGCCATGTGCAATCAAGGCAGATTATTATTCTTGTACATAACTTATTTCCTGTTGCTTTAGTTTTTATTTTACAAATTTAAAAATAACCTTAAATTAGAATGTCCATAACAGGTTGGTTGCTCGGTTACTTGAGCTAGAAATAAACTTCAGTAGAATTTCTATACCTTTGGAAAGTCTAATATTTACTTTTTGTTACTTGTTAGTCATATCCCCACTTATCTTGCCTGCAGGAGTCTGCCATAGTCTTGTAATGTCTGTATTATAGAAGATAAAATTGTTCTTAGAAAAAAAATTCAGTCTAAAGACTGATAAAATACATGTGGAAAAGCCATTATTTGTTACATATTCAGACTGAACCAAAAGTTGAATGTATAGGCTTTGTAATTGGACAAACTATGCTTTGTAGTTCAAAAATTTGTATAGAAGCAGACTGATTTAAGATTATCCAAGTACACCCAAATACCTTGACATGATGGACAGCTAAAACGGAGTTTGTAAATTAAAAATCTTTGGATGCATGTCTGTTAAAAATATTTCATTGGACTCTTGCTAATGTTCACAGAGAGCAGCGAGTCTGGTACAGGCAAGAAAGAGAAAGAAAAGAAGAATAGAAAAGGCAAGGATAAAGAGAATGGTTGTGTGTCTAATACCGAGACACCACCACCACAGTCGGCACCACCAGAAGAACTTAGTCCTCCAAATGTAGTGGTAAGTAGATCTGGCAACAACAAAACGAGCAACAAATGTATGGTTTCATTGTAAACATTGTGGTTTCTTGAAGATGAGTGTGAACTTATGGTGACTTTTTCTGATAATTACGGAGGGTCTCAATTTTATGGTTAATTATTCAGGGGAATAACTAGGGTTATTTTTTCCAGGAAAACACAGGGTCAAAGTAGTTGAATTGTGTATATTTCTTTTTAAAAACTCTTATGTATGAAAATGGTTACCTTGTAAATTTCAGGAAGACGAAGATGATGACTGGGGTGAAGATACCACTGAAGAAGCCCAAAGGCGTAGAATGGATGAAATCACTGATCGTGCAAAAGTACTCACATTGACTGATGATCTAGAAAGGACTGTTGAGCAAAGAGTCAATTTACTGTTTGACTTCGTTAAGGTATTTCAGATAAATGGCGTATTTTCCTCATTTCAAAAACTTTTTAAAGTTGAAATGGGATAATTTCAACTAGTGAAATAATCTTAACTGTTGAAAAATATGTGTCTTTTATAACAAAATGTCTTTTTTGATTCAGAAAAAGAAAGAAGAAGGTGTCATAGAGTCTTCCGACAAAGATATTGTGGCAGAAGCAGAAAGATTAGATGTTAAAGCGATGGGCCCTCTGGTGTTGACTGAAGTCCTCTTTGATGAAAAAATAAGAGAACAGATAAAGAAATACAGGCGCCATTTCTTGCGTGTAAGTTTTTTTGTGGATCAAAAACATTCTCCTGAGATGATAGGGCTTTCTGCTTCCTGTCCCAATCTGATTCACTACAGAATGTATCAAATTTGCTTCATATCCAGGATAAAAACACTTCATATAAAAAAAAGGGACTTTGTGATTTTTTTTTTACTGTTGGCCTTGGCGTTTACTATATTGGCCATTGAAGGTGAATTAAATTTTAGCTTCTTGTGCATGAAATTTAATAATACTTCAGCATGTAGTGTGTAGTATCTTTTTAAAATTCAGTTTGTAGACTCAGCCAGGTCTAAAGCCACAAAGTCTGCATCTACCTGGCTTATTTGTGTGAAATTTCTGTTACTGGTAGGTTATATGATTAGGCAAATGGTCTACACATGCTAATTTACACCTTTTTGCTAATATGTTCTGGTTCACATTTTAGTTCTGCCACAACAACAAGAAGGCCCAGCGGTATCTTCTTCATGGCTTTGAGTGCGTAGTAGCTATGCATCAATCTCAGCTGATTTCTAAAATTCCACACATCCTGAAGGAAATGTATGATGCAGATCTTCTGGAAGAAGAAGTCATATTGAGCTGGGCAGAAAAGGTCAGTTTTTACAAATCAAGACAGCCCTTGCAAACTACATAATCCCTAATATTTGAAAAATGACTTGCATTATAGGATTTGTGCTTGATAGTACTTTATTGTTGATGCTGAAAAGGAAAAACTACACTAAATCACAGGTGTCAAACGGCGTCACATTGCCGTCACATGACATTTTGCAACTTTTTTTCCCTTCACCGAGGTGGGGTGGGCGTCACTGTTCCCTCTAAGGTGCGCGGCCACGCACATGATAGAACGCCGCGCGGAAGTTTCTAACTTCCGCCCGGCATTTTCTAATGGGAGAGGCTGCGCAGATGAAAAGAGAATGTCACTCGCCGTTTTCTGCTATTACAGGGAACATTGGTGGGCGTGATGCATCCAGCCCACGGGCTGCCAGTTTGACATCCCTGCTCTAAATCAATGGGAGGGGCAAGCACAAAATACATTTATGTGGCATTGTTGATTATTTTTCTAAATGTGAGGGTCTGGAAAGGTTTTTGAGTGAAGCAGGCTAGCTAGAGCTTGAAGTAGCTGTTCTTTGGAACAGATGTTTTCCATTCAAGGTAAGATTTCATGATATAATGTTCCAACCTTGGGACTAAATATTACTTGGGTTTAAAATACCATACTTATAAAACAAATCTGCATAAATTGTTTCAAACTTTCTTTTGGTGTTTTAGGCCTCAAAGAAATATGTTTCTAAAGAGCTTGCCAAAGAAATTCGTGTCAAAGCAGAGCCATTCATTAAATGGTTGAAAGAAGCTGAAGAGGAATCGTCTGGCAATGAGGAAGAAGATGAAGATGAGAACATTGAGGTGAGCTTTAAATAAATGTTCTTTACCCACATGTATGCTCTGATTTGAAAATGCATGTTAGGTTAAAAGGATTTGTTGCTCCAGTGCTTTGAGGCTTTTTATTATTATAAAATGAGCAGCAATGTTTAACACTGTTGCTGTGACTAAACTTGTCTATCCTTGCAGGTGGTGTACTCCAAGACGGCCAGTGTACCTAAAGTTGAAACAGTGAAGACTGCAAACAACAAGGAAGATGACATTGATATTGATGCTATTTAAAATGAATCTACCTAGTTTCCAACTTCTCTGCATCTCTTGCCAGAAGTGCAACCTTTGTGCACAAGCTATAATAGCTATAAACATCGTGCTATACTTCTTGAACTCAAATGTATGTTACCATGACTGGTATTTGTAACTAAGCTTAACAGATGAGAGGAGTTAATACACCAGCAGACTGATCCAAGTTTGCTGTCTGGCATGTTTCTTTTAAACTTGTATTGGACATAAATACTTGGAGCACATTTATACAGTTGTGAAAATAAAGGATTTGGTTTTGGAATCTTCAGTCCTGACACATTTTAGTGTGTTTTCTAACAATGTGGGCAGTAATCAAAAATTTGATTGTGTTTGTGAGCCCATTTCATTCCCATCCAAGCATCTTTCGTTTTCTCACTTTGTATACTCATGATGGAGAGGGAAGTAAACTCGGGGTATTATTAATATAAAACCTGTCTAAGATACTCAGTGGCATGGTATAGATTAGTATGTGGTTAGGATGTAATCCATATATAATAGCAATGAAATGAGAAATACATAATTCAAAGGAAAGACTGGGAATTTTGTGGTGAACTTCTGTTAAATTTATAATGGATGTTCCCCTGCTACCCAATTTAAATGCCCTTTTAAAAAAAACAGCTGCATAGAAAGCATGCAGAACTGAGTTTCTTAGCACAACTGTGATTGTACTCTGCACTTTGCAAATGATTTGGGTGTGTTTCCCACAGACTGATGCAATCATGAGGACTGAATTGTGCTAAAAGGCTTATTGCGTAGTGCAGGAAAAATTGGAATGCCGATCTAGTCACTAGATGTTTAGCATTTTAATATAGAAAGGTATTGATAAGGTGGTAAGGAAAATTAAAGGCGATCAATATTCCGGTCAGTGCTAGTAGGCATTTAAGAACAAAACAGATGTTGAGATTTGTACTGCACAAGAAGCACAAGTCAGTGTTATTTGTGAGGGTAATGGGCAGTTAAGAATGAGTCTAGCAAAATCTATACAGTATTATATACTACTATCTGGCTTGTATACAAATTTGACTTGAGGACAGGCCATATGAACTGAACTTGAATTCCTAAACTCAGGATTACCTGTATAAATATTTAGTACTTAATATCACAAGAAAAACTGAAGTAGGAACAAATGAAGACTTGCTAAATCAGTGGTGGTCAGAACCGTGAACAAATCTCTAATGTCTCAATACATGATACTGTGTCACTGAATTGTATAAAGGATACTCCCTCCCCCCCTTTAAACCTTTGAACATAAGTAGCTGGTTATTTCATGTAATTATATTCCAAGATGAAACATTCTGAGGCAAAGATTGTTTCAGGGTTAGAACTTTTCATGGTGGACTTTTATACACCTAGATTCTTTTCTCTAGCAAGTTCAACTGACCAATTAGAATTTTTTCCTTGGGTGAAATCGCCCAAGAGCAATCACTTGCATTCAGTGCAAAAGCAGTTTTCTCATTGAAGCTACTATTTTAAATCTAAAATCATGTCAAAAAGTCCATATCATACTTGATTATCCATGGTTCAAGAGCAAATCTTGTAATGTTGGTTACAGGTATTTGGCTGAAACAACCATATAAATCCTGGAGTAGTTTTGCATGGCAAGTATACAGATTGAAAGACACTAAATATTAACATAAAATTGTTCCACTTTGGCTTTTACTGTTGCCTGGAACAACTTTGTTTTGTTCCTGGGTACAATAAAACTACCCAGTTTTATTCTGTGAATAGTCCAAAACAAATAGTCATGGACCATCTGAAGCCAGAAAGTGCTTTCCATGTCCTTACCACAAAATAGTTGAACCAGACCACATGGAAAAGTAACCTTTTGCCCCAACACTTGCTGAAAAAATAGCTCTTCCAAAACTTCTACTGTAACACAGGGAAATTACTTTTGCAATTAGTTTCTACTCTGCAACAGAAAAACTAAAGAATTAAACTAAATAATACCATGTTAATTATACATTTAAGTATTAGGAATTCAAAGGTATAATGAACTTTAAATCTGACCCTAAAAATGGGAAAAGGAGACACTGTCTACTGTATAAATGGAAAGAGCTTCCAGGAAAGGCCAATGATCTTGTGAAAGAGAAAAATAAGTTTTGTCCAAGAAAATAGACAAATTTAAGGCTGGTGTAAAGTTCAGGTCAGAGGCTACTTGTCTAGAGTTGAGTTTTGCCCTTTTAAAAATCTTAAACATTTAAAAATATGTTTAAACATGTAATTAAAGAGATTAAACAGCTTAAAAAGTCAGTTTGGTCCAGTGCTTAAACCACCAGGCTAGAAACCAGGAAACAATTCTAGCCCATCTTGGATATGAAAGTTGGTTGGATGACCAGGACAATCACAATGATGTGGACATAATATACTTCAGTAAGATATTTGACAAAGTAGACCATGGCCTACTTCATGGTAAGAGTAGAAAAATGTGGGATAAAAAGCATCACCACCAGATGAATTCATAATTGGCTGACAAACTGCACTCAGTGTGTAGTCCTTAATGGAACTACATCTACATGGAAGTCCCAAAGGTTCCATTTTAGGCCCATTACTATTCGATACCTTCATAAATGTTTTAGATGAGAGAAGGGGAACTCTTCAAATTTGCAGATGACACTAAACTGACAGGAACAGCCAACACTCCAGAAGATAGGCTCAAGATAAGGATATCAATAGACTTGAATACTGGACACTAACAAAATGGAATTCAATGGTGAGAAAAGTACGTTTTTAACTTAAGAAAAATCAAATTCACAGGTATAGAATAGGTCCGTGATGGCGAACCTATGGTACCAATGCCGGAAGTGGCATGCAGAGCCATCTCCGGGCATGTGAGCCGTTGCTCTTCCAGGTTCCAGCGCGCTGGCCAGCTGGTCTTCACGTGCGCCGGAAGCAGAAAGCAGCCACCCAGTGCACATACGCGCGCTGGAAACTTATTCTGTTACTCTCAACCCAATTCACCTCAGAATAATTGTCATGAAAGTAATAGGGAGGAGTAGTGAGTGTATTTGCTTCCTTGAGTTACTTGTAAAAACGATAAAGGTGGGGTATAAATTGAAATAAATATATAAATAAAATTTAGCTTTTCTACAAAACCCACTTTAATGCTTGGCCCTTGATATGACTCCAGAGTTGTCCATTCCTATGCAACGGGTGAGTTAAGAGACTGAACTGTGAAGCAGTGAAGTCTCTGCTTTGGGTTTCATTACCACATGCATAACCACATTGGCTATTGGAAAGCAGCAACACATGGGAAATAAACAGTAATACTGATAGATCTTATAGGGTTGTTATGAATTATTTATGGATTATTGATTTTTATTTGTTTATATGGCCAACTATCTCAAGTACATGACTGAGAAGCTAATTAAAAAAAACCCAATAAAAACATTAGGCAAAATTATAAAGCATATGATTTGAACATTTGAGAATGTTATAGTTAAAATAACAACATTATAGATGTAACTCAATACTTTGCAATGAGATTTAATATTTTCTTGACCTATGGCCTATTCTCCTTGAGAAAATAATGCTACTTAAAACAGTGCTATAGCCATGTTTCTGCCCAAAAGATGGGCCGTCTCATCCTTCAGAAACATTCATTTATCAATTGAGGTAATTTCTTTAGATTTCCTGTATAATCAGTTTTGGTTTTTCTCAGCAGGAGGCAGCACCTAACTACCAAATCCGGGTTTAGAAATTAAAGTTGGTCAGCTTATTTAATATTTGGATGAAAGAACACCAAGAAGTCATGCCAAGGCTGGTAGGGTACACTGGAAGGTAGGAAAAAACAATCCCAGAAAAAAAATAAGACCATGGCCAGCTGCTTCCAAGAAAAAGAAAACAGACTTGGAAGAGACTTTGTTCGGTAAGAAGTGGGGGGGGGAAACCCTAGTTAAACAAATCTCATTTTGAACTGAATCTGTCTTAAAGATACATGAATATGAATCCTATCACCAGTAGGATACAGCATGCTGAGCTGATTAAACCTGTGCTATTGGTGCATAACTTTTTCATAACTCTCCAAAATAAGATCTGTACAAAGAAGGAAGGAAAACCAGTTTGGTGTAGTGGTTAATGCACTAGGCAAGAAATCAGAAGATTACATAGGAAGCCAGTTGGGTGACTTTGGGCCTATTGCTCTTTCTCAACCCTAGGAATAAGGCAATGCAAACCACTTCCAAAATCTTGTCAAGAAAACTGCTGGGACTTGTCCAGGGAGACACCAAGAATTAACACTGACTTAAAGAACAACAACAACAAAATCAACTGAGGGAAAAGGCAAAACAAAGCTAAATGCTTTAATTTCATTTAATAAAAAAATTTTTACTACTGGTTCTGTGGGCGCGGCTTGGTGGGCATAGCTTGGCTTGGTGGGCGTGGCAGGGGAGGATACTGTAAAATTTCCATTCCCTCCCCACTCCAGGGGAAGGTTACTGCAAAATCCCCATTTCCTCCCGATCAGCTGGGACTCGGGAGGCAGAGAATAGATGGGGGCGGGGCCAGTCAGAGGTGGTATTTACCGGTTCTCCAAACTACTCAAAATTTCTGCTACCGGTTCTCCAGAACTACTCAAAATTTCCGCTACCGGTTTTCCAGAACTGGTCAGAACCTGCTGAATCCCACCTCTGATACACACACACACACACACACACACACACATACAAATTAATAGTTAAAGAATAATCATATTGAATACTTACATACATACATGCATGCATGTATTTATTCAATATAATTATTCTTTAACTATTAAATAATTTGTCACATTAAATATTGCCCTTTAATTTTAGAAGGGCTTGCAATCAAAACTTCAAAGGGTCTCAAGTTGTGCATTTCTTTTGGTGGCGATTCACACAATAGATGGACCAGGAAGACCTATGTTGGAATTCTCAGTTTATCATGAAACTATCCTTCAGGCAATCAACACACTTCAACCAAATCTGCTTCACTAGGTTGTAGTGCTCATTCTCCACCAGTGTGGAATAGTAGCTACAGTTCTAAAACTCATTTGCACATCACACTGAGCCATGGCTTGACAGATGGCTGGCTTCGTCCCACATAGTAAGTCAAACACCATGCCTGTATTTGGTGCACTATATGATCCCAACTATAGGGGACAACAAAGACTAATGCTACTTAGTTCTAGATATTTCCTATTAGAAAAACAATCCAAATTAGGCTATTCCATTATTGAGCCCAATTCTGATTAGCAGTAAGTCTCCAAAATCATGTTTATTTTAAGTGCAAATTAAATCAAATCTATATATATAAAAAGGCCATATGTATGTATGTTCCAGCATAACTCTGGAACGCCTCGAGCAATTTCAACCAAACTTGGTACACATATGACTTACTATCTGGCTAAAAATACTGTGGGGGTAAGACACCTCTAGCACCCCTAGGGGTGGCCTTTCAGAACAACAGTCATGTTCTGTACACTGAGCCTAGCTCAGCATTTTTCTGAAGAGGCCTAGGCCTCCCTCACACAGTAGGCCTATGAAGGGAGCTTGATTAGGCCAGTACAGAGGGCTTTGATTAAGCGTGCCACGGCTTAAGTGGATCGCCCACCCCCACCTCACCGTGGCGGCCCAATCTCACAGGGATTGAGCTTTGCCCTGTGTTCCCAGGATCGTCCTTCGCCCCAACTCAGGCCTGGGCCTCCCTCACACAGTAGGCCTACGAAGTGAAGGGAGCCTGATTAGGACAGTACAGAGGCCTTTGATTGAGCGCACCATGGCCTAGGCGGATCGTCCGCCCCCACCTCACATCTTTGGCCCATATTCCCAGGATCGTCCTTCGCCCCAACTCATCGCGTGAAGGACAGGACCATCCCAACCAAGGCGAAACAGGTATGGAGGCCAGAGAGGAGACCCAGCCTATTTCAGCAGGGGTGGAGGAGGCACAGCATGGGCCAGTTCAGGGATTTATGTTCCAGTCCTAGGCCCAGTTTGAGGAAATGGTAAAACAGGAGGTGGCAGAGGTAGGGGATGGCGCTTCTAAATCCCACAGCTGTCCACAGGTTCCATAGCTGGGATTTGAACAAGGTCCTTATAATTTTAAAACCCTGTAAATAAATTCGCTTTGATTTCACACTATAGATGTGAAACCCTAACCCTAACCCTTTTCCTGTCTAATACAAGATTGTGATAAATAAATACCCGGGCAACGCCAGGTAATCAGCTAGTCTATATATATAAAAATGGATGTGTGTGTGTATGTATGTATGTTCCAGCATAACTCTGGAACGCCTCGAGCAATTTTGACCAAACTTGGTACACAGATGACTTACCCTCTGGAAACAAATACTGGGGGGGGGGGTAAGACACCCCTAGCACCCTTCGTGTGTGTCTGTGTCTGTGTGTTCCAGCATAAAGCTCGAACGCCTGGGCCGTTAAGGAGCACGAGTGTGGTGTCCTAGCGCAGCAATTATTTGTGCTGTCACTTCCTTCGCAGCTTCCTCTGGAAAGCCAGCCATGACATTCACCCTCCAACGGACCAATGGGGAAGCGCCTGATGTTCCCTTCTCTGGGCAGAAGGCGCCCCCAGTGAATTTGGTGTCAGGATCATAGGAAGGGCAGGAAAGAGGAACGCATGGGAGGGGGAAGGGAGGGAAAGAGGAGCTCATGTGAGCGGGAAGGGCGATGGCAGGGATAATGGACATGGGAATAGGGGGAAGAAAGGCCCCTCTCAATGGCTCCCTGTCAGACAAAGGCTTCGACGTCTGTGCTTCTTTTCCCCCAATACAGGATTGGGATAAATAAATATACCTGGGCAATGCCGGGTTATCAGTTAGTATTTTAATATTATTTATTTATTTATTTATTTATTTATTTATTTATTTATTTATTTACTTACTTACTTACTTACTTACTTACTTACTTACTTACTTACTTACTTACCTACTTATATACTTATTTATATATTTATATATTTATATATTTCATATTTCTAAACCACCCATCTCTTAATAAGATGGTAACCAAACAATGGATTGGCATGCAAAAAAACTCCTAAGTCAACAGATTTCTTTCAGTGTCAGGACATATAGTTATATTTTGATAGTTTAAAATGCATTTATTAATTGGCAATATTTTAAAGAAATATTGTTATAAGAAATATGTTACACTTCTGAATACTGAGAAGGAAAAGTTAATTTTAATGGATCTAGTGTGGGTTGAGGATGCACTGCTTAAGCAGTGTTTTAAACAATATGGCAAATTGAGAAATTATATCTATATATCTCAGTTGTTTTTCATATGGTAAAAATGTCCTTAATGCTATGCAGCAAGGATACACAAGAGGGCGCATTTATAGTAAGACATTTCTTTTTTTTTCATTAGTGGGATACAGTGTCTTAGAAATATATTTAAGGTGTTTTATCAGACTACGAGGAATATATTGTTTTAAGATACCTAATATAGAACCGGGGCTTTTTGATTCACATTATTTCACATCTTATTTTCTATATTAATTTTATGAGCTATCAAGGTAGAAAAGAAAAAAAATACAGCTGCAGGGGTGGTAGAAAAGTTTAAGATAGTAGCCACCGAAAGCCTCTCCAATTTTTATATGTGTCACATGTAAAAGGAGGTAGAGCTTTAATTGTGAAGTTGTGGTTACCATCTTGAGTTTTGATGTGAAGCTACTACTGTATGTTCTTCAAGTCATGAAGAAGGCATATCTAGGCCTTCTTGTTGTTGTAGGAAGTTAGCACCCACCCCTCTCCTAGAAAAATGAAATATCCTAGGAAATATTAAAAGGCAGAATATATTCTATAGAATATCCCTGGAAACATGCTTTTAAGCAGACAAAAGACTCCTCTTAGAAACCCCCACCCTTTGCCAATGGGCCATTAAGGACTGGGCCCAGCTCACACATTCCTCTCACCTAGCCTGGAAGTCTTCTACATAACAAATAACCATATTAGGAATTGCCCAAAGCCCTTTCATTACACCACATAGGACCTGGGAAGATTACATCAGCCTGGGACTTAGGACAGCCCACAAGAGTTACCCCAGCATGCCCCTGACAGCCAATGGGATACATTTCTATACAGGAACAGGAAACAGTTAGGGAGGGGCCCAAGAGAGAGTATAAAACCAAGGGACTCAGCATCTCTCTTCCCTTTTCTCTTCACCCACATCTGGAAGCATGTGATCCACCTTTTCTGTACAGGGGCTCATGCCATTGCTCCTGTCCACCATATTAAACCTTCTTTCCAAGCAACTTCCATGAATCCAGTGTCTTTTTCCCCACTTGGAACTGAACCCAGAAGGATATTCCTTACAACATTGTGGTGTCAGAAATAGGAATATGAAAAGGGATGCACTGGGAGGGAAAGTATGTGTAAAAAGTATATGGATGACAGCGTGATCTGTCATCCACTGGCCAGATCACATAAGCTCTGAGAAATTTCACACAAACAAGCAGCTAAATGCCAAGTTGCTCCTGTGCCTGAATGTGACATATAAGAAAGGGCAAAGTTTCAATTGCATGGCAACCATCTTGACTTTTTTGACGCCCCTCCTCCCAGATACCCCGGGCTCTATATAAATTAGGATCCATAGCTTTTTATGGCATGCGTCTAAATATTGTCCCCATCAATTTGCTTCATATTAGGCTGGTTTTAAAACAGGTTACAGATGGGTCTGTTTCAGAAATCGCAAGCCAAATCAATGGCTGGGGATGGGATTATGATGGTAAGATTTCAACTTTCCTTAGACATTTTGACATAACGCTGAAGATCAGAAACCCTAAAATAAATACCATATTTTTCCATCTATAAGACGCCCCCATTATAGGACACCCCCCACTTTTCTTACCCAAAATTCAGAAATCAATATTTTAAACATTAAATAGAAGACATTTATTTTGCAGAGTAAGACATACCGGTACTGGTATTTTTTTCCCCTGATATTTTTATGGGCTCAGAACGCTCCGACATTACCATTCCTGTCGCATATGGGCACTGGCTACACGCTCTGCAGCATCAGCTGACGTCAGTTACATAAGGCTCATGATTGGAGGAAATCTGTTAGTTTGTCGCTGCAATCAGATACAACAATGTATCACTTAATCTTTAAGATATCACAGGATATTTTTTTTCCTTTGGAGCTGCAAAAATTATACAGTCCCTCTGAATTCAAATTGACACTCAATGGCTTCTCCAAAGGGCTTATAGCAGAGTTCTTCAAACTTGGCAACTTTAAGACTTGTGGACTTCAACTCCCAGAATTCTCCAGCCAGGTATGCTGGCTGGAGAATTCTGGGAGTTGAAGTCCACAAGTCTTAAAGTTGCCAAGTTTGAAGAACTCTGGCTTATAGAATGATAAAATGAGGCAATTATGTTCCCTGGCTTACATCTTAACAAGATAAGATCCCAAAGAAAAGGCTGTGGAGAGAGAAAGGAACACCTTCCCACATTTACAGTTTACAAGGGTTCGATTCAACCTACTAATTTATATTATAAGAGGAAGGATTTTGGTGAAACGGGGGAAAATTGCAATAAGAACAGCTCAGTGATAGTTCCAAATGTAAAGTACTGTAACATAAGTTTTCTTTCTGGGACATCTTCAGGCATTGGCTAGCTAGAAATGTATCAGCCAAGTGTTGTTGTTTTTTTTTTGGCCCTGAGCTGGATTATATGACCTACTAAGTTCCACTGTTTTATTTTTCAGTTGATGAGAAAAGAATTTCGAAATAAACTGGACAATTTCTCCAAATCTCCATTTCTCAAAGGTTATCTGTAAATAACAGAAAAACAAAGACAATTATACTACAATCGTCAATATATAAATACACAAACTGCTCAGTTGTGCTGCCCAGCTTCAGGGGCAAAATGTGTAGTTCCCTATCAAAAAAAAATGGATTACATCCCTGTACTATGGTAAGGGTATCCCACTCTGGGTTACTAGCCTTGAAGTTTGCTCTGGTTGAAATGATACTGAGGGGCAGTAATAAGGTTCTGCATTATGAAACTTGTAACCGAAGACAAATGATACCTAATGATATCAAAATCCCAGCATTTTGACTCTGATACGACCTAAGAGTAACACAGGTTTTAGCTGATAACATTGATGTGGATATACCATAATTTTGAAAGAGCCATGAATAATATGTTTCTTCAACAGGAAATCTGATGCATTAACAGTGTAAGATTCTCTTCCTTCCATCAGAAGCTCTTTGATACGGTGTTTTCTATGGCTTTAGGAGTCTACACTGGTACCTCCATCCTGTTTAACATTAAATGAGGCATACAATTGGGTGCAAATTACGTCCCACATCATGATGTCAGGAAAGGAGTTTAATAGAGCAGAAGAACTATGATGAGTGCTGCTCAGCAGAAAACTAAATATTCTGTTATATGTGGATAAAAGTGTGTGTGTGTGTGTGTGTGTGTGTGTGTGTGTGTGTGTGTGTGTAAGAGAGAGGGGGAGGGAGGGAGGGAGGGAGGGGGATTATAGCTGACTGCAGACACCCTTTTAATTCCCATAATGGAAAAAAATTCCTGGAATTTAAAAACTTGTTAGATTTACCCTTATTCCAGTGCTACTCCAGGCAAATGAGCTATAGGGTAAAAAGAGCAGGCTCCACAGAGGATTCATTGTCCAGAGCTCTTCAAATTGAAAGCTGGAGTTGGCGAGATGAAGCAGTGGGCTATGTTGTCCTATATTGTGGCTGTGACTAGCTGAGCTGAAGGTCTTTCCTCGTGGTGGCCAAAGCAATCAACTACATGAGGAAGGGCAAGAAGATCTGCTTCAGAAATGATGGACTCATCTAGAACACCCCAAATCACTCGTTTCTACCATAGCTGCCTATTCCTGGAATAGTTTGCCATCAAATACTGGTTCCTTGACTAATTTAATTTTCCTTTATCTTCCTCAGCTATTTCGCTTTCTATATTTTTCATTTTATAATGTTAAGCCTAAAAGGACAAAGGTTAATTTATATTACATTTTTAATTACCCTGTCCATCTTTTGGACTGAAGAATAAAGTATAAATATTTTTAATAAAAACCAGTACAGCAATAATCTGTGTTGGGAATCTGGCAAATCACAGAAGGGCATTTCAATCTTTGTTAATGCCAAGGAGATTAATATAATTAATCTACTTTTACTTAGTTGCTGCATTAACTCATGTACTGTAAGCCCAGTTTTCAATTGGTTTCAATATGGTTAATTATAGAGAATGAGGCTATCAAGGGCTGCTAATCCTGATGGCTACATAGCACCTTCATAATTAAGAATAGATTTGTTAATATCAATTGCCAGTACAGTATATTTCTTAATATACTCTATCATTGGGAAGTAGTGTGGCAGAATGCTCTAGCCATGAACTTCCAGAAGTTGCAGTACTGCAGATGAGCACTGTCTGTAGTAGTAGGGAAATTTAACAGATTTGTGCCTTTTCTCATTGCTGCATCCTGCCTACAGTGATCTCTGCCTATCCAGAATCACATCTTTATGTGTAAGATGGCAATGAGACTTTGCTTCGGCACAAGAGCTTTACTTGGTCTTTGAGTAGCATGCTGGAGATGTGCTCAAAATGTGCTGGCCAAGACAAAGAATTTAGTGAGGCCCAGACAAATTCAATATTGGTTTGATTCAGTGGTGGGATTCAAATTTTTTTACTACCGGTTCTGTGGTCATGGCTTAGTGCACATGGCGTGGTGTGGCGTGGTGTGGCTTGGTGGGTGTGACTTGGTGGGCGTAGCAGGGGAAGGATACTGTAAAATCTCCATTCCCACCCCACTCCAGGGGAAGGTTACTGCAAAATCTCCATTTCCTCCCGATCAGCTGGGACTCGGGAGGCGGAGAATAGATGGGGGCGGGGCCACTCAGAGGTGGTATTTACCGGTTCTCCAAACTACTCAAAATTTCCACTACCGGTTCTCCAGAACTGGTCAGAACCTGTTGAATCCCACCTCTGGTTTGATTTGATTTAATAAACACTATGCATACAGGTTCTTCACCTGTACTTCATAATTTTGCTTTCTTATCAGGGGTGAAATGCTCTCGGTTCGCTTTTACCTGTCGGTCGTTGGAGAGCCGATCGTGAAGGCAGCGCGACGCTCCGCCCACCCGCCGGGACACCGCCATTTGAGTTCTTGTACCCTCTGTGCATGCACAGAACGCTTTGTGCATGCGCAAAGGGTAAAAGAACTCAAATGGTGGTGTCCCGGCGGGTGGGCGGAGCATCGCGCTGCCTTCGCGATCGGCTCTCCGACGACCGACAGGTAAAAGCAAATCGGGAGCATTTCACCGCTGTTTCTTATATATAAAGAATTCTAATTTTGTAGGAAGTTTTGGAGTTGTTCAAGAGGCCACATCCAAAGTTTTGAAGGGCAGGGAAGAACCCGCAGTTATAGATTACATCCTCTTCAGATACGTAGGATTTCATATCATTTTATTATAGAAACCACATTGTGCTACTTTATTTACTATTTGATTCTCAACATCTTTTCTGCTTTTTATTCAGGAGCTCAAAGCAAATATACAGCACTCCTTCATATTTTTCTTCAAAACATCAATCCCGTGAGGTCAATTGGGCTGAGAGAGAGTGACTGACCCAAAGTCACCCAATAAGCTTTCATTGTTGAGGGAGTAAGTTATCCTTGCTACTGTTCCAAAATCTTAACTATTTCATTACACTGGCTATATTACAATTGTTGCTGCTGTTGCTGCAGCAGCCAGGGCAATTAAATTATAACACCAGAAGTGGTATAGGCAGGATGTTCAATTCATCTCCCGCTTAACTTGTTTTTTTTTTTCATTTTATACACAAAATTGTTTAATAATTCAGCAGTTGAAGGGCTCCAGATTTCCAAAACAAGATATTTCCTCTTAACTGATGGTCTGATGGTCTGATGGGCATATTTGATATTATGATATGATCATTTGATCATTTGATATGATATTATGATAAGGTTATAGGAAGGTAACATAGTGAGGTTGTTCTTTAGCCCACCAATACCTGCTTCCAACTCCTTACTATTTTAAGCTTGTTTTTCTCTTGATTTTTCTTGGGCAAGTGAGCAAGTTTCTAAATAAGTATCTGTAGTTTCCTGCCATTTTCATTTTCTGAGAGTTCCTATGGGCCTTATGTGAGGAGGCTGATCATAGGTTTGTTTTTTGTTTACATTATAAATATTAATTTAAAAAACTCAATTAAAACATGAACATCAGATGAAGTATACAGCCCAGCAAGTACCATATTAAAGTTACTTCAAGTAAATAATATGGGTGAAATAGTAATCCAGACCATATATTTTCAGCCAAAGCTCTAAAAGAATTCCCTATAAAAATTGTGGAGAATTTTTGTTAGCCAGATTAGATATAAGATAGCAACCTGAGAGACCATGAACAATTCTGATGTATGAAGCACTGAACTATGAGTGAACCCACTACATATTAGCAAGTTGTGCTGCAGCCATCCATATAATTTGTTTATTTTTATTTATTTATTTTATTGAATTTATATTGCCGCCTATTCGCCCATGGCGACTCAAGGTGGCTTACAGAATATAAAACCACATTTAAAACAATAAAACTAATAAAAAGAATCAAATAAATTAATATAATATAATATAATATAATAAAAACACACACACACCTCGTTGGTGACAGCAGATCACACGAGCCATTTAATGGGCTCCATCCCGCTCTGGGTTCCCCAGGCCTGCTGGCAGAACCAGGTCTTCAGCGCCTTCCGGAACAGTATTAAAGTGGGGGCCGTTCTAATCTCTGGGGGAATGATGTTCCAGAGAGAGGGAGCCACCATGGAGAAGGCTCTTCTTCTGAGTCCCACCAGTTGTACCTCCCTCGGGGGTGGGACCCTCAGCATTCCCTGTCTCCCCGCTCTGAAGTTATAGTACGGGATGTTGTACAAATGCTGTTTATTGGGCTAACATACCCATAGGTAAGGGTGTCATGCAAAGCTAGCTCATTTCACCTGCAGCGTTCACCTGTAATCTAATAAGAAACACTTTCAGGTTTTACTGGTTCATAAAACCTGCATTCTGAGTCATGTAATCTATCAGTAAAGAACAAAACAGTATGACTGAAGTTTCGGCACAAATTATTCCCTTATATATAATCATATTTTGCCCAGCATTGTTTTTCCCTCTATTCTTACACACCTGAGAAATAAATCCCATGTTCCTTTAGGTGCAATGAAACTGTATAGGCCATTCAGGAAATATAGTCATGATTTATATTGCCTGGAAGCACATCTTAAATTGCAGCTCGTTTCCAATTTCATTGCAGAAAATGGGTTTCTTCCAAGGAGGAAGGAATGCAATTGATGTGCATTCATAGGAGACTGTAATATTGCCAAGAAATATATTCTAAAACTGTAAAACACAACTTATATTTTCAGAAGAAACTCTCTCCAGACCACTTTCTTCTCTTGTCTTTCACCCACTGGAGTAACTTTGATTCACTTTGCATTTATAGAAATAATTTTATTCAGAGTTTAGGAGAAAACTTTTTTTTCTTTCAGAAGAAGGTCTCCTATTCTACCACTTCTTACACCAGTAGGCAACACAGCAGTGGTGGCATTCAATTTTTTTTACTACCGGTTCTGTGGGCGTGGCTTGGTGGGCGTGGCTTGGTTTGGTGGGCGTGGCTTGGTGGGCATGGCAGGGGAAGGATACTGCAAAATCTCCATTCCCTCCCCACTCCAGGGGAAGGTTATTGCAAAATCCCCATTTCCTCCCAATCAGCTGGGACTCGGGAGGCAAAGAATAGATGGGGGCCGGGCCAGTCAGAGGTGGTATTTACCGGTTCTCCGAACTACTCAAAATTTCCGCTACCGGTTCTCCAGAACTGGTCAGAACCTGCTGAAACCCACCTCTGCAACACAGCATCAACAGTAGAGACCTTCAGGTTTCTAGGTTCTATTATCTCCAAGGACTTTAAATGGACACCTAAATTAGAACCATCATTAAAAAAGCACAACAAAGAATGTTCTTCCTGTGTCAACTCAGAACGCTCAGACTGCCTAAGGCTCTGCTGATACAGTTCTACGGAGGAATTATTGAGTCTGTCATTTGTACCTCAGTAACTGTCTGTTTGGCACAGCAACCAAACAGGACAGGTTCAGACTTCATTGGATAGTTAAAGTTGCAGAAAAAAACAATTACAACTAGCCTACCTTCCATTGAGGAGCTGTACACTGCATGAACCAGAGAGAGGACCGAGAAAATATCTACAGACCCCTCACATCCTAGACATAATCTGTCTCCACTTCTGCCCTCTGGATGCTGCTATAGGGCATTGCATGCCAAAACAATTAGACACAAAGATAGTTGGTCCCCCACCCCCGTGCCATCACTCTGCTGAACACCTAATTCCCACAGCACTGTCTTTGGCCTAAAGATATTTACCCATGTAATAGGGCTGTATTGATATTATCCTTCTCATCTTTCTCATCTTTCTTACTAACTTCCCCTATTGGTATCTAAGATTTATCCTCTTCTTGTTGTATCTTATGAGTAATGATTGTAACTATGATCTATGATATACGACCTATCACTTATGTTGTTTAGCTTATGCACCGGAGACAAATTCCTTGTGTGTCCAATCATACTTGGCCAATAAAGAATTCTATTCTATTCTATAAAAAATTCTATTCAGAGTTTAAAATAATCTTGAGTGTTTTCCTTTATTCTAAGAGATGCAGTACAAACTCTCAAAATTTCAAGTGTGTACCCCTGACTAACAAAAAATATGTTTCTTTTAGGCTGGGCTCATTTAGTTTACTTTCTGTAGATCTAGAGAAATGGTATGTATAATCCAGTGGTGGGTTCTTACAGGTGCGGTCCACTCTATAGCACCGGTAGCGGCCCGCTGGTGACATCACAGTACCGGTGCGGTCGGTTGCCGGTGCTTGGGCACTGCCATTTTTTATTTAAAAAATTGTTTTTTATTTTAAATTTTCTTCTGCGCATGCCCAGAAGCCGAGCTTCCGGCACTGCACATGCGCTGCCTTCCTACCCCACAGTGAATCCAAGCAGGGGAAGATGGCTGAGGGAGTGCATGAGACGCTGAAAGAACGGGTGGTAGAAGCTATATCCATTCCCCTCCCTTCAGCAGTCCAAGAAGCCACGAACGCGCGGTGATGATCCCAGGCATTTTTGCACGTTCAAGGCTTCTCGAGCTGCTGAGGGGAGGGGGAATGGGCGGCAGGAGCCTAGGATCATAGAATGGGGAGAAGCATTCAGGCCGGATGGAGCCTCCTAGAAGAACCACTGCCGCGGTCTTGCTGCTCCCACTGCAGGGGGCTGTATTGCGGGCGGACAATGCCCCCCCCCGCTTCTCCGGCCGCTGCCAAGCTCCTGAGGCCCACGCCCACCCAGTCACATGGCTGGCAAGCCACACCCACAAAATAAGCCACGCCCACAGAGTGGTAGCAAAAAAATTAGGAACCCGCCCCTGGTATAATCCATCTTTCCTTAAGCTCTCAGAGCAGTTATAGGCATTATGTTAGATCCCCATGTAAGAGGTGTCTCGATATCTCTTCTGTAACTTCTGTATAGCAGGACCTGGACAACTCCTAAAGCTAATGTGCTGCATATTCTACGTTTATCTAAAATGCAAGGATCTGTGAGTTCAATTCCAGATAGAGAATTCGAACTCTGTTGAAAAACAACAAACTACCTGTACTTGATGATTTCCAATAAGGATGAAACTGAAAATGTGGTACCTGCTTCGTGATCAACTAAAAAAAATAACACCTCATTCCTTTAAGATTCCGAATGTTTTGCGCTCCAATTGAATTTGAACAAGATTCTGACTGAGACATAACTCTGCTTTTCCTTGATTGCAGAACTTCAATCTCAGGAGACAACATCTATTGAATCCACAAACCTGCAGGCCTACTGCTGTTTCTGCCTTTTTATCTAGCCACTCCGAGATTTATGATTTAACAAAAGCCAAGAAGAAACATCCATAGTTGAGTCTTTAGCAATATCAAACACATTGTGTCAAACATTAAAAAGCAGGAGAACCATAAACATTTGGTTGAAAAAAAACCCAAAATATTTCAAAGCCATATTATACAGAAGTATCCACACCAAAACGGCAGGCAAGGCAAGGCAAGACAAACTCTGCCTCTTTTAATGTGTATCACTTACATAGCTCACAGACAAAAAGTGCAGGGCTTCAATTGCCTACCTAGTTTGTAGCCCCTTATTCCCTAGTTTGATGTTCACACGCATCAGCTGCAATGGAAGATCATTTTTGCTTGTGCACATGAAGCAGTTACGCAGGACCACTGAGATAAAAACACAGTCATGCTACAGAGAATTAACATAAACAGCTGCTCTTATTTCTGCAGAGTAGCTTGATTTGAGTTAGCAGCATGTAGTGTGAAACCACTTTTTTAAGTCTAAGTGCTTTACATATGGTGTTCTGCTAGGTAGCATGTGGAGCCTGTCAGCATACCAATTTTATTTGCCAATTGCCTACAGTTGAGTCACATATGTCAGTTATTAGAGATGATCCAAATATACTAAAGGAGGTGTTTTTACATTTTCCAAGATCTCTGCCTTCTCCTGCTGCTCGCTCATTGCCAACTGTTTAGGCTAAGAATGTCCATCATCTCAGGATGACAAAATTGGTCATCATAAGATAAGCAGACTGGCTTAGCATTTTATTTTATTTTATTTTTAATTCAAAATTCTCAGGGTCATTGTCATGGAAGAAAAATGTCAATAGCCAGGTTGTAGTAACTATTAATTATAAAATAAGCTGCAGGGACTGATTTAGCACACTGTCTTAAGTATTAAAAAACATTTTTGTTCACGTAATACATAATTCAGAGCTATAGTTTATAAATCACAGTAATCACAGGTTTTATAATGTGATTAAGACTGATTTTATTTTGGTGTATCTGTGGGCCTAACTTCATGTGAAATTATGCACTTCCTTGCAAAAAGCAGTAGCAGCCACAGATTGGATGCTTATCAAAATAGGTAAGATGGTGCATATGGCATTGCAGTACATGTCTCTTTTTACATGTGTCTGGCATGTATACATCAGGACTTGCATCATGATGTCAAGTCTATCATATTGCCTGCTTTGAACTTCATTTGTGGATGCCCCTGCCTCACATATAAACAGATGATGTTGAAGCTGACTGCCATTGATAAGGAGAGAGATAATGAAGATGAGGTAGTGACATTTTCATACATGTCTAGGATATATACACCACCAGAGAATACAGGAAATCTATGTTCCGGGTACCATACCTCATAAAGGGCTTCAGCAATAGCCTATGAGGAAAAATTGGCATGTTTATTTGGGAGAGAAAAAAAGGAAGGGAGGATACTAAAATAAATATACAAAATTGCGCACGGAAAAGGGATTCCATTGTATTCCATCATTCATAATACTAAATTTCTGGGTCAATCCCAGAGTCATTGAATGAGGCTGAGTGGTGGGAGATGCAAGGCAGAAAAAGGAAGCATTTTTCCCTTTACAGCATGTAACTAAACTCTGTAATTTGTAACCACAGTGCAATGATGGCCAACAGCTATGACAATTATGGCAAACCTTTTGGGCTCAGCATGTCAAAAATTTGGAAAATGCCTCATTTGATTCTTCTGGCCTGTCACAATTCCCTCTCTCCCTCCACCCAATTTAGGATACCCTGAACAGCAACATTTAATAGCATTGTTGAGACTTGGCCACCTAGTACAACCACTGTCACTGCCACTCAACAGGGCCACCTTGCACCATTCCCCAAGGCTAAGGTGACCAGATTTTAACATTGGTAAAGAGGGACACCATTGACGGGGGGGGGGGTTCCTGATTAAAAATTTGGTCTATATAGACCAACAATAATTTTCATAGAATGCAAAAATAGTATTGTAATATATATATTTTTAATTTCAACCTAAGTACAATTTATAAATATAATACATTAAAAAAGTATGTATAGTATTATTTTATTCTTTGGCATATTTCTCATTTGAATGAATTTTTTTTAGTAGATTGCTGTCGTCATTTAAAAGATCATGAAATTTTTCACAAGAATTTGTTAAATTATATTTCAGACATAAAATGGCTTTCAAAGTCTCAATATTTAATTGTGATTTTTCTGATGTCCACACTTTATTTACCGTAGAAAAAACACGTTCAGTCGCAGCATTAGTTCCTGGTAAGGACAGCGCGGATTCCACAATTTTTAGTGCATTATTGTATGGAACATGGTTTGTTTCAAAATGATGAAATATTTCTAACCATTTGTTCTCTATTGTGATTTTTGCTGATGCCCGAGATTTAACCTTTTCCTTATGCATATGCACCAAGACAAATTCCTTGTGTGTCCAATCACACTTGGCCAATAAAGAATTCTATTCTGTTCTGTTCTGTTCTATTCTATTCTGTTCTAATCCCATTCCCATTCCCTTCTTCATTCCAATATTCCAATATTCCAATTCTATTCTATTCTATTCTCATTCCCATTCCATTCTTCATTCCAATATTCCTATTCTATTCTATTCTATTCTAATTCCCATTCCCATTCCATTCTTCATTCCAATATTCCTATTCTATTCTATTCTATTCTATTCTATTCTATTCTATTCTATTCTATTCTATTCTATTCTATTCTATTCTATTCTATTCTATTCTCATTCCCATTCCATTCTTCATTCCAATATTCCTATTCTATTCTATTCTATTCTATTCTATTCTATTCTATTCTATTCTATTCTATTCTATTCTATTCTATTCTATTCTATTCTATTCTCATTCCCATTCCATTCTTCATTCCAATATTCCTATTCTATTCTATTCTATTCTCATTCCCATTCCATTCTTCATTCCAATATTCCTATTCTATTCTATCCTATCCTATCCTATCCTATCCTATCCTATCCTATTCTATTCTATTCTATTCTATTCTATTCTATTCTATTCTATTCTATTCTATTCCTATTCCTATTCCTATTCCTATTCCTATTCCTATTTCAATTCCATTCAAGCATCCTCCCATCTTTTTAACACATTCCCTCTTCAAAAGGGCGGTCCATATCCAAAAAGGCTGCCCGTAGTTTTCCTGGAAACCATTTCCAAGAACCCTTGCACACTCCTGCATCTCAGTGTGGGGAGGAGGTGAGCTCGTTATATCACTCTGCCATGGTGGAAACACAAACTCCAGGTTTGCTATAAAATTACGATATTATCACAGACCATTATTGCTTAATTTTTAACCGTTGTTTTGGGCTCCTCTCCAAAAGCCATATTAGCTGTCAAGCCAAGGAAGCCTCCGTGAGCTGATAATTGCAAGGCTCCATGTTTTATCCATGGGGCAACTCCTGGAGAGGATCCTTTTAAATGCACACGCCCGTGTGTGTGTTTGTGTGTGCGTACGCATAAATAAAACCAGGGAGAAAGGAAGGAAGGATCTGAGGTTGTCGGAATATCAATTGAGATATACTGTCAAGCGGAGAATGCTGGCGGCGGCGGCGGCGCTCCTCCTTCTAACACCCTTGTTGCTACCGGCGGCTGCTGGCTTGAGTGGCGGAGCGGGCTGCTTGCCTCCCTTTCCTTCGCTTCCCTTCCCGCTGTGGCTGTGCTGCTCTCGCTCTGGAAGCGGAGCCAGACGAAGGTTCCTCCCCGCGCGAGATGCTTCTCAGCCGCGCGCTCCCTCGGCGCGACCGCAGCCGCCAGCACTCTCTTTCCTTCACCCGAGAAAAAGGAGGGGAGGGCAAGTCAAAACACCCCATCCTCCCATTTTCGCCGAGGGAGCGCGCGGCTGAGAGGCATCTCGCACGGGAAGGAATCTTCATCTGGCTCCATTTCCAGAGCAAGTGAGCGAGCGAGAGCAGCGCAGGCACAGCGGGAAGGAAACAAAGGGAAGCAAGCAGCCCGCTCCGCCACTCAAGCCAGCGGCCGCCGATAGCAACAAGGGCGTTAGGAGAAGAGGAGAGTGCTGGCGGCGGGACTTTTTCAAAACGAAGCGGGACGCGGGACAAATGGGCCAAAACCGGGACTGTCCCGCCAAAATCGGGACGTCTGGTCACCTTACCCAAGGCACACAAGCCTTGAGGAACTGCGTGATTTCTCCCACAGGCCAGCAGTCCGCACAATCTGTTGTGCGCTGCTTACTTTCAGATACTGTTCTCTTTCTGTTCACAGGCTCTTACCTACCCAAAGCTACACATGGCCTTTGTTCTGGAAGTGGCTTCAGAGAATGCTCTTTCACAGCTTCTGTAGCCCCTAAAAACTCACAAAAGCACTCCCCATTCTTCCATGACTTTCAGAGGCTGAGGAGGCCGCATGAGAATGGGGTGTGCTCTTACATGGCTTCCAGAGCCTCCAAAAATCATGTGAGAATAGGATGTGTTCTTACAGAACTTTGGATGGGTCTGGAGACTGTGCAAAAGCACACCCCACTATCATGCAGCCTTCACAATTTCTGAAAATTGTCTGAAAGCATGCCCTATTCCAGGGGTCAGCAACCCGCGGCTCTGGAGCCGCATGTGGCTCTTTCATCCCTCTGCTGCAGCTCCCTGTCTCTGGTCGGCGCCACAATTTTGAGAGGAGCTTCCGGGGGGGGAAGCATGGCGTGCCAGGAGGAGACTCTATGGCAAGGGCCAGGTTTTCCGGTCGGCTCCACAATTGATAGGGCTTTTGGTTAGGACAGGTAGAGGAAAAAGGACACCACACTAGGAGGAGACTCTATGGTGGGGGAACAGGACTTCCGGTCGGCTTTTCAGAATTGAACGGGGGGCTTCCGGTTAGGACATTTGTGGCTCTTTGAGGGTTTAAGGTTGCCGACCCCTGCCCTATTCTCACATGATTTTGGATACTCTGAAGCCACATGACAGCAGGGTCCTCTTGTACAATTTCCACAGGGTTCAGAGTCCATACAACAGCACATTCCATTCTTGTGCAGCCTCTGAAAACCACACAAGAAAGGATCATACTTTCAAGAACAGTTGTCAGGTAGGTAAACGATGGTACCCATGGTACCCATGTTAGCTTTGACATGTGTGTCATAAGTTCGCCCTCACTGAGCTAGGATGAGATTTAAACAAATATGTAGAACTGGTTAATCTGGGAATTTATATAATAATAAGTGGCATAAGACCAGCAATATGGCCCATGAAAGAAGTGAATTGCAAAACCATTTCATTGCAATTGGACCCCAGTTCTGCTGTATGAGTTATATTACAGCATGAACTGAACAACGTTCAAATTCTGAACTGAAATACTAAAGCCAACAGAAATACAATTAAAAATGCATGCTAGAGAAAAGATAATTCTCACTGCAGTGATATCTGTAAATGAAAGATACAATAACCAGCAATGTGTTAAGTTTATTGGATTTAAATGTGAAAACAGATGGATTATTTTTGTTGAAGAAGTTGCTACTGGATTGAAATCAATCAACAAACTGGCAGCTTCACTTCCTATCACCAAGAGTAAGCCGAAAACCATACGGAGTCCCTGTCTCATGCATGTCAACAAATAGAATCATGCTACAAGAAAATGCCACATCCAAGTTTCACAAAACATGTCCAGTACCATACGCTATAACACAAAAAGGTATGAATTGAGCTGGATAGGATACCTGAAGGAATCTTTTCAAAATTTGATTGGATCCAATGGCCTTTATACAGTATGTATTTCCAATTCTTAAAAAAAAAACAGAAATATGATCTGCGGTGATTTTAAAGGTAGCATTAATCCACCATTACAGGCTGAGCAATACCCCTTGTCTAGAATTGAGAAATTTTATATTAAGCTTGCTGGGGGACATTTCAGCAAAAATAGACGTAGGGAAGATTTATTTACAGGTGGAAATGGGAAGAAGATTCCATGATGTTCCTCCCTATATTATGTAATAGAATTGTTTTTGAAATAGTATCAGTCCCAGCATTTTGGCAGAAAGCAACGGACCAAGAATATCCTTGAGGCACCCAAAGCTACTTATGACTGTACAAAATGATAGGGTGCATCTGCAAATTTTCAAGGAATAGCTTGTAGAGATGGAATGACTAAAGCCTTAGAACTTAATATGACAAATATGAGTTCTTTAAAACTGGCATTACATATTGCAATTATATCATTGATGCACATGACCTGTACAAATGTAGAGAGAAAGCTTAAGCAGTTAGGAATGCCCGAAGGCTCCAATATGTCAGGTACAATGCTTTTTAGCATTTAGCAATTATTATAAAAGATTTCTGTCAAACTTAGCCACTATCCTACTATCCTTTGAACACTTTACTTCATGTGGGGAAGATACGATAATAATGTAAACAAGCTTTCATGGAAGCAAAAAAACCCAGTGATATCAGGTACAGTGGTCACAATTATAACCCACACTTACCAATGACATTGGCTTGTGATGCCTCATAATATAAGTCTGCAGTAGTTATGTTACACTTTATAAAAGGCAGCAATGAACACCCAATAGCTTTTGCATAATGCTCACTCACAGCTGCAAAGCAAAAAAAAATGCACTATGTTTAGTTAGGGGAGATAAATGTTTGAAGCAGTATTTGTACAGAAGGGAGTCTACCCTTATCACTGGTCATCAGCCACTACTGTCAATCTTTTGAGTCCACAAGAAGGATTCCTCTTACAGCAGCTGCTCAACTGCAGTGCTGGGGTTTGTTCCTTGAAGGGCACATTCAGAACAATATTCAAAAAGCTACATAATCCCCATACCTGTGAGATGGGATAAGGAGAGAGAAAGAGGGGAGGGGGAAAGACAGACAGACAGACAGTCCTGGTCCAATATCTTCACCAGTACAATACATATTGGCTCAAACAAATTTGTACTGGTATTACTAACGTACATTAGTTGTTCCCTTTCTTCTCATGTCAAGTAAGAAATCTTTTCATTATGCTATTTTGGTATCGTACAATAATTACACTCTTTCTAAACTATAAGGTTCAGTTCCTGCTGCCAGAAGTACTTTTTTTTTCCTTTTCAAGGACACACTGCTCATAGCCCTGAAGTTACCCTCATGTCCTTAAGCAATGTATCCTTTCAGTAGATGATGCTGAGCTGCTAATGGCAAAGCCCCACACTTATTTCAGCAACAGCATCAGTGGTGGGTTCCTACTGGTGCGGTCCACTCTATAGCACCGGTAGCGGCCCGCTGGTGACGTCACAGTACCGGTGCGGTCGGTTGCCGGTGCCTGGGCGCCGACATTAAAAAAAATTTTTTTTTAATTTTAAAAAAAATTTATTCTGCGCATGCCCAGAAGCTGAGCTTCCGGCACTGAGCATGCGCTGCCTTCCTACCCCACAGTGAGTCCAAGCAGGGGAGGATGGCTGAGGGAGCACGTGAGACGCTGAAAGAACGGGCGGCAGGAGCTATCTCCATTCCCCTCCCTTCAGCAGTCCGAGAAGCCACGAACGCGCGGTGATGATCCTAGGCATTTTTGCACGTTCGAGGCTTCTCGAGCTGCTGAGGGGAGGGGGAATGGGCGGCAGGAGCCTAGGATCATTGAATGGGGAGAAGCATTCAGGCCGGACGGAGCCTCCTAGAAGAACCGCTGCCGCGGTCTTGCTGCTCCCGCTGTGGGGGGCTGCATTGCAGGTGGTCAATGCCCCCCTGCTTCTCCAGCCGCTGCCAAGCTCCCAAGGCCCACGCCCACCCGGTCACATGGCTGGCAAGCCACACCCACAAAATAAGCCACGCCCACAGAGTGGTAGTAAAAAAATTAGGAACCCGCCCCTGAACAGCATCCTTGCCTCCCTCCATGCCTGAGAAGGTTTTCATTCGAATTGTGCTAAATTGTGCTTTAAAAGGCTGCAACTTGATGGGATGGCTTTCAGCACTGTTTCAGAATCCTTTTCCTGATTGATCACGGCCTGCTCGAATGTACACATGAAATACACATTTTGTACACTCACGTACATCAATCTGCACTTTCTGAAACCGAACTTCATTTGCCATTTTGAGGCTGTTTTACCAGTTTGGAGCAAAAGCTTGGAATGATAGGTAATCCTTTTTTATTTTTACTACCCAGAAAAGTTTGAAACAACCAACAAGTTTTTTAATCACACCACTCACCACTCCAGATTCCTTATAAACAATGTTATTACCAAATACTCTCTGTAAAAGTAGTTTCAACATGTTTAAAAATGCAACCAAGATTAGAAGTTCAGAATCAGTTGTCAGCAAAAGGACATTCTGCTTCTTGGAGCAATGCAAAATGTTATTAGAATAACTCTCTATGCTGTGATGACATCCAAGATTGGTCTATATAAGTCAGTGGTTCCCAACCTTTTTGTGATCGAGTACCACTTGGAGGTCCCGTACAATCGCCGCGTACCACCTGGTTCCAGAGAAACTAAATTCACTTTATTTCCATAATTGTACCGTTCCTTTTTTGGCCCCGCGCATCCAGCAACTGGCCGCTGGGACCAGGTGGGTGGCGTGTGGCAACAGTTGCAAATCGTTGCCAGATTATCTTGTGTTAGGCAGTAAACATTTTTGTGAAGTAAAAAATAACTAACTAAAAATCGTTCATGACCCCGAAAGTGTTCACGTACCACCTGGAAGGCCCTCGCGTACCACTAGTGGTACACGTACCACAGGTTGGGAACCACTGATATAAGTAATACAAGAGCACTGAATGAATCCCAGGCACAAATACAATCTGGTCAGCTGCAAGTAGTTTTCACACATTTTGAGATACTTTTCATGATTAAAGTAAAAATAATTTAATCTTAATTTTGAAAGAAGTTTTAATTTTCATTCTTAAGCAAGTTTTTTTAAAAAATATAATGTATTTCAAGTTGGAAAAACATGGTCCTTTCTTCATCAATGATTTCAGGGGGAGAAACTGAACAAAGTGAAGAATTCAACTGGCTTCAATGACAGAATAGGTGACCTATGACCTAACAGGTGACCTTGACTGAAATATGCAAGAACCATTATCTAGGCCAGGGGTGTCAAACTCACTGTGACACGTTGTCATCACATGACATATCGCAACTTTCCGCCCCTTTGCTAAATCGGGGGTGGGCGTGGCCAGCGCATGACACATCCGGCCCTCGGTCCACGAGTTTGACACCCCTGATCTAGACAAAGAAGGCTGAACCATTCTTTTAGTCCTGGGAAACAAGACAATATTCAAAAGCAACTCAGACAAATCCCTCCTTGATTCACTGAGGTAGAAGCAGAAGGGAAGTACAGCACAACAAGATTTGTAAGATTCTGTTATTATGGTCTATCTCAATGAAGTAAAATTCTAATCTTCCTGTGGTAGTGGTTTTCTGGTGTGATCTACGTAGTAGGGCTGACAATATCAGGTCCTCAGAAAATTTCTTCTTTTGCTGATGAAAATTGTTTGCCTAAACTTATACTCTGCCCTGATGGTAAAGGGGCATATCTTATGCCCTGGCCAAACCCATACAGTCCTGTCTCTCCCTATTTCTCTCTACAATTGAACCCTGCTTTACTATGAGTACAGCAGGGGCGGGTTGCACTTACCTCACTACTGGTGCGCTCCCATGTTGCGCACGCGCACGCTATGCATGCACATGCCCCTCACACAATTTTGCTTCCTGCGCATGCGCGGAAGCAAAATCTCACCGAAATCTCACGAGGGGACACCCGCGTGAGTGTGTGCATGATTTCAGCGATTTCTTGCTTCTATGCATGCACGGAAGCAAAAAATCGCCGAAAAATTCCAAAAAAAGATGGCGGTGCGCGCCAGACCGGCAAAGACAGTATCAGAGCCGGCACACGCAAATTGGGCAATCGGCGTGTCCCTACCAGAGCTGCGTACTGGACCGCACCGGTAGGAACCCACCCCTGGAGTACAGAAACAGAGAGAGAGAGAGGTTACAGCAATTTCTGAGTCAGTTGCTCCTCCTCTGCTTTCAGAGAAGGAAGAGGGTGGGAAACCATTTGAATATGCAACTGCTGTCTGCAATTCTACAGCAGAAGCAGATCGATCTCTAAGCCAAATGACAGCCACCCTATTTCCCAGGGTCATGACGAAAAGGGAGGGACCAGAGAAGGAATCATTTGGTTCAGTTCTCTATTATGGCAGCAACAGAGAAACAACTACTGTGGTTATTTGTGAGCCAATGCTCTCCCTCCCTCCCTTCCTCTCTCTCTCCAAGATGAATAGAGGCAGAAACTGAATTACTGAAAAATACAGGGCTTTTCTCCTTTGCTGAGTGCTATCCATCCATATTTCAGTTGGCACAAACTATACTGACATGAAATTTCCTGTCTGCACTAATATCTGTCTTACTTGCATTGTTTTGCTTGTGACTCACTGCCAAATAGTTATGACCTGATCATGCATGTGCAGGACATATAAAGTAAAGCTATTAGTTTAATTCGATGGTTTTGCAGTCTCACCCATCTCAGTCATTACCAGCTGGTACGGAAACATCCAACAATTACTACGGTGCTGTGGAAATAGGGTGGGGCTTGATGTTTCGGAGAAAGAAAGGTTAATCCCAGGGTAGCTATCATGTTTGTGAAGGATGTTGAATCACACATGCATATATCTCACGAACATACCCCATGAGCTTCATATTTCAATAGCCACAACAGCACAATCGCTAAACTACTCATCTCGCACATCCATCATGATGCAGGAGGAAAGGAAAGAAACATTAAAAAAAATATTAGGTTGTGGGAGCAGTACAGAAAGCTGTTGATTTCTAGTATATATTAGAAAGGGGTTTTATAGCAGGATTTGAAACTTGGGGCAGACATGGCTCAATCAGAACTGTTCGTGGTTATGTAATATAGTTAGTCCTCAAATTACAATTGTAATAGGCCTGTCATAATGGTTGTAAAAATCATACCAAAATATTTTACAACTATTTCGTGATGGCTGCTAAGCGAACATGGTGGTCATAACTGCAAACCCATTGTTTACTATGGGAGCAGTTTTGCCAAACACCAGAAGTGCCAGTTTTCAGCAAAACTGCCGTAAAATGTGGTCATGCAACTATGGGATGCTGTAAATGGCCACAGATACAGCCATGTTGCTGAACACCTGAAGTGCAGTCATAAGACTATAGCAACAACTGTCAGAACTTTGGATCTGGGTCATAAGCAGAGGTGGGTTCCTGCCTGTTTTTGCCGGTGCGGTTAATAGCTGTTGTTTGGCGCAGAGCTGAAGACGCTGCTGCCGTTCGCGGCGCGGGAGCTTTCCCCAGGCGCTTTCCCCGCCCGCATGGCCGCCGCCATTTGCGTTCTTTTGCCCTCTGCGCATGCAGAACGCTTTGCGCATGCGCAGAGGGCAAAAGAATGCAATTGGCGGTGTCCATGCGGGCAGCGGCAGCGCCCAGGGAAAGCCCCCGCGCCGCGAACGGCAGCAGCATCTTCGGCTCTGCGCCGAACAACAGCTATTAACCGCACCAGCAGTAACCCACCTCTGGTCATAAGTCCCCTTTTTTCAAGTAGGTCATAACTTTGAATGGTCGCTAAGTGACTGGTTGTAAATAAAGACGACCTTTAAACTTCCAAGGTCTTTCATTTTTCTCCAAAGGACTCCAGTGTGGTTCTTCTTCAGATGAATCAGGAAGTGCTTAAAAAGTTATCTAGATTGGACTTCCGGTTCCGGATCGCTGCATCGCGGACGCTCCTCGTTGAGCGCCTTTCCTTTTCCCCGTTAAAGCCGCCAGAACAGCTGTCTGGCGGCTTGAAAGTCTCTGCCCCGGGCAAAGGGGAGAGATGAGAGCCGGACAGGTGGGGTAGAGCCCCCCCTAGTGCCCCAAGTGTCAGCCAGGGGCGCGAAAGGTGAGGGCTCCCCAGCCAGCCTGTCTCTTGCTCCGGGGACTTGGAAACCTCCGCTTTTGCGGAGCAAGATGCTGTGACCACCCGCTGCTTCGTGAATGGGATTACAACTACTTAATTGTTTAAACAAGCAGACAGAGAGAGACAGGATTTTAAAGGGCAAGTACAGATTTTTTTTTTCTTTCAACTCCACTGCTGATTTTCACTTCGGAAGAAACTAAGTAACAGTTATTAGGCTACAACATGGCGATCGGAGAAAGTGGGAGGAGAAGTGAAAGTAACTTTCGTTTCCCTAGCAGCTTTTTTTCTTATGGAAATTTTTGATTTTGAAAGTTGGCTTTACTCTCTCTGTCTCCCGATTTTGGATTAAATAATAACTGACAATTTTTTAAAAATAAAATTCTATCTGGCTTTGGAATTTGAAAGAATTTTAAAAGAAATTTAAAAGAACTTTAACTAGAGGCTTGGCTTTTTCTTTGTTCACCACTGGAAATACTAAAATGGCTTCAAAATCTGGAAAGATGGTTTTGAATAAAAGAATGGATTATTCATCTGGTTATATTTCTAAAATGCAACTTACCACTGAGTTAACACCCCCAAAGTCTTTAACACCTGAAAATTTAATAAGTACCTTAAAGATTATGAAAGATGAACTTATTGTTGAATTTAACCAAAAAATTAGTGAAATAGATAATAAAATGCAGGCTGCTTTAAAGAATATTGACCAACAAATTAGAAATGATGTGTTGGAGGTATGTAAAGGTCTAGCAACAAATATTGAAGTTTTGGCAAACCGCATTGAAGAAAACAAACAAGTTTTGACAACTTCAGTAGAATACATAGATAAAATACAAAATGACATTGCAAATTTTGAAACAGAGGTGTTAATGACGCAATTCAGATCCATGGAATTTGCCATAAGGGTCAGGGGGTTGAAAGAAGGATTATATGAAGATTTGAAAGGAAGGATGGTGGAAGCTTTGGAGCAGGTGTCTGGACTGTCTAAAGAAGAACTAGCCAGGCAAATTGATAAAATATATAGAATCAACTCCTGGTATGCAAAACAAAAACACCTACCAAGGGATATTGTAATATACTTTACTACAAGAGCCTTACGGAATAGGATTATACAGGCGACGTTTAAGAATAACCTGCAGGTGAATGGCCAGGAACTGATGATATGGAAAGAAATTCCCTCTAAAATGCTCAAAGCCAGAAAAGATTATACCTTTCTGATTGATGAATTTAAAAGGTTAAATTTACATTACAAATGGGAAGCACCAACAGGAGTTGCAGTGAAATTTCTGGGAAAAAGATATCGGCTTAATACAACAAAGAAAGCTACTGAATTTTATGTCAACGTCTTAAAGGCTGATATATCCAAGATTCCAGAGGAAAGATGTATGAAAACAAAAGAGGAGGAGGAGGGAAAGCCATCCCTTCCTCTTCAAATCGAAACAGATTTACAAAATTTAAATGATTGGCAGAGCCAGACAGATGTCTACAGTGTGGAAAAGGAGATGGAAGATCGGGGTCAGATGGGAGGCGAGCTGACAACTACAAAATTATCAAGTTACAAAAAGATGCAACCATCATCAAGATACAACAAGATGCAGTGTTGAAGTTTATTGGACAGATGGTTGCCATTATGACTGTACTTTTCTTTTTCCCTTCTTTCCTTAATTTTTTTTTTCTTTTCTTTACTTCTTGCATTCTTTTTTTTTCTTTTGTTTTTTTTGGGGGGCTTATTCAAAGTATTATTAATTCTTTTTAAAGATTTAGAACTTTTTTGAACCTAATAATTTAATACATAGTAACATTATGTTACTAATAGAGTGGTAGAATTTATGATGAAGTTTAAGGTTTTTGTATTATTATTTAGTTATTTTTTGTGTAATATCAATTTAAGTTTTATTTAATTGTGAGAAAGATTTGGAATTGTTATCTATCCAGTTATAAAATATTACAATTAGATTTAACATTTTTTTTTTTTGGGAGGAAGGTTATTTAAAGTTTGTAATTAGTGCTTATAATCTGATATATAGTAATAGTATGTTATTTATATACTGATTGATTTTATGATGAAGTTTAAGGTTTTTGTATTTAATACTTAGTCATCATTTATGTAATAATCATTTAATTCTTAGTTAACAGTGAAGAAATGTTGTGAAGGGTAGATGATTGAAAGGAGGAGGAAGGAATTTTTATTAGTGTACAATTTGGAGTTGAAGTTTTAAAAAAATAAGGTGGAAGTCAAAAATTTTTAATTTAATTTAAATTTATTTTATTGATATTATGCCCTGTACTCTCTCTGGGAAGTCCGGGGGGGAGGGGGGGAGGGAAAGGGGTGGGTTAGGGGGGAGAAAAATTAAAAAAAATGTTTGTACTTTCTATTTAATGTTTAGCTATTATCTATGTAATTTTGTACTAATAAAACTTTTTGGAAATAAAAAGTTATCTAGATTGAAACCACCATTTTTCCAGGGGAGCTCCAGTACCACAGAGCAGAGCAACTAATGGCCTTCGTGTTTCTTGCAGTTCCTAGACCATTTTTTTGCAAACCCCCAGAGCTTTCCCTTTCATCACAACACACCACTGAAACTTGTTAGCAAACCATCAAATAGAAGCACAGGTTTCCACCAATTTTAGTGGGAATTCAATTAAAATAAATCATACTGTATTGAACTTTCCATTAGGGAACACCCCCAACCCCCCTGCAGTACTATAGCTTATATTCTTGGATTTTCTCCTTCTCACCACCAATGTGATTTTCTGGAATGGAGCAGCTGGGTGTCTGTCTAAACTTATATTGTCTTGTTGGCAGCTAAAAGTGCCTACAGATTTAGTGCCTTCCCATTCCATACTGTGCTGCTAATCTTAACTTGGGGCATTCATGTCAACAGGTGCCTTCAAGAAAAGGAGAGATGTGGGATATTGGTACAGCTGGGGCAAGTATTTATAGGCTCAATGTTGTTTTTAAAGAGTAAGCTTCTAGATCATATCTCTGTTAATATATGAAACTTAATCAGGGAAAATCCCTGTTTTTTTTTTAATATTTTCCACTGATACAGAATTTCCTGTGGAATTTTCTTCAGACCGCAAACTTAAAACTAAAAATAAACATCATTGAAAGCTACATGTGAAGTGAAACATTGCAAACATGAAGGTTTAAAAATGATCTATCTTAAGCAAAATACTGATGAATTACTGATGAATCAGCAGCCACTGTGTATGAAGTACAATTGATCATTTCCTGCCTTATTAGCATATTACTCAACTTTTTGTCAAATGTATTTGCTAGCAAATGCTAAACGTTTCAAAATTGGAGCTGACTAGCATCAGCAGTTTAATCTGTCTGTTCAAACTCAACCAAAGAAGATGCAATTCCATTGCAGTTCATTATTCTACAAGTCCCTGGAGATTGTTTGGCATCTATGTACAACTGTTTACAACACCAGAATCGGCTCAGAGTTTGGTGGGCAAGTATATCCATGTCCAATCAACAACTTGGTTTGGATGGTCTCTAGGTTTCATTTCTAAATCAGGTTTTTTGGCTCATATATTCAGGTAGCAATGGATTTGTTCTCAGTTCCGACATGCTCAGTTTTAACAGATCCCTTCAGCAAAACCAGCAAAAGCACAATGCCATCCAAGGCAGCAGGCTGTCAGATTGGGCTGCCCATTCCCCCCTCCCAATAAATAATTGATGTTGGTTAAGCATAATGGAGATATCAGATTCTTCTTGCAGCTCTGGGGATTGTTTCAACCTCCATTTTCACAGAGGCAGCCATTTTAGTTTGGGACAAGATTATGTTTATATTTATGAACATAGAAAAAGCAAAATAGTAGAAATAGGCAGCGAAAAAATCTATATATAATTCCTTATTAGAATTAGCAATACATACAGAAGGTCAATCTTTATAATGTATGGGAAATGCATCAATTCATTTTTGTCCTCTAAGGTCTTAGACAACATGGTGTTGATTCGGGGAGGTGGGGATGCAGCCTGAATTTTTATTCTTATTTTAAGTTTGGAGGACATGTCCTTTGAACCATATGTGCATGTTTATACTGTTGAGTGGTGGGAATAACGACAGGAGACACACTTCAAAAGGAACTTCTTTACTTGGCAACTTCTCTGTACAACCAGCAACTTGCTGTCTGACATCTAGCCCTTTTATAGGGAGCTGTCAAATGCATCAACCAATGGCGTTTGAGTATTTTCCTGCTCAAACGCTGGACCTGGGTGAAACCATGTAGGCAGTTGATACATAACATATACATGTGTGGTTGTGTGTATTCATACGTACAACTGTTGCTGATCTGCTACGTAATTTCAGCAATGTGATCTTGGGGAACTCCAAGGCCTCTAAAACAGGAAGTTGGAGGGTTGCAGATTGTTCTCCCATGATACACTGTCTGGCTGAAGGATCAAATTTGTGCAAAAAAGCCAACTATCTCTTTCATAAATTGGCTGGTTATATTCTGTCTATTACAGAGATAAATCTCATCATGGGAATCATGTGCAGCTTTTGTCCTAGTTTCACATCGCTCATAAGAGAAGAACAGAAATTATATGAAGGAAATGACAGAGAATTTAGAGTCCCTCCCTATTTGTGGTTCTGACTTCTGCCCCATCCACCAAATGGGCCCCAGCTGGCCACCTCTGAGAGAATGTGGCTCTTTAAAAATGGGCCATATTCCTTTAAATATCAAACAAACAAACAAAAACCACACATCCAACTCTACCCTGACAGTCCCTTAAGAATCTCTCCCCACATCCCATCAATATGACTTCACTGTTTTACTAATATGTCACTGCAGCTTTTGGCCCTCTTAAAATAAAAGTGTCCCCTGGCTGCTAAAAGATTGCCTGTCCTAATATGCATGCAAGGGTAGGGGTGGGGGTTGAATAGGATAGAACTGAAATTACAGTGGTCATGTGTCAGCCTTTTTGATATATTCCCTTGGTTATGCCAGGAGCTGCCAGGAGCTTTCCATTTCTCATGTTGGAGATTTGTTTCTCTAGATTTTTAATTGCTTTAAATGATCACAGGTTCTTCTTTTGAACCACCAATTACCAGACTGACCCAGATTCAACAAACACAAAGCATTGGAAACTTGGCAGTTGACTGGGTTTTGCATCTCCCTTCAATGGATGGGTTGAGATTTTTATTTTACAAAAGGACTTACAGAATTCAGTCTGTCTTTTATCTTTTTAAGTTTCTGCTATTTTTGTTCTGTCAAAGTCTGTGTTTCCTCTTCATCTTTTTTCCTTGTTTGATCCTGGCTGGGCTTCTTGATTCTTCTCCTCTTCTTCCAAATCTTTATTCCATCAGAGGGAAACCACTTGAAGAACTTTTACCTCACATCAGTCTGAGGGAAGGAGATAAATGCCTCTCTTCCACCCAGTTTTCTCAGCTGCTGCTCCCTTTCATGTTGCCTCTTCTCATCTGGGCAGTCTATCTTTTAGTTTGCCTCTTTACTTTAACTCCTAGGATTTGGCTGTGTTTATCCAGCCTATTTGTTGTGCTGGCTCATATTTGATTGTCCACCAGGACTCCAAGATCCCTCTCGCAGTTAATACTATTGAGCCAGGTACCGCCTATTCTACACCTGTGCATTTGGTTTTCCTTGCCTAAATGTAGAGCCTTACTTTTCTCACTATTGAATTTCATTTTGTTAGAAAGGGCCAGAGGTGGGTTCCTCCCGGTTCGCACTGGTTCTATAGAACCGGTAGCAAATTGCTGGTGATGTCACGGTGATGTCACGGAGCCGGTTCTGTCAGTGCCGGTCCGCCGCCATCTTTTTTTTTTTTTGAAAAATTTTTGGGGGAATTTTTTTTGCTGATTTTTTTTCTTCTGCGCATGCGCAAAAGCCGGGTTTCCGGCACTGAACATGCGCCACCATCTTGTTTTGGGCTCTTTCTTTTAAAAATTTTTGAATTTTTGGCACTGTTCATGCGTGCGTGCGAAAAGCACACTCGCGCCCACGAGGCACAGCCACGCAGCGCAGGAGGAAACGAACCGGCGGCAAAGTAAGTTAGAACCCATCCCTGGATAGGGCCCAGTGTTCAAGTCTGTGGAGTTTGTTCTGTATCTTGAGTCTGTCTTCTGGAGTGTTGGCTATTCTTGCCAGCTTGGTGTTATCTGCAAATTTCATGAGTTCCCCTTCTATCCCCTTGTTCAAATTATTGATGAAGATATTGAAGACTGAATATTCTTTTCTATTAGATGTTTAAGCACAAAATTGCACCTGTGCATCTTCTTTTTCTTCTTAGAACCCATCTGCTCTTCTGCTAGTTTTGGTTCTATAATTTATATTATCTTGGTGTACATTTTCTCTATATGACTTGAGTGAGAGATGCCTCAATACTGTGTGCATTCTCATTGCTTCCTTTGTTTTTCCACAGTGGTATTACTGTTTGTTGCCAACCAGTAAGTGCAGTTAGTTGTGTCCACGGTGCATTAAAGATTCTATGTAGCCATCTGATGCTGATTTCACCTGCTGCTTGAATTGTTTCAGTTGGTAGCCCATCTATTCCTGGAACTTTGTATTTGGGTGACTTTTTAACAACTCTTGCCATTTCCTCAATCAGTATTTCTGGTAAGACAAATCAGTGCAGATTTCAATTTTTCAGACTGTATGTCAAGAATATGAATTAGCAGTATAAGGTTATCTGATGCTTGACAAAATTTTGTAAAACCACATTGTACTGGATTGGTAATAAAAGCAATTATCATCTACATGCCATGGCTGCAGTCAATATTTTGACATCATTTTACAGTGAAATTGAGTGATACTTTGCATTGTCAGCAGGAACCTTATCAGTCATCATCAGTTACACAAGCATTATTGTAGGAGGTTACAAAAACTTTACAGTATTTAAAAAGTCATCCTCTTGGACCTCAAATAATATGGGAACATAGAATTCTAGATATAGCATAGGACCATTGGAGCATGGTTTTGTGTTTTTATAAATTTAACTGCATCTAAAAAGAGTTTGATCATACATAATTTTAGGAAGAACTAGAATATATAAAAATGAATTAATTTCTTTTTCCATTTACATTTGACTCTATTATAAAATAATAGATTAAACATTTAAGAGTTGATAATTGAGTCGGAATTGTTACATATGATACCCTGCATACTCTTAACACTGCATTAGAAGTGACTATTATTACATTGTGGCAAATGTTTCAGTGAGATAACTTTCCTAAGTCTTTCTTTTTGTTTCCAATTATCTTTGTTTATATGATTCAATAAATATTTGGTTTCATGTGCATAACCGTTTTTTAGTACTCATAAAAATTTAATATAATTCTGGTAGGTTGTCTTGTATAATTGTGGTAACATGACAAACATTCCTACCTTAGTCAGTACAGTTTATTTTTTTCTATGGCTGAACATATAATTTCCTCATGTATCCCCTTTGTAGTCAACTGAACTGCAGGAAGATAGGAAGTTTGCTCAGTAATATAGTGGACTCTCCTTCCTTGGATGCATTGAAGCATTGCTACCTGTCACGGGCCTAAATGGCCTTTTCCAACTCTGTGATTTTATGGCAGATGGAGAGATAAATGTACAAAATAAGAGGTATAGGAAGGTATTTCTATACTGGTTCTTCGAATTTGTAGTACTAGTAGCTTTATTCATACAGTAATATCAATTATAACATAATTAAAATAAGGAGTCTGTAAACTAAAAAGTCCAGGACATATACTTATATTAATTCCTAAATGTTCAAATTAAAAATTAAGAATGGATGTATTTATTTAAAAGAAATTTGTTCCTTGGGATTCATATCATAAAAATACATTAGATGTTCTCTAGATTCTACATATCTCATATTTAATCGTGCCTCCTCTTGTCTAGAACATACTGTTTGTATATAGTTTTGCCCTTCTTGTTCTTTTAAATTAAATGAAGATGTGATTTGATGGAGTTAGAGACCAGTCATTGCAGAATGCTAAGATGTCTGACTGCCTTCGCAGTGTTTATTGCTTTTATACAGTTTTCCAAGCAACAAAAGGTAACAAAGAGCAACAGCATTTTATTGGTGAATTCTCCTCGCCAATCCTTAAGAACATCCTGTTGATACAACCTATATGAGATCATGTACCAGTCAGGGATAATGTCCTACATCATCCTGGTGATGTGAACTGGGTGAGATCATGTAGGTAGTCGAGGCCTGCTTGAGGTAGGCAATTTGCTGCACACAACCTCTACACAACCTCTATCTCTATAGTGATTGTTTATGAACTAAGGAAAATTAGTTCATAATTACCATAAGGTGGTAGATTTAAGAGGAAAAAGACAATATTTCTCTACCTAGGGTATGGAGGGCTTACAGAAGGCCCACCACAAAATGAAACAAAGAATAGTCTGATGTTTCTGCTTTGGAAGTTTGGCTACTTATTAAGATCCTACAATGCTAACTTTAGGAGAGATATGTGATTAAAAAGTTTCATTTTCAGATTTATCTAATATATAGGATGGTTTGGACTATATACTTGCATTACATTATAGCTTTCAATTTCTTTTGAGAATGAGTAGTTTCCCCTCCGTTTCTCTTTTAACTGCATACATAATAATTGACTAAATCTCTGCACCACTACTTAAGGCTGGTGGTGATATATTAAATTGTTGGCTCCACTTCTTCAAACAATCTGGGAATCTTAGGAAATATTAAATTTCTTAAGGCAATAATAGTGCCAATTTCAATAAAGGAGACAATCAATTAAAGAATTACCATGGGATTATTCTGTTGTCAATCATGGGCACGGTATTTATGAAAGCAGTCCAAAAATGCCTTCAGAAGAGAACAAGTCAAGAGTTCCTGTCAAGAGAATGCTGTGTCCAAATTTTTTATTATAACAATTGCTCAAGGAACACACCAGAAGTGGAAAGCTCATAATTGTGTTAATGAATTGTGGGAGCCTTTGATAATGCCCATTAATCAACACTACAGAAAGCACTCACTGCAGAACATATGCTTGCTAAAACACTATGCTTCCTGCAGCAGCTTTTTGAGGGATCATGAAATTCTATTTGCATTAATGGCAAAATATTCAAAGATTCACTGGTCTAAGACAAAACTGCATTGTATTTCCTTTGCTGCTCAACATCGTGATTGATGCAGTCCTACAGAAAATCCATGCCAGTTAGTGTGGTGTCAAATTTGGACAAGATGAATTCATTACAGATTAATGTTTGCCAATGAGAGTGTGATTTTTGCAGACAGTGAAAGAGATGCTTATGACATCCTACTCAGTATAGAAGCTTCTGCTTAAACAGATGGCTTGACCATCAATACTGATGAGACCCACTTTTATTTATTTATTTATTTATTTTATTTATTTTTGTCAAGTATGTGTTGGTAATATACATAGATATAACATTGTTTATATACATAAAATGAGTACTGATAAGAGGGAACATTAGGACAGGGACGGTAGGCACGCTGGTGCAATTATGCACACCCCTTACTGACCTCTTAGGAATCGGGTGAGGTCAACAGTGGACAGTCTAAGGGTAAAGTTTTGGGGGTTTGGTGACGAAACCACAATGTCAGGTAGTGAGTTCCAGGCATTTACCACTCTGTTGCTAAAGTCGTATTTTCTACAGTCAAGTTTGGAGCGGTTCACTTTGAGTTTGTATCTGTTGTGTGCTCGTGTATTGTTGTGGTTGAAGCTGAAGTAGTCGTTGACAGGAAGGACGTTGTAGCAGATAATTTTATGAGCTATGCTTAGGTCGTGCCGAAGGCGACGTAGTTCTAAGCTTTCTAAGCCCAGGATTTCAAGTCTGGTTGCGTAAGATATTCTGTTGCGAGTAGAGGAGTGGAGGACTCTTCTTGTAAAGTATCTCTGGACACTTTCTAATGTATTTGAAAGAGTTCATCTTGAGCAAGTTGAATTATTTAAATATCTTGTCTCAGTTGTTCAAGAAGAGAAGATAAAACTGCTATAGCCAATATCAGCAACTGAATCAGCCAGGCTGCTTCAGCCTGTAATGGTGTCTAAATATTGCTATCAAAATGTGCATCTATCGCAGGACTTCCGGTTTTGGAGCGCTTCATCGCAGACATCCCTCGTTGGATGCCTTTCCGATCTTTGTTAAAAGCCGCCAGAACAGCTGTCTGGCGGCTTTAAAATCTCTTCCCCGGGCAAAGGGGAGAGATGAGAGCCTGACAGGAGGGGTAGAGCCCCCCCAGCGCCTTAGGAGCCATCTGGCAGGGCGCGAAGGGAGAGCTCCCCATGCAGCCTGTCTCCAGCTCCGAAGATCCGGAAACCTCTGCCTTTTGCAGAGCTAGATGGAGTGACCAGCCGCTGCTTCAAAAATGGGATTTATAACTACATTTAAACTATAGAAGCAGACAGAGAGAAACAGGCGTGAGATGGGCAAGTACTGAAACCTCTTTTTTTCCTTTTTTTTTCAACTCCTGGGTAAGCTTTCACTTCGGCAAGGGAACAAAGGAAACAGAGTAACAATATGGCGATTGAGAAGTGAAAGTGACTTTCGTTTCCCCAGAGGCTTTTTTTTTTTTCTTTCTCTCTCTCTTATGGAAACTTTTAACTTGGAAAAATGGTTTTTTCTTTCTCTGTCTCCTAACTCTGGATTAAAGTTATAATAGAAATATTTTCAATAATAAAAGACTATCTGATTTTTAAACTGGAAAGAACTTTAATCAGGCAACTGGCTTTCTTTCTTTTTTGTACTCTTTTGAAACACCAATGGCTTCAAAGTTTGGAAAGACTGTTTTGACTAAAAGAAATGACTATTCATCTGGATATATTTCTAAAATGCAACTTAACACTGAGCTAACACCTCCACAGCTTTTGACACCTGAAAATTTATTAAATAATTTAAAGATTATGAAACATGAACTTACTTTGGAATTTAACCAGAAAATAAGTGAGATAGACCATAAGATGCAGGCTGCTTTGAAGAATATGAATCAACAACTAAGATTTGATGTGTTAGAGGTTTGCAAAGGCTTAGCAACAAATATTGAAGTTTTGGCAGAACGTATTGAAACAAATAAACAAGCTTTGGCAACTTCGGTGAATTACATAGATAAAATCCAAAATGACATTGCAAATTTTGAAAAAGAGGTCTTAATGACTCAGTTCAGATCTATGGAAGTTGCTATAAGGATTAGAGGTTTGAAAGAAGGATTATATGAAAATTTAAAAGGCAGGATGGTTGACATATTGGATCAGGTGTCTGGAATTTCTAAAGCGGAATTGGCTACACAAATCGACAAAACATACAGAATCAACTCGTGGTACGCCAAACAAAAGCATCTACCAAGGGATATTGTCATATATTTTACCACAAGAGCTCTACGGAACAGAATTATACAAGCAACGTTTAACAATAATCTTATGGTGAATGGTCAGGAACTAAAGATTTGGAAAGAAATCCCCTCTAAAATGCTTAAAGCCAGGAAAAGCTATACTTTTTTGATTGATGAATTTAAGAGATTAAATTTACAATATAAATGGGAAGCACCAGTTGGAGTAACAGTGAAATTTTCTGGAAAAAGATACCGGCTCAACACGATAAAAAAAGCTACTGAATTTTATGTCAATGTTCTAAAGGCTGATATATCCAAGATTCCAGAAGAAGGGTGTATGAAAATAAAAGAGGAGGAGGAGGGGAAGCCACCTTCGATGGATCAAAAAGAAATAGACTCAAAAATCCAAAAGGAGTGCCTGAATCAGATAGCTGGGGAAGAGGAGATGGAGGTTTGGGAGCAGACGGGAGACGACTTGACAAATTTGAATTTATTGAACTATTAAAAGATGAACTATCAAGATACAAAACAATGTGATGTTGAAATATATTGGATGGATAGAGACTAATATGATTGTATTTTATCTTTTCCCTATCTAATGATTACTTATGCAATATTTAGTTAAGTTTTATATAATTTTGAGGTTATTTTTAATGTTGATAATATTAGATATATATAGTTTGTTGAAGATTTGTTTATTGTTTATTCTTCTTTTATTTTCTTTTTTTGTTTATTGAAGTTAGCGAATTAATTTAGAATAATATTATCTTATTAATATCATGATGAAATTTAATATTTGATGATTACTTATGTAACATTTAGTTAAGTTTTATCTTAGAGGTTATTTCTAATGTCAATAATATTAGTTTAAGATTTGTGTATTTTATATTTAGTTATTACTTATGTAACACTTACCTTGTATAAGATAGAGGACTGAAGGGAGGAGGTAGGAGGTTTGTTTGTTTGTAGTGTTAAAGAGTTTTCTCTTTCTTTCTTTCTTTCTTTTTTATTCTCTTTCTTTTTTTCTCTCTCTCTTTTTTGTATCTTTACTATTGTATACAAATGCGATATATTAGTACTGTATAGTTTGGAGTTGAAGTTTTTTTAAAAATAGTGTTCTTTTTTTCCTTTTTCTTTTTATTAACAATTTAAACTTATTATTATGCCCTGTATTATCTCTGGGAAGTCCGGGGGGGGGAGGTGGGGCGGGAAGGGGGTGGGTCTGGGGGGGGGGAAATAAAAATGTTTGTACTTTGGATTTAATATTTTGTTACCACTTATGTAAGTTTGTACTAATAAAACTTTTTTGAGAAAAAAAAATGTGCATCTATCAATCATTAACACTACTGATGTTTGTATGGTGCAGATTCTTGGATATTACGTCAAATAATTTGAAAAAGCTTGAAACTTTCCAAATTCATTGCCTATCCCTAATTCTATATAAGGAATTTGAATTTAGCAAACATGTGGAAAACTCTTTAAAACATCACCGGTTACAGCAAACCACCTTCCCAAGTTGAAGGAAATCAGCAACTGGCAGATGACATGAATGTGTTCTATTGCAGGTTTGAAAGGAAACTATAGCCACCTATCTCCACAACCTCCATCCCAGACACACCAACAACAGCCAAATCTCCTACAACTGAACCCATCCCATATGGGTTCACAACCCCTGGTGATCACAGAAAAGGAAGTGCAAGATCTATTTCACAGACAGAAGCTGGGAAAAGCACCAGGCCCAGACAAGATAACTCCATCTTGCTTAAAAGTCTGTGCTGAACAATTGGCCCCCATCTTCACCCAAATCTTCAACAAATCACTAGAGATATGCCATGTTCCTTCTTGCTTCAAACGCTCCACTATCATCCCAGTGCTGAAGAAGCCCTCCATCAAAGAACTGAATGACTACAGACCACTTGCTCTAACATCTGTAGTTATGAAAACCTTTGAAAGGGTAGTGATGTCCCACTTGAAAACCATCACGGATCCATTGTTAGACCCCCTGCAATTTGCATACCGAGCAAATAGATTGACAGATGATACTGTTAATATGGCTCTGCACTACATCCTACAACATCTTGAATCTCCAAAGACCTACGCAAGGGTCCTCTTTGTAGACTTTAGTTCAGCATTCAACACCATCATACCGGACATTCTTCTAACTAAACTAAATCAGCTGGAGGTACCTGAACACACTTGTAAGTGGATCACAAGCTTCCTAACAGAAAGGAAGCAGCAGGTGAAGCTAGGCAAAATCACATCAGATACCTGTACAATTAGCACAGGGCCCTCCCAAGGCTGTGTACTCTCACCACTTCTCTTCTCTCTATATACCAATGACTGCATCTCAAACGATCCATCTGTTAAACTACTGAAGTTTGCAGATGATATAACAGTGATTGGCTTCATTCGAGACAACGATGAAACCGCATACAGACGGGAGGTTGAACAACTAGCCTCATGGTGCGACCGGAACAATCTGGAACTGAACACACTCAAAACCATAAAAATGGTGGTAGACTTTAGGAGAAACCCTCCCATCCTACCACCTCTTACAATACTAGACAACACAGTATCAACAGTAGAGACCTTCAAATTTCTAGGTTCTATCATATCTCAAGACCTAAAATGGTCATCTAACATCAAAAACGTCATCAAAAAAGCACAACAAAGAATGTTCTTTCTGCACCAACTTAGGAAGCTCAAACTGCCCAAGGAGCTGCTGATACAGTTCTACAGAGGAATCATTGAGTCTGTCATCTGCACCTCTATAACTGTCTGGTTTGGTTCTGCAACCCAACAAGACAGACACAGACTTCAGAGGATAATCAGATCTGCAGAAAAAACAATTACTGCCAACCTGCCTTCCATTGAGGACCTGTATACTGCACGAGTCAAAAAGATGTTATCTACCATCGACCTCACCCCATTCCTAAGAGGTCGGTAAGGGGTGTGCATAAGCGCACAATCGTACCTACCATTCCTGTCCTAATGTACCCATATCTTCATACCTCTTTTACTCTTATTCATGCTTGTACTATTACATATATATTCTATCATGTTTTACTGTTTATACTTTGCTTATAATCATATATGCTTGACAAATAAACAAATACAAAAAAAATATTTACTGACCTCTCACATCCTGGACATAAATTGTTTCAACTCCTACCCTCAAAACGTCGCTATAGACGCACACCAAGACAACTAGACACAAGAACAGTTTTTCCCCGAACGTCATCACTCTGCTAAACAAATAATTCCCTCACCACTGTCAAACTATTCACTAGGCTGCATTACTATTACTATTACTATTACTATTAGTTTTTCTCATCGTTCCTATCACCCATCTCCTCCCACTTATGACTGTATGACTGTAACTTGTTGCTTGTATCCTTACGATTTATATTAATATTGTTTCCTGATTGCTTATTTGAACCCTATGACAATCATTAAGTGTTGTACCTCATGATTCTTGACAAATGTATCTTTTCTTTTATGTACACTGAGAGCATATGCAGCAAAGACAAATTCCTTGTGTGTCCAATTACACTTGGCCAATAAAGAATTCTATTCTATTCTATTCTATTCTATTCTATTCTATTCTATTCTATTCTATTCTATTCTATTCTATTCTATTCTATTCTATTCTATTCTATTCTATTCTATTCTATTTATAACAAACTACAAAATGAAATAAAGAATGGTGTTGTACCAATTTATGATAGTTGATGAAATGTAGAAGCATCAAATAAACTGAATTGGACACACAAAAATCCTGCTATTATAGCTATCATTATTAGAGAGTTTAAATCCAAAATTGAATTGTAAGCTTTTGTAAGTTCTGTAAAGACTTTTTTAAGGTGTTAAATGCAAAACTATTCAAATGAAAGTTTGCTCATATTTAAAACAAGTACACAAAGGAGAAAGAAAGAACACTTTAAAGCAATACCCAAGAGCATCAATGGTTTTTAGAATCCATACTTTTTATTATTATAATTAATTTTGAAATCACATTTCTTTAATGTTGTATACATTTATATTTTCTTTTATCAAGTAGTTTAGAATAATACAGAAGGGAAGGGAAAAACATTATTCTCATGTTTTACTGTCAATTCCATCCAGTAGAAAAATCACATTATAGGTTGACTATTGTCAAATTATTACTCTTATTGTTACTGCTCCTCCTCCTCCTCCTCCTTTTAGCATATTTCATATTTCATATTTCAAGGTTGCATATTTCATTGCTGCAGAATACAGTAAGTTTCTTTCTACTAATGTTCAAGCTTATCAATAATTAATTTGTACTTAAAACTCTTATATAGACTGAAATCATGCCTTTCTTCCTATTATGAATGGAATCTTTGATTCCATATTAACCACACAGGAAATACAGTGTTGGTGCAATAACATGCCTGACTCAGAAGGTAGAGAATCTAAAGAGAGTGACTCGCCAAAGAGGACATGATGTGATACGAACAGGAGACTTCTATAAAACAAGTTTGTTGTTTTTAAAACACGTTAAACAAAATTATTGGCATGACTTCATCATCTTCAAAAGGAAAATGCTTAAGAAAAAATTAACCCATTGCTCTTAACAGCATTTAATTTACACAGCTTGAGTATCCTTCCTGTACATATGTTATGGGAAGTTAACAGAACATTATTAAACATCTGTAATTAAAATAATAATTTTGGTATGAAAGGAATTAATTTATCATAAATATTATCAGGGCAGCTAACTAATAATGCTATCAATGACATATTTTCAGCAGAATTTTATTTATGTATAGCAAGAAATCACACACACACACCCGAATGTACAATCCAAGGAAATTTAGAGTCTGATCTTGTACTTGTTTAATTAGGAGTAAGGTCCAAGTTAGCATACATATGGTTATTGTTTTTATTAATTCTTTTTGTTTTGTTTTATTTAGAAAGGGCAATTGGGACCTATCTGATATGAACTATTTGTCTATCTTCTACAATGATTTCTAAGAGAAATGCATATATTATTTCAAGAGAGCTGGTAACACAGATTTGTATGAAATTATTTCCTTTGACTTGTTACACATTTCCATCTACTTGGTGCTCTCCAAATGTGTGAGATTTCAGTTCCCACAATCCTTAACCAGCATAGCCTATAGTTAGGGAAGTCCCATTAATCTGGAATGCATCATCTTGAGGCAGCTGTTCTATCTTTTTTTAAAGATTTCCAGCATGACCTTTACCTTTCTCATAGCAGCCAGAGTTCAGTTTTAACTGCACTACTCAAGGCAAGCCCAAGATCTGTTTCCTCTTTAGACATTGCCTATATATACCCATGCTTACGGTAAATGGCAACAGTCTTTTTAACATCTTCTCCTGCATCTTAGAGAAATTATTATGGGCTCTAAATTACTCAGAAATAACTTTGCATAACCAGGAACCTTGGCCATCTCACTGCCCAGCAAATCATTTTTTAACAAACCTATTTGGACTGTTTTTAATACTGATTATTTTTAAGTTTCTCAAATAAGAAAACTGTCCATTTCTGATTTTTTGTTTCTTCTTTTATACACAATCACTGGTTCATATTATTGATTTATCCTATACCTGCTACTCATAAACCATTATTGACTAATTTGTCAAATGGTTTTCAAATATCAAAGTACACTATGCGTACCATCTTCTGTTGTATCAGTAACACCATCAGAATGTTCTTTGCTGTAATTACAATGGAGAGAAAACAAAGAGATGTATATCAACTTACATTAGGCTGCATGACAACTTATATTATATTTACATTGAAATTTCAAACTGAAATAAAGAGGGGAACAGGTTAAATAAATATTTTTAATAGTGTATAAATATACCAAATCAGTTATTTCACACTACTTTTGAATACTGGAAATATAAGCGTTCAGCAATTTCAATTGCATTCATCTAGGTTTTAATGTCAAATTAACAAAAGTAAAGCTGGCAGACTATTAGTGAGGATCATGTTTCTTGTATAAATTTAAGTTTTGCAAAAAAAAATCTCTCTCAATCTTCATTTCTTACAATCTATACCTGTGATGGCGAACCTATGGCACGCGTGCCGGAAGTGGCATGCAGAGCCATCTCTCCAGGCACACCAGCCATTGGCCGTTGCTCTTTCGGGTTCCAGCGCGCACATGCGTGCCGGCCAGCTGGTCTTCACGCATGCAGGAGCGCTGGAAACAGGAAAAGGAGCTCCCTGATGCGCATGCACGCGCTGGGAAGCTGAGCTTCCGATTTCCAGCGTGTGCATGCGCACCAGCCAGCTGGTCTTCACACGCGTATGCATGCCAGAAACCGGAAGACCAGGTGACCGGCGTGCATGTGCACACCGGAAACCGGAAGAGCAGATTCCCAGCACGAGCATGCACGCCGGGAAACTGCTCTTCCAGTTTCAGGCGCTCCCACATGTGCGCACCAGGGAGCTGCTCTTCCAGTTTCTGGTGCTTCCCCGAGTGCGCGTGCGCACTCCTGTTTCGGCACTCGATGCCAAAAAGGTTCGCCAACCCTGATCTATACCATGTACACCACATTCTACTGTCAACAATATATATTTGCCAACTGAAGTAACTTTCCAAGTATTTGATGAAATGTAGTACTGTATCAAATGTATAAAAATATACGTAAGATAAAGTAGTTAATGATGTATAATAGACCTTTTTTTCTTTTGTTGCAACAGACAACAATGTGTTTCCCTTTACTTGCCTTTGATACATCTGTTCTTGTTTGCACAGAACCAGCTATTGGCTGGGGTCATATTGTATTTCTTTTTGCCTCTGCAGTCATGGATAACTCACTACTGAGCAAGAAGGGAGAAACAAATACCTAGCAAGATCAATATGGTCGAGATCCCTTGGGAGAAAAAGAACCAGAGGCCCACTCTACAGATGACCAGTTATGACTTAACATACTTTGAGATGAGCAAATGATTACACATTACTTTAAGAGAACTTCCTTATAAGATAATTAAGAACAGAACTGCAATTATATTTGCCTTTTTCCTCATTTGTAAAATTACATATACAGGAAAGAACAATTCCAGTAACATTTCTACTTCACTAGCTATTCTCAGACTATGAAAACTGAATGCTGCAACCTAAACGGATGGGATATTGAGTAGTCAACTCAGTATTTCTACTCTACTAATAAGTATACATATTAAACTAGCAAACTATTAAATGATACAAAAATTCAAACAGGGTGCTTGCTGGCACTATACAAATGTCAGCACTATTAATTGCCACCATTATACAGTACAATGTAGGTGGATAGGTGTTTAAACAGATATTTCAGATGCAGGGGCGGGTTGCTCACTTACCTCACTGCCGGAGCCATGCGCACACATCTCTATGCTTCGGGGGGGGGGCGCTCACTACGCGCGCGTGCCCCCTCGCGCAATTTTGCTTCTGCGCATGCACAGAAGCAAAATCTCACGAGATTTCGGCACGATTTTGCTTCCGTGCATGCGCAGAAGCAAAATCGCTCGAAAATCACCAAAAAATAATAATAATGGTGACGCGCTGGGCAGAGAGGGCTCCGGAGCGGTTGCGAAATCCGCCGCTCCCTACCAGAGCTGTGTACTGGGCAGCTCTGGCAGGAACCCACCTCTGTTCAGATGCTAGAATCACCTATGTATTTATACGAATGAATCCTTTGGTCCTTTTAAAAAAAATGCTGCACATGAAATCAAAAGATACCACAAATAGCCAGAGAAGGCCAGTGTGAAGAATGATGTTTAGAACTTGCATTTATAAAGCATATTTAATAAAGCTATAGCGATAATTCACAATATGGGATTGAAAACAGAAAATGTTACATATTTTATCTCACCTCTGCTTCTGTTCCCCAATTTTTCAAAAGCAGTATGGAGGGGATTTATGATCTTCAAATTTTCTGACCTTAAAACATAGAACAGTAGCTAGGAGTCACTACCTCCTGACTGGATGGACATAGGCTTGCCTTCCTAATCTGTCACTGATATTAATTCATAGCTCCTCCAAGGACATTCTAGTATTTCTTTGATCCCATTCATCTGCTTTATCCATTCTCTTCTCCATCTATTTCCCTCAACCCTGACAAGCATATTAGTTTTTCTAGGCCTTCATCTGCATCTATCACATGCCCAGATATTTGAGTTTCTACTTGTTGAGAGGTCATTTTTTATTTTTTCTAGGCTACATTTATTCCAGCTACCTTCTCTTACAATCCTGTCATTTTATAATCTAACCATTGTATATATTAAATAAGAGAGCATTTTTGTCTTGCTCCATCATCAATAATTCTTGCAACAGTTTTTCACTGTTTGCACGTTCTCTTGTATCCCCCTTCTTTTGTACAGGCATATATACCAATCTTTTCCAATCTCAAAGCCAGTCATATTTTCTATGACACAGAGCTGTTAATACTTTAATTCCCTCTTCCTCTAGAGCTATAGACATTTCAATGGGTTCTCTTCTATTTGACAGTTGATATACCGGTATACAATGGTGTAGTATATTTTTAAACTGCAGTAGCTTTCTGTTTATTGCCATCACGTACAGTACCTCACAAAATCTTTTTTGAGTAACACTGTCACATTATTCTTTCATAATGTGAAATGGGGTGGGGTGGGGGAGAGATATTGCCTAGGGGAGGATCAGATAAAAGGGGAGGAACCTGCAACTGAATGACAGAGAAATAAGTCAGAAAGGATCCACCCTAAATAATCAGGTGGTAAAAAGAAAGGTGGGAGATTTGTACTTTCAGACTTGTAAGATTTTGTTAATGCAGCCTTACAAAAAGTAGAATTAGTTCATCTTCTTGTATTTCCTGTCTGGTATATTTGGGAGGCTACACAGATGGACTCATGCTTTGTAGATAAGGACAGTGATCATGATGGAAATATGCAAGATTCGTTACTTAGACAAAGTGGTTGAAATGTTTTTTAAACCCCAGAAACAAAATAATATTCAAAAATCAATCAGACAGATTCATGAACCTCTCTGATTCATAAGGAGTATAAGAAGGGAGGGAAATACAGCATAAGCAGACTTGCTAGATTCTCTTGTTATAACCTGTCTCAATGAAGGTAGTTCTACTCTTCCTATGGAGTTGATCTCTGGATTTGGGTTACCTAATGCAGCTACCAGTTCTGAATAGTGTATGATATTATGTAATTATTTAAATTAAAATGGCCTATTTCAGTTTATCTAAATTATTTATTCATAAAATATCCATTTTAGCATGCTTTGCTTTTGCTTTGACAAATTCATTATTTTCTTAGTTTATGCTTCTCAAATTCCATGTTCCTATTATGCGTTCTTGTAAAGAAAAAAAACTACCTTTTCAATACTGATATGCTGAGTTGCCTGATTTCTTTGTGGTTTAATATATTTTATTCCCTCCAGATCAATGTGTGGAGTTCTTCACTCTCCCCCACCACTTAAAAGACCACTTTCCTATTGGAGGATGTTTCACCATCTAGCATCCAAATGCAAACCAAATGTTACAGCCATTTTTTTTACAATATTCTTGGCAAAGATATAGAAATGATTTGCCATTGCTGTCTTGTGGGTTTGACCTCAGAGTTCCTTTTCATAGGTCGGATGGTGTCATTCATGCCCAACATGTTATGACATATTTTTTCTTAAAAGACCAAGTAAGCCCAGAAGCTGGGAAGCACAAAGTATAATTTAGAGGGAAAGGGGAAACAGAAGCTCCAGCATTTTAAAGCAAAGCTTCATATAACTGCAGTTTGAAATATTCTGCAGATGTGTCTTAAATCAGATCAGCTATTGTCAAATAGGATCGAACTGAAATAGCTTTCAGAGTAGCAAATGCCTTACAACCTAGGAGTCATCAAAAACTGCTTTACATAAAAATATTAGGGTTAAGTTCAGAGTATACTCTAAAGCAGTGGTTCCCAACCTTTTTGTGATCGAGTACCACTTGGAGGTCCCGTACAGTCGCCGCGTACCACCTGGTTCCAGAGAAACTAAATTCGATCAGATATCACTTTATTTCCATAATTCCTTTTTTGGCCTCGCGCATCCAGCAACTGGATTCTCGGGCCGCTGGGACCAGGTGGGTGGCGTGTGGCAACTGTTGCAAATCGTTGCCAGATTATCTTGTGTTAGGCAGTAAACATTTTTGTGAAGTAAAAAATAACTAAAAATCGTTCATGACCCCGAAAGTGTTCGCGTACCACCTGGAAGGCTCTCGCGTACCACTAGTGGCACACATACCACAGGTTGGGAACCACTGCTCTAAAGGCTAATGTGGATCTTTTATTTTTCCTCCCCCAAAATTGTCACGATTTCAAGATCTACTAATAAACTGAATTGAATTTCTCAGAGAAGGCAAAGCACTTTATACAATATGAAAAATACTTTTACCATAGGAAGTAAATTTCTTATCTGTACATCTGCTATCCCCTTTGGTAGATTCCAGAAGTCCTCAACAATTTTCACCATAAAATATCGCTAGAATAATTTTTGGTCACTTTTATAGGGCGACAAGAAGACACAGACTCTTGTCTGAGGCCGTGTTAATGTTCTGTTGAAGAAAAAGCAGCCCACGTTTTATTTGAAAATACGCTCTCCGGAAGAAAACGGAGCCTCTTCTAAAAAGGCTCCCTTCCTCCCTGAACTGTATTGCCGATTGCAGCCACAGCTGCCTCTCAGGAGAAACGGTTGTCTAACCTCAATTTAAATAATTCCAATGAAGACGAGGTTTGTTAGGAAACAAAAGCTGCTTTTCCCCCACCAACTTCTTAGACGGACATCTGCTTTTTCCCACTCACGGATACCGGGCTGCCCTCTGGAGCAGCGAAGACCAAGTCTGTCTTACACAGATCACCTTTCCAGATACTAAGAATTCCGGTACCTTTAAATTTCTCGTGTGGAGGCTAACCATGGCTAGTTTTGTTTTGTTTTCACGTGCGATTTTTTCCTAATCATTCGCACCCGAGTTCGGTTAATTAAAAAGGATCGAAACCTTAACGGGAATCTCAAGTTGTGTGGGTGACCGCGTAGACCTCAGCCTGTCAAAAAGAGGAGCAGCCCAAGACTTGTCCTTTCCTCCACGCGAAAAGCGCTCCTCCTCCAACCCCGCCCCCCGCCACCCCGCCAAAACACCTTAGCAACAAGAGGCGAACCATACACGCACGCCTGCGCTCGTGCCCTCGGCCTCCCTCCCCCCCTCCTCCCCGTCGCCTGTCCCTGTGTGCAAGGGGCGGTCTCTTCCGGTTCATGTAGGAGCAGAGGAAGCCGGGCGGCCATCTTGGATCATCCGGGAGCGGCGGCGTTGTTGCCGCCGCCGCTGCTGCTGTGGCTACTGGTTGAGAGAGCCGAGGGAGCTGGTTTGGCGGCGGCGGCGGCAGAGGGTTCTCTTCTTACAGTGTTTCCAACCCGGCAAGCCTCCAGGCTGTGACGGAAGGGTCTTTCTCCTTGGGTCTGAGCCTTCCCCTTTGGGATAGGCAGGGGGTAGTAGGCAGCGAAGGAGTTGGGAGTTCTCCTGGAGAAGAAGGAAGAGGAAGGGGCGCAATTAAGACATGAGAGCCCGAGGCCCGGTGAAGCGATCCGTGTAGAGTTAGAAAACGGCTGAGGGCTTGGCCCGCTTCCCTTTTGATCAGCTCTGGGTGGTGGTTCTTTCGCAGCCGACAGTGGTTGCGCGGAAAGCGGCTGCTGCTTTTCCACTTTTCCTTCCTCAGCAGCCTGCTAGTTGGGCTGTACCGTAATTGCTGCAGCGCCTGCACTCTCGCCTGCCCGCTCCCGGCTCCCCGGTTTTTCTTTCTTCTTAACGGCACCGGACAATTTTTGGCCCGTTTTTCTTTTGGTGCTCCATGAGAATCTCCTCTAATCTGTCGTCCCCACCTTCTAAAGACCGTAATCTGTCTATAAGATGATTCCTGAAGATTCCCAGGGGGATATAATGCTCCATTATCAGACTGGAAGATAGATGAGAAAGAGGGGTAGCGGTGGTGGAGAAAAATCACTCAAATTTCTCTCCCCCGTATACTACCTTTTCCTTTGATGGTGGCACTTGATAACTGCTATCATGCTGTAAAATCACATTTTTTTTGTAAATATATATGTATATGTGTTCGGAGGGAGGGAGGTGTTAGGATTTTTTTTTATTTTTATACAATAAATAGTTGGATTTTGCTATTGCAAACGGTGCTTCAGCTAAGTGAATGAAAATGTCTACTAGAACTCCATTGCCCACGGTGAATGAACGGGACACTGAAAACGTGAGTGCGCTTAAGGATTCTTCATTAATGTGTAGTTTCATAGTAACTGAATACTATTTTAATAATGTCTATCATACGAAGTATAAGTGATAATGCAGATGCTTAGATTAATGAAAAAAAACACCCCTTTGTCTTCAGTGAAAAAAAGATCAACGTAAGGAGATAGCATATAGAGAAATAGTCTGTGTTCATTTAAAATATAGCTTAATGTTACATAGGGAATTCTTTACCGCAGCAACCTTTGTTTCATGGAAGCTGAAAATCTGATAATGGTTATTTTTTACAGGTTGTTTGTTGCAAAATGTCAATTGCAAGAAAAGTCTTAGGCCTGCCTGTTATAATAATCTTCCTTTTCTATTATTTTTGGAATCCTGCTTTTTCTTTCACTTTTTCAAAATAAGCCTCTCATGCTTAAAAATATGTTTTCAGAAGACAATGGAGAACATACGTTCTTGGACATAAAATATATTAGTTGCTAAAAAGGGATCATGAATACATATATTGTGAGAAAGAATGGGTCATTTGTTCTGACAGATAATGAACAGTATTACCTACAGTAAATAAATATATCTAATTTATTTCCTTTAACTATTTAAACTTTGATACTGATATTCAGTTGGGTAATATTCAGTTGCTTCCTTTTTGGTTGGTAGTGAAGAGTAATTATCCATCCTTAAATTGTACATTTGCTAATTTCATGCATATTGAAAAAAACACTATTCTGTTCTATTTTGGATAAAAACTGGTATTTTTAACAGTATCAAACAGCTTAGAGAAATATGTTTTGTGGAAATTTAAAATGAAAAGCAGATTGTATGTTGAACCCAAGCATTTGTCTTAGTCTGTCACTTTAACAGATAATCAAAGAAATCCGGTACTGAGAAGAAACCTGTTGATTGATAGAGATCTTAAGTCATAAGAAATAAATACTTCTATCTGTATTTTGTTTGATTGCAAGTTAATAGTAAACTAGAAGCTTAATAGTAAACTAGAAGCTTATTAGGAATCAAGAAAGGTTCCATTAGAATTTAAAATGTAGGAATGATAAATATAGCTGAATGTTTTATAATGGCTTTTTAATAAATTCAACTTATTAATCAATTCACTGTTATTAATTGAATGTGATTGACCTAGGTTTAGACACAAGAAGAAAATATGTTTAGAACAATTGTATTATCAAGGTTTTGTATTCACTATCATTGTTGATGAAACTTTTCTCCTTTGTTTACTTTAGCTCTTGATACAACCTGCAGAATTGTGTTCAGCAAAAGTTAAATGCAAAAATTCAGCTGTAGAACATTTTGAACTTCAGTTCAAGCTTTCAAAGTTTCATTTTAGATAAAATTGTTCAGAATTAGATATTTCTGTAAATCATGGTCACTCTGAGAATTATTTAGTAGGATTATTCATATGGACTTTCCTTAGATCTTTCAGTGTTGTTTACATCAATCACTTAATGTAATTTAGAAGTCATGTATGAAGATTGCCCTTATTCTTTACTCCAATACAATTAATGAAGTTCCAGAGTATATGAATACTTAAATAGCTTATTAAAGTACCATTGTTATTCAAAAAAGAACATTTGTCAGTCTGAAGTATGCATGTACCTTGAGAAAAAACATGGGGGTTTAGAAAATTGGGGAGAAAATTTTCTATGCTGCTTTGTTTCTCAGCATATTATCTGTAATAGTACTGTGGCCTGTATAAGAAGCAGTAGGCAAATCTGACTTGTATGAATGTAGCTAGTATAATTTTAGCCAGTGTTTGATCAAACAGGAATAGAATACACGATTCTTCTAAACACATTTTAAATTTCAGAATGTATATCTGTAATTTCAATTGTATATAAACTTGCTTTTTTCCTTAATACCTAATGTTGAAATACTTCCTCATTGCAAATGTGGCAATTGTAGTGGAGAAGTTTAAGTGAAATGGATTTAAAATGAAAAGCACCTTACCAAACTCTTATGAATTCAGTACTTTGTTATTTAAAAGTTTGTCATCTCTGATGATACAGAAGCTATCCAATGGGTGTCATTTTTCAAAATAGTATTCTGCAGCAGCTACTAGAAAATATGTTTATTACAATTTCATATTGATTTCTAAAAAATAATGCTGAATGAGCATTATTCTTGCTTCTTGTAATACAATACTGGTAAGTAATTTTTAAAGTGAAATTGTATATATTAGTGTAGCAGATTACTTTTCCTTAAAACCGCTGGCCATATAAACAATTTCAGGTTTTGGTATTCTAAAATAGGATGGCTTATTCTGAACTTGTAATTTTTGACCTGACTTTCTGGAATTATTTCACTACTTATAAGCCTAAACTCTTGAGTTTCTGTTTCTGGTTTCATTCACACATGCTATGAGTAGGATTTTTATTTGTGTTGTATTGAACAAGTCTTTGTAGTCTGATTCAGAAATGGCATGAAACTATAATGAGTAGGCTTGCACATCACACCAAGACTAAAACAAATAACATTGCATAACACTACAAGTGGATTTGGCTTTGATTGTGAGAGTCTATATACAGTGCTCTCATTCATATTTTAACATAAATAAATGCTCATTTGTATTCTAGCAATATTTTTCCACTTGCAACATCCATCCTGGGGGTGGCTTTCACATTTGATATTTTCCTTGCCAGCCATAGCTGTCAAACATGATGGGCATGTATAAAGAAACCTAAATTTAAAGGCCAATCCCTCTTCCAGTTTAATACATTTTTGATACCACTGGAAACATCCCCACAAAATATTGGACATGACTATTGTATCCAAAGTATGCTAGACAAGGCATTTTTAAAAATAGAGAACCTCCGTTAAGTTTATTTAAATGTCATTTGCATCATTATGATAAACTAGAACATTTGGGAAAGATGGAGCCCCTTTACATAAATGGTCTATTAATCAAAGATTCATTTGATTGTACATGGAAATAACTCTGTTTTACACAATATTCTTAAGAATATTTAACATACATCTATACACCCCATTGTCTTTGCACTGTTCCTAAAATAAACCTAATTTATTTTAGATTGAGTGTCAGTTTGGTGTGGTTAAAGCATCAGGCTAGAAACTAAGAAACTGTTCCCACCTTGGGCACAAGGCCATCTGGGTGACTTTGGGCCAGTCATTCTCTCTTAGGAAGAAAGAACTGGCAAGCTACTTCTAAAATTGTTGCCAAAAAAACTACAGGCTGTTGCCAGGCCTTCAAGACACAGATTTAGTTTGTTACTGAGTTTCTTCTAGACTATATTCTTGCAGTGGCTTGGGCCTGCTTTCCCTAGTCTGATATTTGCAGATGCATTGCACCGCAACTGCTATCATGCCTAGTTAGCGCAATCAATAGCTATACTGGTTGAACATAAGCACAGTTGTAATCTAAGACTTCTGGAGAATCCCAGGTTGGGTAAAATTGAATTGTGGTAATTTGGAAATCATTGTTCTTATAAAGGCATGTGTTTGAATTGTATTTTTATGGACACAGAGAACTAACTCCACATCTTACTCAATTATTAAAAGACCCATTTGTAGCATGAAATAAATAGATGAAATCAGACTTTGCTATGGCACCATAGAATGTGCCATAGATAAGTTACTTTGTTTAAATTAAAAATAATAAAATGTAAGTGATTTATCAATATCACTTCTTGAAAACAATGCAGTATTCCAATGTGGTGCCTTTGCCGTGCAGTCTTTCCCAGTAGTCCAGGGTCTTCATAGTAAATTATGTACTATTAATTCATAAATCAAACTGCCTATGCTAAGTGACTTGTTTTAACTGATATTGTTTTAAATTATATAGTAGAAGTTAGGACATTGCTATAGAACAGTGTTTCCCAACCTTGGCAACTTGAAGACGTCTGGACTTCAACTCGCAGAATTCCCCAGCCAGCAAATGCTGGCTGGGGAATTCTGGGAGTTGAAGTCCAGACGTCTTCAAGTTGCCAAGGTTGGGAAACACTGCTATAGAATGTGAATCAAGTGTATTTGCTGATGCATCTTTATGAATTTATAAACTGCTTCAGTCACACGCAGTCACAACCAATATATAATCACATATAATTTATTTTCATGATGCAGTGTTAATGGCTTTTTACTTGGAAGCAATTTCACTGTAGAGCCAATTTGGTCTAATGGTTAAGGCATTAGGCTAGAAACAGGGAGATCATCAGTCCTAGCCCTTCCTTAGGCACGAAGCCAGCTGGGTGACCTTGGGTCAGTCAGTCTCTCTCGGTCTTAGGAAGGAGACAGTAGTAAACCACTTCTGAAAAGCCTTTTATTAGAGATGGAGTTATTCTTGTATAAATATTAATGCCGTTGTTTTGGGAATGAAAATCAAGCATAAATTATATTGATCATTTTAGGGATACTTAACAGTTATATTCACATTATACAATTTGTATATTGGAATGTGGAAGTTTCACAGCATTTTGTTATTGGTGTTTTGCTTTTTTTCGAAAGCAGTTAAATAATACGAATCACACACACACTTGTATAAATAAATAAAAGATTAGAGTTGACATTTGACCGTTACATTCCTAAATTCCCAAGTTAACATATCTTTGAGATTTTATCTCTAAGAGAACTTTGGGGGCAAAAATGACTTCTTAAAGTAGCCTTATGTTGCATAATGAAATTGAAATCTAAAAAGATACTTTCTAACACAAATCCCAGATCTTTGCCTATTGGATATTATTATGGTTTCATACATAACTACTAACAATAGCTGAATAAGAACTGACCTAGGTTGACAATTTTATTGATGAATCAGGCTTGCCTATGTCTTACTCTTAAGTTGCTATATTTACATTTAAGTGCTGATGACAGTAAGAATGTAGTCTGATCAGTGAACAGACTTGGCATGATTGGGACAGTATATCAGATTGTGAAAAAAGCAGCATTTTTTCTCTCTCCTGTAAGTAGCGATGAAGCTAGAATGTTCTTCCATGCAAAATAACTCATTCGTTTTAGTATTATTTATTTTGTGCAGATGTTCCCCTCAGTTCCTAACTAACTCATTATTTATTTTGTGATCAATCCAAGTATCCACATCATGGGAAATGTGCATTTTGAGTACGAGAATGCCCATGGACACAATTCTTGGCATCTACCAAGTTTCATTTGTTGTTGTTTTCTAATTAGAAAAATAATATTGTGAAATTGGCATGCTGTAGAGCAGTGTGCCAGTATCTAGTAATATTCTCATTTGTAACATGGTTGGCATCCTTTTCCAGCATTCATGCGATTTTGTGAAATGGGGCAATCATCCAAGTATGTAAAACTGAAAATAAAAATTACAAAAATTTCCCAAGATTTCAGTGATGAGATGCCATAGGAGTATTATATTTTCATGTAAGAAAGAAAAAGCCACTTGAGAGTTCAACCACTTTTAATGGTATTTTTTAAAATTATCCTTAAGGTGCAGGGCCTGCACACTTGAGGAGTATTATAGAAATCTTGGTAGCTGGGGGTGCCATTCTACTGAATTGTGTCTTGAAGAATGATTCTTGGCCACACTTCCATAGAAAAAGTGAAAAGTAATAAGGTGGTCCAGAATGTTCTGTGACTCTGGAAGGGATTTCAGAGAGCACATTCATCAGCTTGCCTTCTAGTAAATTGATATTATATAACTGGTTGTGTCCATTACAGTAGCCATTAACCACTCTCTGACATTGACCATGGTATGTGCTCAAATTTCCAAATAAACTTCCTACCTCAAAATGGTTGCTAATTCTTAACTCAGGTATTCAGATATATGACATAATTTAAGTTTGAAATATGAGTGCTTTGTGATTAATAGTACCTAATTACTATATATTATTTATCATGATGATGTTATAGTATACCAATGACCAAAATTAAAATTGCTTCTTAGTTGTTGTAAGCCACCTAGAGTCACTTCGATAGAAAAATTTAATGAATAAATACATTGATGCAGTTAAATGAAAACTAAGAAAAGTACCTCCCAAAATATGAATTTAAGGGCCATTGAAGCCCCTGGGCTATGAGGAGATACATAATGCAAATATTTAATGAATTATTTCCAGTTCTTTCTCTTTGGCATAGTGATGCTCAGCTTTGTCACTCTTGTTCTGTTTCGTGATTGGCTATGGATAGTATTTTATATTTGGAATGCATGTTGTCTTTGACCTATGTATGCTGTTAAACCTTCATGTGAAACCTCACTGAGAGATGACAGGAAGGAGAACTCCATATTGCTGAATCAGCTGCTTATTTTTATTGATCAATATTGCTTGCCTAGTGGTTGCTAAATATGCTATTCATCTTGTATTTTTTGTGGTAGTGTAGTAGTGTCCATTCAGATTTAAATATTTGTTGGGAAGAATTTTGTTAACATTTGAATATAGAAAAATATTAAAATATGTATTCAGAAAATTGAACTATTCATAGTAAAGTGATGATCCTTTGGTATATATCGCCTACTGAATCTGGTAAATTAGTTTAATGGCGTTTAATACTGTAGCTACGTAATTGTACAGAAGACAAAGTGGATCCAGAGAACGGAGGTTATATTGTATTGGATATTGTTTTACTTTTTAAAATGCAGCATGGCTTCTGGTTACAAATTCACTGGCTGTTTCATATCTCTCTTATTTTGCTTTGTTTTCTCACTATTCAATTCCTATAGCTGCTCATCTCAAACAGTGTAGTGGTCCAATATGTATGCCTCTCTAGCATATTTTATAGAATAGAATAGAATTCTTTATTGGCCAAGTGTGATTGGACACACAAGGAATTTATCTTTGGTGCATATGCTCTCAGTGTACATAAAAGAAAAAATACATTTGTCAAGAATCTTGAGGTACAACACTTAATGATTGTCATAGGGTTCAAATAAGCAATCAGGAAACAATCAATATTAATATAAATCGTAAGGATACAAGCAACAAGTTACAGTCATACAGTCATAAGTGGGAAGAGATGGGTGATAGGAATGATGAGAAAAACTAATAGTAATAGTAATACAGCCTAGTGAATAGTTTGACAGTGGTGAGGGAATTTATTTGTTTAGCAGAGTGATGGCGTTCGGGGGAAAAACTGTTCTTGTGTCTAGTTGTCTTGGTGTGTAGTGCTCTATTAGCGACGTTTTGAGGGTAGGAGTTGAAACAATTTATGTCCAGGATGCAAAGGGTCCATAAATATTTTCATGGCCCTTTTTTTGACTCGTGCAGTATACAGGTCCTCAATGGAAGGCAGGTTGGCAGTAATTGTTTTTTCTGCAGTTCTGATTATCCTCTGAAGTCTGTGTCTGTCTTGTTGGGTTGCAGAACCAAACCAGACAGTTACAGAGGTGCAGATGACAGACTCAATGATTCCTCTGTAGAATTGTATCAGCAGCTCCTTGGGCAGTTTGAGCTTCCTGAGTTGGCGCAGAAAGAACATTCTTTGTTGTGCTTTTTTGATGACATTTTTGATGTTAGATGACCATTTCCTTGAGAGATGATTTTATTTACAAAAGAAACTTTATTTTTATCCAAAGGGTAGATTTGCACATGGGAAAAAGCTAAGTAGATAATTCAACTGTTCAGCAGAAACAGATAATTTAATGGTCTTCTGTATTAAATGCACCTCAAAATTTCAAGCCAGTGTAGTATTTTAGTCCAACATGACTGAAGAGCACCTGATTAGAGAAGTGTAATTGAATGCATAGAAATTCAAAGGTTGCATAGATTATTGCTAAAGATGATCATACTAACATGATTCTAGTATGACATTCTGGAGTTCAGGGTAAAGATGATGATGTGCCATCATTTGATTGGGTTAGCAATCACATGGATTTTCTCCATAATGATCTGTCCCTAACTGATCCTTCAAATCCTCCAATCATGCAACCATCATTGCTGTAACTGAATCCATACCCCCTTGTTATTGGTTGATTTCTTCTCTGATTTGCTTCCACCTTTACTGGCATTAGAGCTTTCTCAACAAAGCTACAGTAATATGTCATATAATGTGAAGTAGGTGAAGCCTGGCCATTTGTGCCTCAAGTGAGTAAGTACTATGGGTTGATCAGGTGTGAATCTATATACTAATCCAAAACTGGCAACTATGATGTTGAAATATCCCAGGCTTAATCCACAGCTTAAATCAATCTCACCTGCTTATGCTAATCTACAGAACAGGTAAACATTGATAGATTGCTGAATGGTTTGCAGTATATGGACAATGACTTCTTATTGTTTGGTAGGGTTGTCGTATGTATTTGGAGGGGTGCTTCATGAAGCAACCAAACTACTCCTTTGAATGGATGTTTGAAATGTCCAGATGTCATGGCCTCAAAAGCTTGATGTAGTTGATTCAGGTCACTCTCACTGAGATGGCTCCTGAAATTGGCTCACACAATATGGGAGGTCCTTGAAGCAGCCATGGGAAACCTCAGAGAGGATATGCTGCCTCAACATTTTGAGCAGCAAGTTTGGACAAGCATTTTTATCACTTTGGAAATAACCTGCCAAATGTTTGTCACATGCCTATAATATAAAAAAGGTATTTTTTATAATCTCTCTAAAGTCAGTATTTGTAGTTCCAAATCATTCCAGAATCTATCTCAAATTAATAAATAATTTTGGGGTTTAACAAAATAACAAAGCTGATCTGGTGCAGTGGTTAAAATGCTGTGACTGCAGGCTGACTGCTTAGTTCAGCAGTTCAGCTGTTCAAATCTCACTAGGCTCAAGGTTGACTCAGCCTTCCATCCTTCTGAGGTGGGTAAAATGAGGACCCAGATTGTTGGGGGCAATATGCTGAACTCTGTAAACCGCTTAGAGAGGGCTGTAAAGCACTATGAAGCTGTATATAAGTAAAGTGCTATTGCTATTGCTATTGATCTCTGAAGATTGAAATTTGTCCATACCAAATCTTGGTAAGTAAGAAATACAAATTAAAAGTAATTATATGGCCTGTAGAGCATATAAAATTAATTTCATTGATCATGTGACCACAGTGCTGCAGTGGCAGAAATTTCAAGGACCAGATCTAAGTACAGTTCATTCAGCAATTTCATATGATCACTGAATGAATACTTGTTAAGCGAGGACTATCTGTACTTGCTAAGGAATTGCAATGCAAAAGAAAGGAATACTATCTAGTTCAGTATTTTTGGGACAACAGCTTTTTCCTAGAAATGTCATTTTCCACTCTTTCATGTTGCTGAACTTATATGCAGAAGAGACTATACAGTTCAGTAAGCAGAACGTGTGAAGGGCAAATATGGTTTTCATCTGCCCAAGCAGAGAGTGGAGGCACATACGCATGATCCATTCACATTATAGGTATAGTGGTTCATAATATTATTATTATTATCATATTTTGAAGTAATTATGAACTTTACCTTTGGAGATGATTGACCATATATTCAAAGAGCTTATTATTATAATACCTGTGTGCTTAGGATAATACATTATAGTCCAAATCAGAAGTCTTCAAACTTGGCAACTTTAAGACTTGTGGACTTCAACTTCCAGCTGGCTGGAGAATTCTGGGAGTTGAAGTCCACAAGTCTTAAAGTTGCCAAGTTTGGGGACCCCAGTCCAAATATATGGATTTTTTCTATCCAGCAATTTATGATAGGTACCGTATTTTTCGGAGTATAAGACGCACCTTAGTTTTGGGGGAGGAAAATAGGGGGGAAAAACTACCTACCAGGTATTCATCTGGCTAGCGTCCTTAGTCTGTTCAGTTTCAGCACATTATTTTATCCCCTGGTTAGGGCTGAAAAAACCTTTTTCAGAGGGAGTAGGAATGAAAACAAGCCTGCAAAGACTTAGGGCTGGTAAAAAACTACTTCAAGGAAATAGGAATAAAAAAATGCTGCAAGCCGGTAAGATCGTTAGCACCTCGTTAGGGCTGAAAAGACCTTTTTCAGAGGGAGTAGGAATGAAAACAGTTAGCACCTCATTAGGGTTAGGGAAAAAAGCTTCGGAGGAAAAGCTACATTTGGAGTATAAGACGCAAATTTTCAGCCTCTTTTAGGGAGGAAAAAGGTGCGTCTTATACTCCGAAAAATACGGTAAGTGTTTTTATAAATAAATTTTTAAAGATGGACAATAAATACAAATTCCTATAAAATGCAATGCAGTTTCATTTCCTAACCATTCTATGATAAAGTATTTTTTTCCCTTTTAGCCGGTTTATAACCAACCATGTGTGTTAACTGTTGATCTCTTAGTATTTCTGTAGAATAGCCAGTAGTTTATCATGCATGTTAATGATGTCCTCTTTTAATCATTGTTAATGTGTCGTTACTTTGTGAAATATGTTTCAATAAAAAGAATATATAAATATCCCTCCAATAGAATTCAACTGCCCCCTTTGACAAGTTTATTTCTATTTATTTTTCTCTTCTTGCTTTCACTACGCCTATTTCTTAATGAAAAAGGATGCTGGAACATCTGTAGGGGAAAACATTTGTGAAAAGGTGGGTTATATTTTTTTGTCCAAAAAGCAGGCTTTTTTCTGTCTGTCTTCTGAATATATTAACTATCAAATGTATTTCTCTGTTCTTAGTTTGCTGATTTTATTGTAAATCACCAGAAACTAAAATTGTGTCCAGTTGCTAAGAAGGAGGTAGTTAGTAAAATCACCAGTCCTTTCCATGACTACTTTGTAAGCTTGGATGTTTTGAAATAGAATAGTGAAATAATTGTGAAATTTACAATTCTTCTTTACCTAGGATTATATAATTTATCTAGAATTCTTTACTTTGGATTCTTAAGGGGAGTTTGTCACTTTTTATGTCAGCTACTTATGCTTCCCTACACATTTCTGATTTCTCAATGTATGCTTACTTTAAGTCATACTCTGCATACATTTTTCTGTAAAAAAATATTGTTAGAATATTACTTTTAATGTCAAGTTTTCTATCCTGTATTTCTTTGCATTTTGACTTTAAGACTCTTAGATGTGCTCAAAATATTTTGTCACTGGTGGAAAAAGTTGAATAATGTTTACTTAATTGAAAGTTGTTAAGATCCATTGGAGGTGATAGAGATGTGTCTGAATCTTGTTATCTGGGGGAGTTCAGTTGTTACTGAGGAAATGGACAGGGTCCTTGGAACTATTACCGGTAGTTCTGCCACCTATACTCTGAATCCATGCCCCTAATGGTTGATTAAGGCCTCCTGGGAAATGACATGTGGTTGAGTCCAAGCAGTGATTAATGTCTCTTTGTAGGAGGGATGATACAGTTGTCCTGAAGGATGTGGTTGTGCACCCCCTTCTCAAGAAGCCATCCTTGCACCCCATAGTATTCAACAACTTTTGTCCAGTCTCTAATCTTCCTTTTTTGGGAAAGGTTGCTGAAGGGTGGTTGGTGCACAACTACAAAGGACCCTGGATGAAGTGAATTATTTGGACCTTTTCACTTGGGTTCAGGCCGGAGCACAGCACTGAAACAGCATTAGTCACATTTGTTGATGACCTTTGGAAGGCTTGAGATAGAGGTGGTGTGACCCTTCTGGCCCACCTGGACCTTGTAGCAACTTCCAGTATCATCAATCTTGATATCTTTCTGGATCGGCTTTGAGAGTTGGGAGTGTGAGACACTGTTATGGTGATTCTCCTCCTTTCTCCATGGCTGGTCTTAGTGTTGGAAGGAATGGTTGAGCCTTAGGCCTCTTCAATGTAAGTTGCCCCAGGGCTCCAGCCTTTCATAGCTCCTTTTTAAGGTGAAACTACTAAAGGAGATCATCCATTGGCATACTGATGATACTGAATATATATATGTATCTACCCTTAGCCAGAGTAGTGATGTTAGGGCCTTTTCTATGGTAGCCCCTACACTGTCCCTTGGCTTTTGGCAGGTTTCTATCCTCCTAGCTTTCCATAAAACTGAAGACCTGGCTTTTCCCTCAACTACTGGGATAAGATTAAATAATTATGCATTAAAAGTTTGACTTGGCACCAGGTTTTATTGTTTTAATGTTTTAATGTATTTGGTTTTATAATTTTAATATTTTTGTACAGTGGTACCTTGGTACTCATTGTTAATTGGTTATGGGAGCTGCGATAAGTACTAAAAACAAGCAGTGATGAACAAATCACATTATTTACCACATGATCCTTTGTTTTGGCCAGGAAGGACTTTCTGTCTGTCCCTTTTCTTATGTCAGCAACCTTCCCAGCATGGCTGACTTCCAGTCCATTCTCCACAGCCATCACCCTTTTCCTATCACAACGCATCAAGTACCAAAAAAAGGATGAGTACCAGGACAATGTTTTCATGTCAAAATGTGTCAAGTACCAAATTCTATGAGTTTTGAAGCAGTTGAGTACCAAGGCACCACTGTATGTTTTTTAAATTTTTGATTGAGAGCTGCCCAGAGTTGGTTATAAGATGGGCAGCTTTATAAATTTTATAAGTAAGTCAATGAATGTAGCATAAAGTGTTAAACTAAATAATTCTAAGTTGGCTAAAAGATAAATCCTGGCCTATTTAACTATGTCTAATGGAGCACTGCAAGGAAAGGAACACTATGCAAAAAGTATTCAAGGATGGCTTCTTCAGTAGTTTGTGATATGTTGACATTTGTAAATGGTTTCAAAAAACAAGCTAATTCAATCACTGAATGAAGGTTGATGATTTTGTAGCAGTCATTATGTTGGGATGAGCCAATTTGAAACTTGCAGGATCTTGTTTTTTTAATATAGCCCTGAAGGCTGCCAGCTGAAGCCAGTTGCAGAGTACTCAGGCATACAACCATATACATTAATAAATACGGCATTTCTGAGCACACATTCCAATACAGAAATCAGATTTTAGTATCGGTACTAAGGCTAAAATTATATTCATGAAATCTTAGTTTATCCTATCACCAGTATTTCTCTAATCTAAAGTAATGAAATTTGAAGAGAGTGGATTCATTTAAGTATTGCTGTTATTAGACAACGAAAAGCACAAAACCTGATCAAACTGTTGCAGAACATTTAGAGATATATCAATAGATTTAAATCTACTTGCTTTTAGATTTACAATACATTACAGTATTGTTCATTATTCTGTAGAAAGAACAACAACACTGAAATTAATGTATAGATAAATTACTGCATCAGTTTAGAAAATGAAAAAGAATTGGAAAGATATTTGGGGGAAGTATATGGACACGTAGAATAGTATGAATAATTGTAAAATATAGGAAATAAATTGTAAAATATTTTCCCCAAGTGCTGGGGTAAGATTATGACTGCACATATAGAAGTTTGACTTGTTACCAGGTTTTTGATGTCAATGTTTTAATGTGTTTAGTTTTATAGTTTTACTATGATTTTATATGTTGTTTTAACTTTTGATTGGGAGCCACCCAGAGTTGTTTAGAAGATTGGCAGCTCTATAAATGTTTTAAATAAATAAAAATATAAAGGAAATACTAAATGTAAATATAAGGAAGAATATGAAGAAACAATGATGCTAGAATATTATTGTAAAGAAAAGAAGACTCATATATTACATATAGTGCCACTTTATTATAATTCCAATAATAGAAGCAAAATTGTAAAGTCTAAAAGCTTGTTTTGCGTATGATATTGCAATGGCCAGTTTATGCACACAATAATTTGTCTAATTTAGATTATTAAAAAGATGGGGAAAATATTTTGACCATACATGGATGCTTATTATATATCTAAAGCAAATATTTCACTTGTAAAATAAAAAGATGTTTAAGACTATCAGTGGTAAAATGATAAATTATCAAATTATGATTACAACACTAAAATAATTCATTGAGAGAAACTAACAGCTCCCCTTAAAATAAAACTTATTTTGTCAGCTTAAAAGCAAGAAATTTTTCTGAATAAATGTGCTTTATCCTGTCAACAGAAGGATTACATAGATGGAGCCTAGACTTCCTTGAGTGGGAATAAAATAAAAATCACTTGACAAATGGGCAACCATATAAATTGAACGAAGGAATAAATGAATAATGTTGTATTGATCATTAATGAAAATTCCAAAATCCAAGGTCGTACAGGACATGTATTGGGACCAACCTAATGTATAAAGCTGTTTCAAGATTTCAAGATTTCTTCTTTAAGCAAAGTTTTATTTAAAAGTGGTTGTGGGGAAGAAGGGAGGACTTGACTTTTTTGGGAAATCACGAAGTTTGCATATCCAATTATTAAAAAATAGTGGAAAATGATTCATAAATATAACTACTTAGTTCTGTCTCCAAGTTTAATTTAAAAAGAGATTGGGCGCATGATTGGTTTTTTTCTTTTCTTTTTGCGGACAGGAAAAAAGTGCTATAGTTCATATTATCAAAGATTTTAAATAATTATGCAAAATATTGACTACATCATACTAAAATGTGAAATATGGTGGAAACCGATAGAATCTCTCCAGATCATTGCAAGAAATGCATATATTTGTATTACTGATTTAAACTATTCAACAAGAGTGTTCAGTAAAAATAAAAATACTATTACGTTATACTGCATTTAAAAGAAAATTTTAGAAATCAAAGTATAAAATCCATGTGTAATCCATCTTGTTCCCAATAGCTACTGAGATTGTTCAATAGGCAGACTGCAAAAGTTGTAAAAAAAAAATCAGGTGTTTGCTTGTTGGCTTTTCCAAAACTATTAACAGAAATATTTTCTGTTTAAATATCAAAGTTTTAATTTGACTATCATAACTTATATATGGTACTTGAACTGTTTTAAAGTAATCTGAATTGATGGCTATCACCAGCTGTTAACAAAAGCTGTAATAGTCAAACATACTGCAAAACAATATTTTGTTCTGTGTCTCCTAATCTGATATCAACTTAATTATGAGTTCTAGAGTATTGTGTCACAGTATATCCTAATTTTTTCTATTTTTATTATAGCATACCTCTCACAGTGAAGGACGACAGGAAATTTCCTCCCGAACTAGTCGGTCTGGGGCTCGCTGTAGGAATTCTATAGCTTCCTGTGCAGATGAGCAGCCTCATATTGGGAATTACAGACTCCTTAAGACAATTGGAAAGGGAAATTTTGCAAAAGTGAAACTGGCCAGACACATCCTTACTGGCAGAGAGGTAAAGTCTTGTACTGGCATTTTTGTTTTTAGATTTTGCAAGATAAATTTCCTAATATAATAATTTTTAATAATTAAAATAATGTGAACTTTGCATAGAATCATATGAAATTTAACAGGATTTTTCTCTCTATAATTAATATTAACAAAATGTTTTAGCCTAAAACATTACAACTAAAAGGTTGATTAAATGTTGCTAAATTAAACTGTGGTTGTTCAGTCGCTAAGTCATGTGTCACTCTTTATGAGCAATAAGAAGCTCATGATCTGAGCCACAGTCAAGACTGTAAAGAACTTCACCATATTTTTGGCTGCAAAGTACATAATCAGTCTGATTTCTGGCGATGTCCATGTGCAGAGTCGGCTCTTGGGTTGTTGGAAAAGAGTGTTTGCTATGACCTGCATGTCCTCTTTACAAAACTCTAACAAAACAAAACAAAATTTGCTTGCCTTTGCCCTGTTTCACTTTGTACTCCAAGGTCAAGCTTGCCTGTTATTTCAGTTACCTTTTGAAAATGTATCTCCTACTTTAGCATTCCGATCTAAAGAATATGAAGAAAGCAGCCCCCTATGCAACTGTTCCCTAGCAATTATAGAATACTAGAGGTGGTTGCATGTGCAGTGGACAATGTGATAGTAGCCACTATCCATTAATGACCATATCACCTGTGCACTTGTATAATCTTTTTTTCTAAAATCATCTGTTGCAATCATTTTTCATAAACAGATGACTCCAATTCATCGTTGGTTGCCCTTTTCAGCTTCTTTCTGCAGCTGTAGAATATCTTGGTGCTGCAACAAGTTAGATACAGATATGTAATACATATACAAAGGTTGATACTTTATGTTCATTTGTCTTCTTTCTTATCTCCACAAACAACAAGCACAGTCTCTGCTCCCCAGGAATGTTTTCCTGAGAGGCAATCCTATCTGTTCAGACTGGTGAGATACTTGAACCATATTACAGTATCTAAGCTGAGAAGGGCGTTTACTAGCTCCATTTAATGCTCTTTCCTTCAGTCATTTTGGAAGGCAGATACAAAAAAATTCCATATGCTGCTTGACTATGTCCACGTGATACAGATGCTGTAGAACACAGTTCCCCAACCTTTCCAGCTTTGGGACCAAGTGGGTGGGTGGGGAGGGGATGGCTCTGCGCAAGCGGTGGGCAAGCACCTATGCGCACATCTCCATTTGTGCGAGCGGCGGGCACACCTGCCATTGTCCATATATATTTTATTTTTATTTCATTATTAAATTTATATGCTGCCCAGTTTCCAACAGTTCTGGATACCTGTGTTGGACATGAAGTTGAATTGGGAATGAGGCTTATATGAAGAGGGGTTTGATCTATATTTTGTGTTAAAGCTGGTTGATTGATTCTTACCAGCAACTTAGACAAGAAAAAAATAGAAGTCAGAATTTTGAAGTCCACTGTGATTTAATTTGACCAGTTAAAATGTTTCTGTTTGGCACAATGAAAGTCATGATTGCAGAGTATTCATAATATTGAACAAGTGTATAAATATATTTCGGCTTATCAGAATTTTAGATTCAACAAATTATATCTGTGTGTGTGTGGAGAGAGAGAGAGATTCAGGGGAGATCACTTTCTGTGTACTAGATAAAACTTAAGTGTCCATTGTTAGTAACAAATACTGTCTTCACTGCAGAAGAAATATTGCAAATATTGATCGTGGACTGTATTTAGAAGGGGGATTTGAAACAAGATTCTGTTATAAAGATTCTCTTTAGATTCTATGAATTGTTTTCCTTTTTTCCAATCCAATTTTTTCATCCTTGTCATCTTTATTCTTAATGTTTGTCTCTTGTTGTTTTGTCTTTAATGTTTTAAACAATTTGTGAACTGCCCAGAATCACTGGCAGCTGAGTGCCGTATATATTTAATATATAATATCATCCATTATTACTATTACTATTGACATTACATTGATTTTGTGCACTGTTTGCTCATTCGGTAATATGCTATTAACAATCAAATATTTCTGCTTTGTAATGCAGCTACAGTTAAGAGAAATCAAACAATTGTATTTTTTCTAGGTTGCAATAAAAATAATTGACAAAACACAATTGAATCCAACTAGTCTACAAAAGGTAAGTTTATTAGATGTTCCATCTTTTAGGTATATTACTTTGTTTAGAATATTCTTTTCTGGCACTTCTGTCTTTCATTTTTAAACATTGTGTGTTATTTTAAGAATAATTATTTCATTTTAATCATTCTTATTTTCTCTCCTAATGGATAGAATGGAAGGAATCGTGTAATCTAATAAAATTTGTCGTGATCTGAGCTCATAATTTATATCAAAAACCTGAAATAAGTACTATACCTACATTCTCATATCCAAATCTGTAGTATAAACGGAATTGTGTCTGCCATTTTGATTAATGGACAAAAATTATAAAAACAACATCTTCACAGATCACTTTCTCAGGCTGGAACTATATGGATTGAAATTAGGGATCCAGATTACAAACTGACTGGGAATCTGAGCAGTGGAGGCGATATAAGCCATGCCTATAACTTCCCATCACCCAAAATGTTTCCTTGAGTTATGTAGCAAATTCGTATCAAGAGTCTCCTCTGAAAAGCAGAAAAGCAACTGGAGGAGGGAGAGATGTAGGAGGAAGTGTAGGAAAGATTAAGCAGTCTATCTTGCCCATTGTTTCACTATTGAACATTCCCTGCTGCATTTTTAGGTTTCCACCAGTGAGATGGATTTTCTGTTGAATGTATATTTCCAAACTATGAATGATGCTATTATTTATTCAGTAAATTTTATAGCTGTTTGATGATTGTTTGAATGCTAATTTCTCATGATATTTTTCAAAAAATCTGTTCTATCCACAATGAAATGATATTTTGGTAGCATTATCTCTGAGGCAGTGGCTGATTTAAAATAAAACCATTTGATTGCTCTGCTCCTTTCTCTATTAAGAGCGGAAAATAACAAAGCAAATGTTTGGAGTGTCAACTTGAAACCTTGGTTACTTCAAAAGCAGAAAAAGGAAACCATTGTGCAGATCATGCAGTTCTTAGGAATCAGTCTTTGCTTTTGGAATGTTCCCAGCTGAAAATCCCAGCTGTCAAATGAATATTGTTTACTTTATTAACACCTTGATGAAAATATCTTATATTGATTTAGAACTAGACAGATTCCAGTCACCCATCAAACTGTAAAATTATTTTAGAATGTTTTGGCTTTGGCATTTGAAGAATTAAATCTGTGAAGTTTTGTTTATAATTTTTCCCATCTTTTTTTACTTTTATAAAGAACTCAAGACAGTGAACATATCTAATACCCTCCTCCTCCTCCTCCTCCTCCTCCTCACAACAGCAAGCCTGTGTGGTGAGTTGGGTCGAGTGAGAGTGACTGGTCCAAAGTCACCCAGTCAACTTTCATACCTCGGATGGGACTAGAACTCATAGTCTCCTGGTTTCTAGCCTGGTGCCTTAACCACTAGACCAAAGTGACTCTCTAAAGTTCTAATCTAATGTTCAGATTAAGAAAACCTGAAAGAAGATTGAATGTTCTTCTGAAATCTCTTTGCTGGTAAAACGTGGTCTTCAAAGTATGCTTGCTTGTATAGGGAGAGAGGAAAAGCTCTTATATCTTTTTTTTCTGGTATACTTGTAATTTTCCAGACTCTTCAAATATGATTACAGTTGTAACACACTTACATGCACATGTTCTCAGGGTTGCTAGCTATGTAATTCTAACTTTTTAATTTTCTTTTCTAGCTGTTTAGGGAAGTAAGGATAATGAAGATTTTAAATCATCCTAACATAGGTAGAGTATGATTTAAATGTCCTCTTTTTGCATAGATCTGTTTATCCATTCAAACATGTATTTTTAAAATATATGTATAAATGTGTACATTTAACATCTTCATAATCCACATGATTTTTTAAGCACATCAGTCATTCTCATACTGCATTCAATATCTTCCTACATTTCCACAGTTTCACTTACTCAAAATTTATTTTATTCATTTAAAATCTAAGGTCTTAGTATGCAGATTGATCACATAGTTATCTTCTGTATGTGAAACCTTTCTATTGGGCATGCCTCTCCCTTAATTATTTGCTGCAAGGCAGAATTGATGTACTCGTCATAATATCACCAATCATTCTATGGTATATTGTGAGCAGATATCACAAATAACATTGGCTCATTATAACCCAAGTAGTTGCAGCATTCTGCAGGGGAAGGCAGTTTTCAAAGTCAGAAGCCTTCTGGATGTAAATGAATACTTTGCCTGCAGTTTGTTCCCTTTCAGAGGAAGCAATTGTATATATACAGTATATCCATTACAGCTGATTTCTTCTGGAGCATATTAAAGAATATTAATTGTTGAGATATGGGAATGAGTGGATTAGATAAATCTTGAAAAGCTTTTCAATTGAAAAGTCTGCTTTCTGTGTTTCATTCTTCCCTGGCTTTGTCTTTTGTATGACTGTCTCATTATCTTGGGCACTATTATTCTTTATAAGTGCTCAGACATGCTCTATTACATTAATTCTTTCTGGAAAGGCTTGAGCTGCTCTGAGCAAACACTCAGCTATGCTTCTGTTTTCTCCACCTCCAATAAGCCCTCATTCACCTGGGTAACGTATGTTGAGGAGCTTCAGGCTAACTGGAGCGGGAGAGCGCACAGGAAAAAGGAGTGGGAACAATAGAGTATAAAGCAAGGATGGGGATAGAATAAGACACTGGGAAGGGAAAAAGAAAAGGATTAGAAGCATTGCTAGAGAAAAGGAGGATGAAAGAAATAAGGAGGGGGTTTAGGGGAAATATGAATGGATGGCAAGAAAATAGATTTCCAGATCTGGACAGGGGGAAAAATGTAGATGGCCACTGAATTGCAGTAAAAAAAAATTGCAGCTCAGATCTAATAGCCTTAATAAATGGAATGGTGTGTCCCAAAGAGACTTTGGTCTCGTCTGCTGCTGGAAAGAGCTGTAGTGGTGCAGTGGTTAGAATGCATTATTGCAGACTAACTCTGCCCACTTCCAGGAGGTCGAGCCTGACTGGTTCAAGGTTGACTCAGCCTTCCATCCTTCCAAGGTCGGTAAAATGAGGACCCAGATTGTTGGGGGCAATACGCTGAACTCTGTAAACTGCCTAGAGAGTGCTGTAAAGCACTATGGGGCAGTATATAAGTCTAAGTGTTATTGCTATCCATAAAATACTTTGTCTCATTGTAAAAAAATTTCCTCAGCTTCAGGAGACTCATCATTTGTCCTTAAAATATTTGGATCTACTGCAGCTCTGCAGCATTCAGCAGTGGTGTTGCACATGCTAAATTTATAAACCAAGTACACATTTATTTTCAAACGAGATTGAGCTATATCAGCTTAATTGGCATTTAAAAATAAACACCAGTATTGAAATTAGTTAATTTTAACTGAATGTGTTTTTGTGAAGTTTGCATTTTTGTAGTTTGAATATTGAAGAGAATAAAGCAGTAAATAGTTTGCAGCTGCTAAGAGACTATACTGTTGGATTAAATTCTGAAGATCAATCAACACTGATTACTTACTGTATATCTCAGGATTTTTTATTGTTATGAACCGGTCAGAAAAAAAAATCATGCTTTTCTCTTTTTTACCTTTTAAATTAACATATTTTTTCTCAAGATGTATAACTACAACACAGTATTTTTGGGTACTGTCACGATAAAGAACATCTAGTTAAAAACACACACATTAAGTAATAACTGTGTTTATATTATTCTAATTTGAGAAAAACTAAGCATTAGATTATATATTTTTTGAGATGCCATCTGAGTATATAATTCAGCTGTGAATATTGATTTGAATAATTATTTGAGGAATCATTTTAAATCTTGTGTGTCTCTAATCAGCATAATTCATTAGCAATGTTTAGTTCTCAATTAGTACTTTTATAATTATCTTCCTTTTATGTAGGAAGACTCCATCTTTGATAAGAGTTATAAGTTCACCAAAAATTGAAAAAATATTGTAATCTTAGCTTGAGGCAGAAACCTTAACTAACCAAATGTAATATAGAGAAAATATTATAATTATGGAAAATTGATTTATTAATGCACCACCTGCACCATCACAGCTCTGCCTTAATTTCTGTAAATTTCTTCCAGTAACTATATGTGCATCTCTATTCAAATTAATCTAAAAATATCACTTCACTATCTAAACATAAATAATATACTAGCATGAATAATTAAATGATATTATGTACATATACAGTATTAGGAAATTGAGTAGTAATATTTCTTTCTGGTTTACTTCAAAGGCCATTTTGATTTCTTTCAAATGATAGTAATATGCTTTTGAAGAAGAAGCCTCATACAGTAGCTTCTAAATATTTTCCAAGGGTAGTTCCATGTAGTATAGTCATCTAAATGGGAGGTCAGTAAGGCATCAGTAATTTTGAGATCCTTCATCCAGGAATGGCTGCAATTGGTGCACAAAATGTAACTTTGCCACACCTGCTGCTTGGGATCATTTACTGAGCCAAGTAAGACCCTCAAATTACGGTATGAAGCACCTGGAATGGAGGAGTACAATTCCCATATATGTATCAATCAGCATTTTACTTTTTCCTAATAAAACTTTCTACTCAAATCCTAGTCAAATAAATAGAACACATTTTTCTGACTTTCTTACGAAAAAAGAGTAATAATAGTAAAAGTTAATTTTCAGATTTTAAAATAAAATTGTTAGCATTAATGAGAAGATGTCAAAAGCAAGTCTTGTGATTTGATTTTGATTTCAAGTGAGAATTGTGATGTATACAATGGAAAGCTAGGTTATAATTATGTATTCCGGTATGATTGTTAATAGGTAATATCTTATTATTTCATTTCTATTGCTTTAGCTTGCTTATCTGAATAAATTTAACTGTCATATATTACAGGGAGTAGGGCGGCATATAAGAACAGCAAAATAAAATAAAATAAATAAATAAATAATACAGACTGTAATAAATGTTTACGTATCTACTGAAGTGTATTAAATCTCCTGAATGTGATTGTGAAATAACAGAATGGACTCATTTAAATGTTTCTGCATTAGCCTTTGATTTGTTCTCCTGGGGGGGGTGGGGGGGTGGAAAAGTTGGCTTCCTAAAATATAATCAATTGGTGCTTCCTGAAACTACTTAGAGGTCTGATCTTTAAGAGGTTTCAGTACTGCAATTTTGGTCTTCATCCCCTAATAAAATGCTATTGCTACAATGTAAAGAGCTTTTTTTTCAGCTGATGTTTAGCAAGGCTTTTGACATTTTTCTGTGAATACTTATCTCTGCCTGTAAACTGCTTTTGAGATTCCCCTGTGATTTTAATTATAGAATATGCAGTTCAGCTTAAGGAGAGGCTATGACTCAGTGAAAACTACATACTATGTAGATTCATTTCTTAGCATTTTTAACCAAAGGACGTTAAGTAGAAAATTGGGATGGCAATTTGCAAAAGGAGCCAGGTTTCTCATGTTTAGCAATGCCTTGCTGTTCTTGTATTCCAGGGAGAATTTGATTAAAATATGTATTTTGTGTTTGATATCTTTCACTGGAATATCAGATAGGAGAGTGACATACACTAATATTGTACAAGTAGATACATATATTTGATAGCATCTCTAAACTAGTTCTTTCTTTCTCTTTCTTTTTTTGGTTGTTGTTGTTATTGTTCCAGTTAAATTATTTGAAGTAATTGAGACCGAAAAAACACTCTACTTAATCATGGAATATGCAAGTGGAGGTAAGTTCAAACACTTGCGAGCAAAACGCTTACCCTAGTTTCTATTTATATAAATTTTATTTTTTGAAAAAGATATTTAAGAATTACCACTTTGTAAATATAAGAATACTTAATTATTTTCAGTAACTACTTTTCCCTTGTTATTAAGGACTCTAAAAGTTATCTAGAATAGGAATCCAGAACTTTAGATGTTTGTGCTTTCAAAAAACACTAGTACTTGTTAATTTATTTGCCCAATTTAAATAATAGTATTTTTGTTATATTAATAAACTCCCTTTCCATCAAGTTGGGAAAATAAAAAGTGCAATTCTTGAAATGTGTATTTTCCCCTCTATTTTTTTTATGTCCTTAGCGCTTTATATATTTCCCAAATAACATGTTAATTTGCAAATAAACAGTTTTTACACTGGCTTGTCCTTTGTACACAGTACAGTATATCACTTGCAACTTCCTTTATTATCTGTACATGATAAAACATTTTATATGCAGACTGTTATGATTAGCTATCAAAATAACGTTTGGGGTTAAGCCTAACAATTGTCCGCAAACAAGATAATTTTATCTTCATTACTTCCTCTTTACTTTGCATTTTGGAAAACAAAATGAAATCTCAGTCACTAAGAGTTATAAAAGAGATCTGATTGTTCATGGACAGAACAATTTATTTATATTTAGCAGGTAAATACTCATATTGTAAGAATTGGTTGGACAGATTTTTTTATTTACATAGAATAGCTTCCCTCTACTCAATGATAAAGAACACTGGTAAAGAACACTGATTAGCTTAACTTGTGATCAACGATTAACTGTGGAAACAGTTTATATTCATATTTAATTGATTATAAAATCATTTTTAAATGTTTTTCAAAGCATTGGAACTTAAATTTTAACAATAGTTTGATACTTTTATCTCCTCAGGAATCAGTACTTACAGTTGTTTCTTATTATTTTAGAAAGAGCTTCCCCATATCCTCAGTTACTTCTTAAATAATTTTGTGTTTGTACTATTCTAAAAGTTATAAATGAATTAAATCTGGTCAGGATGCCCTTCATATTGGGCTTCAAATCACATTTAATCCCTTGTGGTGTTACTATGATTATGAGATTGATTAGTTTAGTTGCTACTTCAATATTTTCCCCTATCTTGGCTTAGTCACGCTTTTGATTTTTAATTTAACTGTTATTAATATTCTGGACAGTCCCAATATTCGATGTTATATTGTCTTCTGAAAATGAGGTGCTTGATTGCTCTGATGTTTTCATGCAGTTTGTCTTGCAGATAGGAAAAGACATATTTCAGTGATAGCTACAAGCTGAAAACATACATACAAATCATTCCTCTGTATAAAATCTTACTACTATCTAAATAAGGCAAAAGTAAACCTTTTCTAGACCATTGGTTGGCTAAGTCCCAACAGTCAACTTGGAACTGTGATTATCTACCAATTCCATTGATTTTCTGTTGTTTCTAGGTTGGGTATAAAGTACAGTTAATGTTTTTTAAAGCACTTAATGGTCTTGGGCTAGATTATCCAAGATCAATTTCAGTCCATTAACCTGCACAGCATTGAAAATAATTTCAGAGGCTTAGTAGAGATAAGATTGTCAGGTACATGAAGGCATCTATTTTATTGATGATGTCAACACCAAGGAATATTTTTTATGCCTGGAAAATCGATAGCTTTTCCCATTACCACTGATTATTATTGTTTTTGTTGTGGTTATTGTTGTTTAAAACCTTTGACCACTCAAGGCAGCTAATGAATTCAACATTCTCCAAGCCCTCTCTATCTAACCTTTGAATTCAGGAGTTTCTTTAATAGGGCCTCTCCAGCCAATCTTCCCATCTGGATAGATGATAACTCAGGATTCTGTTTGTCTGTATTCAGTATTTAATATATTCATTTAAATGAGCGGGGATGTTCTGCTACATGTAAAATTTTAAAGTAGGTTTGTTGTGTCTTAGTTACTGCATTGTGATTTGTTCTCTCTTCTGCTTTTGACAATAGAGCATATGGAAAAGTAAGTAATCAACAACATAATCACAGTGCCTAGTCTAAAATGAATACTAGCATTAGATTCATTAATGTTAGGCTAAATCTAAGAACAACATGGAAATATAATTCGGCCACAGTTTAGTTCTATATTTGCTTACACATAACAGACAGAATCTTGCCAAACTAAATCCTTGCTGTCCTCAACCTGACAGATATAACCTGTGAAAATCTAAGAAGTGGCTATCTGAACACACTATCAATTTCCAGGCTATGTTGTCTCCTGTCTCCCTTCCCCTTTCTGGAATGTGCTCCCTCTTTACTGGGAGGAAGTACATATATAAATTATTTAAAATAGTAGAGCCTAGAATCTATAAAAGAGATTAGTTTCATGAACAGTTTTTAAGATTTATACAGATAGTTCTCTGGTATGATAGTTCTCTGGAATAATTGTTCAAAGTTATGAGAATGTTATAATGTATTTATTATGTGTTACTGGAAGTGGAAGTAATACAGGTATTCCTCGAGTTACAAATGTAACGGAGCCTCCTGCCCATTCCATTCATAACTCGGGGATTCATGGGAGTGAATCTCGTACCTTGAACGGGATCACTTCCTTCTTTTGCCCATGCATTTGCTAATCAAATGCAAGGCTTGTTAATTGCACATGAGGTATTTCAGGGTGAGGAAGGCCATGGTTGGCCTACTGATGGAACAGGCCACCTCCCTAAGACCACCCAAGGCCTCCCCAACCCACTGAAATACCTCATGCTCCCCTCAATTGCTTCCCCCCCCCAACCTGCTGCTCTGGGTCACTTACCTTGTGAAGATCTAGCAAGCAATCTCCTCTCCAGCCTCTCAGCTGTGTGCGCCCTTCTGCAGTTCCGTTTGGGCACCCACAGGCCTCGCCCGGCAGGTTGCCATCCGAAATGGAGCTTCTGAGGGGCAAATCTGGCCCTCAGAAACTCCATCTTGGCCAACGAGCCAGGGGAGGGTCAGGGACGGATTCGTTCCTCCGATGCTCTGTTCGGCCCTCCGTGTGCCTCCCCTGGCCCATTGCAGGTCGAAATGGAGCTTCCAAGGGCCAGATCTGGAGAGGCCTCTAGACCCCCCAAACTGAGCTTCTGAGGAACAGATCCTCTCCCCAGAAGCTCCATTTCGGCCGGCAACATGCAGGACAAATGTTGTAGAGCCTCTGCAGTTGTTCATAAGGGCGAACAATTGCCGTGGTGCTGCAAGATTCGTAGCTTCAGGCCTTGTTCACAAACGCTAGGGGACGCTTATTGCATAACTTCGAACGTTCACTAAGGGAACACTCGTAACCCAGGGATTACCTGTACACATCCAATTCCCTTGCTATAATGCTGCTGCAAAGAGAGAACAAATTGATTACTGACACATAAGAACATGAAAAGCTTAGAACAAAACTCAGGTGGAGTAGTTGGAGTGGAGGATAATCAGTAATATCCCTAATTACACCTGAGTTGTTCCTGAGACTTCAGTTCTGGACAGCAAATGAGCATATTCTAGTATATGCTATTTATAACACAACTGGTTCTTCCATTGAAGGAATGTGTTAACAAATTATGAGTAACCTTTTCATTTTTTCACTTGATATTTTACTTTTTATTTGCATATTAAAATAGGGAGCCTTCTTTTATTTTTTCACTGTAGCTGGTTTGAAAAGATCTTAATTTGTATAATATAAGAAAGCATGGTTTTGTTAGCATGCATGTTCCTGGAAGACTCATTCTGAGCAGATAAAAATTTGTTGTATTGTCATTATATTTAGGGTGACTTCTTAATTGGATTTTCTTTAATCAGTACATAGCTTTTTGTTCAGTTGAAAGAATATTATTTTTCTAAAATATTTAAATATTTTCCCCACAAATTTTCAGTCAGTATAAAGATATATCTTGTCTGGCCACATACTAAAAAAATAAAGTACATGAAGATAGTAATCAATTTACATTTTCTTACATTTCCCTTATTGCTATTCTTTGTACAGTCAAAGCAATTTTACTGATGGGGGGCATTTTAAAGTAGCCCAGTGACACAGTGACAGCTAAGGATAATTTGTAATAGTGGTTGCTGGCTGATTTTTGATATGGCTGTTACAGGTGGCTCAGGTGGAGGGAAGCCTAGCACAGGCCCAGATCCACCTGTCTTGGCCTCCCAAACCTCCCCCACCCCACCACACTTCCAGCCCTTTGGTATCTTCACAAGACTTGGGCCTGTTTTCCACTTTACCAGGTCCCACATTCTCCTCCTCACCCCTTGTCACCAATTACTAACCTATGTTCTATAGAACTCCAGAGCTCCAGAGATTGCATTGGTGAAAGAGACCAGGCCGTTTTTCCACTTGGCATCCCTGCTAGCTTCGTGGCAACATCCAGGGATCAGCCACTATTTGGGGAGCAGCCACATTGTGCTGCTCCAAAAATGGTCTCTGCTTCCAGGACAGCCGTGCAGCCTAGGGATGCCAAGAGGTGGAACAGCCTGCTTTCTGTCTTCAACGCAAACTCTGGACCTCCAGCACTCTACAATAGATAAGCGAACAATCAATGATGAGTTGAGGAGGAGAGTCTGGGACTCAATGGAGTATGAAAGCAGACCCAAGGCCTATGGAGCAGGATTGGGAAAGAAATGGGCAGGAGGCTACTACAGATCCCTGCTGTCAATCATAAGGGAAAATCCACCCAAAGTTTATTCATGTGACACCAGGGGCGCTGCAGTGGCTCTAACTTTGAAACCGGATGATGAGTAGCTTTTCAGGAGTCCATTATAACTTTGAACTTAGCGACCAGTCATAACTTGTGAACTACCTGTAAACAGAAACCTAGAAATTTCTGGAGGAGAGAATGCTTAGTTGGCTTAAATTGAATCAGTCCATCCTGTAGTATTTATTCACATGCTTTCAAATTGGAACGAGTATGGAGATTTTTTCCCCCCTGTGGGGCCTAAATAGTTTTGAAGTTAAACCACCATTTTCTAGACCCTGAAAAAATGGGGTTGTGAAGAGCTTTCCCATATTTTCCAAGAGGAGGGATTGTTGCTTTGGCATAAGTTTTTCTTGCAAATTCCAAGTGTGAGAAACAATTACTGTATAAGGATCTTCCTTGATGCAACTCTCTTAAGTACAGAAGCATAGTAACCACAGTCTCTGCTTCTCTAACTGCAGAAATAATTTCTTATATATGTGGGGGAGCTTTAAAGGAATGCAACGTATGTTATCCTGAAATTCTTTCCAATTCTCTAAAAATATGTAGACTATATTTGTTATAGGTTGGGAAAGCAGCTCACATAATTTCCTCAAAGCCATCTGCGGATCATTGTGTGCAAAAGTTCAGGAGAGCTGGAGGCTCTAAATATGGAGCTACAGATGATGGAAAATTGCTAATAACTGGGAAAGGAATTTGTCTGTGGTAGTATAAGAAAATTCAATTTCATTCAGGCAATTTCCCCCTTCCTATTATATTCATGTATTTACTTTTCATTCTAACACAAGATACAAGCCATTGTAAACCTCTTCAGTTTCCCACCATTATTGATCTAACTTTTTGTGATATTGCTGCAACAATAATTTTGACCTTATTTAATATGCAAACATTCTCGATATTTGAACTGTCCCATAGACTACAGCGTGGGGGGAAAAGAAACATGATCATGGCTTACTGAATCATATGCAAAACTAAAACTAAATTATATGGTATAAAGAATAATAGTTTTTTCTTCCTTGTTAATTACCCAATGCCATTTATTTCAGGAGATTGAGGACAGGCAAATTATCTTTCATGCAATATGCAGTTGAATTATGGAATCTACTAATCTAAATGAATCACCATTTTGGGTCAACATTAGATACGGTGTTATTTATTATTGCTGTCATGATTATCTTGCTTCACTAAGATTAGAAAAAGCACCTTTTGGAATACCAATTCCAACAATTCCAACATAAGTGAGAAAGAGTCTTGCTGCTCTGTTCCTGCTGTCATTAATTGTAGATATTTGATTTACCTAATACAATTATACCCCATTTATCCTCCACAGAGTTTCACAGTAGTTGAAAATTAATCTTAATGTAAAATGTTAAAATGTAAAAGCATTAAAAAATAAAACTAAAATGATAAAATGTAAAGCAGATTATAACAGTTCTGAAAATGTTTAATAAAATATAACATTACATCTATAAGATTACACATGAATGTTCTGTTTGTTTCAAATTAATAAATTTATTGTCACAGTGAAGAATAATTTAACTACTATTTGATCATTAAGTGATCTGTTTTTCTTTTGTATGCATTAATTACAGGGGAGGTATTTGATTATCTAGTTGCACATGGAAGAATGAAGGAAAAAGAGGCAAGAGCGAAATTTAGACAGGTATGAAAATACTTTGATATAAAATATTTCAAGACTTTTTCCTGTTAGTGATTGATCACATCCTTAACATATAGATAGATAGATGCATTTGTTCATGGTGGAAAATACTGATAAAATTGATTTCAACAACGTAACTGCAGTCCACCAATGTTGATGCTTTAGTTATATGATACAGCATTAAGGGAAGGTAACTCCTACATAATTTGGTGTTTCTCCAAGGAGTTAATGAAGAATAATAGAATAATCCAATCAGAGCAGGAAAAAACTGTTTAGGCCATTAATTATAATCTCAGTCCTATGAAGGAACCTAAAGGCATTGACAACTTATGTCTGTCTCTCTTCTGCTTTAGTATGTCAGGTAAAGGGAAGCAAAAAACATTATTGTGGAACGTTTCCTAATATTGAATTAGAGTATGATTTCTTTATCTTAAATTGATTTTTATGCCCTGTGGGATGAGAACAGGCCTTGGTATCTTCTGTTTGACACTCCCCCCCCTCCCCCCGGATATTTCAGAAATTTAAAATTCCCTCTTGTTTTCAGGCTAAATACCTCAATTCTTTCAATATTTCTTCATAGAACTCAATTTCTAGCTCCCTGATAATTCATTTTGCTGTTCTCAGAACCTGTTCCAGTTTGTTTAATTCCTTTTTGAAATATGATGCCCACAATTGGGCACAAGCTTTGGGAGGTGGTGTGATTAGCCTAGAAGGAAGTATTGTGATTTCAGTATGTTTTTATTGCGGCTTTAAATTTCATTTGATGTTTATGCAATAATCATATTGTTGGCTCATTCTCAGTTTGCAACCAACTTGTTTTTGAAGATTTTTTTCCCACAAGTACTGTTACCATACCAGATGTTCCTCATCCTATACTTGTACACTGATTTGTTTTTCCTAAGTGAAAAGTTTTCCTTTTGTCTCTCTTATATTTCAGTTAAATTTTAGTTCATTTTTGTAAGTTGTGAAAACGGTTTGTGAATGGGATATTAATATTCCATCCAATGTGTCATCTGCAGATTTGATAAGCATTTTGTTCACTTCTTCAGTCAGTTAATTAATAAAAATATTAAAAGAGTAGAGAATCCAAAACAGTTCCTTTGTGGCATTCCACAGGATTTCTGCCTCCAGTTTAATTAGCACTACATCTACACCACTCCCTTCAGAGGCTATCCACAAATGTGACCAACTTCACTCCTACATTCTAACCTAAAACCCAGCTGGAAGAGGTTCTATAGATCCTCCTCTTTCATTTTTTTAAAGCAACATTTGTTCTCTACATTCATCTGATAATTCACTACCTGACCAGGATTTCTCCAGCAGAATTCATAGAGTTTTAACTGGATTATCAACAAGTTTCCTTGCTTTGCATCTGGCTCTAGAGCAGTGTTTCCCAACCTTGACAACTTGAAGATGTCTGGACTTCAACTCCCAGAATTCCCCAGCCAGCGAATGCTGGCTGGGGAATTCTGGGAGTTGAAGTCCAGACATCTTCAAGTTGTCAAGGTTGGGAAACACTGCTCTAGAGAGTTCAAGTTATTCATATTACACTTCTTCAGTCCCATGCTTTTGACTTGCCCCTTCATTCTGCTCTTTGTAATTGCCAAGAGGAACACATCCCATCTTACTGAGGAAGATTGAGCAGAAGCTAGAATTGAGTAATTTATGTTTTCCTTTACTGCACCCTGTAGCATTCATAATATGTCTTGTATTGCCTTTATAACTTTTCTTATTTTTAAGCACAGTTGCTAGAATATAAGACTGCAAAATCTGATTCTATAAATAATATTTTTATCATTGAACTTGTTTTCTATCCAGATAGTATCTGCAGTGCAGTATTGCCACCAAAAGCATATTGTTCACAGAGATCTCAAGGTAAGAGAACTATAAAGAATTTTATGTGACAATAATTTGCATTTTAGTCCATATTTTTTTTACTCTTGCATTTAACTTTTGTTTTAGTCTGAAAAAATAATGGATTACATTCTGTGACAAAGATGAACTATTGCTTGGCATGTTATTAAGGCAGATATTTGGCTGGCATTTTAATAAAGTTGAACATGTTTTAGGGGAACAGATAGAAATAAGTACATTTTTATACTAAATAAGGCTCTGTTGCACAAGTACAAGATGATTGTAAAGGCAAAAGTAGAAGCAACACATCTAACTTCTCACTTTAAGCCTCACACTGTCTATGTTATTCCATTACTCCTTGTCTCTAGGAAAAGTTGTTCATACTCAATGTGATATGGTCTATTTTCAGACCATAACAGCAGCAACATTCCACATTGTGCATACTTTAATATCGGCATAATTCCATCTTTCTTTGGGCTTTCAGCATCTTTATTTAATTTCCCTTATTTCTTCAGTTCTTCATGGGCTGTTCCAAGATTTTAAACCTGTTTCCTGGCTTTCCTTTCCTTCTTCAATGTCCACCTTTAAAACTCTTGTTTAATTGTTTCAAAAAAAGCAAAAAAAGCCAAAAGCATATGGTATAAAGAATAATAGTTTTAACCCTTAACTTTCCTTTTTCCCTCAATTCTAAACAATATTAATTCGGAAAATTCATTATGAAACTTCAGCTTTTCAAAAAAATCAGCTGTTTTTGCTATCCTTTCATAAAGATGATAAATCTTTATGAAGCAGTAACATTAATTGCATATGTTTTACATTTCTTATTTGTTTTCAGTTGCCAGATAATGTTCAGCTGTTTATCTATTAAATCTTTAACCGTTATGCCAATTATATAAACTACATCTTAAAGGCCAGCAAATAGTGGAAGTTGTTTATTTTTTGTGGCAAGAAACCCCCCCCCCTCCCACACAAGTCTTATCACATTATTTTTCCCCTCTAGGCTGAAAATCTATTACTTGATGCAGACATGAACATTAAAATAGCCGATTTTGGTTTTAGTAACGAGTTTACAGTTGGTAATAAACTGGACACATTTTGTGGCAGCCCTCCCTATGCTGCTCCAGAACTCTTCCAAGGCAAGAAATATGATGGACCTGAAGTAGACGTTTGGAGCTTAGGTGTCATTCTTTATACTCTTGTGAGTGGATCTCTGCCTTTTGATGGGCAGAATCTAAAGGTATGTATCTAATTTATATTTAAAAGATGAGGGAGGGGAAACCCTTCTTATGTCATTTCTCAGCTGTATCAGCATATTGACTGCTTTTTGGAATTTTCTGATCACTATTGATTTAAGGAACTCAGAGAGAGAGTGTTAAGAGGAAAATACAGGATTCCTTTCTACATGTCAACAGATTGTGAAAACCTGCTAAAACGTTTCCTGGTGCTAAACCCAACTAAAAGAGGCACTCTTGAGGTAATAGCATACTCAATAAACTTACTCTTATTTTATTGTAGCACATTTAGTAGAATTACTAATTTTTACATTCATTTTTGCATAGATTATATTCCTTACTAACTTTTCATCTGCTGGATCTCCCAAGTTGTTTTTCAATTGCAGAAAGAGAAAACATACTTGGGTATATTAAAATGCATGCAGCATATTTTATACCAGATATAATTAATCTACCTCCCATGCCCTCTCCATTACATGATAAACTAAAATCTTGTTGCTGCCTTATTGCATATTGTACTGAAATCATTGTATCGTCAGTAGTGAACTCTGTCCTTGGTGTTTTTTAAGTTTCTGTATTTTAAAGAGGTTTTTGAATTTTAAAGAGGAATTTTAAAGAAGTTTCTGATCTTTTAAAGAGGTTGTGTTCCACCTGAAATGTTCTTTGTTAGTCTGAATCTAACTGAATGACTTTATAACAATAATTTATATGCCGATGTTGTCCTTTCTCCCTTAGAAAGCGCTTGTTTAAAACAAACATCAAAGTGATTTGTTAACATGTTTTTGAATCAAAGCAGAGATCCATTTAAAGTATTTGTTTCAATGGTAGCCAGCAGTCTGTCTCTGAGAAGCCCACAAGCAGGACACAACTCACTTTGATGTTTGTTTTAACCAGTTTTTCCCTTGGTTTCACAACAACTAGTTCTGATATGTTAGAAATAATATATAACCCATCTTGATGAGTACGTTTTGTTAGCCTTTTCCTTGGTCTAATGAACCTGGGTTGTAGAAATTCAGAAAATATCTACTCCATTAGTGAACCCATCTGGTTGTCCAAATTTTTGCAGCCCAAATACTATTCTTCATGTTAGTTATATTATGTGAAGGAATCTTAAGTACCAATTAAGTGGTATATTGGTAATTGTTTAACAACTGGCTCTGCTAGTTCCATTGCTGCCATTGCTACACTGAACAGCTGATCTGCATGCTTGGCATAGTAGCTTAGCTCAGCTCTCAGTCAACTAACAAAATTCCAGAAAATTTAACAATCAGCTCTTGTGAGCTGGAACAACCTGACTCCACCACACCACTATACCATACTATCTAAGAATCGACGAGAAAAATGTAACAAGCTAATTTCCTCCACAAACTATCCTATTGGTAAGCTGTTGGTGAAAACAATGTCTGGTAAAATGTACCCTTGGATACAGCCTTTAGTGTTTCAGAGCAATGGAAAAAAGGCATACATGACATGATACAGTGAATCAGCAGACTTTTTGAGACTCCTTGTGAGAGAAATTTCCCTATTCTTTTGTACAAATTCGCCATTATGCAAATGGCAAAAAGAAAAAGTTACAGATAGAAAATATTTAAGGAAAGAACTATAGCATATCTGAAATTATAGTGATTCCCTGTGATTGAAGCCAATCTTTTAACCCTCTACTATATAATGATAGAGGGTTCTTATTAGCATGCCTCTCCTTCTTTCTTTTGTGTTGTGAACACAGACATTGTAGTCACTAAGAGTTGTCTGTTTTAGCAGAGAGCATCTATCCCATCTTATTCTTAGGAAGAAGTCAAAGATTGCTTAGATAACCATACTTTCCCCTATTTCCTTTGAGGGGACCACTTCTTTCTCTCTTTGGATCAATGTAAGCCTATATACCAGAAACATCCCATACTGTCCTTCCTTCCTCAGTAAGTGTCCGACAGAAGGTGATTCAGTAATTATATTCATTGGGGGGAGGAATGTTATGGATTGTAATAGAAAGGCTAGGTCACAGAATCATGATAATTTCAATATAGCCTGAACTAGTTCTTAATATGGACTTTCTTTAGATATCATTCTAGCTTTCCATTGCTAGAATTTAAAATTTACATCTGGTGCATTGTATGCAGAATAAGAAAGTAAGATTTTGGAAAAATAATTTTGCCACATGTTAAAAATATATACTATTCATTTTTCTGTATATAGGACGAAGACAGTGTTAGTATTGGAAGGAAAGGCAAGTGCCAGTGCTTATTTCTCAAATAAGGCATGATTACTTGCCTTCAGTTATCTAAAGTATTAAGATGTGAGCTTTACTAGAGATGTTTGTTGTTGTTGGAATAATATAAAAAATATAAAAACTTTTTATTTGCAGCAAATAATGAAAGACAGATGGATCAATGCAGGACACGAGGATGATGAACTTAAACCTTTTGTGGAACCAGAACTAGACATTGCAGACCAGAAGAGAATAGGTAACCAATGAATTGAGATAGGAAGCATCAATAATTAATGTAATAAATAGTGTACATTGTAATATGGGGTACTGCTTTGTTTAATGTGCAAATTTATACAGGACAAAGATATTTGCCATAATATGTCTGTAAATTGAGTTAAATGTTCTATTTATACATCTATAATTAATATAATATGCCAATCAAACTTGAAAATTCCAATTTTAGATATTATGGTTGGAATGGGATATTCTCAAGAAGAAATTCAGGAATCTCTCAGTAAAATGAAATACGATGAAATCACTGCTACATACTTACTACTGGGGAGGAAATCATCAGAGGTAAGTAAATTTTGCAAACTAACATTATAAGCTGAATATAATCACAAAGCATATTGCTTTATTAATATTTCATTAAAATTAATATTATGTGTGTGGTCTATGTGTGTGTTCTGTATTTAGCAGCACAAGTTAATTCCTATATCAGTTGTGCAGCAGTTCTTTTTAAATAGACACATGAATCTAAAACTTGAAGCAGCTTGTTCTCATCGTAATAAACTAGGATGTAATATATCTCAATTGGCTTATATACCCTTATATAAATGAATATAAAAACAAATAATAGTTTGGCTTAACAAGCATCTTAATACACTTGAAGTAGTAAATTTAGGAGAGACAGTTTGGTGTTATGGTTGAGGCATAAGGTTAGAAATCAGAAAATAATCTCTTCTGGAACAGTGGTGCTTCTATTTAAGCAAGATTTTACATTTTCTCGCTATGCTTTTGTTATTTTACATGTATTTGTTTCCTTTTTATAAGATGGAAGAGAAAGGAAATCACACACACACACACACACACACACACACACACACACACACACACACAAACACTTTTCAATATTAATAAAGTAAAGATAATAGTTCTAGAAAGAAATTACCAGAGTTATTTACTGATATCCTGCTCTTACATTGAGTCTCTGTGATCAGGGGAGATGCAGATGCAAGATATTAGGTGGCCATCTTCATCTTAGTGAAGTTGAAGTACTATAAGCTCTGAATATTCATTGGCAGTTGCCAACTGATACCAAACATGCAATGGTTGCAGAAGCACTAGGGAATTTTATATTTCTCTTATAGCGACCAACATTTTTAAATGAAATCTGTCTTTTCCCCCCCTCATTCCTAATTGGAATTAGGGAAAGAGAAAATAACCACATCAGCTAGATATGTTGAATCAAATTATTGATTATGCACCATCAAATCATTGTGGACTTTTAGCAACCACATAAATAGATTTTCTCCTTGAGGAACTGTGTCTAACCTGGTTTTTCACATCTTTCAGTGATACACTGATCACTTTGGAACTGAATCCATCCAGCTTGCTGGTGGTCAACCTGTTCTCTCCCCCCCCCCCCTTTTATCTTTTCTAATATTGGAGCCTTCTTCAGAGATCTAGGTATTTATATAATGCAGGTGAAGGTTTGTTCTCTGAGCTTGTGGGTTCGTTTCTGAATGTTTCATTAACCAGGCTAGGTAACATCTTCAGCGGCGTTTAGGGGATATTAGCTAGTCTGGTAACGAAACCTTCGGAAACCAACCCACAAGCTAGGAGAATGAACCTTCACCTTCATCCTACACCCAACCTACAGATATTCACCATTTGTATTATTTATTTATTTATTTATTTATTTATTTATTTATTTATTTATTTATTTATTTATTTATTTATTTATTTATTTATTTATTTATTTATTTATTTATTTATTTATTTATTTATTTAAATGGATTTCTATGCCACCCAACTCCCAGGGGACTCTGGGAGTAGGATATCCAAAGTAGGATAATTTGAGCCTGGTCATTTGTGCCTAAAGTGAGAACACTGGGTTGATTTATTCAATGAGTCTTTGATTCTCAGGAGTCTTCCCCAACATTCTCAATATTCTTCCCATCCTGCTTCTTCAAAGTCCAACTTTCATTTCTCTAAAATGTCACAGGGAACCCCATGATTCTGATCTTAAAATGCTGGATGGCTTTGGGAAAAAACCTGATAATTCTGGGCTTTGTCAAGTTTGAATTAATTTCAGCTGGATGGATTATGGTAGAATGTCTGAAGGCTGCATGCAGCCTCCCACCACACTGCAGTTGTGTAATCAGAATCCAAAATGGCCTGTTTGCAGCAGCTTTTTCAGGTTTAAGATAGGAAGTGGAGCAGGAAACTCTGGCAGGCAAAACACTCATATCCCCATTTTTTATCTTCCCAACCACACCCAACCAGTAGCTAGGAATAGAATCACAAATAGTAATTTTAGTCTGATTGTTTTTTCAGGAGTATTAAGGTTGAGAAAATTCTTACAATATGAACAACATCTTGAATTATTTTAACTATGTTTGGTGAAATAAGTTATAATGACTAGCTTCATACATCACACTAATCCAAGCCCCCTTCCTCCCCGTATTATAATTTAGCATGATGTGTAAAGTCAGCCACAAAGAACTAGACATGGTTTTCTTTATATTCTTATTGAATGCTGATCCACATTGCTAATGACCTAACCTTTATCCTATCTATTTATATTTAGTTGGATGCTAGTGACTCAAGCTCTAGCAGTAATCTTTCTCTTGCTAAAGTCAGGCCAAGTAGTGATCTCAACAATAGCACTGGACAGTCTCCACATCACAAAGTTCAAAGAAGTATATCTTCTAGCCAGAAGCAGCGAAGGTACAGCGACCATGGTGAGTGACTTTTCATTGTCTCAGAACTCTTCTGCTCTAGAAAACCAACACATAGGTGTAGAGGTTGAGTCTCTGCCTCCAGAGAAAAAGAAAAGTCTGTGCCAATAATGAAGAGTTTAGCATATGGCTAATCAGAAAGTTTTGAATTTAATGGTGGAATCCAACTATGTAGTACAGCTTCTCTGGTTGCAGATTTAACTATTATTCAAGACAATGGGCTATAAATGTTGATGCCAAACGCATTCTCAAAACTAATAAAGGGATGTTTGATGAATTTCTATTCATTATGAAATACATATTTGGAAACATTGCTACCGGTATATATTTACACCCGAATACCTTTTCATTATAGAATAGGAGTTTATTAGATATGGTCTATTGACTTATCTCTTGCTATTTCCATTATCCACAGCACAATTTTAAAACAGCATTTTTATACTATATAATTTTACTTAAAGCTTATCAATAGGAAAAAAGATCAAATAGCATTCTTACTAAACAGGAAAAGTTGGAGAATGGCTGAGAGTTGTCTAAAACAGAGGAGTCAAATCATATCATCTTAAAATGAGGGAGGACATAATAATACCTCTTCCAAAGCAGGAGGTAACCCCCCACTTACCCACATTCAAGCTTGTTCTTAATTGAAACTATCTTCAATCGTACAAGAATTAGAACATGTCTCTAATTTTTTACACTTGGGTTTCAGAAAGAAATGCTGCACTAGTAGTAGAAAATAAAAGAATTGCCCTACATCCGTGATGGCAAACCTATGGCACATGTGCCACAGCTGGCACGCTGAGTCCTTTATGCGGGCACGCAAGCCGTCGCCCAGCTCAGCTCTATTGTGCGTGCGCGCCTTCCGCCGGCCAACTGATTTTTGGGATGGGGGGGCGGGTGCATGCGCGGGAGGTGCATGCACGGAGGCGGGGGTCAAGGGTGCATGCGGGGCGCAGGGGTAGATATGGAGTGCGTTTTTGGTCCCAGGAGGCTGCAGGTGTTTCAAGTAGTTTTAATCAAAACGCTATACAAGCCATCAAGAATATAAATACATATATACAACAGGAACAGGAAGTGCCTCACAGAAGCAAATAGAGGTAAATCCTAGAGAGGAAGGAAGTGCATCACAAAACAATGGAGATGAATGCTAAAGAGGAATAAAACTGCATACAAGGCAGACATAACACCTATAAAAGTAGAGAGGCCTTCTAGGCCCAAAACTGGGCATGAGGGGTGCAGCGCCCCCCCCCATGGCCCGTTTTTGGTCCCAGGAGGCTGCAGGGAGGCATGCTAGGCCCAAAACGGAGGCGGGGGCAGTCGCGCGTGCATGCGCAGGGGGGCATGGGGAGCGTGGGGGGGCATGTGCGCATGCGCAGGGGGCATGGGGAGGCGTGTACGCATGCTCAGGGGCCGCATTGCATTATGAGTGCCGGCACCTGTGCGTGCGCGCTTTCAGCACACAACGAGAAAAGGGTTAGCCATTACTTCCCTAGAGAGTGGGCAAGTTAAGAAAAGTAGATGTATTGTTGGTAATGTCCTCACTGAATATTTCTTAGAATATAGGTGCTTATTTCTTAGGTATTACATTTTCACGGATACTTTGCAATCATAATATACAACAATTCTGTGTTGTTGCTTTTTTCAGCTGGTCCATCTATTCCTCCAGTAGTAGCATATCCTAAAAGGAGCCAGACGAGTACTACTGACAATGACCTCAAAGAAGAAGGGATTCCATCAAGGAAGTCCAGCAGCAGTGCAGCTGGAGGAAAAGGAATTGCTCCTGCTAGCCCTATGCTTGGGAATGCAAGCAATCCAAATAAAGCTGATATACCTGAGCGTAAAAGAAGTTCTGTTACACCCAATGTAAGTTGTGGATTTTCTTTAAATTATAAGACTATTTTACTCTTCAACCAATGTATTAGGGGAAAATTTGGAGCAAAACACATTAATTTTTTTTATCAGTAAGAAACATGGTATCTCAGGCCTATTCTGTGCTGGATCAAATTCTGAACTATTTCACCATAGATTCTGAGTGTGGGTATGATTGTGAGAATCTGTTGATTAGGTTTTTTTCCTCCTGAGTCAACTTTGAGCTTAGGGTGAACCATGTCATTGTTATGGTACTGTCACAATGTTTTTAATTATTTTTGGACTGGCTATTAATGTGGAGTTCTGTAAGGGAAATGGACATTGACCCATTTCAGATACATGATATAGTTTTCCAAAAATGCAGTTGGAGAATTAGTACCTTGTTCGTTGAAACTTTGATTGTGGAAAGTGATAATGCTTCTAGTAATTAAATTTGTTGCTTTAGAGTCAGGTAAGCTTTCACATTTAACAGGTGAAAGAGGTGAATGAAATAGAAATGGGGAAAAATGCACATCTGAAGATCTGATCTATGACAGTGAAGGCATCCTAGTCGTGTCCTCACAAAATCATCTGCATTGTCTCTGGGTTGTTCTGTTTTCCAGTTTTCCTGGCTTTCTCAAACATAATCAGTCTGACCATCAGCAAATTTCCAGTCTGAGTTACAGTATATTTAGTCCCATAAACTTAAACTCATTTAAAGAAATACTGAGAACTAGTTTGGTGTAGTGGTTAAGGTCTCAAGCTATGGACACTGTCAGTTCTAGTTCTGTCTTAGGCACAAAACCTAAGGATGCAATGGCAAACCAGTTCTGAAAAATCCTGCCAAGAAGGCTGCAGGGAGCTATGCAGGCAGTCCTTTAGAATCAGACATAATTTAACAGAAAAGAATATACATACATACATACATACATACATACATACATACATACATACATACTTCTTAAGCTTCGCTCCTGTGGAGTTGCATACCATTTTGTTTGAAGAAACCAAGTCAAAATAAAAATTGAATAGCTGTGCCTTTTCTTTGTATTTTTTGTATTTGTATTATTTTACCATTTTCAATGAGTAGCTGTACACTTTTTTAAAAAATTTGGCACATAGTTGAACAATGTTTTTATTAAAATCCACTGTTTTGAATGACAAGATTCAGGTGTGATTCAGCTTGACTATCCCTTAAAATCAAGAACAATAGAATTAGCATGGTCATTTCCCCCTGGTATTCCTGCTTCTCCTATAACTCAACAAAAAATGTCCTATCTGTCCTATCTGTTAACACCCAGTCAGGGATAGATGATCTTGTAGTTTCCTCCACCTTCTGAAAGAAAAAGTTGTCAGCAAAATTACTCAAGAATTCTTGAAAGGTCATGCTTACAGATTTTATTTTCCAATAAATGTTACAATAATCTTCTATGGAGATTCTCAGTCATCCAGGTCATGGTTGTCCCAAAGGTGCTTTTTCAAGACGCAACTGGACGTTCTGGTTTTTCTTTGAAAATGTTTCGCTTCTCATCCACTTCTTCAGCTTCTAATTATCCTAATTATTTTCCTTAATTATTCAGTTAGAACAGAAGAGAATATACATACGGATGTTTTGTGTTCTTAATTATTCAGTTAGAATAATTAAGAACACAAAACATCCTTAACATATACATCTTCCACATCTAAATTATTTTCCTGATTAACTAGCAGCAATCAACAATATTGCTTTTATTCATTCTTCCACTTATTTTAATTCAGATACTTTCCACAGTATCACTAAATTGGTTGGCTTTTTGAGTGGGTGGCGCAGTGGTTAGAATGCAGTATTGCATGTTTCCTCACTGTTCGATTCAGTTCGGCTCAGGAATGACAGCCTTCCATCCTTCCGAAGTTGGTAAAATGAGGACCCAGATTTTAGGGGGCAAGACTGTGAAACACTATGAAGCGGTATATAAGTCTAAGTGCTATTGCTATTTTTAACATATAGAGCAAGTCTTCCTCTCATCACTTTTTTTTAACACATTATGCTCTTCAGTTGCTATCTTCCAATCATGAATGCCATGCCCTCAGGTCTCCATTATAGCTATTACATCATATTTGCCTTCCTTTATTAAGAGTTGAAGCTCATTTAGTGTGCATTTAGATTATTTCATCTTGACTTTACTTGGGGTGATTCTTGAAAATGTTTGGATCTAAGCTGCTGAAAAATACAGAATAGTATTATCATTTTTCCTTAATAATGAAACAAACAACACACAAAATGTTATTTATAACATTCACTATTATAAAATGGTAATTAAGACCTAGACTTTCTTTGCAGTTGTTACAAGTAGACATTATATTTGTATTTTAATCTACCGTAAATTACATTTTATACTAAGATTCTGCAGTGATCCCTTCCTTAGGTAATCAATACAAATGTGCTTTTTCTTTTATCTAGAGCAACACTACACCTGGAGCCATGACACGGCGAAACACTTACGTTTGTAGTGAACGAACTGCTGCAGACAGACACTCAGTAATTCAAAATGGCAAGGAAAGCAGGTAGGAGTTTCTGAAAGGAAGCTTAGGTTACTATTTCAGGATTATTGAAAGCATATCGGTAAAGGGGTGCTTTTTAGTGAAGAAGGTAAGCATGAAAAAAGCAAACAATACAGAGATGTGCAAAATTCTATCCTAGGCATACATAGAATGTTCAGGTGTTTCCCAGAATGTTCTGTTTTTCTCCTAAAATGTGCGAGATTGGGAGATTCCAGGGGAAGAACAGAATATTGTTGAGAACTTTAGAATATTTCGTGCTTGGAATGCAGTTTTGCATTAAATTAATAGCTGAATTATTTAATTTTGTGATTATATACTTTAGTGTTTCCTGATTTGTTGTCATTGAAAATAAAATATCTTATTACTATATGTATGTTAAAAAGAATTATTACTGTAGAACAGTAAAATATAAATATTTACAAAAATGTCTGCTTCTGAAGACTAACATGCATATTATACCCCACCATATATTTGTTTTCAGTCTCTTCTGAACTTTCAAAACATTTGAATAACATTTGAATATGTGAGTTCACGTTCTATTATGTATCAATATATAATACAACATGCTGTTTTTTAATCTCTACCTAAGTTTAGAACATAACTAAACATTTTAATATTTATATTGGTTCATAAATTCTAAAGTGTAAAAACAGGTGGCAAGTAGTCCCCCCCTTTCTCTCTTAGCATATTGTCTAGACCAGAGGTCTTCAAACTTGGCAACTTTAAGACTTGTGGACTTCAACTCCCAGAATTCTCCAGCCAGCTATGCTGGCTGGAGAATTCTGGAAGTTAAAGTCCACAAGTCTTAAAGTTGCCAAGTTTGAAGACCTCTGGTCTAGAATGATGACTAAACAGCTCATAGAGCATATTTAGGGGAGATGGCAGGAAGAAGAAGAAAGCAGGGGGCAGGGGAAGATCCTTTCATTTGATGTAACATCTCTTCCTGTGATGTTGCAATCACTCTTTGGAGAAATTGAATCTCCAAGACAAAGAGATTGAATCTCTTTGCACATCTTTTGGGAATGTGTGTTTGTTTTTTTAAAGCAAAAATAAATAAAATGTCGTATGTGTTTTTGAAGGGGCATAACAGATACTTTTTTTCCTAATATTTCTTGGTTATGCAAAAGGTAATAAATTTTGTTATTTTGCTGCACATTGATAGTAAACCTACTTAGTATTTTAAAAAAACCTTTTTTTCCTGCTGGTAATGCCAGAAAAATCTGCTGCCTTTTAGCTATGTATTGCTATCTAATATGGGCAAAAATATGAGATCTAAATAATAAAAATTATCAAATAATTGACTAGAGAAGCAAGTGTTAGTGTAGGACATTTAGTTAAAATCTGAAAATGTATAGAAAGTCTTGAAAGTTTTTTATAAGGAAAATATAGTAGGAATCTTAGGTAAGTTGTTTTCTCCACAATCTTCTGTCTGTTATATATGTATATTGAGGGGTGGGGGGATGTTTTTTTTTTGTTTCTTTACTTGCTTTTTGCAACTCAATAGCATCAAAGAAAAATTCCTTGTGTGTCCAATTATTATTTATTATTATTTAATAGATTTGTATGCCGCCCAACTCCCAAAGGGACTCACACTTGGCCAATAAAGAATTCTATTCTATTCTATTCTATTCTATTCTATTCTATTCTATTCTATTCTATTCTATTCTATTCTATTCTATTCTATTCTATTCATATTTGTCATTAGTTAATTGTATTCTTTCTGGCTGTGATGGAATCCAGCTCTGTCACAAGCTGACTGAGATGTTCATTTATACAGCTTGCCCCCAATACATATCCCTATGTTTGACTGTGACATCACAAGTCCTTGTCAACATTAACTTTTTTCTGCATGTAAAAACAGTTTTTTCCTCCAGTAAAGAATAACAGAGATAACTTCAGATGAATATACTAAACATGTCTTTAATATCAAACTAATTGGCATCCATTGTCTAACAACCACACACACACCCTGACCATTTTACAATTGCCTTGTGGAATAATCTTTTCTTGATCAATATTTTAAGTATTCCTTACTCCTTTAATACTGACAAAAATCCTTTTAGCCTTCTATTATAGCTAGCTTTTGGAAAATATTAGAATTAACATTTTAAATTAAAATGTCTTTAATGTATTTTTCTTCTTCAAAAATACTTTGAAAATCATTTAATACTTTTCTTTGCATTCTTTTTTAGCCTGTTTTTAATCTATACTTTTTTCCTCTATATACACATTTTATTACCATTTTGCAATATGTTTGTGTTGTAAAATGTACAGTATATAACAATATAGAAAAATAATCTTCTATTATATTATAATCTACAAATCTTTGTCTATATGCTATAGTAATGTATTATGCTGTTTGTAAACACAGCTTTGTAAACGATTGAGGTTATACAGTTGAAATGTTTATGGTCCCTTTGGCTTTATTCTAGTACCATTCCTGATCAGAGAACACCCGTTGCTTCAACTCACAGTATCAGCAGTGCAACAACACCCGATCGTATCCGATTCCCAAGAGGAACTGCCAGTCGTAGTACTTTCCATGGTCAGCTTAGAGAAAGGCGCACTGCCACCTATAATGGACCCCCTGCGTCACCTAGTTTATCTCATGAGGCAACACCACTTTCACAGACACGAAGTAGGGGCTCCACTAATTTGTTCAGTAAATTGACTTCAAAGCTGACTAGAAGGTATGTATTTTTTAAAGAATCACAAACTAAGTTATAATTACTACAGGAATTTTCAGTACTGAACAGTTACACTAATATATATGTGGCATTTTTATGTGTCGGTTATTTTTTTTCTGTAACTTTTTAAAAGTTAAATATTGATTATAAAAATATGGAAATTATAGATAGGTTCAGGAGCATTACTTTGTAAGGAGCTGCCTGTGTTTTCTCTCAGACAAATGTTACCCTAAAATGGATAACACCGTAGGTTTTCATCCTGCAAAGAGAACTGTAGTTGTGGAAGCCAATTAAAATGACCTTTTTAAACAGTGTGAACTATGATGTAGAACATCTGCTGTAATGTGGCGTATTTTAATGAATAGGAGTGTAGAAAATGTTCCATGTGCCTGGATCAGTTGGATTCAGGATTAGCTTTGATGGAACTGAATGAAACATGCACGTTTACGATACTTTGGTTCATGCATAATCAACAGTTGATCAGGATGGAACTGTATAGTTCCAGATAAGGAGAATACTGTTCGCTAAAGAGAGGTAGGAGGGGAAAGTGCTGAGAAGATTGGGGGATGGCAGGGCAGGGAGACATACCAAGTGGTGATATTGGTGTTGGCTGAAGGGAATCCCTTGGGAAGATTGGGAGGCAGACAGGCAAGGGAAATACATGTGCCAAGTTGTAACTTAGGAAATCTTACCAACAGAACCTTTTTTCGGCTAACATTTCTGAAATGTTGCCTCTTTGCTATTTATGTATTTAGTGGTTTTATTGTGATTCAGCTCAGTAGCATATCACAAGAAAATGAGAAGCATTCTTTATAAGAACTTTTCTCAAAATGCACAATATACAGGACACAAAGAATTAACTATAGATACCATGTTAATGTTCAGTGCTTTAGACTTGTAGAGACAGAAGCAGATGGATTGGACAGTATAGGTGCTATATAGCCTCAAAATGAAAATCTGAGAATATAACAGTTCCAAACATAACATCTTTTACACCTTTTTGTCTAGTTTCAAATAATTAAAGTTACAGTTGCAGGTTTTACAAGAAATGTGAGAAAGAGGATTGTTTCTGTGGGCATTTATCTTTGTTTGGAATTATTGATTACTAGGAGCTGCAACTCCAAAACTCCCATGTTTCAGAGATCCCAGTTGCAATTAATTAAGCAAATGGGTAAAGTCAATTTCTTAGTTATAGAACAGGGCTGTCAAACTCCCGGCCCACAGGCTGGATGCGTCACGCACTGGCCACGCTCACGCCCAGTTTAGCAAAGGGGAAAAATGTCCCGATATGTCACATGATGCAACCGTGATGACGTGAATTTGACAAAGGGGGAAAATGTCCCAATATGTCACATGATGCAACCGTGATGACGTGAATTTGACACCCCTGTTGTAGAAGATGTTTGGCAAACAGAAGATACCAAGTTCTATCTTCAATACTTCCATGTAAATTTGGATGTCTGCGGTATTTCATATATATTGATTAACTGAAGTTCTTGTGTTTTTTTCACTGAAAAATCTCCGAATGCTCCTCAGCTGTTTTCTGTAAGAGAGTTTTACTGTTCCACCATTGCTTAGATCATTTTAATGATGCCTGATTAGGGTTTAAACCACATGTCCAATATTAATCTTTGCCTGTACAATCCAATATATTATTGGATATAATACATTTGTATTATATCCAATACAAATCTTATGACTGATGAAAAAGGGAAGAATGCTATTAATTTGGTAGATGGAACTTGGACATGGAGTATGGATAAAGGAGAATGTTTGGAGTTCTGTTAACAAAAGTTAAGAGCTCTGCGGAGGATTTTTTGGGCCATCTAGTTAATTTCTTTCACCGAATACCAGAGGTTTTACTTTTTAAAAGTCATTTTAGTCCAAAACTGGAATGTCCAAATTCAACAATTTGGGAATTAAATGTTTTGTTCCTGAGTAGGCAAATATTGTACATCCCTAGCCCAAAATATTCAAATACTTACAAGGTGAGTTCCCATTGTATCTGAATTTTTTGAAGAATGTCTGTAAACATCCTGAAATGTGCATGATACCTACCTATCTGCTCAGTATTTCAATCCACATCTACACTCTTGAATCATACATAAATGGTTCTATAATTTATTGGCATACTTTTTAAGCAAAGTCCTTTTGACTAGTTAATCATATTTGTAGAACCTTGTTTATAATGTACATATATGTTGCCATGTTCAGAACGGATTCCTAAAATATGTACATTCAGAAAGTAGTATATTTTATACGTAGTTATCAATTATGTAATATGTGCATTATTTCTGCAAGTGGTCAGAGTTATGTATACAACTGACCAAGTATTTAACTTTCTCTCCAAAATGTAGTATTTTTATGCTTGGAATGATCTGTACATATTTCCCAAACCATCATCCTTTGTCTATGTATTTTTATCCTACAACAATGTTGTTTAGGCATTTAAAGCATTAAACAAAATATGGGTGTTTTATCTTATTCGAAATATTTGTGATTCTGTCCTTGGAAAAATAGAAAAAAGTAGATTTAGGTCATATAATGAGGAAATAAATTGGGGATATACATTCTTTTTTTTAAAGTCCCCAGTGCTTTAAAATATACTGGTTTAGATGTTGATGTTCGCTTATAGGGAGAAGCATGCAGAAATGATTAAATCAACTCCTATTTAAATCACCTGATTATTTCTCTCAAGCTCAGGGAATGTAGAGGAAATTCAGAAAAAAACTGGCAAAACTACTTGTCAGTTTTTTCCATCCAGTTTTTGATGACCTTTTTCTTCTTGAATGCCTAGTGAAATCTTCTGTTCTGATAATATTGTAGAGAGAATCAGCATCTGTGGGTTGGTGAAGCAAATCATCTTCCACCTGCCACCTCTTGAGGGCTGATATCCTTTATTTTTATATTGTCTTCCAGAACGTGTGCATACTGTCTACAGTAATCTATTACAATAGTATGCTGTCCTAATTTAACTGTTTTTGGTTAATGGTAAAATGTAGAAAGCAGAAGTGACATGAAAGGATTCTCTGCTACTCAGAAGATGTCCTAGATCAACTGTTGATAAGTACTAGAAGCACACAGAGAAGAAAAATGTTGAATTCCTCATACTGAAAGGCCATCCATTTCAATAACTCTTTTTAATTTAATTTGAATTTGAAGTGTTTCCATATTTCATTCAGCTAGACTTATTCTTGTCTCACACAATGAATAGATTTTCAGTTTATTTCATAATAACCCATTTGTTAATTATTATTTTGGCTTTAATTTCTTTTAGAAACATGTCATTCAGGTTTATCAAAAGGTAGGATTTTATTCATATTTTAAGAACCAGCTCTTGCGATTAACACCGAATTTGGCTTTCTAGCCTTGATTTTTTTCTTTTTTAAAATGAAACAACACTAAACCTTCTGCTGAGAACTAAATACTTTTCATGAACCCAAGAAAATAAAATAAAAAACTTCATATTAACTAATGATAATCCCTGTGGACTCCTGAATAATGAGATGCAAAGCATGCCTTGTGCGCTTTACTTACTTCAATAGTTCCAAAAATAATTTTATTCTTTATACTAATACACTTAGCATGCTTGTGATTGGAGATTGATGTTTGGTGATACTGATTATGTACCGAGTAATGTACAAGAAACAGGTAAGTAACTCACAACTTGCTTTATTATTCACATTTTAGTTTCAATACCTTGTAAATTTCCACTATTAATACATTCAGAAGCAATTTATGATTTGCAAATAAACTATTAATATTGATAATGACAGTGTTAAATATCTTCAAGATTTAGAGAGAGAGAGAAAGAGAAAGAGAGAGAGTGTGTGTCTGTGTCTATGTGTGTTGGTAAAAATGGAAGGTGGTATTTCTGCTGCTTGTTTGATATTGATGAATATGTTGATCAGAAAAGGAGAAATAAAGAAGCTGTTGCTTCCTACTTTTCTCCCTTGTCAGTTTGAAGCCAGGAAGAGCTTGTTGGAGCTTGCCTGAATATTCTGCAAGTTTGAGAAGGATTTTTCATACTCCTTGGTTTAAGAAAAAATGGAATGTGGCTTACTGCATATATGTGTAATTAGAGCTGGTTGGTTCATTGTCTTTGCCATTTGCAAAATTAGTCATCAGTTAGCCTGTACTTGTATTTTTTGTTATTGCCTTCATTCTCTTCAGCCTCTCTTCATGTGCTTTGCTTCATGTTATTCTCACTGAGAGCTTCTCCACTTTCATATGGACTGCACCCAGTCCATATGCATTATAAGCAGAGTTTTCTTATGCAATAGGAGTTGCCTTTGCTTTATTTCCCCTCTTCTGGCTGCTAGATAGCCTCCCAGTACTACTGAGTAGGAAGAAGGGAGAATTCATTCTATTGGCAAATACACATTCAGTGTTTGATAGATAGCAATAGCACTTAGACTTATATACCGCTTCATAGTGCTTTACAGCCCTCTCTAAGCAGTTTACAGAGTTCAGTATATTGCCCCCAACAATCTGGGTCCTCATTTTACCGACCTCAGAAGGATGGAAGGCTGAGTCAACCTTGAGCCGGTGAGATTTGAACAGCTGAACTGCAGCTAGCAGTCAGCTGAAGTAGCCTGCAGTGCTGCACTCTAATCACTGCGCCACCTCGGCTCTCTGATACAACAGTTAAGACTGTTAAGACTATTTTGCATATATAGTTGTCAGTTGCAGTGGTCTGCATTGTTAGCCCTTGAGATTTTCAGCTAAATGTAGGTAGTTTAGTGACTATTCAAAGTTACAACGGTGCTGGAAAAAAGTTACTTACGACAGGTCCTTGCACTTACAACCGTCACAGCATCCCTGCAGCCAAGTTATAGCAATCCAAGCAACTGGCAACCCCCTCATATTTACAGCAGCTGCAGTGTCCTCGGATCAAGCGATTGCCATTTTCGACCTTCCTAGCTGCCTTCCAACAAGCAAAATCTACAAGGAAGCCAGTGGCAAGGTTGCCTGTCACTCATGTGATGTCTCACTTAACGATCACAGTGATTCACTTCATGACTATGGCAAAAAATGTAAAATTGGCTGCAATCACATTGATGCCTCACTTAACCACCCCACCACTTAACGGCAAATTTTTCTGGTCCCAATTGTGGTCATCAGTTGAGATTGAATTCAACTACAGATTGAATTCAGCTGTTGTTCTTGCAGGCCCAGATAACATTGTAAGGGTTACATAATTAAAATTGTTGTCAACATTCATCCCAAGAGGCATCAGTATTGCTCATTTCACACAACAAATGAAATGCACAAGTCTTCAGTAAGAACAGTATTCCCCAATATTTGCAGTTACATTCAAAGTCAAACTTAAGGGATGTTTTCTGTAGACATTTTTCTGTAGACAGCATGTTTTCTGTAGACATTGCCTGCTTTTATTTTTCTATGAGAGCACCTTGGTTAATTAGGCCACTGGATTTTTGGAATAATCTTAAATGAAAGTATATAATCTTTTGGAGACATTCCATTTCAGCTTTTGAGATGAAAATATACAAATGTAATATTACATTCCTGTACATAAAGCTGCTACTTCTTCCGTAAAATTACTTAAGACCTCTCCCCAGTGGCAGAACCATTTCAAATACAATTAAAATTTATTTTGCTTTAACTTGTGTCATCTTCCATATATTTCCCCAGTGGTGTCTGCATCATAACAGCTTGTCTGACTTTTAGTGTAGTTTTATACAGCTGTTCTGGTAGTAGCAAATAGAGGCATGCTTGTTTTGACTTAAAACTAATACATTTTATTTTGTTAATAGAGTATAAACCCAGTGAATATTTTAGCTTTGTTTATTTATAACTTTCTAGCACTCTTTTCCAACCCCCCTCCCCAAATGAAGTAATAAAAATATAAACATCTATTAAAACGTATTTTAAAAGAAGCAAGAGAACAGCATAGAAAACATTCAGACACTGAGATCACCAAGAGAAGACTGTCTAAAAAGCACTTTTGATTCTGTATTGATTATTTATAACTTTAATTTTAGTACATTCTACTTGTATTGTTGTCAATTACAGCTTAATTGACAGCAGAAAAGCCATTTGGTTTTGTGGCCACCGTACGCCAATTTTTCAATTATAAATTCCTATTAGGTTGTTCTTACCATATGAGTTAACTGCTTAATTTATAATGTTTAACATATAACTTGCATCACTATTTAACAAACTAACAGAATTTACCAGTACAGTGCTCTTGCATAACACAGTGCCAAAACAATAAATTAAAGCCAAAGATCATATTTCTTATTTCTCTTTTGCTATCTTCCAGTATACCGTATGTGCCGGCGTATAAGACGACTTTTTACCCCTTAAAAAACTCCTCAAAAGTCAGGGGTCGTCTTATACGCCGGGTACTAAAACTTCCGAGCGGGGGGGGGGGGCTCAAAAACGGCCGCGGCGGCATCCCTGCTGTTCTCCGGCCAAGCGGCCGAAGGAGCCCTGGAGCGCCGCCGCCGCCCTGCATTTCAGTCTTTTCGGTCTTGCCCTGCAGCCTGCTGGGAAGGCTGCGACGCATGGGAGGGAAGGAGCTGCTATTGCCGTTCCGGCGTGTTTCCCCGGTCACTGGCTGCACCGGGGAGCCCGCGTCCTTGTCAACATTGCAGACGCTGCACACACGGAAGGCACCACGGAGCAGAGGCGCCTGGGAAGTGAGGCAAGTGGCGGTATTGGGGGAAGGCTCCTGCCCGCGTCTCCCGCCCACCTGCCCGCCTCTTGCCTTAGCATTTAAAAGAATGAGAGGCGGGCGGGCGGGAGACGCGGGCAGGAGCCTTGTTTCCTGTACAGAATACAGTGTAGAATTTCACCTGAATATGTTGAGCCAATCAAATACATATTTTATTGTTACTATATTTTATACTGACTTTTGTGGTAAAACTTTCTATATCAGTGAGACTAAAATTCCACACAAAGCTGTGACAGTTCCACAATTAGGGATTCGGATAAGATCTGTATAAAGACTTTGCCAGCATACTTTCAGTCCAGTATCTCAGACTTCTAAAAATGATATAGATCAGGGGTCACCAACCTTTCGGACCTCAGGGACCACTAAATTCATAATTTTAAATCGCATGGACCACTAATATGAATTTTTTAAAAAGATAAATAGTATTTAGTGCAATATAAAAAATGCAAATAATTTTTCTGCGGACCACCAAAATTTTCTCACGGACCACCAGTGATCCATGGACCACCAGTTGGTGACCGCTGATATAGATAGCTCTGAACTTACAGTGCCAAGAAAGGATTTCTTCCTTATTACTCTGTTAGCTATTTATCTATCCATTGACAGTAATTTTGTCATAGAAATTTATTTTAAAGACTAGTTTAAATATATGTCTTTTCAAAACCATATATATATTAGTAAATATAGAAGGTTAGTTGAGATTCTTGTTTCACATCCAGTTTATGCAAGTTTTATTTTCATATCTTCCTGAAAGAATTAAGACGTATCTATCTTGAATTATTTCTATTTTCTTTAAAGATTTATTGTTAACAGGTAAGGGAGAAGTATGTTAAGTACATGAAATTACAGAATAATAAAATTTCTAGCTGAAAATATGGATACTGTGAACAGCAATTATCAAATTGGCTGTAAAATTTTCTTTATGTATCAAAGAAATGCTGATAAAATCCTGGGAAGAATAAAACACAAATATAAGGTGTTTCTATTAGCTTATCTTAAACTGAAATGAATTTTTATTGCTTTAATGTTTTCCTTCCTATCTAGCATCTTTTGCAAGTAATTGAATCTTTCACAACCAACTTGTTTCTAATATCTCTAGAATATCTCAAACAGTGAATACCTGAGCCTTCCCAATATATTTGAACAGAAAAGGGCATGCTTTATATCCTGAATGTACTGATTATTTCAGTGTTTAAACCCAAGCAGTGAATTGCAATTAAATTGAATGAGATTTCAGTGTGCAGTGTTCTGCCATCATTATTTGTGCTAGTGTAAGATTTGTCTTCTCTTTCCTGCTTTCTTTGTGCTTCGCCATTGTTTTCATTGAGGCTCCCGACTGAATATGAGAGGAATGGGAGATATGAGGGCTCAAGGTGAGGGAAACAACGTTTTTTGCTTAAAATTTTAACTTAGATTAGTATGTCTCATTCTCCCCTCCTTCAAAATATGTAAGGGTGTTTGGTGGTGTTGGTGGCGGTGACTTAAGTATCTGAAACCCAAAATGCCTCCTATCTGCAAAACTGTGATTAAGTCATTCAAAGTACATGAGTCTGATTTCTCATGCAGGTCTAGACCTACTTCCACATCCTTAGAAAGAATCCATGATCTTAGCTGCAGTCTAATAAATCAGCTCTGAGAGATCCAGCAGGTAGTTTGCTGCTAAAGAATGCTCTCTGTTTAGCTTCAGATTGTCCCAAAAGGAAGCTGCTTTCATTGCCAGATAAAGAAGGAGCTACATGCTGAAATTGCCAGTTCAGATCCTAGGATGGGAAAACATCCTGCCATAGAAGCGGTTTCATGTGACTAGGACTTAATCACAGAAATGTCTGAAACAAGGGCTTTGAATGATGAGCTAATATTTTTTTACATAAATTCATAGATTTTATTGGCCTAAAAAACCCCAACCACCACCACCTCTAGGATCCTGTTAGAACATACCACATGCTGAGAAATTAAATGAAATGTAGTTGTTTTCTTGAATGACACAGTGTTATCTCCGAAGCATTTGGTGCAATTCTGATTCCATGCACAAAACAGTACTAGATAACTTTATTTTGTAGAATTTAGGTGATTAATGCTTTTCAGAAGGGCATTGCAATTTTTCACAGGATCAAGAAGCAGAAGAGTATGAACTTCTAAAAATTCCTGTGACCTCATTTTCTCTTAGCTTATCCAGAAAGAGTAAGGGAATTAGGTTGGGAAAGGAATGAGGCCATTTGTCATATAGAACCAAATGTATTTTTACCCAGAAGACTGTAGTCCAATAAACAAAAATCTTAACAGCTGCTGGTGTAATTGAACCAGATCACAGTTTATAATTTTAGTTCTAATCTACCTATATATACAGTATAACAGCGTTGGAATATGTATGCTAATTTTGCTGTTTTTCTGGAGCAAAACATAAATGGCAGTTTTGGCCCATACAAATTATGAGTGATAATTTATAAAATAATATGATGAACCTGTATTAACATAAAACATGAAAAATTATAATCTGTTTTTTTTAAAGAAAATAGAAAATTTTAAAGTCTGAAGTCATCATCTAGCAATTATAAACTTTAAGGAGTCTTTTCTAATAGGTTCAAAGTGCAGCACCAATTTATTGTGCTCTCCCTAAAGAGTCTTAGTAGTGTAAGTTGTTCCTTAAAAACCCCAATTCCCAATGTTGTATATTTCCTTTAGTATACTCTATAAAATTTAGCATAGGCAAGCCTATTTGTTTGGTATTCTGTGAGGATAGGAATATGACCAAAAAGGGAAAAAGATTTGGAGCAGAGAAGTTGCAGCAAAGTAATATGCAATACTATAGTCACACTTCCATTTGCAGCCCCCACCGCATCCCCATAACATCTGCTTTCGGGAGGAAGTAACTGTGGCCTTTTCTAGCTTTAGCTTTATAGGGCTGTGTCTAATTCATGTATTGCTGAACACTAACCTAAGCTTTTTAATACCGATGGAAGAATGTTTTTAATAATGCATGCCTCAAAAGACAATAGCTTTTTACTAACAGCAATTTCCAGGTTCATCCGTGAATACTGAAACTTGATTTCATTTCAGTCGTAACGTGACTGTTGATCAGAAGGATGACAGCAAGGAAGCCAAACCCCGTTCACTGCGATTTACTTGGAGCATGAAAACTACCAGTTCAATGGATCCTAATGATATGATGAGGGAAATTCGCAAGGTCCTGGATGCCAATAATTGTGACTATGAACAGAGGGAACGTTTCTTGCTTTTCTGTGTCCATGGGGATGGCCATGCAGAAAACCTCGTGCAATGGGAGATGGAGGTGTGTAAGCTACCCAGACTGTCCCTGAACGGAGTTCGCTTTAAACGGATATCGGGAACATCTATAGCTTTTAAAAACATTGCTTCCAAAATTGCCAATGAATTGAAGCTGTAATGAGAAGAGCAATTGAGTTTGTAAATTAAGTAGCAAATTCAAGTGTTTTTGTTTTGTTTCTGAGGACACCAATGGTCATGTATAGAATACTTAGGGCAATAACTTCTGCATCTTCTGGATCGTGATATTAAAACAAAACAGTTCAGACAAGCTGCTGAGCTGGGAGGGAAGTTGGACTTTTTTTATAAGTGCACTACAGCATTAAAGTTGCCTATGTAAAATATTCCCTTCTGCTTTATTTCCATTGCTTTGAGTCTTGACAAACAATCTAAAACACACCATGTATACATTTGGATATTCCTCCTGTTGTGTGGATGTGTGAATGTACAGTATGTGTGTATAATTATAATATAAAAGTATTATATGTAAACAATTCATTTATAGCATCAGAACTGTACCAGTACCTCTTCCGGGTTAATTTTGGTGCTAAAATTGAAATGGCCAAGGTGAAAGCCCTTAAGAATACTAAATAATCGGTAAACACAAGTTTCACAGTTCACTGTTGTGTTTAAGATTATGAAGGTTTGGGTTTATGGGTGTGAACATTATTCCTGTGTTTTTTAAAATTAATTTTCATGACATGATTTAAATTTCCAACCCAAATCATTATTTCTTTTCTTTTGCCTATTTATTATTATTTAAGTCTGAAATCAATTTAAATTACTTAATTATGATAATGAAAATTGTGGGGGAAATGCTTCAAGGTTACATGTTTTTTCCTTTGCTAAGCTGGTTGAGCATTTTATCCTCACCTTTTTTTTTCTAGTACACATTATAATTTTTAAATTTTTACTTGAAAAGTTTGTTTTCAACTCCCATTCATTTCAGTGGAGCTGGTGCAAGGAAAACTTGTTGCTAATGAAATACTGTAGAAACAACCTGAACAATTGATATACATTTTGCATTTAGGCTACCTTATAATAATGTATTTTGAAGTAAAAAAAACATATATTCAGACATTTCTAGTGTGAAAGAAATTCCTATGGCAAAATAACTGGGCCAGATCAGCAAAAAATGATTAAGAGAGAGAATTCTTGAATTCCAGTAATTTAACGTTCTTGTACGTATTGTACAATGACTGATAATATTAATCATAATCAAAACACTATCAGCATAGTTTATAAACATGAAAAAGTATGACCTGTCCAGTCAGGATTTATGTTTTATTTGGTCTTTCCCAATTGTTTGCTGTCCAAATTTTAAAATTGGTTATGCAGGCTGGGAATTATGGGAATGGTAAAAAAAAATAGGGAGATTAGAGGATTGAGGAAAGCTATTCTAAGTCAATCTCACGTGTTTCAATTTTGTCAGAGGCTTAAACTTCCTTAAAGCCTTGTTGCTGGTCCAGTCTTCCTTTATCATCAATTGCATCTCTATAGCAAATTCTGCCCTTAGAGACAAAAAGCTGTTGAAAACAGGGTGGGTGGATGGAGAGGATTGCCTGCCAGTGACATGATATCTCATAATTTCCATTTGGAAATGCTTCTGTAAATCTAAACAGGTTTATATGCTTTCTTGCACAGCTTCATATTTAAAAATATTTTAGTCACAATGCACTGGAGTTTAGAAGGGGGTTGTAAATGACTTAAATCTTTGTTGTTATGCTGGGTACATAAATCCAATCCCTGGATCTTTATCCAAACTTCTATTTTCTAAGCTTGTGACAAAGCTTCAGACATTCAGTGTAATTATGACTAAACACTTTTTAAGGCGGCTTGCTGATCCTGCATTGCAGGTGATACTAAGCAATTTTAGAGTGTACTCTACATGAATTGGCTGTAACTATCTGCCTTTTTCAAACTGCTATCTCCTCTGCTGGTCCTTACTAAATTGGGTATGATTTGTCTAAATCAAATCATAGGATGATATAATTTTTCTGCTGCCTGAATCAATGCCTTTTGATTCAAATTTGATAGGAGCTTAAATTATCATGTATTAGATATATGGTCTGGCAAAAAAAACTTCATTTAAAATGTAGTGAATTGAATTATAATATTTCATTTGGAGGCACCCAACTAAAATTCAATCCAGAATGGTAATACAGAATATTGAATGTTCCAGACATTTTTCATCTATGTGTAATTCTCCCTTGAAACTTTGTAAAGATGTTATATTAATCCTGCATTGCTGTAGTATAGCACAAAGTGACTGACTTGTTTTTTTTTAAGAAAAGGACAGTATTCTGTATAGAGATATAATTATAACAATTGTTCAACAGTGGCTGCAGCAAGTACTGATTCTCCATTCTGTCAAAGCAATAAATAACATTTCAGGGCAATTATTTAAAACTTCAGGTGAGTATCCATCTGTCCTGTTATCTTTCCTGTTTAAATCTTTTTAAGCTAATTAAAATTTTTAATGCATAAAAATTGCCCGTTTTTATATTGTTCTGAAGAGAGCCAGGCAAAAAGTGAGAAGTAAACAAGGATGCTTCAAGATGATAATATATATTCTTTAGAGTCTGCAGACTTGCTGAATGAGATTTTACCATGTTCATAATTTCTGTGCTGAAAGGTATTCTGCAATACAAACCTTCCGGTGATGCTATAGGTTTTCTAATAAATTTGTCACCTGCCATAACTTTTTTCTATTTGTCAGTAACCTATATTGTACTCATCTTAATTTTGAATTCATTCAAAGGTTTAGAATTTTAAAGCACCTAATTAACTAAAGATTCCATTGTCTACTTCATAATTCACCCAATGTACCAGCTACTGTTTATTCTACCAGGGGATTAGAATTGGGATGCTTGTCTTAGCAGTATGATGGAGTCATCTTATATACATAGACATTGGAAAGGAAAATAGCTTCTGCCTATTGTGACAGCATTTTTGCTACTCATTCTTAAGAGGCAGCTTTTTTGGAAATGCTATTATTGCCAGAAAAACTCAAAATCTTGCGTACGCCACCACTGTACTTTCTTTTTCTGGGCTTCCTGTTTCCAATTGAATCCTAAGTGTAGTACAAATGTTAATAATGTCATTTCCAATTTGCTCTTTGAATATGTGTTCATTGCCTATGTTTAGTTGATCCAGTACCTGATACTGCTTGGGATATATAATTTTGGGAAGAATGAGATAATAGTGTTTGAAACAAATAATTACACTAAGCCAAACATTTCTTAACACTATTTCTGCTTTAACTTTATACTGTAGCTATATAAAAGTATTGTTTCCTATAAAAGTATGAAAAGCTCTGAGGTATTCAGTCAAGAAACTTACCTAGTTTAGTTTCCCACAGTGGTCAATCAGTTGTATAAATCTCAGTGGCAGGTATAAAAACAACAAATGTTGATCACTATCTATTACCGGTAAGTGCTGGCATTCTGAAGCGCTGCCTTTCTCAATTTAGTTTTTATCAGATGCTAAGACTATTAGAATATTCTGAACAGTATATTGAATATGACAATATACTTGTTTTTTTAATGCAATTATAGCACTAGAATGCAGAAATGAATGCAAAAACCCAGTATCTTCCAGAATTTAAATACCTATCTCCTAGTGTTAAGGCTAATTAAGGCTTATACAAAAAGTCCAAAACACCTGAATACTGCAAGTTGTCCCTAAGTATCATAATGCTTAAGTGAAAAAGATTTTTCTTATAAATTCTGCATCTTACAGTTCTAGGTTTCTTGTTCAAAGTCAGTTTTGGATTTTACCTTTTAAATAGGTGTCCTTCAATGATTTGGTTACATCACTACTCATTTCCAAAGTCATGTGGAAGCTGGATGGGTCCATTTACATGTAGAACTACGGTAGCATAGTCAGTGATTCAGGTCTCAACACATGAATTAGGAAATTTTACATTTATGTTGTAGCATCTACTTAATTACTCAGTCTACATGTTCCTTAGACATTGCTTTCTTGGCAGAAGCTACTCCAATTCCTTTTGAGCAGGTCTTGTGTATTGTACCAATAAAAGAGAATATTAGTAGCTCAGGGTTGAACTATGGAGTCCTTGGCACTCTCTGAGTTTGTTCGTTTGCTAGTAGACATTTCATGGACTATTACTAGCACTGATAATAGCTAGTCTGGTAATGAAACATCTCAAGCAAACAACCAAGCTCAGCAAGCATTAAGGATTCCACTCATATATTGTGTTTTTCCAGCAACTTATGTAGAACAGGCTGGAATACTTTAAGGACAAGATATTTTTCAAAAGATGTATCTTTTTATAATGTATGTATGCAGATCTCTTGTGTCTATGAATAACAGTAAACCCTATGCACCTTGATTTAAAAATAAATGTTATTAAATTCAGGATAAATAGGGTAAATTGATTGAAAGGGCAAGAATAAGTCCTTAAAATCCCAACTATTAACCTGGTGGCAGGCAGAGAATGCTCCCAAAAAAGATATTGAAGACTTTTGAAAATGAATGGTATAATTAGTCTGTTCATGTGAGCTTTTTAAGAAGTCTATGCATTTGGAAAGATGACAGAGGGATTGTTTTTAAGAGTTCTTGTAACATATATAAAGTAATATAGTTACTCTGGATTTTATACCTAACTGAGCAGCAAAGCTAGATCCACAAAATTGTAATGACCTTGGTGGCCACACGATGTCTCTCAGGTGCAGAAATAGAAAAGAAAACATATACATTCTGGTGGTTATCATCAATAGATAGATCTGCTGAAAAATGAATGATAAAATTATAATAAATAACAGATGCGCGGTTAATTTGGTTTGTTGGCAGATCTGTTAGTTTATTTTTAAGACTTGGGCTTTTTTTCAGAAGAGCTCTTAAGGCAGCATGCAAATAAAAACAGAAAAATAAAACACTCAAAAGAAAAGCCTAGTTTTATATTTAAAATTAAATATAAAATCCTTAAGTATTAATACAGTGGTTCCCAAACTTTTTCAGTCCACCTTGGTGCTACAAACTCATCCTCAGTGACCCCCACTCCCACCCCCTTCAGGTGGGCGTGGCTTGGTGGTCAGGTGACCGGGTGGGCATGGCCAACTTGTAAAATGTGATGAAATTCACTTAACAATGCTCTTGCTTAGCAACCAAAATTTTGGGCTCAATTATGGTCATAAGTCTTTCTTTCTTTCTTTCTTTCTTTCTTTCTTTCTTTCTTTCTTTCTTTCTTTCTTTCTTTCTTTCTTTTACCCTCCTTTCCCCCTTCTTTCTTTTTCTTCCTTCCTTCCTTCCTTCCTTCCTTCCTTCCTTCCTTCCTTCCTACCATATTTCTTTCTTTTTCTTTCTTTCTTTCTTTCTTTCTTTCTGTCCTTTCTTCCTCCCTCCCTCCCTCTCTCTCTCTTTCTTTTTTCTTTCTTCTCCCCCCCCCCCCACTCTCCTGTAGTAGAAAGCAACCTCTCCCAAGGCAAATATCTTGTGACAGCAGCTATGAAATGCTCCTAAAATTCCAAATTACTCACCAACTCCCAAGACGGGGGATTCCTGACATAGACTTTATGGCTTATAAAACGGTTCCATGTGTGCAGGTATATCTGGATGAGAGAAAGTGAGGGTGTCCCAGAATGTGTGAATGCACATGAGAAACATCCATTCCTTTTCCAATCTTCTTCCTTTCTCTTTCTCTCTTCTCGGCGGTGGGAGAAGGAAGAAAGTGCTCTTTCGGCGGTGGGAGAAAGAAGAAAGGCGCTCGGCTTACTTTCCAAGTGAGGCTTGGAGACCGTCCAGCACGTCCATCCGCCAGCTCTCCAGGCAGCGCCACTTTCTCCCTGCCTTGCCAAGGCCCCCGGTGGCCCAGAGGCCGACGGACCCCTGAGGCTGGCGGAGCTCCGTAGGTGCGCACCCCGATGCTTCCCGGCCTGCGAAGATCCCGGCGAGAGGAGTGATGGCGGCAGCAACTGTGCTCCGGCCCGGCAGCGGCGCGTCTCCTGTCATGTGCTGTCCCGGAACACGGTCTCCGGGCTGGCGGGGGCCTTGCCGGGGCAGGGAGAAAGTGGCGCTGCCTGAAGAGCCGGTGGATGGGCATGCCGGGCGGTCTCTGAGCCTCGCCAGGAAGGTAAGCTGAGCGACGGCCGGGCCCACGCGTTCCCGCCCACCTCTCGCTCCGGCTGTCTTTCAGGAAGTTCGCGGGCAGGGCGGAGCTGCCAGTGCAGCAGCGCCCGGAGAGGAAGGGTGGGCGGGGAGGCACGGCCAATTGTCTCATTCACGGCGCCGTAGGATGGATGGCCTGGAAGAAACGTGGTTGAGCATGGCCGGGGCAGCGCAGCCTATTGTGCCTTCTCTTGACCCACTCTCCATCCCAGAGGGCTGCGCATCCAACACGCCAATCCTCCGTACAAACCACCCGCCTCATTTCTGCAAAGGCAGAGTCCTGCAGAGCGATCTAAACTGGTGAAGGGGATGCTGTAGAAAAGGCCACCTTCCACCCGTGCCTCCCATGCTGGCTCCGCGGGACTTGGGGCTCCGCGGGCTGAGTTCCCAGAGTGGCACCGGTGGTCGGACAGGCCGATCCGCAAAGAGAGCGGGCAGGTGGCCGGGTGAGAAGCCAGTGGGCTGCTTCGGAGCCTCAAGCACCGTGGAGCCGGCACGGGTGGAAGGCGGCCTTTTCTGTAGCATCCCCCTCCCCTCTTTGGATCGCCCTGCAAGGGGCGGTGCTCTGCCTTTGCAGAAACAGGGCGGGTGCATGTGCAGCAGCCCCGGAACTTTCCGCCGCCCCTCTCAGCGTCTGCATTTTCACCAAGGGCTGCACGCCCACCCACTGGCTGGGCCGGGCTGGAGGTCGACCTCGGAAGGCAAGCGGGCGTGGGGGACCGCCGGGATGGCCGTGTGGAAGGCCATCAAGCATGGCAGGGGAAGGGAGTAGGCTGCTACCTCCCTTCCCCGCCGCCCAAACATACTTTCCTGCCTTCCACATGGCCTCTTAGCGTCCCCCTGCCGCCCCCTTGCCTCTTAGCGTCCCTGTGTCCCCCCCTTGCCTCTTAGCACCCCCCTAAGTCATCCCACCCACCCCCAGGGGGCGGTACCATCCACTTTGGGAACCACTGAATTAATAAGTCGCCCTGCTGTATTTCAATACAACTCAGAAGGAATGTCATTACCAAGAAAACCTGAAGGTCATATCTACAAGCAGCAGAACCTTCCGAATAGATGTCAACCCACGTATTGGTTAATAGTAAGATCACTTCCCTTTTAATTACTTGGAGGCTAAAACCTTGAAGGCTTTATAAATTTGACATGACCCCTGTAGCTCAGTAGAATCTAAAAACTTTAGGGCTGACACTCTGCAGTTGCATTTATGGGAACTGTAGCAATAGCAATAGCACTTAGACTTATATACCAATTCATAGTGCTTTACAGCCCTCTCTAAGCGGTTTACAGAGTTCAGCATATTGCCCCCAACAATCTGGGTCCTCATTTTACCCACCTCGGAAGGATGGAAGGCTGAGTCAACCTTGAGCCTGGTGAGATTTGAACAGCTGAACTGCTGAACTAGCAATCCACTGAAGGTTGCAGTGCTGCTTTTAACCACTGCGCCACCTCGGCTCCAGTATACTCATAGTCCAGTATATCTGGAAGATGTCAGCTTGTGGAAAGCCATTTCTACAATGTTTCAAGAACTCAGCAAAAGTAAATATGCTTAGTCTCAGCAAGGCATCTTCTAAATTCCAGTCTGGTGTTAGCCTTTGCAAGTGTCTCTACTATTAGGACTTAGGAAATGTAATTGCACAGGAAGTCAAGATAACTACCCACAGACACAAAAAAACGTCAAGTGAGGGTTACAGGAAAGACAGGCTTGATACTAAAACCACAGAGTCTGCCTTTAGTCACTTTCTTAAAATGGAAGGCAGGAAGTGGAGCCTTACAAACAAAAAGTTGCAGTGTATCTCCTTAACAGCTATGTAATTATGTGAAGGTGTGACTGTGAAAAGACTATAACACAAGAAAAAAAGCAGCTTCAAATTTTTGCTCTGCATGTGAATTTGTTTATTTAAAACATTTATATAAGTTCCCCATCTAAGTTCAAATTCTGGGTAGGTCCTAATCATTTAAGACAACATCAATAAAAATAACATAACATAAATCTATTAAAGCCATAAACATGAATAACTTGACACCAAAATTAAACTTTCAACATTCTTATGAAATCTCTGATCCACTTCACCATATTCTAGTGCAGGGGTGTCAAATTCACGTCACAGTGGTGTCACATGATGTATTGGGACTTTTCCCCCTTTGCTAAACGGGGCGTGGGCAGCGCATGACACATCCAGCCCGTGGGCCGGGAGTTTGACAGCCCTGTTCTAGTGATTGGACGAAAAAGCCAGGTCTTAAAAGTGCTTTTTAAAAGGCTAAAAAGATGGAGACCTGCTGGACTTCATCAAGGGGAAGGGTGTTCCACAGGCCCAGGCTGCCACAGAAAAGGCCTGCTTTATAGATCTCATGATGTGGCAATGTTTAAGGACTAGGAGCATGCCCATTCTTTCTGATCTGACAGGAAGGGTAGATGTGCCTAGGGAGAGGCAGTGATGGTGATGAAGATGAGAGAAATTGGGGATTTATAATTGCAGTCAGTCTCTATGCAAGTAATTACAGCTCACTTTGGCTAAGAGGACATCTAAGGAGCATTTCCTTTGCTACCGTGGGGGGAGGAAGGGACAACTGGCTTTTATTGGGAATTAAAACTGATCTCAGCATTGCTGCTGCCTAATAAGTTTAACAATGGATTCTATTGCAAGTCTCTGTAATTAACTCTTGTTTATAGCGTAGTCATCCAATCTGCCACTGAATATAATGCTCCACTGGCCTGCCTTCTGTTCTCTCCACCTGTCTTTCACTGTTGCAATGAAAGCAATCATTAGGATTGCAAGATTGTTTTACTCCTGCCATTGCAGTCCCAGCCCACAAATTGCAATGGGGGGGGGGAGAATCTAATTCCTCCAAACATATTATAAACCATTGAAGGCTGGACTGTTATATTTAGTGTATTGCCAAATAACCACTATTTGTTTCCTAATTTCCATTATCAGAGTTATTTTTAACATGGCTCATGCTGTGATGGAATCTCCCTCTAGAGTAGGGGGAGGAGTGAAAAGACGGTGAGCTTGGACAGAATTTAATTTTTCTTCATCTTGGCAAAATCAGGTAATACTGATGTAGGGAGACAATTGATCTTTAACCATTAAAACCAGTACCTTAAGACAGCAAATTGTTAACAACCAAAATGTATATTTTAACCCTTAAGAGCTTAGCTGCTTTATTTTAAACTAACCCAATTTGGTGTAGTGGTTAAGATACTGGCCTAGAAGTCAAGAGAGGCCTTAGGCATGGAAGCTGGCTGTGTGACCTGGTTCAGTCAGTCAGTCTGTCTCAGCCCAACTCACCTGACAGAGTTGTTATTGGAGGGAAAATAGGAGGCAGAAGGACCAATGTTGCTTTTGTGATGTCCACCTGGGGATCTAGGACCACAAAGGAGCACAAAAGATTCTTGGGGACCAATCTGAGTATCAACCTGTTCAGCTTTTTAATGACTCTCTAAACCAGGGGTGTCAAACTCGAGGCCCGGGGGGGGGCGGATCTGGCCTGGGGAGTGCTTAGATCTGGCCTGTGGGGTCACCCTGGAAACAGCAAAGGACCAGCCTGTGGTGCCTCTGCCAGTGAAAACAGATCTCGGGAGGGCTGTGTGAGGCCCTCCCAAGCTCCATTTTCGCTTGCAAAAGGTTGCAGGAGGCCATCGCAGCCGAAAATGGAGCTCGGGAGCCAGTTTTTGCTGGCAGAGCGATCGGGCCACCACAGGTGCTCCTGACACCAGTGATGTTGAGCTGGCCATGCCCACCCTGGCCACGCCCATCCCAGCCCCCCAAGGTCAAATACAACCCTAATGTGGCCCTCAATGGAATCGAGTTTGACACCCCTGCTCTAAACAGTTCACAACTAAGAATGTGCAAACAGCAGGAAGAGATTCCCAAGAGTAAAACTCTCAATAAGAGAAATGGCATTTGATAATTTAATTTAATTTAATGTATTTAATTTAAGCTCCCCTAGTCCCAACTCTGATTGCAAAGTAATAAAGATAAGACTGCAGGGGGGGGGGCAACTCGGGGCCAGCTAAGCACTATGGGATGTAGCATTTGTCCCTTTGCAAACAAAAGAATTGTCTGAAATGGGTCTTATTTGTCTAGTTCCCATAGAAACAAAAGCTGCACCCTTTGGCTTCTCTGTTTCTTGCAGATGATTAAAAAGTAAAAAATCTAGCTCTTTTTTACTCACATGTTCCTGACAGCTATGAGTCAGTCAAATGAGAATTAGTTGGCATTCCCACTGCATCTGCTTCATACTATTCCTGCTATGCAGTTGATGAAAAGATGCAGCCACACAATTGGGTGTGTGCCTCGAAATATCTGTTTTCTATTATGAAGCTAGTCAGCTACCAGCTAAGGCCACATCTGATCAGACAGCAGAACTGAAAGTTATAGATGGGAAGCAAGGACAAGTTTGGGCTGGTTCGCTGGAAAAGAAATGCATGACCACAGCAGGGCTGTAACGCCTGGTTCAGAAAGCAGAGGCGGATTTGCTGAAATGAGGCTAGCAAAGAAAATACACCCAAATGGAATTATTTTCTGTTGTATGAGAACAATTTGGAGAAAAGGACATCCACAAAAGACGTTCTGACCTGGGTCCCCCAGCAAGTGCAGGTACCAATAAAGTCTGTCTGTTCTACAGCTACTGTTACAGACAGCCTTCCAATGGTGTCAGTAAAGCTCTACTCCCAATTTTCCCTGAAGGCAGTCATCCATGGTCAGGGCAACCCAGTCCCACAAACTAGGTCCAACAATCACCAGCGCCGATTCACAAAGCAAGGAGGAAGTCGGAAGTCCACAAACAAGGTTCAGAGTTCACAAAGCAAGGTCCAAAGTCCACAAGGCTGAAACACAATCTGAAGTCCATGAAGCAGGGTTTACGAGAGCCAGAGAAGTGTTTGCCAAAGCCAATGGCTGTTCCCAACAAATGCACCTTACCATAGCATCTGGCTAAATCACCCCCAGCCAATCCTTGTGAGGAGGGGCGAGGTTTTCTCCTTACCTGATAGATCAGGGGTCTCCAACCTTGGCAACTTTAAGACTTGTGGACTTCAACTCCCAGAATTCCTCAGCCAGCAAAGCTGGCTGAGGAATTCTGAGAGTTGAAGTCCACAAGTCTTAAAGTTGCCAAGGTTGGAGACCCCTGAGATAGCTGTTAATGTTTGCAACCCTCACACATTTTTGCTCCATCTAAAACCTAGGGAGGCATGAGAAGGCTTTCTGTCAAGGCTTTTCCTGAGCATCTTCCTGACTTTTCCCATGGAATTTTACAGGGAATCCAGAGGATGTGCTTCAACAGCTGAGTTCAGACCAGAGATTTAACCAAAACCATGCAGAGCTCTGATTTGGCCTTTACTGCCCCTGCCTCATTTACTATCAATCTGGTAATATGGGGAAATAGACCTAAATAAATGAGCATCTCTACTTGTTGACAAGAAAAGAAACACCCAATTCATCTTTGTTTAATACAATGCAGCTCATGCTAATGACCTTGATGAATGATCCGTTCCCATTGTGAGGCCTTGTGTTTTGGAGATTAATTTGGTCTCTTTCTGTAAACTGTGTGAACAGTTCTCAGTTCTACAAATCATTTTGGCATATAAATTACTTCCACCTAGGGAGCCTGTATGGTTTTTTGAGTTCCCATTAATTTTAATTTACTTGTGATTAATTTTACAAGTGAACTAAAACATTATTCAATTCAATGTAGTAAAAAGGGCAAAAACAATGGGGTTTTGGGGGGGGCGTAGCAAGGAGACTCTTTGAGTAGTGTATGCTGAATATCCCATATCTCAGAAATACAGTAATGAAATTAAGATTTGTGTATGTTCTGAAACTATAAGCTAGGCAAAATTATATTTTCATTCCAAATTAAACTGATTTACAGGTTATGTTTCTTGTGGAAAAAGAAATGATCTTCAGAGATTAATATTTGTTGCTTAATATTTGTTTCTTGAATATATCTGTATTTTCTATTCCTAGAGTTAGTCCATTCCTTCATTTTTAGTGATCCCTACATTCTGTTCCATAATTAATTGTTCATAATTCTTACTGCCTTCTGAAGTTCAATTATTTTTATATAATAGTTTTATTAAACAGTTGTACAGAGAAAATTAATACAAGGTATAACAAAGAAAAAAAAAGGAAAAGTCCAAGGAGAGGAGAGGAGAGAAGAGGAAGATCTTCCTCTTCATTCCAGCAAGTATAAACAACTTTAAACTGATCACCATATCTTAAAATACAACAGTCTTTTCATTCCATATCTCACCACATTGTTTATAAATCTTTAAAACCTCCTCAATCCTAATCAGCAAAGATCCATTAAAGGTTACCAAAAATAACTTATCTTAAAAACTTGATCTTGTAAACACACTTGACTTTTACATTTGTATCTCCTTTTCTGTGATTATGCATATCTCCTTTTCTATCATTAAACAAGTCTTCCAAACATGATATTTCAACTCTAATCAGTAAAAATCCAATAAGTGTTTACGGAACAACATAACTCTTTTAACCCTAATTAGATAAATTTAAAATACAAAAAAAACCACACTCTTTTGTAAATCCAATTTAGAAAAGTTATCCAAGACACTCTTCTAGTTCATTATTTATATGTTCTTTTTAGTTACCAAATACTTCACTGGTTTCATTTCATCTTTTTCCACATCCTCCTTGTAGGCAGTCATTTTTAAACCCATATTTGAATTAACTTCAGTCTTGTCCAGTAATACTTGTTCCTCTTCCATAGCAGTATCAATAATGGCAGAGACCTTTAAAACTAACTTCTGAGCCCATTGTTCACAAATATCTCTCAATTATCCATTGTTAAAAGATTTTGCTCCATTCTGCATTATCAGCTCACATTTCAGTGTTCTCCCCCTCTAATTATAATCTTCATTTGCTTCTGAAGCATGTTGTCTTTCCTCTGAATGCAAAAACATGAGTAATTCATGTTTTTAAAATCTTATATTTAATTTCAGAATCTTATTACATTCAATTTGGATCTTTAGTCTGTTTATAACTTTATGAAATCAATGCTCTAGTTACTCTTTTACTGTCAATTAAAAAAAAACTTAAACTTGTAGTTAAAATTTATTTCACAAAGGACGGATGGAAACTCACCCAGTGCCATAAAGCTTACCATTGCTGAAGGTCTCATTATTTAAAGAGCAATAAAAAAATTAATTCCAAAGTGATTAAGGAATAAGGATTGGCTGAACCTCATGTTCTTAAATATTACATTTTTTGCCTATGAGCTTCAAATGAGGACATGGTGAACTGAAGATGTTCCTAAAAAAGTAGAGAGGACATTTCAGTTGAAATTGCTGGTCAGAGAAAAGAGAGATTATGAGATTACCCACATGTACTGCAGTGAGTGATTCCTTGTTAATAAATGGCATGGTTAATAAATGTTTTTGCAATTTGTAAGTTGAGCAGCTGGGGAATTGGAGATTCCATCAAAACTCAACTCGCTTCTTCGGGAAAATTAATATACATATTTGTTTAACAAATAAATATTCATCAAGAGGTAAAGAGAAATCTAAATTGATTCAACGGATTCAGCTCTTAGTAAGGAACACACTTCACTTGCATTAAAACTTATTGTCCATACTAAAGTGTGAGACTTTTTTTGTTCTTAAGAGTTGGCAAATGTAATATTAAAAAACTTGCACAATGTTGTGTCATTATGGACACTTTCAATCTGCCCATGTTTCAGCCCTTCCAGGGAGTCCAGACAGAAAACCAAAATCATGAATATGAATACTACCTTCATTATAAGGTTACAGTAATAGTCTTGCAAGTCTATGTTTCTCCCCTTCTCTGCCTTTATGTTCCAGAGAACTAGGCAGAACCAATTCTAATACTTACTCAGATTATATTCTTGCTTTGGGCTCAGATTTCGTTTTATCAGATTGGCCCCAACCCTGCTGGCTGGGTTTCACTTAAGTCTTGGCTATTTGTCTAGCCATGAAGATCATGAACCTAGTACATTAGCCTACTATTTCTCTTTTTCTTTAATCATATGTTTACAGTTATTTATATTATTTTCCTTTTAAATTCTGTTTGCCACCCAGAGTTGTTTTGATGAGAGGGGCTATATAAATCAATGTTGTGGGAGGTTGACATTCAATACCATTGGATGCCCATGCGGTTTTCCAATGTTGTGCTATTGAATGGCTTGATTCTTGACTACAATCCTGTTGTAGGGTTAAAAACTTAGTGTCTATGGAGATTCTCAGTCATCCAGGTCATGGTTGTCTCCCAAAGGTGCTTTTTCAAGAGGCAACTAGACTTTCTGGTTTTCCTTTGAAGACATTTCACTTTCCATCCAAGAAGCTTCTTCAGCTCTGACTGGATGGTGGGGAATGGAAGGATTTATACTTGCAGACAGCTAGTCATTTCCATTCTTTTAACAGGTCATTAAAGCCACCTAGTGGTTTATCTGTCATCAGGGTCACCTGAGTGGTGCAAATGAAAAAGCACCTTTCAAAAAGCACCTTTGGGATTAAAAACTTAGATTCTTGGTGCAACATAGATGCAGTGTCCCTTATTAGAAATCTTTCTCTGTGAGACAATATTGGGTAAAAGTACTAGAGGAATTAATTAAGTACCTGTCAGAGGCAACTCTTAAGTTCCAGAAACCACTATAGCTTTCAGGAACCACTAAAAGTCAATATCTAGGCATTTTTCTTGATTTGATGCCCAGGTTTTGGTACCTGAGGCACAACTTTCTCTTGGATTAAAATAATGGGCAAAATTCATGATTCCTATATATCTTCTTGATTCGTTCCTAGAACAATATTCATTCCTCCAGTTAGCAGATGTGGAGATCCTGAGATTCCATTGTTGTCCATGTCTGAGTAGTATCATTACATTGATATGTCAGTGAGTGCATCCCTCAAGATGTAGAGCAGATCTATCTAAAGTCATGATTCTATGAAACTTCCATGTTTAGAAGCAGTATCTCATGATACAAGAGGAGGTACCCATTGCCTTTAAGATGGATGGGTGAGCATCTGATGCGGCATTGCAAAAAACCAAATTCTGCTCTTGACATAACTTTTCCCAATCTAGATGCATTCAGTTGTATGGACTTCAATTCTCAGAGTTACCTGCTGGTATGATCATGAAAGAGAATCCTTAAGAGTTGAACTTTACACATCTGGTGGGAACACATGCTGGAAAAGACTGGTATTACTAGGATTATAGAGAGATTTGTAGTAAAAACAATGATCCAGCATTATGTTTTAACGTCTCAAGAACTTACAAACTAGACCATGAGCAGTTGAGGAAGCATGGCAATCCATATAAAATTTGGAGCTAAGCTTCTGTGGGGAAAAAAAACACAGCAAAATAATGAGGAACTGGGTGTCAAAAATGCAAGCCAGATGGAATCTTCTTAAGTGGATCTAGTGTAAGAGATGCAAGGCTTGGACTGGTGCACTTTTTAATTCTTCTTGCATCAGCCATGGGCCTTTACAGCCTCCTTTCTGACCCATTTGAGCAATCCATCCTGTTACGACTCAGAATTTCTTCTAAGAGACACCAAAAGGAGGGTGGGGGATATTCCCAGGATGCTAACCATCAGCAATGATCAATGACATAATTGCACCATCTTTGTTAAAAAGTCAGTCCCTTGGCACTCATTAGACATGAGCAAGAAACAGAAGATAGTTGGAAGAAAAATCCAGCAGCTATAGATATGCTTATGTAATACATCCAGAGTAAGATAGGCAGCAAATACAAATGTAACAAATATATCATTTAGTAAACTGGTTGCACGAGTTTAGGCCTTGTCCCCTTCTCAGCTGACCAAATATGAATATTAAGTTTGTGCAACATTTGAATCTATCTCCAGAAAGTATTTTGGAAGACGCAGGAGTACAAAAAAAAGCATCTGCTTTAAGGAATACAGGCAGGAGCTATTTCTCCTATTCTTCTCCCCTACCTCTATAATGGGACTGGTCACCACTGAGTAAAATATTGGATATACATGGTACCCATCCTGGGGTGGAGAGCAATATAGAAAATAGTTGTTTTTTTAAAAGACCTACCTTTGGTAGCTGCTAGAACAAGAGACAGGCCTTATAGTGAGAAACCTTCAGTTCAGAACCCTTCTATGATGAACATTTTCTGATTGGAAATAGACCAAAACAGCAACTCACACAGAAATACCACAGATGTTTTCATGATCCTAAGATTGTCCCGCAGAATTCTTAAGATATACATGCTGACTAGGAAATTCTAGGAGTTTAAGTCCACACATCTTAAAGCTGTCAGTGTTTTTTTAAAAAAAAAAAAAACAGCTCTATCGCTATAGACATTGGCCCACTCATGGTGGTCAACAGTTGACTTAACGCATAGTCTGTGCTGCTTCTTAGAATCTTCCTGTAGCTCCTGCAGTTGTAAGGCAGTGGTAAGATTGTAGCTTTAGCTACCTTATTCTTCTTTTTTTAACCCAATAACAAAATCAAGATACTTTTCAGGCCAAATGATGTTTTATTTCAGTTTCTCAGTGATATTTCAGCCATCAAAAAAATAAACTCTAACACATGTGGATGGAAGACTTTCTACAATGTTACTAAGTGGGAAAATCTCTTTTTGACTCCATGATTTTGATCAGAGCGTCATCTTATTTTGTGTGTATAATTCATCCAATAAGTTAGGAAGAAGCATGAGGAGCTAGAATATTAAAGTGCTTTTCATTTCTGAGCTGGGATCAGATCATTAATGCACTGGCCCTTTTCAAGGCGTTTCTCCATTTCAATCAGCAGCTTTACTCCATCCACTACCATCTGCACCAGCTCTACTTCAGAGAACCCCAGACGGTCAGCGTTGGAGATATCAAATACTCCCCCCACAGCTGCTGTGTCCACACCACCTAAAACAAACCAAAACAGAAGTTAGGAACCCAAATTAAATGCTCTACGACAGGGGTCTCCAACCTTGGCAACTTTAAGACTTGTGGATTTCAACTCCCAGAGTTCCTCAGCCAGTTTCGCTGACTGAGGAATTCTGCGAGTTGAAATCCACAAGTCTTAAAAGTTGCCAAAGTTGGAGACCCCTGCTCTACGATACAGTGAATATATTGTTAAGTTGGGATCAGAATTCAAATAATTCCGGTATATACACACACTCTTCTTATTCCAGCATGTTTGAACAGCGCTACTTTACAAGCATCCAGTCAGCATGTTTATCTTAAAAATTCTGCAGGATTGTCTTAAGATCACAAAACGAAGATTAAATCCAATTAAATTGCTTATCTGGATGTGCCTCCTTTCAAACAGCTTCTAGTAATGAAAAGCAACCCTAAATTCCAGAAGTGAATTGTGCATGTGAGCTATCAGACACTAAGGGAGTCGTATCATTTGGGCCATGCCTTTGAAATATCTGACTAAGCTGCCTTAGAATAGACCTCGCCTCCACAACAGTGGTCTTGGAAAGTCAGCCTTTATGGTTTTTAAGCAGACTCTACTTGCCAGATAGGGTCATCCCTGCTATGAGGCAGAATGCAACACTATAAATTGAGTCCCATTCCTTTTTCCTGTATTCTCTCAATCTACCACCAGCAGAGCTGTTTCACTCTGCCTGAAGTATTTGGTTCTCCATAGCAGTTCTGAGATCCAGTCCTAAACAGCTGCCCTTCATGCATCACTGGAGTGATTTCTCAGAATGATGGACACCGTGAAAGAACCCACGGAGGCTGCCTGAACATGTCATAGCTACCTCACAACATGGCATACAGCCAGGTTGCCTGGGAGACTGTTTACTTTTGATACCACTGCTTACTTAGGTTGCCCCCGAGATCTGGATGGCTCCTGCTCTACTTTCAATGGGTCTTCAAGCCCTGCCTCTTCTCCCAGGACTTTAGGAAGAGCAGGTGAAACCTCCTGGACTCTTTCTTTCCATTCCAGTCAGGTTCTGTCATCTTGCTATCTCTTATTTTTGTTTTTAACTGTTTTACTGTTTATTTGTAAGCCACCAAGAGTCATTGGGAGTTAACTCTTGACAAACTGGATATATATAGACAGTGATAAACAGATCCTGCTCAAAATGATGCCTAACTAGTGTGAACAGCAATGCTGCTACTGCTATGGAAGGCCAAAAAAATCATCCTCTTGTCTTCAGTGGGGATTCAGCCCCATGGACTCAGAGAGCACATTTCTTTGGGCAACTACATTACCAGATATGTTGGGGCTACAGAATGCCCAGAATTCTTGGCCAACATATCAAAACTCTTCTTGTAAAAATCTGCCTAATGTCTGCTAAGACTTCAAAGTTGAGGGCTGTCGGAATGAGATTCTAGGACAATCTGTGCTTAACTATTAATATCTTGGTTCTGCTGAATAAGTATCAGTCAGATGGCATTTGCCAACTGGAGGGGCAGAAATATTTCTTAAATACAGATAGAGGTATGACATTTTTTCAAAATTAGGGATGTCACCCAAATTCTCATTGTTAGAGAAAAAGAAACCGATTATAACTCAAAGTGATGCTAGGATCTTGCACTTAGTAGTTTGTATGCAGGGAATTTTTTTAGAAAAAAAATTCCCTGCATACAAAAGCAAGATTGAAAGAGTTTATCTTTTAAAAATCTGTATCAAAGACTCGTTTGTTTGTACGATGACCTTCCCCCAGCCATTTTGTTTAAATTGTTTGTTACATTTTAGAATGCCTCTCAGAAGTTGTTTAAATGGGTTTTATTGTATGTTTATCATTCACCATAATCTGGCCCATGAGTCCTGGATAGAATGGTTCACTGATTTCAAACAAATAAAACAAGCACCATCCATGCTTCCTTTCTCACCTGTACCACGTTTCTGCAGCCTAAGCCTCTTGAGGATATCTCCAAATTTCTCATGTTTGCTAAGCTTCGGCAATTTAACATGAACTCCTCCCCGGAGACCTGTGCCAAGGTTGGATGGGCAAGTCAAGATGTATCCCAGATGGGAATTCCACATATATTCATAGTTTTGGGATTTGAAGAGTGATTCAAGCTAGAGAGAAATACAGATAGTTATAAAGAGAAGAAAACTGAAGAGATCTTTCATGGTCAACAACACAACTTAAAGACATCTGCAGGTTCCAACGTTAAATAATGTCAGCCCTGAAGCTGGCCTGATTGAGGCCATTTTGAGACTTAAACACTGACACACTGTAGAAGAGGGACAGGGAGGGGGGAATAGAGATAGCTGGGGTTTGTAGTCAAAACAAAATACTTTCTCTTGGGAACCAAGGACATTCCTGCAGGTGCTCAGAAGGAGGGGACTGGAGTCACCTAGCAACTGGACAGTATCCTGATTGGACCATGTGACTGATTGTTTTGAGAAAGTGAAAAACTTTTACTTTTAATTAGGTGAAAACTCTGGGAATAGTCAGAGTCAGTTTTTACCAGCCTATGCCAATATGACATAGCCAATAAACTTATTATTTGAGGAATTTAGGAGTTTTGTTTGCTACAGGTATGTTACTTGGAACCCTGACAAATTATGGCCATCACATTTATATGAGATCAGACAAGTATCCAGGTAAAAATAATTGAATCTTTGGCATTGTCATGCAACAATCAGTGGCTCAGCAGTGGGATTGTCATGATCATATAAAAGATTGCTGGATGAGATTGTTGACCCCTTGCTTTATAGGATGAAGGTAGTTTAGTTCTTTCAGTTCCCAAACATAAAAGTGGAAGGAAAGATAAAGCCTGCACTATACAGTAAGCGCGAGACATGCAGCAAGGTTCTTCGTGAAAAGTAGGTCTCCCCCTCTGCATTTCTCCAAAGTAGAACCTTAGCTTGATGAAAAGCAACACTATTGGCATTGGATGGCCCAATCAAGGTCTGCGGGTTATATGAAGACCTCAAATCTTTGGTGCAACCTGCAGAGTTGATTCAAAGACTGCCACCAAAATGTAATCCCTTTAATATGCCATATTATATATACCATATATAGTATAATATGTATGGGAAGTAAATTATATCACTTTGTTTCTGAATTTAAATAATCAAAAGTACTATTCCCCCTGCTTTCTGTCTGTCCATTTGGTGAAATGCAGTTGCCAGTATACCACTAGAAAGTAAGCAGAGCCCCCCACACACACACACAAAGCAAATACAATATAGAGCTTCTTGTTTTATCCCTAATAGATGGATAGGGCTAATACACTTTCATCTTAAATGAAAGATGAAATTTTGATTCTGTGATTCACTGATTGCTATTTCTTTACTGTGTAGAAACATATTACCATTTTAGGCACCCTAATGTGCCCAGAGAATTTAGGAAGTTACTGCATAGATTACAAATAATTAAAGAGACTTCCCCCAACCTCAACTACGGTGGCGTACCACAGCATAGACACCATTATGTTAGAAATGTTAGAAAAAGCAATGGCCAAACATCATTATAAGCTATGCTTGGACCGGAGACATGCTGGGACTGGCCTTCTCTGCTCTTGGAAACTCATTTCTGAAGTTGCATATAAAAACTATCTGTTAGTACAAGACAGGCAACTGAGTTGGAGAATGGCTTAAATTTGAAAGTCTTTCAAGATTTCTAGCCAGAGACATAAGGGAATATATACATTATGCATCACTATTATTTGACCTCTATTCTTTCAATAAACAAGGAGAATGATATTCAAGAAGTCTCCGGGACAGGAAGGATCTGTATTTTTACTTTCAAGCTCACTGTACTGCTACTTCTGCCTAAACATATAATTTGAAACCATTATCACCACTTCAGCCTGATATGTTTGTCCTAAAGTCTGTACTGTATTTAAATCAACACTTTGAGCTGTATATTGTAGAGAAGGCTGCACCAACTTAGATCCCTGGGCAAAGTCCACATGCCTCTATTACCAATTATATTTACCTGGGTTAGCCCAGAACAGAAGCGAGTGAAAACCTCTTTCATATTTCCACCTTTTTGCATGGAAATAATTCTAAGGTGATCTTCCTCATTGATCCACACAAGGAAAGTCTTACTGTCATTATGCCTAAGAAGACAAAAATGAGTAAGCTCCACACTCCTTTATCTCAAGCATAGAATAAACATATATAAGTTTACCAAAAAAAAGCTTCCAAATGATGTTCTATACTATAGCTTCTGATTGAGCTCATACAGTATAGTTGCTCTGCTGTTGCCATATCTATATATTACTACGACTACTGTATACTCGTTGCTATGACCTTTAACTGAGCAAAATGCTGCATCACAGGGAATACTTTTTGAACCAAGATACCTCAAATGGACTACAGAATGCATCCAAAATCCACGACCCATGACTCCCAAGACAATGAAATTTGGGGAAGTTGTGGCTGCTTCAGTGTTATTGGTTGCTGCTGCAGTCATGTGAATCTTCATTTTCAATGTCCCATGACAATTTCCCAGCCAGTCTTGCAGTCCCTTCTTTCCCCACCCAATATCAGCCACCTGCTTGCTGGAAGGGAAGGGTATTTCAAATACTTCTTGCTAGATTCCCACCAGGAATCTCAATGGGAAAGCTAGCAGGAATTCAGAAGTCACTCCTGCTCCCACTGCATTTTTTGCCCACCCTTGATAATTCTGTTTCTCCGAAAGGTAAGGAAATATCTCTGAAACACTGATTCAATAGGGCACAGGTTGCCTAGTAGATTAACAAAATATACCAAGCACTTCCAAGCTTGTAACTATAAATGGGAAATCTGCACTCACTACAATTACACATTTGTTCAGAAATGGGTATACCAATAGTGAGGTATAGCAATAGCACTTAGACTTATATACTATACAGCTCTAAGCGGTTTACAGAGTCAGCATATTGCCCCCAACAATCTGGGTCCTCATTTTACCAACCTCGGAAGGATGGAAGGCTGAGTCAACCTTAAGCAGATGAGAATCGAACCCCTGACAGCAGAATTAGCCTGCAATACTACATTCTAACCACTTTGCCACCATGGCTCCTTAGAATGTTACACTGCCCAAGAATAGTTACGGTAGTCATCAATCAATTCTTTTATCAGAATGTAAAACCAATCCATTAGGACCGTGATGGCGAACCTTTTTTTCCTCGGGTGCCGAAAGCGCGTGCGCGCATGCTATCGCACATGCACGAGTGCCCACACCCATAATTCAATGCCTGGGGAGGGTGAAAACGCTCCACTGGAGGCCCTCTGGAGGCTGGAAATGGTCCATTTCCCAACTTCTGGTGGGCCCGGTAGGCCCGTTTTTCGCCCTCCCCGGGCTCCAGAGGCTTCCCTGGAGCCTGGGGAGGGAAAAATGCCCTCCCCCGTCCCCCCCGGAGGCCCTCCGGAAGCTGAAAACGCCCTCCCAGAGCCTCCGTGCGAGCCGAAAATCAGCTGGCCAGCACGCTGGAATTGAGCTAGGGCAACGGCTCGCGTGCCGGCAGATATGGCTCCGCGTGCCACCTGTTGCACGCGTGCCATATGTTCGCCATCACTGCATTAGGAGTTCATGAATACATACAACAAATAAAGGTATATGTTAATGGTGAGTGAAACAACTGAAATCTAAGTATGAAATGTGTTATCTACATTGATAAAAGTGTCATAAATGTAGGAATCCATAGTCTGGTGATATTTGCATGTAATGTTCCAAGGAATAGAGAGAATGGGAAAAACCAGGTATGAATTATGAAAAAAACCTCTATTTTTAATTCATGTGATCCAGGGAGAAAAAATATTCTTCTAGGTGACCTGGATGGATGAGTAGGAATATATATATATAAGAAAAATGATTGCTGCAGAAAATGATGAGAGACATATGTGTAAAGAATATGGAGAGCAGAAATATTTATTTGCAAATGTAACCAGAGAGAGCAAGATAAGTAAATTAAAAGATCAAAATATGAGAATCAATAGATGCTGAATGATTTGAATTTAATATAGAATGAATGATTGGCATGAAAAAAAATATGGTGAGGGAATGAATGAAACCTGGGATTGGAAAACAAACATGAGAAGAAAGAATTAACAGGTTAGGGTAAAGAACCTGAAAAAGTCATGGCTGGATAGAATAAATGAGGTCTTGAGAAAGCAACAGGTAAGAAGTTTAAAGATCAAAAGATTCTTTAAAGCGCGAAAGGATTGTTTACAAGGACAGAATGGAAAGAAGAGAAATAATTAATGATGTTAATATAAGCTAGCTTTAATTATGTTTCCCTATATCAATGTCTTTAACTTCTTTGGTTAACTCTAAGTTATTGTGACAAGTATATATTATTTTGCACTGCTAGGATTTTTATTTAATTAAAAAAAACAATTTCATCAAAAAAAGTATGGGTCAGGAGAGAGAGTTAATTCTGCAGAACTACGGTATCTTATCAGGTAGCATGAGCTGCATCTTAAGTTAAAAGAGTTTCTGTCTATCAGCAAGTCTCTAATATGTTAAATTTTACATGTTGCTGATCAACTCACTGACCAGTTTCACATGTAGTTGCAATCCACGATATTGTGAAGCCACCTTTGTTGAATAAGCCACGACTGGATGGCTATAAGAATTTATAAATCGCAATATCAAGGTTAAATGAATGGTTCAATATTCAGGATGCAACTTTGCCTGGCAATACTCACCAGATGCCCCTCCCGTCAGGCCAGTCACGGGCCATTCCAGAAGCCAAGAGCAAAGGGGAAACAGGTTTATCGAAAAGGAAGTGATCATCAATGAGCTGTTGCTGTTCGGCGTCTGTCATATTCTTCAAAGCGTAGTACTTCCCACTGAAGTCCCCTTCCAGGCTGGCCAAAGCTAAAGGAAGAATAGCGAGGCTTGTAGCATTGAGAGTGGTTTAAATGAGCTATTTAATAGAATATGCATATTCTGGCCATTAATGCCAAGACAGCAAAAAGTGTAGCTTCAGCCTGGCATGCTAACTTTTAACAATTCTCTAGCAGAGCAAGGCACTGGCTGTTTTCCAGAGTCTTGAAGTAGGAATGGGAGGAAGAATGCACCCTTCGCTCAATGTACCTGCTTTTTAGCTGCTCCATTAATTAACATGCAGTTATTTGATACAAATGAAGTAGCATATGTTTTCAGGAACATCTTCCAGCAGGGTTATCTGCAAAGCACGCTCATGTCAAGATGGTGGCTGCAACAATGTGTTTAAAGCTCCACACATGAGAACACTTAACCCCCCCCCCCCAGGAGCTCTAACTGTAGTTACTCTGTTTCCCTTGCATTAAATGCAAGGGAAACAAAGTAACTCCAGTTCAATTTTCTGCTGCAGGCAAGACTTTTCAAAGGTGCATTGAGCTACAGGTATGGTACAGCTTTCTAGCTGACACAAAGGAGTTTAATATGAAACAGCCAAGAGCAATGTTCCCTGTAACATCAGAAAACGGTGCGCGGCAGTTAGAAACTGCTGCGCGGCGTTCTCTTTTCATGTGCGCGGCAGCGCAGGCGCGCAGCCTCTGCCATTAGAAAATGCCACGCAAAAGTTAGAAATTTCCGTGCGGCGTTCTCTCGTTATGTGCGCGGCCGCGCAGCTTAGAGGGAACAGGGGCCAAGAGATAGTTCAATCATATTCACCAAGCGTCTTTATTAAAGAAAACAGGTAGTCCTCAAATTATGACAATTGAGACCAAAACCTTGGTTGGAAGCAGTTAAAGTGAGATATCATGTGTCTGCACAGGTCATTAGGTAGATAGGATCCCAGGTAAGGAGTGGGGGGTGCTTGGGTGGGGGGCAGGAAAGTCCTGGGAGGCTCTGCTCAGGAGCTGAAAATCCTCCCTGCCCATATCCAAACAGGATTTTCAACCCGAGTAGAGAGATTCTTACATCTCTCTTATGCACTGGGCCTCCCTCCCTCATCTGGGGCATTTCATGGTTCTTATCTTACCATGCACTCTGCTTAGTTTTCAGCTCCATCTTGTCTCTGGCTGAAAAATCTGCATACCAAAGCAGTTCAGCTTCCTTCCATGCACAGAAGAGAATTCATTGGGTGGTATGCAAAGATTTCAGGGCTGAAATCTATAGGATTTTAGCTCTGTTTCTGCACCCCGCTAAAGGAGTTCAGGCTCCTCTCGGGAGGCAGTTCTTTCAGCCAGCCCCCAGAGCTAGAGGGGGTCCTCTCAGCAGATGCAACATTTTGTGATGTCCAGATGTGCTTTATGGGCCATAAAGCACCCTTTTGGAGGCCATAATTCCAGATCATTGTTAACACACAGTTATAAGTTATAAGGACTACCAATAATGCAAAAGGCAAGGGTAGTTCTACCTTATTATATATCTACGTGTTCTTTTTGATGATCAAATTACCATCAGGATGGAGACCAATTCTACTTGTTTTGGGGTTTGTACACAAGCAACGCTGAATTTTACCTTCCACAGAAAGTTTTTCAATTGCACGTCTCTCTCCTCTGCTACAGTGGGGGGGCAGACAGAAGCCACGAATGCTCCTACCAGTTCGGACACGTGAACTCAGAACATAGTTGGGGTCCAAATCATCACCACCCTATAAAAGGAAAGAGCTTCATCATAGTAAGAGTAAGAGCTTCATCGTAGTAAGAGATCCAATAGCAAATTCCATCTAGACTTACTCTGCAAATGAAAGGCAAACTCAGAGTTACATTGTACACATTATATTTAAATGCAAGTGATATTAAATCTGTATTTTCATTATCCTTCCATACCCTTTAATTAAAATTTAATCAATTTAAATTTAATCAAGGAGAGAAGCAACCTGGAATTAAGGAGAAACTTCCTAACAGTGAGGACAATTAACCAGTGGAACAGCTTTGCCTTCAGAAGTTGTGGATGGTTCATCACTGGAGGTTTTTAAGAAGAGACTGGACAGTCACTTGTCTGAAAGGGTATAAGGCCGTGATGGCGAACCTATGGCACGGGTGCCACAAGTGGCACGCGGAGCCATATCGGTGGGCACGTGAGCTCAGATCCGGCTGATTTTCGGGCCTTCTGGGCCCACTGGGAGTCGGGAAACAGGCTGTTTCCAGCCTCCAGAGGGGGTGGGGAAGGCCGTTTTCGCCCTCCCCAGGCTCCTAGAAAGGCTCTGGAGCCTGGGGAGAGCGAAAAATGGGCGTGCCATTGCATGCTGGGAGCAGGGGGGTCATGTGTGCATGTGCGGGGGTGCATGGAATTATGAGTGTGGGCACGCACACACGTGATCCCCCACATTCCCCCCCCTTTGGCACGTGAACCAAAAAAGGTTTGCCATCACTGGTATAAGGTCTCCTGCTTGAGCCGGGGGTTGGACTAGAAGACCTCCAAGGTCCATTCCAGCTCTATTCAGATAGATTAGATAGATTGGATGGATGGATGGATGGATGGATGGATGGATGGATGGAGAATGATAGATCGATCGATCGATCGATAGATAGATAGATGATAGACAGACTGACAGACAGACAGACTGACTGACTTGGCTGTATAAATTGCAGCCAATACCCAGTTCTCAACTGCTTCTACTTCAACCTTTTATTACAGCCAGCCTTGCTGATAAACAGCACCATTCCATAATTTTCCTAGCAGATGCATTAAGCAAGGTCAGTACTTATGCTGAAAGAAGCATTTTAAACCAAGTCTTGTCATTCCTATAGATAAAGGAAGTGTGAGATATTGTCATGGAGAGAAAAGCCCATTTTTAGGGGGCATCTCCATTCTGGAAATGGGCTACTGGCAATCAAGAGCCAAAAATATGCCATTCCTCTGCTGCAGGGGCTTGAAAACAGGTAAAGTTTCAATTTGCTTCATTACTATTAATCCCTTTACCTGTCCTTGAATTGAGTCTAATGCATTTGGAGGGCACTGGAAGAAAATCAGAGCATCAATTCATTAATCTCTACAACATAAAAGATGACTTTCTTCCATGAACAGGAAAGCTCAGCTCACTAGCCATGGCCAGTTATTTTTTATACTGACAGACATAATGATAGAATATTCTCCAATCCTACATTCCATGACAAAAGTGATTTATCCATCTACACTGCTAATAAATAAAGGACTTAATAAGTCAATTTATCATGTTTAGAATCCAAAGGATTCTAAATGAACGTTCAGAGTACAGTCAAACATTCACACTCAGATTAATAGAGTTGGAAGGGGCCTTGTAAGTCATGTAGTCCAACTCCCCACCCAAGCAGGAGACCCTACACCATTTCTGACCGATGACAGTCCAGTCTCTTCTTGAAATCTTCCAGTGATGAAGCTCCCACAACTTCTGAGGACAAGCTGTTCCGTTGGTTGATTGTTCTGTCAGAAAATTTCTCCTTATTTCCAGGCTGAATCTCTCCTTGTTCAGTTTCCATCCATTATTCCTTGTCTGGCCTTCAGGTACTTTGGAAATAGCTTGACTCCCTCCTCTCTGTGGCAGCCCCTTAAATATTGGAACACTGCTATTATGTCTCCCCTGGTCCTTCTCTTCACTAGACTAGCCATGCCCAGTTCCTGCAACCGTTCATCGAATGTTTTAGTCTCCAGTCCCCTAATCATGGTTGCTCTTCTCTGCACTTTTTCTAGAGTCTCAACATCTTTTTGATGACCAAAACTGGATGCAGTATTTTAGGTGTGGTCTTACTAAGACTTTATAAAGTGGTATTAGTACCTCACTTGATCTTGATTGTATCCCTCTGTTAATGCAATTTAGGATTGTGCTGGCTTTTTTGGCTGCCGTTGCACACTGCTAGCTCAAATTTAATTGGTTGTCCACTAAGACTCCAATTCCCTCTCATTCTTTCCTGAAGAATATGATTTTTCTACACATGAGGTAAAAAACCTAATAGTGAGGCCTAAGCCAATCCTAAACATACCTGTGTAATTTCTATTACAACTCTTTAGCAACAGGAATCGATTAACATTTTGAAACTGGCAATATAGATTGCAGCCTTCATAAATGTCACTCAGTAAACATATTCCATTGCTGCAGAAATAATTCTAGATTAAGGAAGCTACCAATGGGTAGTTTTTAACATGCCTACCAGGTGTGAATAAGAAAGTACAGCATCAAAAGAACAAGTTAGCAATCTGGTAATATTTGCCAATAAAGGAGAATATTTGTAGCTGAGGGTTGAAATGAGGGGTCCCTGGTGCTCTCGGAGTTGATTTTCTTGCAGACGTTTCACTACCATAACTAGGTAACATCATCAGTGCTATTTGACCAGCAGTGATGATATTACCTAGTTAGGGTAATGAAACATCTACAAGAAAGCAAGCAAGCTCAGAGAGAACCAAGGAGGCCTCGTAATTATTTCCTTCTTTTTAAAAGATTTCTCTACCTGCAGGTTATCAGGATTCAAGTCAGTCTTATGTTGATCCGTAGGTTTGTAGCCTCCATGTCGATCTTCAATAACTGGGTCAAAGAGTTCACAGAATGTGACATACGATTCCTCATCACCAGCTACGCATCCTACTGTCTTAATGAAGGGATGGCCTACAGGAATTAACAAGCCAGAAGAGCTTTGGTTTGGATAATGCTTCACTTCTATTCTAGCATTTGGCATTTCTATTCAACACATTAGATTTTGCATGTTGTTAGCTTTATAAGGTATAAAGACATTTTTGATACACCGTGAGCCCTCTATTTAATTAGACTTTGTAGTTTGCTGATAGGTTTGTGTGAATGCAGCACATTTAAAATCTCTCTCTCGCATGTGTGTGTAAAGTAAAGCTGCTTTGAATATTTGGTTTGCCCTGAATGCTCCAAAATTAGGCAAACTTAAAACCTTAGTTTCCATTAATCTGTGTTTTATTCATATTATAAAAATACATAGAACTATATATTTTCCGTGTAGGTATCAAACATTATCCTTAATCTGCTAGTCAATGGTTCCCATGGGCATTGTAAAGTAATCTGTCTGGAGGGTACCAGGTTGAGGAAGACTGCAATCAATGTCTGAGGAAAATCACCAATCAATTTCATAATAAATCAAGATACTTCTCTTCTGGCAATGCCATCCCTTAATGGACCAATTTCTATCAGGCCTACAGGAAAGTTGCCTGGAACTCAAATGCCTAATGCTCAGAAATCACTAAAATTGAATGCAATCGTTATTTATTAAATTTAGATACCATCCATCTCACGCTCATTACCACATTAACCCTAACCCTAAGCATCTCTGAAGACTTCACATTTTCATCAGAGATCATTATCAAATTAGAATTCATCAGTCACTGATGCCCACAGACTTTTTATAACATTCACGAGTTTGCTATCCAGTCCACAACAAATGGCTACCCAGGTGCCTCCATCAAACTTGCAAACAGGATGTCAAGACTACAGTGGTCTCTGACATGTAAGACTGTTGACCACAGAGGCTCTATTTATCACTGTTTTCATTAACATGTATTCAGCAGTCTATTTCTAGAAGTAGCCCATAGCAGCTATCATGACTATGAGAGACTTCATCACTTAATCCAACCCCCTTGTTAATGGCTAAGAGAAGTTAATGGTGCTCCCTTCATCGCATCTAACAGTTCTGAAGGACTGTTTCCAAGGCATAAAAAGCCATTTTAAAAGCTCTATTATATACTACAGTTAACTTCAACTAACCACCATTTCATCTAAACCAGGCTTGTTTCAGCCATTTTGCATTTCCATAGCCACAGCTGATTTCATGCCCAAGCAAAAAGCCTGTCTCTGCATTAGCCAAGTTCACCTGCTCAGGGCTTTGGCAGGATTATCAACCTCAGTCCAAATGACATCTTACAAGGAAACAGACTGCCTCACAATTTCTAGCTCAGATTTAGGGTTAGACCATCAGCTACATGACTCTTGGGGCAACTTGACTATGGATGGTCTCACTGGAAGGCAGTTTCTAATTATTAAAGGGTGCCAGTTCAACATTATTAGTGAGTAACAGGAAAAATGCAGTAATATCCCCACTACTAAGATCTGCTCCTACTTTATTTGCCAAAGAGCAGCTATATTTCTTAATCAGGGATTCATTTTAAGAACTACAGTTGTAACTTATATACCTTTAGAATAGGGCTTCCTGGGAGGGGAAGGGAGTTTCTCATTCAACATTAATATTGATGGGGGGGGGGGGAATCCGCAGAAGGAATCAATAGGTTTGAATTTGTCAGTAAATAAAGCCATTCTGGTTGCAATCAAGATTCTGCACAAACACTTCGTAAGATTTTTTTAAAAAAATATGTAATACTCTTGAAGTTGCAAGGAGATTCTCACAGATGGCCTGTTTTTAAAAGCAGCACAGCACTTCCTTGCTAAATGAGGAACAGACAGAAATTAAATGAGCAGCCATTTCCCTTTACCTGGGTTGTCAACCCCAGTCTGAATAACATCATCCACGGTAACTCCATTCGAAGTCTGTTTATCCCTCAGCTTTGAATATAACTCCAGGGTCAGAACGGAAGCCATGTGATTGTTATGGACACTTAGATCTGGATACTCATCTTCTGCAGAGTAATTCATCTTGCAAAGATTGTGGCTGTTTGAGAACGGCATAACTGGCCTGTCTGAAAGGCGCTAAGGGAAAGAGAGAGAGAAAAGAAGAAGAGAGGGAAAACATCATTTTGCCTCCTGCATTGCCTCCTGCATTAACTTCAACTGTACAGAAAAAGGCTGGTTGGGAGCAAGGTCACCTTGCGGTCTCTCCTTTACCTGCTCAATTCAACACTTTGTCTGCAGAGCACCTGCACTTGTGGAGGGTTGCCAAATTATTACTCAACTCCTCCCCATACCGCTGTGGCACGCAGGCTGGGCCAACACTAAGAGGCTTGGCCAAGGTCAAGGTGCTATAGCTGTGGCTGAGCAACCAGGAATAGGAAGCCAGCCACCTAACTTCCCCCAGGAGCTGGTAAGGCCGTCACTAAGAACGCCTCCCTCCCTTTTCCTTGGTCCCAGAGGTCACCTTCACCTCGAGATAGCAGACATTTTGCTGCAAGACAGAAAGAAAGAAACCGAGTTCCCTTCCCTGTGGTTTTTTTTTTCTTCCCAGCCACGGGTTTCTTTGCGAAGCTTTGCCCGGCTGCCGGGAGAGCAGAGACCTGCAAAGCAAGCCGAAGGAGGCAGGCAGCCTTAAATTCTAGCCTTCCACTCATCCGGGCTGCCTCGTTCCGCGCCCCAGGCGCCTCTCTGTTGCAAGAGAAGAGAAGCCGGTTAGGGATGCGCAGCGCTTTTTGGCACAAACAACCGCAGAAGGAAAGGGCCGCGGGGCTGCTATCTACCTCCGGCTCTCCATCGGCTCTCCGGGAGAGGCGCTTCGGAAGGAGCAGGTGGCGGCCGGGGTGGAGGGGTGGGGGGGTGGAGGGAGAAGAAAAGAAAAACACAGAAGGCGGGAGGGAGGCTTTTTAAGCGGATCACAAAAAGGGCGCTGGCTGCGCTGCATCGCAGCCGAGTTCCACACACACACACACACACACACCCCGCGCGCGCTCTCTCTCTCTCTCTCTTCCTGGCTTGCTCAAGCCTCGATCCGGGAAGGGAGCCGCGAAGGTCTCCTGGCAAGGAGCAGCCTCGCTTGAGCGAGCGGCCGAGCTGCACTGCGAGCGACCGTGTATCTCTGGGAGCCAATGGCCAGGAGGCGGCAGGGAGTTGGGACTGCCTGGCTTGCCGCAACTGGCTTCCCTCTGTAGCCTCCCCCCCGCCCGAGATTGGGGAGACGGGGATGGACGACCACCGCTGTTCCCCCTGCAGCCCTGCTTTATAAGGACAAGAACGAGCGGGCTTCCCTCCCTCCCGTGCACTGCCAAGAAACGGGCTTTCTTTGGGCATCTCCAGCCTAAGGAGAAAGCAGCAACTCGAAAATGAAACGGGCCACCGTTACGTAACAAACGCAGATGAATGTGGCTAATTGCTCTTGCGCGAAAAAACCCCCATGACTCGGATGCCGGGAGTTCCAGCCTTCCGAGCATCGCGCCCCCAAAGCCAAAGGAGTCCAATTTTTAAAGAGGGTTAAAAAAAACAACTCAAGGATCCCCTGCAAGAGCGAAGCGTTGTCTCCAAGCCCGCGCTCTCCTTTGGACACGTCCGCCGCATCCTGGACGTGGCGATTCCGTCTCTCTCTCTCTCTCTCTCGGTCCAAGAAAGAAGCTACAATCGTTCCGGCGGGAGACCAGAACCCGAGTCTCCTTTCCTCTCTCTCGCCAGAACGAGATGCTGGCTTTAAAAGGAACGCGAGTTCGCAGAGAGCGAGAGCGAGCGAGCAACTCTGGTCTTTCGTGCCGTAAAAAAAATGCCTGCTGGGTTTTTCCTCCGAAGAGCAGAAGACGCCGCAGAGCCGGCCGTCCAGCTCGCCAACACGGCGACGTCAAGTTCTAATCCGAAGGGCTGCCCGGCACCGCTTGCCCTGCGCACTTACCGAGACTTTCAGAGGGAACTGCGAAAGGAAAGCGCTCTTAGCCTCTTGCAAGCTCCGCCAGAAAGACCTGCCTGAAATGAAGCCTTTCCCTCCACCTCCCCATCCCTTTTATATACACCCTAAGCCGGCTGCTTATTGGCTGGTATTTATATTCCATTCATTCCATTGGAGATTTTGCTTCCAGGGTGGGGAAGACTTCTCGCCTTGCTTGATATCTAGCTCTTGGTCCCTCACTTTGCTGTGGGGGCCTCCTTGTTAGATGCCCGGCCGTGGAGTGGAGTCTCAGACAGCCACAAAAGGCTTTCAACAAAGGAGAGTCACTTGAGGCATTCACTGTAGGGAAAGACGAAGGATGCCCTCGCCAGCCCTCTCCTCCTCCTCACTGTAAGGGAATGAAACACCAAATGCCTTGGAATCAGGAAACTGATGCTGCTGATGCAATTCTTTGGAATAAAGCTCTGCAAATGTGTTTTATTTGTAAGGATGAATTGAGATGGGATGCATACCTGTTTGAGTCAAGGTGCTTTTTTCCCTTTAATTCGCTGTTTTTTCTTCTGCACCCAGTGAAAATGAATACAAGAGTATTCAGTACAATGGAGAGAAATGCAGCCAAGAGCTTTAAAGATTTGGTGCTTGGTTGATTGTAAATTCTCTGAGATTGGATTTATGTGAGAGCTGTGCTAAGGCAGATTTTGTTTAACCACGATTCATTACTTAGTTGGATTTTCTTCACAGAAACCTGTTACAACTTCTCAGAGGTTTTCAACGGGAATCTGCTCTGCATTGTATTATCTTAGCAACTGCCCATAGACTTACTCAGTAGATACCTGGAGACTAGCTTCCTAGATTTTAGGCCCATATAGCCCTGGGGAAGTCTAAGAACTGCAGCCTTAATGCAGAAGATTCCAAACAGTTCTAAATTGAGTTCTGCAGACCAACTCTAAGCTCATTTCGTGTTTGAATAGTAAGACTTAATACCAAAGGAAATAAATATACTTAGGAGTAAATGAGGTTAATTTCCACAGGATGAACCCTATCATGAGTCTAAGATATTTTAAATCTACAAAGATTGGTCTTTGTCAAGTAGAATGGAACCTGTGCCCATCCAGCTGTTGAACAATTGCAATATTACCATTGGCCACAGATGCCATAGTTTAGCAACATCAGGAATGTCATAAGTCTTTCATCCCTAAATTTAATTCCGTGAACTCTTGAATTTATTTCTAAAGACAGTTTGGAAGACTTGGCCTTACAAGAGCAGAATTTTTATTTCCTCTTTTTGCTTATGCTTATTTTGCTTATTTGTCTTTATTTATTGGAACAGAAAATGAAATTCTATCAGAGATGGCCAAATGCAAATGAGGAAAACAGCATTTCAACAGGTGCTGCTACAAAGTCCTTCAGCGATAATTGTTAACAAGCTCCAGATTGCTGGGGGCTCCATGGATGCTGTCATCTCATCGGCTAAAAATGCAGACAAAACATTCTTTTAACTCTTTATATGCTGTGTGAAAAAGCAGTCAAGCCTTGTTATTCCTCACAGAATTTTCTTTGCAGGTTTTCCCTATAGAAAAGAAATCCAGCCCCTTTGCCCTTGTCTGAACTCTGCTCAAAGCGCTCAAAGCTTTTTGTTCTAGTTAGTTTTACTACTTCCATGCGTAATAAATTACAGGGGGGGGGGGAAAGTAGGTCAAAAAATAGGCTAAACTAGGTATTTTCTAGTCTAAGTTTTAACTGAATTTGAACATAAGGCTGCATATTTTACATATTTATACCCCACTTTTATTATTTTTACAAATAACTCAAGCCAGTGAACATATCCAATACATTTCCTCCTCTTCTTTTCCCCATAACAACAACCCTGTGAGGTGGGATAGGTGAGAGAGAATGAGCTCAAGCTCAACCTTGGATATATAGATATTGTGGCAGGTAGCAAGTATACTGGCTAGGAAAAGGTTTTTTTTTTTTAAATTACACTCATCTTAAAGAGAAAGTATCAACTTATGACCACTTCTGAATTCAACTAGCTTATCATATTGCATTTTCGCATGGAAGTAGTAAAACTAACTAGAACAAAAATGATAACAGTGGGTCACTGAGTATTTTATTGTTATTGATTCTACTTTATGTAAAACATATCTAGCCTTTCTGAGAAGTTCAAAACCATTAACACATGCACTAAATAGTAAGATACAGATGAAACTTTCAAAATAGAAAAACAGATTCACACAGCAGTAAACCACTAACCAAATTGATGCAACATGCTAAATCAGTGATAGACCTTTAATCAGTAGTGGGTTCTAAATCCTGTTGCTACCGGTTCGCGCGCACACGACTCTTCTGCACATGCGCAAAAGCATCCCAGGTGGGCGGAGCCTCCTGCCGCCGCCGCTACCAGTTCACAGACCGGGCCGAACTGGGAGCAACCCGCCACTGCTTTTAATTGTCAAGAGCCACATTTAACATTTTTATTTTTGTTGAGGGACACAAAGTGGCAGGATTTATGTTCTGAGTGGCATTTGAGGATTTACTTC